>CAKKXW010000003.1:38770188-38951221 GCA_920937365.1 Sphaerophoria rueppellii | reverse complement strand
AAAGTCCTTGGAGCGTTTTTTAACTAATTCTTTACTTATACAATTTTCTAGAAAGCGACTTAAAATAGTATTTAAAAATATATAAATATACATTTTTCAACGGAATTTTGATTTTAATAATTGATCCTTTTTCGAAATATCCCTCAGGAGATTATTTTTCCTTTCGAAAGTGGGAACAAAAAATAATGAATGTTCGAAACAGCTGTTTGGTAATATTTGTCATATGAAACAAGAGGAAAGAGCTGGCAGAAGCTCTTAAAGGAGTGTATTTAATCCATTGGAGTTGTCAGAATGGCTGTACATTTATTGTTTTTTTTTTATTTTTATAAATATTTGGGTCTTAAAATTTCTGGCCTGCTTTGGAATTCGCAGACGGCATCTTCATTAAATTCTGCAACATTTGCATCTGTGAATTATTAGGTGTCTAGGCCCATTTGCTCATTTGGAACATAAATTCATGTTCAAGTTTAAGTTTTCATTTTTTATGGGATGTTCCGGAATTCCAAATGAGCAAATGGACCTATAGACCTATAAAATTATAAAAATGTTAATTTATTTTCGATGAAAAGAACAAAAACTTACATTTTCGTTAATAACACACCAACAAATTTAAGGAGAATGATTCGGCGGGAGGCGCGTAAACATTTTCCCTATATATGTGAGATTAAGAATGCCTGAGAGTTTTTGTCCCATTTTCGAAGATTGGGAAATAGAAACAGGAAATAAATTCGCGGAGACTTTTTCTTTTAATAAGAGAGTAGGGAAAAGGGAACAAACTATCGGGCAGTTATTTTTTTTAGAATCGGGCTGATTTAAAAAAAAAAAGGAAATTTGTTTGAACACAAATTATTATTTGGGCAGTATATACGTAGGTTTAAAAAGTACGCCGATCAGACTTTTATTTTCAAGAAAATCTTATATCATAAAAACGGTTCTATGTGATGCACCGTTTTGGAGCAATACAAAAACACTGTTACATAAAATGCATAAGTGTTTTAAAGAAAAAAATTTCGAGGAAGATAAAAAAAAAATCGCAGAAGTCTTGTGCGAGAAAATTTATAAAAATTGTATGGATACCGTACATTTTGATCTTGAAAAAAAAAAATTAGAACAACCACGCACACGAGTTTGCTCGAACCTCTAATTGTTTGAAGTCGATCACTGGTCATATTTGATCCAAATCCAATTTTTTTTTACAAATTTACGATTACAATACAATATTTTGGAAGTAAAAAATAAATTTGAAATTCAAAAGGGATTGTACCTAATGTTCTCTATGCTTATTTTCATCTTCGATGCGCAAAAATAAAATTAAATATCGTCATTACTATTAGAATTAAAAATCAGAAAAATTAAAATTATGACCCACCCTAAACAATTGTTTTTTCGTCTTTGTACGCCTTTTCTCTGTTCTTCTTCTGGGTTTTAAAAGCGAATTTGTATTGTAACTTAACCGATATGCTTTAAAAAGTCTTTTTTCCACATTTGCTGCATGCATATCCGAAAATAAATATTAAAATTTGTGATGAAAATATTTCTGTAGAATGCTTACTAAAATATAAAGCAATCTTCTTTGCTTATAATTTTACAAAGAGCTTTTTTTGTTCAATATTCAAACAGGAGATGAGTGTAGTGTCCGTAGCTTAGTGATTAGGTGCGTTGGCTGCTAAGCAGAACGTCGTCGTGGCTCGTGGGCATTCGGCGAATCGTTCAATACGAGTTGTATTGGACGGATTCAAGTCTGAAACCCACAATATAAATGCTGGTGTGCCCCAGGGCTCCGTTTTGTCTCCAACCCTCTTTATCATTTTTAATAATGATCTCTTGTCTGTTACTTCTAATCCAATAAATTGTTTCGCTGACGATAGTTCCCTTAGCTTCTCATATTCGTTTCCAGATTCACATTCCTCCTCTTCGGATGTGGAACTGCAACGGCAAAATATGATAAGCTCATTAAACTCTGACTTAAACAGCATTGTACAATGGGGATTTAAAAACCGTGTAGAGTTTAATGCTTCGAAAACTCAATGCTGTCTTGTATCGTTGAAGCGAGATATACCCCCCTTGCCACTATCCATGAGTGGCACTTGCATCAATGAGACCGAACATCTCGAGATTCTCGGTATGTACATCACTGACCACCTCCTGTGGTCCGAGCACATACGCGATGTCGCCAAAAATGCCGCAAGATGTTTGGGTTTCTTAAGACGGTGCAAGAAATTTTTCTCCCGTCTGATCTGGCTATTATCTACAAGACAGCTACTTACTTAAGCCTATTGGATGGGAAATACAAAAAAGAGCCGTAAGAATGATTGGTGATAGAGAGATCACTGACTCATTCACTTCATTGGAACACCGTCGTAACGTTCGTGTCTCTCCTTGTTTTATCGTTACTTCTACGGTAATTGCTCTAGTGAAATAGCCAGTTGCATTCCACCCCTTAAACAATTCAACCGTAATACCCGCCTTCTCTTGCGAAGACATGACAAAAATTCCAAGAGTAGATATCATCTGTCATGAAAAGGTGCTTCTCAACTTTGCGGTTCGGAATCGGCGTTTAATTGTAGGTGCCATCAATTCTTCACACGCACCCAGAGAATTGGTGATGAGAGTAAGCAACTTAGGCCTTGGCTCTTCAAGAGCACTTTTTTTAACAGTAGATGAAATAGCAAGGACAGGGGCAGATTCGAATAAGAGTGGTTAGCAACTAATCAGTTATGCGTTTTTATGTTCCGATAAGCTTGTCAAACGATAAATAGACAAAAAGAGAAATTCAGTAATTCCTGGAAGTCCAGGACCGACTGAATCATCTCTAGAAGCTTGTGGGCTAAAATTAATGAAAAACAAACCCGGTTTATCTTATCGCTGAGTAAAAAGAACATCAAAATCATGATAGGTCATTGCTCTATTGGCATAATGTCCAATAGAATGAGTGTATTTGCACCCAATTTCTATTAAAGCTATCAGGATGAACAGAAACCACGTCCCTGTGGATGTCCAAACCTGGACAATCTATTGCAGGCCCCAATGGTAAACATGAGGAATTTCATTAATGGCAACGTGTGGTTCGTAAAAATGAATCGTGGAAAGTTATTTCTTGAAAGTGTTCTAATTTCTTGAGTAATCCGGCTCTTCAGCCGGAAACTCCCTTGAGGTTAGGTTAGGTTAGGTTAAAGTGGCTGTCATGGATTTTAAAAGACACACTTAGGCCAATCAAAGGCCCATTCTGATACCACATGAATCTAGAAATGCTTTTCTTCGAAAGCTCATTGAAACCAATTAGAGTTCCTTACGAAACGTAGAAGATTAATTATATTAATATTTACGAGATCGTTTAGGTCATTGTAGAAGTATTCTCCTAAGTGAATCATACGTTTATGAGCCAGAGCAGGACAGGTACAGAGGAGGTGAAGAACTGTTTCCTCCTCCTCCTCATCCATGCAGCTTCTGCAGAAATCATTAGAAAATACGCCCAGTCGCGCAGCGTGTCTTCCAATTAGACAGTGTCCAGTTATGACACCAATTATTGAGCTTATATGCGCTCTGCTTAGAGATATCAGGCATCTAGATCTCTTTAAGTCCAAATTAGGCCAGATGTTTTTCGTTGTCTGACAGGTGGTTATGTTATTCCACCTGATGTTAGTTCTCTTAATAGCATCTTGTTGTAGCAAAATCTTTCATGTAGCGATTGGTATACCAACATTAGCCATTTGTGGTTTAATGGGTAATGTTGTACCATAAACTCCCTTGAATGCTCGTAAAAATGTTTTCAACAGAGACGGGTTGATACTGACAACTCGAAGCAGCCATATTGGTTCCATTACTTTCTGTCAAAATATCGTTTTTAATCAATCATATATCATCATCTCTAGTAACAACTACGAGCAACACGTGCAAATGATGTGATGCTTTTATATCTTATGCTGAGGTAAGCTCAGGGTGTCCAGGATCGATCTAAAGAAAGCAAGAAAACTTGGGTCAAAAAGTTCCAACTTCGAATAACGACCAACCTTTCCAATATTTTATCCAAAATTTATTACAGCTTTTCTTATGATCTAAGATAACAGTTTATTTCGTATAAGACTTACAATTTATGTACAATAATAACTCTTAATCAAATAAGTTCTTACAATACGGTCATGTAATAAATAAGCAGGTCTCAAAATGCTGCTCCTGTCCCTAGCACCAAACTAGAGAATAAACGGTCGAACTGTCCCCGATTTGACAGCTCTCTGTCTGTGGTGCGCTTAGAAGAAGGGCAGACACAGAATAAACAGGCAAAAGCGGATTTTCTGTCTCCGATACACTCAGAGGAAGTGGATCAGCGTTAGAACTTGCTCCGATCGGAGCAAATTTGCTCCACTATTAAGAAAAAATAAAAATCTACTCCGACGCTCCGATTTTTCAAGATTTGCTCCACTTTTTCCACAAGAAAAAAAATTGTTAACCTAAACTACGTGTTAATAACATGTATACCTGTATATAGCTTAGCGTTGTTTCTTTGAAGAAAATTTAATTAAATAAAATTGTTGTTCCTGAACTAATCTTAATCAAATCAAGACGTTGTTTCCCTTTTATTGAACATTGAAAAGGTTATACCGATGGGTTATGGGCAACCAACGACGCGACGTGAGATTCATGATGGAATTATTTAGTTTAATGGGTAGAATACCGAGAACTGGAATATGTCAAAAATTCCAGCTACTTACGAGGTTTATAAGTACTTTGTAGTACTGTTTAATTAAGAAAAGACAGATCAGTACAGCACAGAACAGCACAATGAAAACTGTCAGAACAAGTTAGAACAGAAAAGATCAGCTCCCTGTTTAATCTTTTTGACAGAATAAAATCAGCTGTTAAATAAATATTCCAAGTCAAATAAAAATGAATAAAATTTTCATAATAATGAATAGCTTATTAGATTTTTACGAGAAATTTTTACTTGGCGTAGTAGTAATATGTATTTTTACTTCCTCGGAAACTCGTCCATCGAGATAATTTGAAAAAAAAATGTTGATTGGAAAAATAAATAAAAATAATTTGGCTTTTGAAATTCTGACAAAGCTGCACCACCAAAAAATTAGGTTCAGAAAAAATTGTACTTAACTAAGCTGAACAACTTCATGGAACACAAAATGACAGATTGTAGAGCAAGTTGGGGCAAGGTTTTTACTCATGGAACACACAAATGTGTACTTTTTGGATCTTTTCTGTTCTTTTCTGTGCGGAACAGATTCATTAAACAGACCTGTGGTGTTTTTAATTGGCAATCTGGAATTTCAAAAAAGCATTCTGAATGCGTTCGATTGGTTAAGAGTGACAGTTCTGATGCTGAAAAGAAGAGAATTCCCTTCTGATTTTAAAACCAGAATGCTTTTTTACTAGTGTATTTAAGAAATGAATATACCCACTTCGAATTTATTTATTTAATAAGAAAAAAGTCTGAAGCTTGGGAAAAATTTCAAAAATACGACAGCACTACGAACTGCGATGTGACCAGGGTCTTGATGTTGTTATCTCAGCAACTTGCATTTTACAAATAGAAGAGAGTTGTTTACATCGGCGTAATGTCACATGCCTCACTCTATTTACGTTACTTCAACGGTATATGCTCTAGTGAAATAGCCAGTTGCATTCCTCCCCTTAAGATATTCCACCGTAATACCCGCGCCTCCAGGAATGGCCATCAGATCACCCTTGAGCTCAACTTCGAACTTACAGTCATGTCCCGTTCTTTAGCCGTACTACGCGAATGTGGAACTCGCTTCCACACTCTGTCTTCCCCAGCCATTGCAATATTCAAGAATTCAAAAACCAATAATCACCGACATCTCCTTTGACATCCTCTATCCCTTCCCTAATACTCGTACTGTGCTCTTGGCTTATAAAGGGTAATGAAAAAAGCCCTTGAGTGCGCGTTGATTATACAAAAAAAAAAACAGGAATACAGCTAAGTAGACATTTATTAGAGAAATTTTCCTGAAAGGTAAAGATCTTCTTCTTGTTACAAATCTACTCCGAAAATTTTGCATTTGCTCCACTTTTTTTTCAAATTCGCTCCGAAATTTTAAAACTGAGGTTCTAACCCTGAAGTGGATCGAAGAATGAACACCAGATCTCAAAATACTGCTACTGTCCCTAGCACCAAACAAGAGAATAAACGGTCGAACTGTCCCCGACACGACAGCTCTCTGTCTGTGGTGCTTGTTTCCCGGCGTTTTTTAATTCACACACACTGGATTGGTACGAACCACTTAGAAGAGAAAAAACCTCTTTTTGCTTTGCAATTTTACTTCCCCTTATGAATTTTCGCGTGGGAGTGTTCTAGAGCAGCAAACATGGGCATTGTGCTCTTTTTATCGGGTACATGGTCGTTTTTTAACGTTTGGTGGCCAAATAGGAGTCCCATGGCTCAGTAAACAATTAGGTAACACCTGAACGTCAACGAAATCTGGTCGAAAATGTCGCCACTGTTCATGAAAGTGTGCAGCAGAATCCGAAGTAGTCAACTCCGTGTCGTTTACAAGAACTTGCCTCGTTGCATGCATAACATGGCGAATTTCTCATAGTGACTTATAATTGTACCCAAACTAAATCCACCTGACCCAGGAGCTGAATAAAATTACCATACGCAGCATAGTGTGTTTGCTAATTGAGTTTTGGAGCAGGCATAGTTGATCCAATTTTTGTCGAATGACCATCTTTAGGGATACGATCCATTTTTGGATAAATGGATACGCGAATAAGGCAAATTGCTTGATTTAGGACGACGCCAATCGGAAAAAATTAATCTTTGGTGTTGATTTCGGATTTTGGAGGTGTCATCTACCCGTACTTCTTCAAATATGGTGGTGGTTTCCAACCATTCAGCGACGGCGATAGCCATATTCGCTGATCACAAAATCGATTTCCGCTTTCATTCCTTTGAATTCGTGTTTTTTTTCTCGAATGTATATTGAGACTTAGATTTATGTTATTTTGTAGACTATTCATTTTTATCTTGCAATTTAATCGAACTTTTTATTGCAAAATTTTATAATTAGGTCACCCGACAGAATGCAATTATTTTTTTCCGCTCTTCATAATTTTCACACTTTTACTCGTCTGCGTCTGTTCAAATCGGCAATTCTAATTACTAATTATAAAACAATGGCGTAGTGTGCCAGAATTTCTTCAGACAATTTACTTTTTGCGAACAAGAGTGCTTAAGCATTCTTCAGCACAAGATTTTTTCAACTTCCTTTAATTGGTTCTTGGTCTCTTCTTCTAAATAAAAGTCCTGATGAATCTGGAGGAAAGCTTTTGACGAATGATGACATGTTTATGACGAAAAATTAATTGTTTGTCGATTGTTTGAAAACAGTTTTTGGAATTTTAATTGAATGCACGGTTTTTTGTCTATTTCCAAAGGCCATCAGGATTCGATTTCCCTCAAAAATAGCAAGAACCCACTAAGGAAATACATGTGTTTATAAGATACTATTGAACCGAATTTCAAGTCAGGTCACTAAAACCATATTCAAATTAATTTCAGCTATAAACACAACAGGTTAAAAATGTAAGCACAAATTTTATTATTGACATTTAGTGAATTTGCTGTTAATAATAAACTTATCCTTCTACGCCACTGAAGTCCATCATCTACTCAAGTTTAAATTCGTGCAACACCAGCAACTCAAATGATGTGAAAGTAATCTCACCATCATCAGCAATTGCCACACAATTAAGAGAATATAGAAAAAGTAATTATCTGCTCACTTCCTTTGCCGGTTCCAAGAATCTTTATTCATCCCAGTTATTAGTGTTTTGTCAGATTTTTAAATCAACTTGAGAGTGGAGATGTGTGGACCCAAGCCTAACCAAAACAAAGTGAACCTTCCCAGGGGACATAATGACTCATTTCGATACTTCGTGTTGTTGTTTTTGTCAAACGACTTCAATGGTGCAAACTTAATTAGCCCATTAAATTAGTATTATGTATATCTTTATTCATGACAACACTTTTGACATGAGTTGGGTATGATTAATGATGGACTTGGAAAATAACGACAAAACCATTATGAAAATCAAATTTTATGTAAATATTGGAACTATACTCGTATATAATGTGTTGCGGATAAGTGATTTTTCATAGTTTCATCCTCTATGAGATTGACTTTTCACAGTGGAATTGTCGAAAGTAAAAGCAACACGTAATTGCTTAAGCATGGTTAGGAAGTATCTAATCATTGTTAAATGTTGTTTAAAGACGAGTTATGACTTTGTTTGAATACATTGCATTCAATAAGTGAGAAAATGAAATATGATGAAAGAGAGGTTTACTAAGAGAAGAATTGATTAATAACAGGAGAACTTGGGTATTGTTATGTTTTATGTATTGCAATTTGGATTAATTTTGAAGAAAGTGTTTCAATTAACCTAATTTTTCTTTATCGAGATAAAATTGTTGAGTCAGTTACAATTAAAAATCAACACTGAAATCACATAGGCAAAAGAAAGAAGAGAAGAAGTAGCATTTTTTGAGAAGCTGAAAATTAGCGATATCAGGGGTGACAGCACGTAACTTGATACAATCGAACTAGTAAATATTTTCATTTCTTATTTGAAAGTACAATCCTTCCTGTTAATAAAGGAATTGACGGAAAAAGCCATTGGTGGAAGCACCTCTAAGTTGTTATCGTTGTTCAAATACATAAATGGAAAATAATTTCATTCAAATAGCTGCTTCGGCTTGCCATGCAGTAGCCTAGACGATCGGTCCAATTGTAAGCACATTATCTTTTGTGTGCAGCTGTATTTCACCGAAGGCTTCACGAATATTATCCTTTAAAGCGTCAATTGTCTTTGGCTGGTCGGCGTTACACTTATCTCAAATGGTGTCAAATTGCAGCTCCGAGGTGACCAAACGACATCAGCTCTGCGCCTGATAATGCGGTCTTCAAAAACAGGGCGCAAAACAGAAGCATGAAGTGATTAACGTCAGCACCTAGCAATTAAGCCTTATCTGACGTGTGACCATTCACACAGGTGTCGTTTTTAAGTGGTGACATTCACCCTAATAATCCACCAGCTTTCAAAAAAAAGACGCGGGTACCCTGCATCTGGATTCACACCAGTACCAATTGAATTAGTGCCAGCCCTTATTCATCTCGGTTTGATTCTAGACTACTATTCAGGCAAAACACGGAACTGCACTCAACCCTCGTTTACCGAAAGAAGAGCCGTTATCCGGTCACGGAAACTGCACTCAACTTTCAGTCACCGAAAGAAGAGCCGTAACCGCGATTTGCGAACAGCAGCTGAGGCCAAACTCAGACAACCACAACCCCCGCGAAGGTCCATCCCACTAGTAAGGTGGCAAATCCTCACTACCCGCGGTACCCAATTGCCCCCGGGGTGAGGGGTTGGTGTCACATTTTGGTTTTGTGTAACCATTCGTTATACAAACATTGTTTCATTTTTGTGATCTTTTGTGTTTTGCAGCTTTTATCCAACTGGCGGATGAGGGGCACCGCTCACCCTCTGTCAAGTATATCCACATTGATTGAAGGGATGAACCAGCCAATCAAGGGATATACCCAACTGGGCGTCTAATTTCATTAACGTCTATCCACTTTCGGTATTCGTTGATCGTTTTTCCTCATTTAATATATCCTTGGATATATTATCTGTTAAAGGATCGCATCAATCTTCATTATACGTCGTGCTTCAATCTGTTAATTCCATTAGACTAAAGCTGCCTACGTCCGCAGGTTCATACTAATAAATTGACAAGAACCTCTCAGAGGCACCACTTGAAGGTGGAGGTCAGCACGTTCACTTACTGGGAAATATGTACTCGGAAACATGTTTCCTTTCTAAATTTCCAGGTTCATGATTTTACCTCCAGGGTGCAAAACATCGAGTGTAGCGTGGAGGTTTTCTGTTCCCCTAATGCCACAATTTTGCTTGTTTACATACCCGCCAAGATCAAAATGAGCTTCATCTGAAAAGATGAGTTTTTTTTTTTTTCAAAATCGGCATCTTCTCTAAGTCTATCGCAGGCCCACAATTTAAGTGATTTTTGTTTGTATGGGTCCAGGGAGCCGTAGTCGTTTTCTATACTGCAACTACAAGGCTGGACAACGGGAATGAATTTTGGCTGTATGTACCTATTCATGCAATAATTTATTTAAATCATTATGTCTATGCATGATACTTTTAATTCTACTGGCTGACCTAGTAAACATGGTTTTACCATAAAATTATTGATTTCTAAAAGCTATCTTGTAGATAAAATCTGCAAAAAATATCAATGTCGACGCTATTAACTTCAAAAGAAGATAGCCATTGCCCGATAAAGAGATACAAACAATATATCGATTTAACCCTTAAGTTGAGGATATACTTATACAAAACTAGCAAAACCCCTGCCCGCTTCGCAGGGCTTCGGCCCACAACGGTTCGGAAATTAGAGATTGGCAGGACTAAGAATACGGTAATCGATGGATAGGCAGAAATGAACAATATTCTTAGAAAAATCATGCCTGTATTTGCTAATCAGATGAACAATCTATTCGTTTTTCAATTCTTTTACATAATTTTGTTAGTTAATTTACCCATTAAACATATCAAATTAAGCTCCCTGAGAAGAGGGTAAGGTAATAAGGATTTTGACAGCAAGTATGCTTTAAACCCTCTTCAGTATTGCACAATGTTATAAGTTTTCTTGAAACTAACAATTATTTTCATATTATAAAATGCTGCAATAAAAATATTGACAAAAAAACCTAAATTCGATGTTCTAAGCTGTTTAAATTTTCACAAGTATAATAAAATGTATGGGTTTTTGTTTATCAATGAGATTTTATTTGCTAGTTTTTTTGTTCATAAGGTAAAAATAAGAAAACTTTATGTTCTTTACGCATTATTTGAAAAAAAAAAATATATATATCTTAAAGTCAATAAATAAATACAAAGTTAGCCTTTTTTTAATCGTCAAAAAGTGATGAAAAAGTAACTTTGTTTTAGAAGGATTATTTTCTAAGAATATGACCAAGAATCACATCTCAAAGCATATAGCAGACAAATTACAGGATACCCTGTATTACTTACTTACTTAAGGTGGCGCTACAGTCCGTTGTGGACTTGGGCCTCAATCAACAGGCTCCGCCAGCTAGCTCGATCCTTGGCTAGTCGTCTCCAGTTTTGCACTCCGAGTTGATTGAGGTCCTCTTCCACTTGAGTGCGCCACCTGAGTCGCGGTCTTCCTCTCCTCCTACGTCCCTCGGGAATAGTGTCGAAGGCTTTCCGGGCCGGAGCATTGGTGTCCATTCGCTCTAAATGACCGAGCCATCTGAGTCTCTGGACCTTGACCCTTCTGGCTAAGTCCATGTCGTTGTACAACCCGTAAAGTTCGCTGTTGTATCTTCTTCGCCATTCCCCTTCAATGCACACGGGGCCAAAGATAACCCGAAGAACTTTCCTCTCGAAACAGCCTAAGGCACTTTCATCCGATTTTGTCAGGGTCCATGCTTCTGCACCATACAGCAGGACTGGGATGATGAGTGTGTTGTACAGTTTTACCTTAGTTGCTCGAGAGAGGGCTTTTCCACTCAATTGCTTTCTAAGCCCAAAGAAACAGCGATTAGCAAGAGTTATTCTTCGTCTGATCTCGGCGCTGGTGTTATTGCCCGTGTTTATAGCGGAGCCTAGGTAGACAAACTCCTCTACTACCTCGAAGTTATACGCGTCTATTGTGACGTTTTGCCCGAGCCGTCGGTGTTGGGTGTCCTTCCTCGAAGACAGCATATACTTCGTTTTTCCCTCATTTACCGCTAAACCCATTTTTGCCGCTTCTGTCTCAATTCTCACAAAGGCGCCATTGACATCACGCTGTGTTCTTCCCATTATATCAATATCATCGGCGTACGCGAGAAGTTGAACAGATTTTTGGAAGATAGTGCCTCTGGTGTTGACGGTGGAGTTCTGCACTATCTTCTCAAGAACGATGTTAAAGAAATCGCATGACAGTGCATCGCCTTGTCTGAATCCTTTTTTGACGTCGAAAGATTCCGTGAGCTCGTTGCCAACCTTGATGGAGCAGCGTGAGTTCTCCATCGTCATTTTGCACAAGCGAACGAGCTTGGCAGGGACGCCAAAACTAGACATAGCTTTGTACAGTTCGTCTCTGTAGATGCTGTCATACGCGGCCTTAAAATCGATGAAAAGGTGGTGGGTATCGATTTGGAGTTCATAGGTCTTTTCCAGGATCTGCCGCAACGTGAAGATTTGGTCGATGGTTGACTTTCCTGGCCTGAAGCCACATTGATAAGGACCAATCAGATTGTTGACGAAAGGCTTCAGACGTTCACATATTACGGCAGAGAGGATCTTGTAGGCGATGTTTAGTAGACTTATTCCTCTATAGTTGGCGCAGTTTAGAGGATCTCCCTTTTTCAGGATCGGGCAAACAATGCTGAGGTTCCATTCATCGGGCATGCATTCCTCTGACCATATCTTACAGATGATTTGGTGCATGCTCCTATCTAGCTCGTCGCCTGCTGCTTTGAACAACTCAGCAGCTAGTCCATCTGCTCCAGCGGCTTTGTTGGATTTCAGCCGTGATATTGCGGTTTTCACTTCTTCTAGGTCGGGTTCACGGAATTGTTGGCTATCATCGTGTCCGATGAAAGGCTCCTGTCTGACGGCGGTATTTTGTTCGTCGTCGCCGTTATACAATCTACAGAAGTGGTCTTTCCAAATCCCCAGCATTGACTGCGATTCTACTATGATGTTCCCTTGTTTATCTCTGCAGGCATCAGTTCTTGCTCGATGACCTTGAGCCAGCTGTTTAACCTTTCGGTAGAACCTCCGAACTTCATTCCTGCTGTTGGCTCTCTCAACATCCTCGATCTGACGCTTCTCATGCTCTCTCTTTTTCTTCCTGAGAAGCCGGCGTTCCTCTCTCCTCTTTTGCTCGTAGAGCTCACGAGCAGCTCTTGTCCTTCTATGCAGCGCCGCTTTGTATGCCTCCTGCTTGGCTGCATGGGCCTGCCTGTATACCATGAGGAAAAACAGAAATTTCTAAATCAAAACCACATATTATGAAAGATTGACCTTGCATCTTATTTATTTTTCAGGGAATTCAAGTCGAACAGGAAACTAAAGACGTATGCCATTGACTTATTCACGGCTAGTCTTGTAGTACTGTAAAGTTTAAGTTGATTGATGTCCCGAGACATAGTAATGCTCATACCATCAGAGTTAAAAAATGTGGAGGCAGTCCTGGTACACAAATGCATAAATGCGAAAAATTCAAAAACTCCGTCTCGTTGTAAAATTTACTAAATCGTTTTCATTTGTAATTGTTTCATACCCCTAAAACGACTTGTGGACAAAAAACTATGCATTTATTTGTCTAGTTCAAAATAAAATGTTGCATCGATTTTAGAAAGACTTTAATCTGTACCAGCAATTATTGCACTTCAACTTAATGCTTCAGGGCTTGGAAACACATCTTGAATCAACTCATTCCGTGGATTTGCATTACAATAAAAATTGTTTGGAAGTGAAATTCGGCCTTCAGAATCAAGTGAAATTATTCCATTTCCAATGTCCAATAGTGTCCGTGGCTTAGTGGTTAGGTGCGTTGGCTGCTAAGCAGAACGTCGTGGGTTCAAGACCTACTCGTGCCCAAAGTTTTTATTTCATCTTTCTCGGGCATTGCCTTTTGCGAAGAACTGACAAAACTTCCAAGAGTATCAAGAGTATGAAAAAGTGCTTCTCAACTTTGCCGTTCGGAATCGGCGTTAAATTGTAGGTGCCCTAAATTCTTCACACGCACCCAGAGAATAATTGATGAGAGTAAGCCACTTAGGCCTTGGCTCTTCAAAATCTCTCGCGCCACTCTCTCTTTAATGTCCAATAATTGGCCAATGTAAGTTTTCTGAAATAGAAGTTTTTAAACGACTCCATTCGTCTGACAGCAGTTGACCTTGGTATAATCGACATAAGTTTGTCCTCAGAAACAAAAAGATTCAGATCTCCAAATTCTTCAAGTTGCGGTTAAAGGCTTCAAGTAAATTCTTGTGCGCCATTGTGCTCTCATCCCACACAAATATTCGGCCATTACCAACTTTTTTGAAATATTGTAATGTCAGTTTTATGTCTAATAATGTGCTCACAAGTCACAACTCCAGAAGAAGAAAGAGCCAACTCTTTTTTTAATTTCAGATCATATTGATGCTAAAATTAATGATACCAAAAATGTTTTCCCCATTCCACCGGGTGCATCACAAAAATATATACCACCACTCAGACTGATCACACCTTGCATATCTAATGGTGTCATACACATAGGTACTTTTGTTGATCGTTTAACTTCGGCTCAATAGTTTGCGCAAATATTCTGAATCCAATGCAATTTTATTATTGTCGAGCAACCAATTCAATTGTGGCAATGCTTTATTCGCAAAACGGTTTTTTTCGTAAGTAACTGGCACATTTCAATTTGAAAGCATTCAATTCTCCATCCGATTGGCATTTGTAATGACTACTGACTCAAAGCTGAATAATGTCTGTGTGTGGCTTAAATTTGAGGACACCATGTTTTTTATTCAGACAATAATTATACGTGGAATACCTCCAGTTCGTTAGTGTTGATTAAATTTTATTAATGACACATTCCATCAACATTCAAAACGTTATAAATAACAAATAACAATATAATTAACAAATATGTACCCACTAAAAATAAATAAGATATACATACATATTTTCATACTCTAGAAATTTCATATATCAAAACAACGTCTGCCGGGTCAGTTAGTTCAAAAATAATTTCCTAGGTTCACTGACATTTTTTTTTGTCGAAGAAAAATTATATTTGTCAAATATTTGTTTTCCTCACTGACATTTTTTTTTATTGTTTTATTGAAAAAAATATTTCAAAAATTTTCAAACTAAATTGAGTGTTCGTATATTGATCAGTTTTTTTTGTAGTGCGAAATAAAAAATTTTAAACATTTCTTAACAATTGAACCATTTGTGATTCGAAAAGTATACATTTTATTTTTGCTAAACCTTCTACCCTAAAACCTCTTGCATTTAGAGAAAAAAATAGGAAAATCGATCAACCAGTGTGCCCGGTTAGCCAAGGAACACAAAAATTAGGCTGTTCTTTTATATATATAAATATATATAAGATAAGATAAGATAATTGTACGATATTTAACTGAAAATCACTGAATAAAATAAACATTTATCCAAGCCGAACATATTAGGTGTACGACATTTTAAATCTCATACAACATCAATGATAAAATAAACAAATAAAAAGACAGTACACATACGCCACAGTATGCCATCATAATCATTAATTAGATTCAAATAAGTATCATTGTGTCCGTAGCTTAGTGGTTAGGTGCGTTGGCTGCTAAGCCGAACGTCGTAAGTTCGAGTCCTACTCGTGCCCATAGTTTTTATTAAATCTTTCGCGGACACTGCCTCTTGCGAAGAACTGACAAAACTTCCAAGAGTATCATCTGTCATGAAAAAGTGCTTCTCAACATTGCCGTTCGGAATCGGCTTTAAAATGTAGGTCCCCTCAAGCACCTAGAGAATTGTTGATGAAAGTAAGCCAATTAGGCCTCTCTATTTATTTATTTTATAATTATCATTGCAATTCGATAAACTCTGTGTAACATTCTCAAGTTAATCTGAAAGGATGGGAGATGAGGTTCGAGGGGTCAGCTAGTAAGAGTATAGAAACCCCTTTTGTTTGAGCAAATTATAAAAGCTGGATGTTCTTCACTGCAAGGAGGACAGTTTTGCTTTTTGACGTATATCCATTCAACCAGAAATGAGCCTTTTCGCTGTCAATAAAAAAGTGGACTCATCAAAATTCACTAGCCTGAATTCTTCCGCCAACTTTCCCATGATGTAGAGTAATAGAGGGTTAATTCCTGCAAAATCTTAATAGGAATTAATTCATATTTTCTGCCAACGTGAACAATTAGGTAATTTGTTGGAAACTTGCACTCATTTAGGAAATTAAACATAATCGACTTCTTTAAGCCATCAGGAAATGAATGAATAAACAATCGTTCGTCGGCGTCGCGTCCGTCAGTCAAATTTATTAATTCAAAGACTTAATTAGCACTTCAACAGCTTGCTTGTATTGGCTTACATAATCCCATATAGTTCTGTGATTTATTTAAATCCAATCCGAAAAGTGAAAACAGATGATCGAAATTTCACTTTCTCGCCAGACAGATTCGATTCTATTTAGTGAGAGTCAATTATATCATTGACAAACCCAACTTTTTGCGTATCTATGAAAATTTTTAAACAAACACATATTTGCGCGAGGCGCGCAGAGATCGAAAGTCTCCAATGCCTTTTACAGAACCTGTTCCAAAGACACGCATTTCCACTTAACAGTAGTGTGTGCTTGTACTTTAAGACCACATCCACCGACACCACAATTTTAAGTAGCTTACAAATTTGCTGGCAGACCAGACTTGTTTGCAATGATGGGATGGTAAAGCTTTGCAATTCTTGATGCACGGCTATTGAGTTTCCGATGTAAACCAGTGCGTCGCGTTGCAATGCTTTCACATTTTTTTACGACTCATGTGCTGTGCTGTGGTGTGTGATGTGTGGCATCTGCCTCGTTCTCGTCGTTATCTTTGTTTGCTTTGAAAGAGGCAAGATTTCAAGGAAATCCATTAAACAATCATCTTTACAATGTTTGTACCTTTGAACGTGCTATGAAAGCTGATTGGACGCTTCGATTTGAAAACCTTGAAAGTGAAATGTTTAAACAAGAATAAACGGAAACAAAACCGCAGAATTTCACAATCGGCAATGTTAACACTTTAGGTTAATAGTCTATTTGAAGTAATTAAACTTTTCAATGGAATTGCTGGAATTCGATTTCACTAATGGTGACGAGCGACGCGTCGACCGACCAACGCAACGCGATGGTTTTGTAATGATATCGTTCGAACGAAAACAATCAAATAAATTAAAGCAGGTGAAGCACGAAACACGAGGCACAATGAAGCACATATTTTAGGGGATTTGAAGGTCGTAAAGCGCTGAGCTAATTAATTCTTGTTCTTTTTTTGCAGTCAAAATGTGGTTGAAAATGAAACTCATTTTGATTTCATGAATGAGAATGGTATACTTTCAAGCACTCAAGAATACTTTCACCTGATAAATGGAATGAATGGGCTTGCTTGCGTCGTCGAAAGCTTTAATTGGTTCTTTTTATTGAATTCTGATCTGCCAATCAAATATACAAAGTATAAGTAAAGTTGAGCTATGTCCCCGAAATTGGCGTTCACAGACTGGAAGACTCCCAATTGAAGCTTCTCGAGATGAGAAATTTGCTGCCGTAATGGGTGACGTGATTCTTTTCTCCGGACAACATGCGCAACCGTGAGACCATTTTTTTTTTTTGACGCTGGCTACTCAAGCGCGATGTGAAGAAGTTTCTGTCTTTTTTTGTGACACTCGACGAAACATGAATAACTTATTTCCACACGAGAGCAAACACTATGGGAAAGTCGAAGTGGACTTCAGCCGACGAAGGTGCTCCAAAAACGGTTAAGACTTTCCCATATCGGCCGAAAAAGGGATTGCCACTGTTTTCTGGGATTCACGAGATTTGATCCACATCGAAAACTTAGAGTCGGAAAACAGTCAAATTGCTGTAGGTACTATGTTTTTTTTTTTTGATAATCTGCACACACTCAAGGGGCTCGTTATAAACTTACCATGGATCGCATCACAGAGGAGGTATATTAGAGTCGCAACTCAAGGCATTTTGCTCTCTTTCGACGTAAAAAAATAAATTTGATAAAATATCCACATCAATGCGAATGGCTACCCAGCAAACATTTCTCTTCATAACTGACTAGAAAATGATTCACTTAAGTGAAGAAAACACCCGAATATGAATGTATTTTTGATCCGATTTGGGTCCATCCTCGTAGGTAGCGAACCACATTTTTGAACCTTTTTAATAAATTATTTTCGACGCAGAAATTCTTCATTTAAATGGAGGTGCACAAGCGATTATATATTCATATATGTGGACAATTATTTACTCTTTTCTGAGCTATTTCAAATGCTCATTTACGACTCAAAAATCTTTCATATTTGTGGATGCACACAAGCACCTAACATCCATTTAAATGAAGTGTATCTTAAGCGAAAATGAATTCATTTAAGACTTGTTTCTTATTCAGATTATATTTACACTTCATTCGTAAGTCCTTCAGAAAAATGTCAATATTGAAGTAGAAATAAATATATATATATTCCTTAGTTAATTCCATTTGTATTAAAATATAATTGTAAAGTAGATCACATTTTGATTTATTTTTAATAAAAATAATTAAATTCGGTAAAACAAGAACATTAAAAAATTAAAATAATAATTAACATTTCATTCAAAAATAAAAAATAAATTACATTATATATATTTATATATAATACATATATTTAACCACTTTAAAATAATAATATAAACTGTTTGTTTATTTTGTTTTTCCAACACTTTTTAATTGTTTTTATTAATTAAACTTTACACTTTTTATTTCACAAATGTGTTTAAACTTTTTTAACTCACAAGTCACAACAAATTATTTGCTTCACTTCCTCACTCCATGAAAACTTGATCAAAGTGAATATTTTTAATTTTTTATTTCTAGTTTGAAATTTTGTTGCGCAAAGATTCCGTTATCAAAACCAAATAAGAACATAAAAGGACGAACAACAACAAAAAATCCTTAAAACAAAGATGCGTTTTCTCATTTTGAATAGAAAAGATCGAACATAGTGCAGAGCAGCTGAACCCAATGTAAAATTGTTTTTACTATGTCCCGCTATCGCGTCTCATATGCAAGAATAAATATATAAGAAAATAACAAAAAAGATTCTGGTGAAAGACCAACAATTTGCTTTCAAACTTAGAATAAAGATTTGCAAATGACGTTTTATGAGGCATGCTTACTTGTGCACATCCAGTTTTGATCAAATAGGTGAATGAAAACTGAAGTACAGTTTTTTTCATTTTCTTTTTTATATCCCTTTTTGGGTACGTTCAGAAATTATCCGCCCTAGTGAATCATTTTGGGTGAACAAAATCTAGACCTTCAGAAAAATGTTTGCTGGGTAGGTTTCTCAATGCTTTTCAAATAGTGTGAACCAATACATTAGCATTGATATGGACCCAGCAAACATTTCCCTTCGAAAATGAATCATTGATAATTCTTAAAAGTGAAGAAAACATCCGAATATGAATTCATTTATGATTCGATTTGGATCAGAAACATTGGGTAACGTGACACGGATATGAATCTTTTTTACGACTCATTTATGATAGGAAATTCCTTCATTAAAACGAATGTAAATAAGTGGACAATAAATTAACCTTTTCTGAATTACATAAACGATTGATTCTCACACTGTTTAGGTTTACACTTTATTGTTTTTTTTTTTTTTTGTTAAATGAAACACTGCACAATTTTATAATCACTGACGTCCGCATTTAACAAAACTTTTACTGATGTGATGAATTTTAAAATTCGTTAAACATTGTTTGGATCTCTTGTCGCTACACGGCCCCGTTATAATTGCCCCTTCGCAAAAAGAAATAAATTAAAAGAGATCATTTGCAAGTTCGTTTTCCCTTATTTTTATATACAAATCCTTGAGAATCTTCCAATATCCTTTTTGTGGCTGTGCGCATTCATATTTAACTCACAAACATGAATCAAAATCGAAAGTCAATATGCTCGTTTTGTTTTGCAACTAAAATTTTGTAGTTTTTTGTCCATCTTCAAAATATACTCAGAAAAATGAACGTTTTTCGAATACATATTCTTCAGATTCACGGACACAAGAAAAGAGTACTCTCTTTTGCAAAATTTGTTGGACGGTGATTTACAAAAAAAAAGAGAACGAGTTGCGACTCTAGGTAATACCTCTTCTATGGATCGCATAAGGAACGAAGTGAGGGGCTGGAAAGTAGGTTTCGGTGTACATTGGTCTTCAACTTCCGAAAATTGCAATTATTGGAAAACGATTTTCATTACTTGAGAGTACGTCCGAAGTTAGGCTCGAGGGTAAACTGATGGCAATCCTGGAAGCGCGAATGTTACAGGTGAACTCCAGCTCATCTTCGATTCAATAAAGAATATAAGAAGTCAGCAGGTGTCGATGGTATTTGTATTAACACACTTACCGATTGAGACAATAGACATCTACACCACTCTGTTCAACAACGCACTGAATAACGCATATTATCCAGAGCGTTGGAAGACAGCTGTATTTCATCCTTTCACGAAAAAGGGAAAGGACAACTCCAATCCGTCAAATCTTCGGTCGCTTAGTCTTCTACCAAGCATCAGCAAGGTATTCGAAAAGGTAATCAATAGGGCTCTGAGTGAGTGGGCTGCGGACAACAAAATAATTCCGGATAACCAGTTCGGGTTCAAGGCGAGACATGACACCATTCATGCCGCGTCTAAGCTCGTTTCTGATATCCAATGGAACAAGTCCAAGAAACCATGCACGGGTGCTGTTCTGTTGGATTTGGAGAAGGCCTTCGACACCGTATGATTAGAAGGTTTGTACCTAAAACTCACCAGACTAGGCATCAGTAAACCATTGTTGTATATGCTTTATGATATGCTCAACGGTAGAAAGTTTGTTGTCAAAAGTGGCAATGTAACTTCTACCACCTTTGAAATTAAAAATGGTCTGCAACAGGGAGCGGTTAAATCGCCGATCCTCTTCAGCATTTACACCAGCGATCTGATAGGTAGCCTTATCCAGGCAATTGCGTATGCCGACGACCTGATTGCGTACGGAACTGCTCCAAAGGTCGAGGTCATAAGAACTCTCTTGCAACATGACTTCGAGAAGATTCAGCGATATTGTGATGACTGGAAACTGAAAATAAATGTCCAGAAAAGTGAGACAATTCTGTTCCGGACTCCGTTGTCTAGGGCCTCGGGGGATACAAATTTTCAAACCTATTTGAGTAGGTACATATTTGAACGCTTAAGAGAATAGTGGCAAAAGGAAAGCGCAGAATTAAAATTTGCAAAAAAGCTCTTTTAACAAAAACTGGTTTCTTATCCTACTGGATCACGTTTAACTTCATAAGAAGAATGCAACAAGTTACGCTATCAAACTTGATGCATATAACTTTACAGGTATCGATTGCTGTCAGATTTGTTAACTTTGATAAAATGAAGGCTAAGCTTCGGTTTAACCTGTCATTGGCAAGCAATTCTTGTGGGTTGTCAGTTGAAAGTCCGGTCTTGAAACTGTTCAAAATGCTCAAGGCCTTATTCTCGGTCGAAATGTTCGATATCATTTCTAGCTGATACACTCAAAGTTTCAATACTTATATTTTAATTCTTTATCCCGAGAATTGAAATTTCACCCGCCAGTTCAACTGCTCCAAGGATCGCACAACCAGCTCTCTGAACGTTTACAATGGCGTTATTGAAACCATCAAATGCTCCACCTTATAACAGAGCAAAAGTTTTACCTTGTACCTGATGAACCGGAAACCCAGCTAGGAAGATCAAATTTAAGTCTTTTATTGAGCAGATCAAGAGCTGCTTCGGTTTGTCCTGATTTAACCAACTTCAATGCTTTGTTGAGCGTGGTTTTAGCTGCATGTTCCATAGTCACTACTAATCAAATTGCGTCGACGATTACTTCGATGGCTATCACTTGAGCCAATAAGGTGACGCCGGTAAAATTGACTGATTGACCAATACCTTTCAAGATGTCGATGGCTTTGCTTGCTACAAAATCGTGTCTGTCGGTACTGCTGATGGAAATGAGTTGTTGTTGAGCGCTCTGAAATTTGGAATCGAGTATCTACAATTTTTCCGGTTTCACCAACTAGACGTAAAGAATCTGGTATCACAAATGGATTTGCTGTTGTGAGTCTCACAAATGCAAGAATCAGCACCGCAACGGGGGAAACAAAAACAGAGGAATTCTGAATTCTGTCAAAACTGAAGAAAGTTGATCAGAATTCAAAGCCTTATGATAGAAATCCACCAAGGGATTTGGTACACGCTGATCCACGGTTAGTGCAACGAGCGTCCAATTAATACGAACGCCCCAGGAGCATCGTCAATAATATAACAAAAACTCATATTCAAACACTCAACAATGCACTTTCATCCACACCAAATGACAAAAATAAAGAAAACATAAAAATACAAAACTTTTCGTTTATATCGGGATCATAGCGAATTAAGAATTATTCAGTGAAGTCCTAGCAACTAGCAACAGGGACAGAAATTCCAACGCTACTGATGTCACTCCATCCTTTGAAACTGAAACTGGAAACAAACCTTCAAGAAAATAAGAAATAATTGCCTAAAAATGTATATCTTGTACGGCAAAATGTTGTACAGTGGCATAGGAAGTGAGTCGTGTTCTCGTGCTCTTCCTCGTCGCTGTAGCCTCTGCATATGGCGTCTATGCTAAGCTCCATCTTCTTTTTGTGGTAGCCAAGTGAGTTATGTCCCAGTATCACCGTCCTAATGGATCTCATTGACGATTTTTTAAGAAGTAAAATCCTATCGAATTTGTTCTTGTCGTAATAAGGCCAGAGTTTCCTGGTGCTGCCGCAGGTTTCTAGTAGGCTCCATCTATCATTTGCGTTTTGAATGATATTTTTACTAATGTTTCTTACGCAATCTCAATAACAACTCTGAAACAAATTCTTTGAACTTTCAGTTTTTATTAAATATTTGATAAACATTGCGCCACAAGAAAAAAAATTATAATAGCTACTATTTTCCAAATATCCTGATACAAAATCATGCAAGCAGCATCGCAAGTTTCCTGAGCCGCTTCGATTCTCTCTGCTGCGGCATCTGCACCACTTAGAATTTCAAGCAATGTAGCTCTCAATGCTAGCGCCAATTCTTCAAAAGCCGACACTCTGCCGGATTCAATTCCCTTAACTGCTGGTACAAGTTTCTCGACCACAGCTTTGTTCGTCATTTGTCCAGCAGCACCCAAGGCCAAATAGCCAGGACCCGATCCATGAAGAACTTCACCTTCAGCTGCTTTGATGCCCTTACGTGTAGCAGCCATAGCAGCCTCTAGATCAAAGCTAACTAGTTTTCCAGCATCGGCGAGGGTCCTCTTTGCAACGGAAACAGCATCGGCGGTTTCCTTAATTGGCGGTACAAGTCCGTGATATATAACTTTGCAGGCATCAATTGCTTGCGGCTTAGATGTTTTGGATAACGCTGATGCTAAGTTTCTATTTAACTTGTCAATGGCAAACAATGCTTGTGGGTTGTTGGTAGTGATTCCATTCTTGAAACTCTCCACAATGCTCGTGGCAATGTTTCCCTTGGCGGGTATGAATGAAATCTTCTGCAGCTGTTCGATAACATTTCTAGCTGAATCAATCAAATTCTTGTTGACTGTTTTGACACCAGCTGTTATTGTTTTTCGGGCTGCTGATGCAGCAGCTGCTCCCCCGGCCTTGACGCCAAGATTTGTTATTTCACGAGCAACCTTGATTGCCTCAAATATGGCCGTTCCAGATCTCTGAACGCTGACCATAGCATTCTTGAAACCTTCAATTCCAGCACCACCTACCAGAGCGAGAGCTGTACCGTCTGCATTATGAACAGGAACTCCAGCAATAAGGATCAGTTCTCTATCGGACTCTAGCCCTTTCTGTAGGACCTCAAGTGCTGCTTCGGTTTGTCCTATAAGAACCAATTCCAATGCCTTGTCGAGAGAAATTTTCGCGACATGTTCCGTTGCGATAACCAGACGGAGTGCTTCGAGAATTCCTTCGATGGATATTTCTTTAGCCAATTCGAGGTTTCCGGCAAATTGGACTGAATTACCAATATCTCTGGCTATATCGAGGACCTCTCTTCCGACCATATCATCTGTGTCCGCAATGGTATAGATGAGTTGTTCTTCTACATTCTGAAAATTGGGAATTGCTAGAATTTTTTCTAATTCAGACACTTGTCTTACTGAGTCTGAGATGACGAACGGATTCTTTGCTGAGAGATCTAAAGAAACTAGAAACAGCTGCACAACAGACAAAAATAACAGGGAGGGATTCATTTTGAAAGCGTTTCACTTTCAAGCCTTCTTATTTAAAACTGAATGAGATAGAATAAGGTTTTAAGGTTTTTGTAGAAACTTTTGATTGCTTACAATACGTCAAAAGAACATTTGGTATTTTGACAGCTGTCAAAACAGTCGAAGCAAATTTGTTCTTCGCTTGCAAATATTGTCACGAATTTTTTCAAAAGCGTACGACCTCCTATAAGTCAATGTAATCTCACCGATTTTGGAACAGACCTCAGTTTTCTGTAAAATATTATAAATGTATGCTTCCATATTGATTAACTCCAATTAATACTCCAATGTCAAACACGTGGTATTCTTCTAGTTTCTGTGTATTTTTTCTTGGCTTAAATTTGATGTTTTATGACACTCGCATTTTAGAATGTCATTGTTTGCTCAGCTGTATTCCAGAGCCAAGACTTTTTCGACTAAATCTTTAGCAAAAAGCGTTTTCTTATTTATAGGTCATATCTGTTTGATTTGCTGAATTGATAGTTGGTTGGTTATTAGTTCAATCTTTAAACAAAAATATATATTTTTATCCTCAATAAAAAATAAAAAAAAAAAACAAAAAAAAAACAAAAAAACACCACTTTACTTTGGAGTTGAATCATTTTTAGTTTCAAGGAAATTTCGAATGAACAGAAATGTTCGGTCTAGTCGTGCTTGTTTGATAATGCTGAGGTTTATTTGTTTTCAAGAAATACTTTTTTCGTTTTCATTGCCGAGGATTGTTGTGGAAAATGCCTTTCGTCCCGGAAGTTTGTGAAAGAAATAAATGAGAAGCCCTGGATCGGAGAGAAACCTTGTTGGGTAAAGAAATATATTCCCACGACACGGCTCTTCGAATAGTGCCTTGCCTGCAAAATATTGTGGTATGCGGATGCTAACCTCTCAGGCTTTTTTTTTAAAGTTCGATGTTCACAATACCGAACCGAAGCAGAAACTGAATTTCATTCATGAAAACACTTCCCCTTATACATTTTTCGGGTGGTTATGCATGTGAATTCTAGAACACTGACACACAAACTGGGAAAGACAGAGTGTGGAAGTGAGTTCCACATTCGCGTAGTACGGCTAAGGAAAGATTCTCTGTACTTAAGAGTACGTCCGAAATTGAGCTCGAAGGTAAACTGGTGGGCACTCCTGGAAGCGCGGTTATTACGGTTGAATTGTTCCAGTTCCAATGAAGTGACAAGTGAATGAATTAGTGATGTCTCTCACACCAATCATACCTAAAGCTCTTTTTTACTTGCGACATATAGAATATATGGCAAGTATTGAATTCGTTAAAAAAAAATTTTAGATGAGGATGAGATATGACATTACGATGATAGAGAAGTCGAAAAAAGTGGGTACGGCGATTCCGTCTGTCTGTCTGTCGGAAAGTTTACAGGCATCTACAGGCTAAACCACTGGTCCGATTGACTTCAAATTTGAAAATTAGAGGTTTGAGCAAAAAGTCATATCCCAATTTTTTTTATTTTTGTTTTAAGATCAAAATTTAGGGTAGCCACCATACGATTTTTTTGGCCAAAAACCAAAACTTTTTTTTCACAAAATGGCCCGAACGATTTTTTTAAAAACTTCCTCGAGTTTATTTTTTTTAAACATTCATGTGTTTTATGTAAAAAAAATTGTGTATTGCTCCAAAACGGTACCTCCCATAGAACCGTTTTTTTGTTATTAAATTTTCTCGAAAACTGAAAGTCCGATCAGCGTAAGTTTTTTTTTCGAAAGTACGTTTATATTGTTCAAATAATATTTTGTTTTCAAAAAAATTTCAAATTTTTTTTTGGATTTTTAAGAAATATTTTTAACTTTTTTTTAAAAAATTCTGTATCTCAAAAACGGATCAATTTTAAAAATCCAAATTGGAGTATAATATGTATATTTACATGGTCTTGAAATCTGCATACCCGAATTAATTTTAGGAAATATTTGAAAAATTTTATATATAAAAAATTAATTTAAAAAAAAAAAACGGCTCCGACGATTTTCAAAAAAAAAAATTCAATAAATCAAGAATAAGGTTTGAATTTGTTTGGCATTCAAATTTTTGGAATGAAATGTTTTTACGAGGTACATTTTCAACATTTTCAAATTTTAATTTTCTTAATGAATTCTTATTATTTTTATATATTGATTTTTTTTTTTTTGTGAGTTAAGTGCACGCTGTTAGTTAGAGTGTAATCAGAATTGCTTAAAGTATATCTCTTATTTTAACACTACTTTTTGCAATTTAAGTAATCACTAATATTTAGTTTTAGCATGCAAGAGCAAGTTCGTACGACCAGTCGTGCACATTTTTTGTATACCATTCGGGAGGTAACTGGAGCACCAGCCCAGAGTTGGGAATTTTATTCAAGTTTTGGACGAATATAAGTCTTAAAGTTAATAGCCAGATCAGACAGGGAGACAAATGTCTTGCAACTTCTTAAGAAACCCAGACATCTTGTTGCATTTTTGGCAACATCAAACATGTGCTCGTTCCACAAAAGGTGATGCACATACCTAGAATCTCGAGATGTTTGGTCTCATTGATGCAAGTGCCACTCATGGATAGTGGCAAGGGGGGTATATCTCGCTTCGACAATACAAGACAGCATTGAGTTTTCGAAGCATTCAACTTTTCGTTGTTCTTTATTCCTCATTGTGCAATGCTGTTTAAGT
Organism: Sphaerophoria rueppellii; assembly: GCA_920937365.1. Lineage (NCBI taxonomy): Eukaryota > Metazoa > Arthropoda > Insecta > Diptera > Syrphidae > Sphaerophoria > Sphaerophoria rueppellii. The sequence goes on along the minus strand of CAKKXW010000003.1, from coordinate 38,924,413 downwards.
CAGAGTTCAATGAGCTTATCATATTTTGACGCTGCAGTTCCACATCCGAAGAGGAGTAATGTTAGTTTGGAAACGAATATGAAAAGCTAAGGGTAATATCGTCAACGAAACAATTAATTGGATTAGAAGTTACAAACAGAAGACCATTTATGAAAATGAGAAATAGGGTCGGAGGTCTTATTGAAACCAAATGTCATTCAAGTCGAGTTCTTCCATTTTACGCACAAAATTCATGAACTACCGGTAGCACTCACCAATCACAGTTACGTTGCGATTCGCATCAACTTTAACGAAAAACGGCCCAGTGATTCCCTCAATCCGCTTCTGTCGCTGAACACATTTTTTCTACAAAAAACTTCGGTCAACTTTTAAAGAGCCCATTAACATTTACCAAAAAATTCTATATGCATAGGTCGTTCGCTTTCAATTCATGCAACACCTTAAAGACTGCATCCGCCTTCCTCAATCCTTTTGCAAAATTTTCCACGTAAAGAAGGAACAGAGTCTCAATTACTGCAAACGGCGCCCTATCAATAATTCACGGTTATCACTTACACTGGCCGATAAAGCTGCGATATTATCCTCCATTCGCACTCTACGTAAGAATGTTGGTGATTCAATGTACACATGTAAATTTGGTCATAATAACCGGAATAGTCGCCTCAGAAGTTGGATACATTGACTAAGCAAAAGAAGAAGTACGAAATGAACTTTCTTTACACGCATTCGATTTTTATTTTATTTGCAAGTGTTGTTCGTTTGTAAGACGATTATAGTTAAATCCAACCAAACCAAACTGAAGTTATATTGTCAAAAGCAAGTTGATTAGTGTCCTTACTAAATCTCTCATAAAATTATTCATTTCTTAATGTAACGTTTTACTATTTTTAAATTGCAGTGCCTCTTCAGACAAACCAATAACACAAAACCAAATAACTATGCAAATATGCTCCAAATAAGAAGAAAAAAACTACTCATGAAGCCCCATCTCAAAAGCTGTGATACCATTTGGACAAGAAAGGTGATAGGAGTCCTAGTTATACTTTCTAGTTTTAATGTAACAATAAGTAGCCATAGTGCAAAATACAATGCACCTTTAAATAGTTCTTCGGATGACAGCTTCAAGCCAATTGTCTTCATTCATAATGATTCCGACCTGATAGCGAGACAGCAGTTCACAAAAACCGGCCAGTTTCGAATATTCGAACCAGTAGAAAGTGATCTTCGACTGAATCGAAAAGAATTCAGAAAACAAAATAAGACTGAAGCGAGACAAGTTGGGAACTCTATCAGTGAGTTGGAGCAGAATGACAACGAGACAGGAGATGTGTTCGGTAGCGTGCTGAATGAAGGATTAAAGAGTGTTGAAAATCTGCTGTCGTCATATTTAGAAGATTTGTTTGCAAGAAAAGAAATTGAAAAATTTGGAATTTCCGTGAAATTAGTGGAAAATCCAGAGGAGACAGTGGAAAAAAGTGAAAATTCTCTGGAAGGCAATTTCAAACGACTTGTCAGATCAGCAGTTGTCAATGTTCCCCTACCTCGAGCAGCTGAAACTGGAAGACTATTCTTTTTCTCTGGTAAATAAGCCTTCACACCTATTGTAAGCCAAAAATATCTCAATATGAATATCCTTAAAGGTTTGAAGAAAATCCTGTGGCCCCTATTTATTGGAATACAAATTATCAAGTCAATGATATTTGCGCTCTTCTTGCCAAGCATTATTGGTTCGCTGACAAAAATCAGTACTCAAGGTAAGATTCTCGCTCATGAACAAGAAATAAAAAATACAAACTCAATGTCATTTCAGGATCAGGATCGTTATCTGGTTTCACTCGACCGTCAGAAACTGTCAACGACTTGAACTTCAAGGACACCGTGGATGATACCAAATTCATGCTTATGGATAACGCTGGTTACGGATATAACAAACCCGGTTTGATATTTTTTACTCTATGCTATAAATGTCAGTGTTTGAATATCCTTTTCCTTTCACAGAAGCTTCGAACAATCATTTTTCGACCCAGCTATACGACTCGGCTGCCCTCAATAACAACGCCCTTTCAAGGTTTGGCATCAACGAGAACAAAGACAATTATTTGAACTCCTTCGGCTATGATGAAAATATGAAGGCGAATTTGAACCCCGAATCGCCGTCTCTGGCTCAGCTTTACCAGTCGTTCAAGAAATTACCATCATCGTCGCTGGTGTTGTCGAACTATGATCCATTCTATAGTCCACTGCTCTCCCGATTGGATGCGATCTTTGAGCAATTGGGTCTCAAGTCAAAGGATGAAAATTGCAGAGAAAAACTAGTTTGCTGCATGTATGCTGATCCGCAGAAATATGCACCGTATAGTAATTTGGTGTCGGCGCAGTTGAGTAGGTGAGTAACCTCATAAGAATGACAACCAAATGCTAATCTGCATGAAGGAATAGGGCTGTATTGCGGATCGAAAAAGGAACACATTTATTAATTGAATTCATTATCATCTGTATGTATCCTTAAGAACACTGTAGTTCTTTCTGGAAGTGCTTCCAGTGGGAAGCTTGCAGACACTGTCTATTAGTCATTGCTGCAAACTGTGTATCCTACCTAAATGATCTAAATATTTCTAATCACATCCATATCTTAAGAAGTAGTTTGCTTTGACATCCACCTAGGATAGTGTAGTCCAGCTGGAGCTTAAATAGACATTTCTTTGTGAGAAAATCCTCCTAAGAAAATAACTGTCAGCTCGAGAAATTCCTTGCAGTCATGTCAAGTCTTTGACACTTACTTAGGTAGGGTTAGACTGTTACAATTCTACTTTTTTCGATACACTCGCCTCTCCTTAAGTACACATACACAAATACACTTTTACTAAATTCAGTACAATTATGAAATTATGGAAAGGTATTCTGCTATACCATAAATATATTTACCAGAGTCTATATCACCAAGTATCCTTTTTCTTAGCGCACTCATTTGTTGCAAGTCAATAAAATTGCTAGTTTGGCAACACGTTTAAATGTCACTGAATGAGACGTAAGGTTATAACGTCACATGTTTTGTTTTCATTTCGTTATCCATTTATGATTTTTTGAAGACAACATGGATAGTTAGGTGCATCTTCTGCTATGTGTACATGTGAAAGTATGTATGGGTGTCAGAGCGTCACTCAAAAACTACTAAAGCGATCATTAGAAACTTTTAACACATATTGTTGTAGGTATTAAAAGTTACATAGAATACGCAATCGTCACCAAGTGCACCCAATTATTGGCACACGCAGACGACATTGAAAAAATTGGAAGGGACCCATAAGCTGTAAAATCCTCATTTATCCAGAGTGAGCAGGCTGCAAAAAACCTGAGGGAAAAATTAAGTTCGAGGTTAAGGTTCAAGGTGGCGCCGGCTGCTGAAAATGGTGGTAAAAGTAGAAGAACAACTACTGGATGAGCTGCTCGAAACCAACAGAAACTACTTTAGTCTTTCATGGCTCTTTAAATATAAAAATCTTACCATTACTTCGAAACTGCTACGTGTTTAAGACGATAGTCTTACCAGTAACCACTTACGGGTCCGAGATCTGAGTACGTAGCCAAAGGCCTCCTTTGTGAGCAAGGACGATTCCGAAGTCCATATAACCACAAGCTATATATCAATTCTACGACGAAGTAGACTTCATGACAAAAAAAGTCATTTGCAGTACAATTCTTAAGCTATGATTACACGGTCAACGAAATCGGCCAACGTGATGACTCTCTGACGTAAAACTAACGTCACAATCTGTCCCAAGAGTGACACGTTGTGAGATCGTCAACGAAAACTGGTGTCATTGCGTTGACGGGTACGATGACACCCACGTTGACACCCATTTTTGGGTCAACGCATTGACTTTTTTGGATGACCGTGTAATCTCTCTGTCAACGTCATTGGAACGCGTTGACGGAGTTTTAAGACTTCGTGTCATCGCAATGACCGTGTCCCAGCGTTGACGCGGCAGAATTAAATACCGTGTCATCGTCTCAGTTTGACAGCGATTTGTATTTTAAAAAATAGCCCTGGTTTTTTAAATGTCAGTAGCTACTCATTTTTTGATTTAATAAAAAAAAATAAAAAATTAAAAACAAATTTGAAATTTTAAGGCTACGGGTACAATTTTTTTTTTTTTAAATAATGTCCCTTTCATTTGATAAAATTTTTATCAGATTATGATGGAAGAAATAGACGATGCTACTCCAAGATAGGAGTCACTTGACCAAGACAAAGATAAAAAAAAAGGGCAACGCAAAAGAAAAATTGCATACGCCTCGGCCAAACAATCCGAAATATCAGCGTTGATTTCAGCTGTCCTAAAGCGACTAGCGCTTTGGAGGATGCAGTTAGGCCCGGTGCACAAATGCGAATAGATTGGTGCACACACACTTGCAATATCACAGCGACATTTCTGCGGTAAATTGTCGCAAAAGTTTCTGCGATGTCGCAGCGACAAAAAATCGCATTTGTGTCTTGTAGTACATTGTTTTCTATTGTGCAGTGCACACATGCGTTTTTTTACCGCAAGTTTTTATCAAATTGAAAGGGAAAATATGGATGATTTTGATATTGGTTTCTTTTTATTTGATTTTGAATTTGATTTTTGGTGAAACTTTAACCGCCAATTCATCAAAAGATCTTACACTCATTCGAAAATAGTCAACAAAATGTTCTAGATTTGGCCTCATATTTTGAAACGATGAATAAAATAGTTCTTTTGTTTTGTTTTGCATTAATAAACTCAATATTTATCTTATTTACTCAAAATAACCTTACTTGCCTTGACGGCTACGACTTTTTGTTTTGTGTCAAACCGTGTGATCATCAAAGTTTTGCGAGTCAATGCGTTGACACTGATAAGTAAAAGTCACGTTGACACACCTGTGCGTCAACTTAATTTAGGACAAAACTAACCCAATAGTGTCAATCGTGTGATAGTCAATGTCTTATGCATTGACACGTACACGTTGACGGTGAGATGACAGAGAAAATATTTATTTTTTTGTGATGTCAGAGAGTCAACGCGTTGACCGATTTCGTTGTACACGGTCATAGCTAGTAGTATACAGCGCGGAAGACCAAATTTGAGCTGGAAGGATGGCATAGTTCAGATCGCCTAAAGCTTTGGGGTGCGGAACTGGTTTGCTGAAGGAGGCACGGACCGGATCCCTGTTGTGGCGCAGATGCAGGAGAAACTTCATTGGCCAGGCCGACGATGATGATGATGAAGACAATATATAACAAGCAAGACGAGTTTCTCAGGGCCATATTATAAAAGTGAAAATCTGGGTCAGAATCAGAAGATGACGCCTTAACCACATCACAAAATAACGAGAAAATGTACAGTTCTTTATTTTGCCCTCAGAACGGTTATAGGCATGTTTTTTTCACAACAAATTGCGGGCGAGACGACGTCCCCAGGTTCGGTTAGTTATCTATGTTTTAACTAGAAAACAAATATTTTTTTTTATTTATTTCTCAATAAAACTTAACAAATCAAAAAGTACAGTTCGATACACTTTTTATTTTGATTTCGATACAATGCTGCAACGCGATTTTTCATCCCTGGCCCTGTCTAGATGTTTTTGACTCACTTTTACCCTATACGGATCTATTGTTAATACCACTATATAGAAAGTAATTCATGGGAGATTAATGAGCTTAAACAAACCAGTTCACACTATTTATGAAATTGGAAAGATATCTTTTGTCGATCGTTGCCAGTTTACTGGTATTATCGAAGAAGGTGTTCCTTCTGTTAGAGAGTACAGGACATGTACACATAGAAGGAGAAGCCTCTTGGCATGTCTTCCTATGACTCTGTTATGACTCCAATTATTGTGGAGCTTCATTTTTGTCTGCTTAGTGAAATAAAGCATTTTGACCACTTCAGGTCTAAGCTTTGCCAAATTTATTTTGCTGCTAGGTAGGTAGTACCCCATGATCATCTAGCGTTTACTGATTTTAGAGCATATTGTTTGAAGAGAAGTTTTACAAGCAGCAAGTGGTGTTCTTTTGTTCTGTCTATTTTTTTTTTGCGAGCTCATTTGCAATTTCCCGCAATGTCACTTTGGCTTGGCGCACATATAAGCTTGTGATGTGATTTTTGCTTCCCAGCCAGCAAGGCTCAGCGGCATTGCCAAGGTTTGAGCCTTACAAAAATTCTTTATTGGAACTTCAAAAACACTTTTTTCCTATGAATTTGTGAGGCCAGGATAATGCCTCTTTTATAGCCCTTACTTTTGCTTGGAACATACCCTTGGTTCGGAAAGAAGTGCTCCTTTAATACACATACCTCCTGACCGCTGGACTTTAATAAGTTTATTTAAAATAACTTTCTTGTGCAGTCCAGCATACGAACACTCCATAAGTGAGTCAGACCCATATTTAACCTATGCTATGCCACTCTCCAGGTCTCAGAAATATACTGCAAATAAACACAGCTAGACAATACTATTTTGTATGGAATAGTGAGAATTTTTTGCAATTCGGCTTGAATAATTCTGTCAGGTCCTGTAGATTTATGTATATTGTAGATATAGGCCTCAAAGATATCTATATCTATCATTTGAAATGGAGCAAAACTCAGATGTTTAGTCGTTTAAAATGTTACAACTATCTAGGAAATTGGTATCGAAAAACAGATTCAGATATTCTTCGTCCGATTCTAAAGCACAGGGCGTTGTAGGACTATTTGATAAAATTTTCTCGAGCTTACTTTAGTTATGGAGCTTCTTTTCTTCTTCTCTGCGACTCTTTAATATCTCCTTGTGTGTTCTGGCGCTAAAGAATTGCTACATTGTTCAGTATGCATTTTTTTTGTTCAGACGCATAACTTGCGTGAAGAAGCAATGATATTATTTTGGGACTTGCACAAAGAAATCTCGTTACTATTGTTGCCTAACATGCCCTGTTTTAATATTTTACCTCATACAGTCATATTTCTAAAGAAAATAAATTCAATTTCCCAAAGAGCTTTCCGCTTTCCCATACAAAGTTCGTTTACTCTGGTTGTCTTCAACATTGTTTCTCGTAGAGCAAGAAACTTGAAACCATAATACTTTCAACAAAATTATTTAACACGTAAGAATTTCTATGAACTAATAACACAATAATACTAAAGAAATAAAGGAATCAAAATATCGTTTCGCACTTCAACAACTAGAAACTACAGAATTCAAACATCGTGTCTTGTATCATGCATCCTTCTAAATTTTCAGAATATCAAGAACACATTTGCAATTTCGATGAAAATATTTTACATCCTGTCTAGCACGAAGGAAATATTCTGCCACTTCCGTGCACAATACACACATTTTAAGGTGTTCCTGAGATGTTCGTTCCGCATTTATGTTCAACTTTGTTCTTTTGAATATTGAAGCGAACAAGAAGTCAAATTAGTTCTAGTGAAATTAAATGCGTTAAGGTGTATAAGTAAGGGTTTTTAAATATTTGAATGGTGCTCATATTCGAAGCTTAGAATTATTTTGTATTATATCCCATATTAAACATGTTCATCTTTTGCTCTTTTCTAGGGAACTCGATGAACTCCGGAAGCCCACTTCTGAGAATCCAGAAATTCTTCGTTTCTTCAAGTACATGAAGGCGGCCAAGGATGGCCAAGATGGTGACAAATGCGAAGAGACATACTCAATGTGTACGAATTTCCATGATTTCGATAATCCAGCGATGATCAACACATTCCATGACATCAATAAATTAGTTGAAGCGAGGAAACTTTTGAAGAAATGAACATTTTCCTCAAGGTTTTGTAAATAAGTTTTATTCTCTCCAAAATCGATATTGTAAATTTAATATAAGTGCAGTTTTAAGAATTATTGGTACGTTAATTTATTTGGTTGAACCTAATTTATTTATTTATTGGTATTTTTATGATTAATAGTTTAAATAAAATAAAATGGAAAAAGATTTTTATTTGCTGACATTGTTTTCTGAATATTAAACAACATATTTCTTTTAAATAGATACCATCTTCATACGAATAAAATTTTAATTAAAACCTCAACACTTCGAAATATCCTTCGAATACTTGAATTGTTTTGTCTATAAGTGGAAAAACTCAATCGCACCCTTTATGTCGGCACTTAATGGTTTCTCTCACTTCTTTGGGTCTTTTTTTCCTCTTGATGAATTCAAACATCTCGTCTGGACAACTTTTAAACAGAAATAAGTGGAAATGTAATTCGTGGAAAAGCAAAGAATGTAAAAAGCAAAGACTTCGTTTCAATAATGCCAAATAAAAATTGGCGGCAGTAGCAGGAGACGTACCATACATAGGTACAATGTGAACAAGCAAGTCGTATTTGTATTTACACAAATATCATGTAGAAAGCTTAATGCTTGTTTGGTCTTGCAGTAGGAAAAAGTTGTAGCTTTTTAATCTCACGTTTAAATCTCTATTTAGGTTGATTGAATTCATCACATAGGTATGTTTTTTATGGGACAGGGACATAACTCCACGGGTCATAAGTCCAAATTGGAATTATGTCCCACTTAGGTGAGACATTAGTCCGTAAATCGATTTTGGATTTAAGTCCCACTTTGTTGGGACATAATTCCGCAATTTTTGTTTGATAAATGGGACGTAACTCCATGTTTTTTTTTTTCATCAAACACTATTTTTATGTAGAAAATAATTGATTAAATTTAAACTTTGAGGCTTTATGGTCAGAAAGTAGAACAATAATGATAAAATTAATTCATTCCAAATAATTAACATTCACTTTTTCTGACTTGCTATTAATTTTGTTTTTATTTTTTTACAATTTGCACTCACTCAAGGTTTGTTATGCCCTTTTTATGCCAGAGACCCAGTGAGTGCATTAGGAAGAAGCGAAGGGGTCGGAAAGGAGATGTCGGTGTACATTGGTTTTAAATTCCTGAACATTGTAATGACTGGGAAGAGAGTTCCGCATTCGCATAGTACGGCTTAAAAACGTTTGCCTATACTGGAGACTAAGTCCGAAGTTGGGCTCGAGGGTAAACTGATGGGCATTCTTAGAAGCGCGAGTATTACGGGCGAATTGTTGCCGTGTCATATGGTCATATGTCATAAGGCAATATTTCGAAATATGATCATATAGATATAACACGTTGTGAAAGTGTCATATATGTACATAGGCATATTTGGGGCTATTCTGCCATTTCTGTTATTCTGATATGAATTTTCTGTTATGAATCATAAAAGATTTAGAAATAAAAGATCTTTTATAATTGGTATTCAGAACTTCGAACTTATATAAAATTCTGTTATGAATTTTCCGAAAAAGAAATCTGTTATGAGACATCTGTCATTTTTCAGCTGTTACCTAAATAAATTATTGTTTGTGATTTGTCAATTTGAATTGAATTGGTGAATGAACTTGTGAAGAATATGGATATCCAAGACTGATGGTAAGTTTAATTTAAATTCAATTCAGTTTAAATTTATCTATTTTTTAAGAAAATGCTATTTTTACAGAAACCAAACCCTGCATTTTCCGGAACTGCTGTTTGGAATGTCGGCTTCCTGAAATCGCCTTGGCGGCTGTTTCTCGAAAATCTCTAAGGTGAGTTATTCGTTTGCTCTTCAAATTCTCTTACAAACAAATTCAATTTTTAAGTTCAAGTGGTGTCATTCTACCTCGGTCATGACGAAGAAACCAAAGAGTCGGGCGAATTGGGTAGTGAGAATAAAGTTGATTTGAAAAGCGCTCTGATGGTGAATCATGTCAATAAGAAAACCAAGAAACGACAAAAGCAATCCCCAGGGACTGGTCGAGGGTCTGTTCAAACAACTGCAATCGGGAAACGAACGTTTCGAAGTGAAACTCATGAGTTTGGACGTTATATCTTGGGTCATTGGTATGTACGATCATCTCCTCTTCAGTTTCTATATCTATATATCACCTGGTTCTTGTAGCCGCATCAGCGTCAAGTACGAGAATTCTCCAATTCGCTGCTCAGGCTTCCCACGGACTCGTACGGGGTGATGCCTTGGAAGCAGTTCTCAAGACAATCGCGAATAATTTCATAACCGAGCTTAATTTCAGCGATATGATGGCTATTAGATTGAACGCCACACGAGAAATATGCACCAGATGTTCTCTTACAATGGATGAGGAATTGCTGCGAGATTTGGCTATGTACAAGGCCTACAAGGAAAAATCAGTTATGATGGCTGCGAGGTCGCTCATCACACTATATCGCGAACAGTTGCCAGCGCTGTTGCATAAGAAGGACCGTGGTCGACATACAGAATGCAGAAGCTCAAGCGTACACATGCCGTTCACATTGCTCTCGTCCTGAACGAGCTGTTTCTGCTTGGAGGCACCAGAAATGTCCAGGAGACCAGGAGCCCTTAAGTGAGTAGAATCCAGTTCGAATAGGGATGAAAAATAGACACAATATTCTTGTTGCAGTATCCGTTGAACCGGTTCCGATGAGAAGATTAAATATCGTTCGATTGGTGATGGCTGATGGTGAATGTGAAGAAGTTCGAAATAGCCGATCCCATACGGTACTTTTCGTTTTTGCGGAATCTCAAAGACCTATTGGGACGTAATTTGTTCTTAGTGTGCGTTATAGCGCTTGTCGGAACTACGAACGTATTTTTGGTAAAATGCAACCGAATGGTATTCTCGTCGGGTATTTATTAAACAAAAACAAAATCTTTCCAACTTGCTTAAACTTTGAATTACTTCAGAGGACTTTTACGAGGAAAATTCGATTGTGTTGATTTCGTCACCCGAACCGCAACTAGAATGGTTCCAGAAGATGTGATAAAGAAAGGAATGTGTGAGGATGTCACTTAAATGCTCAACAATGCTCCCAAGTGGTACACCAAAGTTCAAAAAAGGGGTCCTTCAGGGAGAGACTACAAGTGCTGGCTAGCGATTTCAGCGACAGATTGCGGATCAATGCAATCAATGCAATAACTTTTTTTGTAACCTAAATGCATGTATGATGAATGTAATAAATTTAAATAAAGTATCTATTTATTCTTAATTAAAAATAAATTCTATTTTACTTATGGACATTTTTGAAAACTCAACCGACGTAAAAATATCAATTCGTTCCGAATTACTGAAATGGGTTCAGTGGAGTGAATCGCTGCTGGGTGTTGTGCGCGACCCTTGCTCGTACAAGTTAGCAACGATGCTGTCAATGCTCGAGAGCTCTTCGACATTTCGTTTCACATTGGTTCTAACCTAACCGATCGGGGTTCTAAGCAATTCAGCCAACCTTTGGTCCCTACACTTTTGCGCTGCATCTTGAAAGAGAAAAATCTTTTTACTTTTTGATTTTATTAATCAACAACAAGGTGGACCCCACCTGTGAAATATTTGATCCCTGCTAACGAACACAAGCATCGAGAAGGGTTTCTCTCGAATTTCACTGCAAATTTCCATTACATGTGTAAGTGTTATCTTGATATCTGTTCATCTGTTGGTAAATTGTTCGTTAATAACATTTTTTATCTTTGTAAGTCAAAAACTGTTCATACCATAACATGCACTCTATTGTTCCATTTATTCTGTTTTTTTTCGATTCACAATGTTCCCTTATATACTCTGCTTTAATTTTAATCGACCATTCTGTCTGATTAAACACCAACAGATCTTGCAGAACTCCTCCGACCTTCTTAATTGTCGATACGTGCAAATTTGTTATCAAATCTTTTAAATACACTGCAGGTTACACTTTCACTATTAGCCGAAATATAACAATTTTGTGTACCTATGGACGAGCTGTGTCATTCACACTTCTAATTTTAAGATTAAAAAACTTAACAACTAAGCTGAATGCAATATTTAACTGAAAACGGTGAACTTATTGAAATCTTTTATCATAACAGTCTCGAAAAGTTTTCTTTTATTCTTTTATGATTTTTAACTGATTTCTTAAAAGATTTTGGCTTGCTGAATACCAAATAGGCGATTTATAAAAGATTTTCAGTATGTTCGAATTTTTTGACGGTTCATTACAGATTTCTTAGCAGATTTATTAACAGATTTGGCTTGCCGAATACCAAATCTGTTATTCATAAAAGATTTTTTGACAACTTAAACTTTTGAATGGGAATTCATAAAGGTCCCGTCACACACTGAAAAGAAAGTACTTTCATAAAGCAAAAAGCCTTCTGAAAGTAAACATTTCATAGTATGACGACCCAAAAAGTACTTTCCTGAAAGCGTTTCTCAAAATGATTTGCTTTCTTGAAAACACTTTCAGAAAAAAAAAATTTCACAGTGTAACTAGTTCCTGAAATCGTTTTGAAGAAAGCAAATTACTTTCAGAAAACGCTTTCAACTTTCAGAAACTGTTTGTGAAAGTTTTTTGCTTTCTTGAAAGCGAATGATCTGAAAAATCAACCTTGCACTCTCAGGAAACGTTTTGGCTTTTATAGTGTCAACTGTGAAGACCTGAAAAATGTTTTCGGAAAATTTAGTTTCTTGGAATTAAAATGTTTTCAGAAAGCACTTTCCTTTCATAGTTAGTGTGACTGCTCTCTGAAAACACTTTCAGAAAAATAACAAACTCTAAAATTCGGAAACGCTTTCTGAAAGTATTTTCCATTCAGTGTGTTATGGCTCCTTAACAGAATAACAGAATAAAAGAATAAAAGATTTCGCCGGATAGCTCTAATTGTCACTTTTCTAAAGAGTTATTTGGCCATACTTTTATTTGCGACATTATGTCACCGCCTGTTGTTAAAGCAGAAGCACCCATTCGACGCATCTACGACCGCCGTTCGTTGCTTTGGCGTTCCAATGAAGTAAATGACTAAGTGATGTCAACAACCTTACTTTCTCCAAAGCTATGTAAAGGTTTGTTCCACTGCTCGGTGAGTTTCACCATCATATCTTCAGTGGCTGCTGCTGCGAAAGCCATTCTTTGGGTCATTTAGAAGCTTTCGGTCTTCGAGATATGTATTTCTAGTTTCCGTGACCCTAGAAAGATTGGACGTACCTAAGTGCAATCGGACGGTAATTGGATTTAGAAGAAGATTCATATTTTTTGAATTGGCTGGAAAAATTCTATTTTCCAACTGCTCCGCACGGGCTCAGAAGAATAGGATAGATGTTAAAGCTTTGCCAACGTGGAAAACAACCTCTTCAGATTAATAGCAGGAGTACCATCCAGATCCGGACCAGTAAAATAATGTTTTTATGTTGATATCTTTTAGGACTCTCGCCACCGCACGAGTGAGAAACAAGATCTGTCCCATAGATTCCTTGACGCGTTCGAGAACTGGACTCTGGGGGAGTCATAACACTCTCTCCTAGCGAAGAGTTGGAGGCGAACTGCCTATAGCTAAAAGGTAAGCTTTAGTGAGTGAGCTAGCAAATGGTGTGTAATTGTCAACGAGCGTAGGGAACGAGGAAGATGAAGAATTTTTCATATTTCTTACAAATCTCCGAAAATTCTTATTGCTCTTATTTTTGGTCAAGAAAAAACTTTGTGCTTCAAATATATGCATTGCTGGCTTGGCTTGTTTAATCATATTCCGGTTTTACTCGGTTGGATTGGTTCTAAAACACCGGAACACACTTCTTTTTCCCTGATGATCTCTATACAGCTAGAATCAAACCATGATTTTTCTTTGGCTATAATGAAATATCGGAGTCAGGCCGCTTTGGAAAAAGTGTTTTTAATTAATTTGAGAATTATATGTATTTAGTTATCCTTACAAAGGGATTGTCCCTGGCTTAGTGGGTTCAAGTCCTACTAGTGCCCATAAAATTTGTATTTCATCTTTCAAGGGACCTCTTGCGAAGAACTGATAAAATTTCCAAGAGTATCAATCTGTCATGAAAAAAGTGCTTCTCAACTTTACCGTTCAATTCTTAATACGCACTCAGAGAATTGTTGGTGAGAGTAGGCCACTTAGGCCTTGGCTCTTCAAGAGCTGTAGCGCCAATCTATTTATTTATTTGTAGATAGGCCTGGCACAGGACTGCATACATTTTTTTTTTTTGTGTAAGTGTCAAATTTAATTATGTAAGCTCTCAAACCCCTATTAACACGGGCAACAACACAAGCACGAAGATTAGACGAAGAAAAACTCTTGCTAATCGCTGTTTCTTTGGGCTAAGAAAGCAATTGAGTGGAAAAGCCCTCTCTCAAACAACTAAGGTAAGACAGTACAACATCCTCATCATCCCAGTCCTGCTGTATGGTGCAGAAGCATGGACGTTCTTCGGGTCACCTTTGGCCCCGTGTGCATTGATGTGGAATGGCGAAGAAGATACAACAGCGAACCTTACGGGTTGTACAATGACATGGACCTAGCCAGAAGGGTTAAGGTCCAGAGACTCAGATGGCTTGGTCATTTATAGCGGATGGACACCAATGCTCCGACCTGGAAAGCATTTGATACTATTCCCGAGGCCTTAGAAGTTAGAAGGAGAGGAAGACCGCGACTCAGGTGGCGCACACAAGTGGAAGAGGATCTCAATCAACTTAGGTTGCAAAACTGGAGACAGCACTAGCTAGGGATCGAGCTGGCTGGCGGAGACTGTTGGTTGAAGCCCAAGTGCACACCGGACTATAGCGCCACCTTAAGTACCTTATTGAGTAAGTTAGTAAGTTGAAAAATAATTTTTTTCAAGTCGACGCCATATTTACAACAATATGTAAGAAGTTTTTTTTTCTGCGAGATTCCTGAAAATTAATTCCAGATCTTTTTATATAATTTTATTTTTATATTCTTAGATATATGAAATTAGAAATAAAATGAAAATTAAAAAAACGAAGCTTTCTAGCTAGATATTGGGAAAAGATGCTTTATAAGTTTTAGGATTCTGATTAAAAAACATAAAACCAAAAATCAATAACAAATTGTGGTCAGAGTAGTAAAAAATGTCAAGAGAGATTTCGTTTTTTGGAGAAATTTACATTTTTACTTGCGACATATAAATATATGCGCAGAGTATGTGAAGTCGTAAAAAAAATGTGCACGACTGGTCGTACGAACTTGCTCCTGCATGCTAAAATAAATATTTATGATTACTTAAATTGCAAAAGGTAGTGTTAAAATAAGAGATATACTTTAAGCAATTCTGATTACACTCTTACTTACAGCTTACACTTAACTCAAAAAAAAAAAATATATAAAAATAATTAGAATTTATTAAAAAAATTAAAATTTGAAATGTACCTCGTATATACATTTCATTCCAAAAATTTAAATGCCGAACAAATTCAAACCTTATTCTTGATTTATTGAATTTTTTTTTTGAAAATCGTCGGAGCCGTTTTTTTTTAAATTAATTTTTTATATATAAAATTTTTCAAAAATGTTTTAAAATTAATTTGGGTATGCAGTTTTTAAGACCATGTAAATATACATATTATACTCCAATTTGGATTTTTAAAATTGATCCGTTTTTGAGATACAGAATTTTGAAAAAAAAAGTTAAAAATATTTTTTAAAAATCCAAAAAAAAAATTTTAATTTTTTTGAAAACAAAATATTATTTGAACAATATATACGTACTTTCAATAAAAAACTTACGCTGATCGGACTTTCAGTTTTCGAGAAAATCTAATAACAAAAAAAAGGTTCTATGGGAGGTACCGTTTTGGAGCAATACAAAAATTTTTTTTTACATAAAATACATGAATGTTTAAAAAAATTAAACTCGAGAAAGTTTAAAAAAAATCGATCGGGCCGTTTTGGAGAAAAAAAAATGTTTTGGTTTTTGGCCAAAAAAATCGTATGGTGGCTACCCTAAATTTTGATCTTAAAACAAAAATAAAAAAATTGGGATATGACTTTTTGCTCAAACCTCTAATTTTCAAATTTGAAGTCAATCGGACCAGTAGTTAAGGCTGTAGATGCCTGTAAACTTTCCGACAGACAGACAGACGGAATCGCCGGACCCACTTTTTTCGACTTCTCTATCATCGTAATATCATATCTCATCCTCATCTCAAATTTTTTTTTTTACGAATTCAATACTTGCCATATATTCTATATGTCGCAAGTAAAAAAGAATTGAGATGAGGATGAGATATGACATTACGATGATAGAGAAGTCGAAAAAAGTGGGTCCGGCGATTCCGTCTGTCTGTCTGTCGGAAAGTTTACAGGCATCTACAGGCTTAACTACTGGTCCGATTGACTTCAAATTTGAAAATTAGAGTTTGAGCAAAAAGTCATATCCCAATTTTTTTTATTTTTGTTTTAAGATCAAAATTTAGGGTAGCCACCATACGATTTTTTTGGCCAAAAACCAAAACTTTTTTTTTCACAAAACGGCCCGAACGATTTTTTTTAAACTTCCTCGAGTTTAATTTTTTTAAACATTCATGTGTTTTATGTAAAAAAAAAAATGTTGTATTGCTCCAAAACGGTACCTCCCATAGAACCGTTTTTTTGTTATTAGATTTTCTCGAAAACTGAAAGTCCGATCAGCGTAAGTTTTTTTTTCGAAAGTACGTATATATTGTTCAAATAATATTTTGTTTTCAAAAAAATTTCAAATTTTTTTTTGGATTTTTAAAAAATATTTTTAACTTTTTTTTCAAAATTCTGTATCTCAAAAACGGATCAATTTTAAAAATCCAAATTGGAGTATAATATGTATATTTACATGGTCTTGAAAAACTGCATACCCAAATTAATTTTAAGACATTTTTGAAAAATTTTATATATAAAAAATTAATTTAAAAAAAAAACGGCTCCGACGATTTTCAAAAAAAAATTCAATAAATCAAGAATAAGGTTTGAATTTGTTTGGCATTTAAATTTTTGGAATGAAATGTATTTACGAGGTACATTTTCAAATTTTAATTTTCTTAATGAATTCTAATTATTTTTATATATATGATTTTTTTTTGTGAGTTACGTGTAAGCTGTAAGTAAGAGTGTAATCAGAATTGCTTAAAGTATATCTCTTATTCTAACACACTTTTTGCAATTTAAGTAATCATAAATATTTAGTTTTAGCATGCAGGAGCAAGTTAGTACGACCCAGTCGTGCACATTTTTTGTTTTAATTTGAAACAATAAGGCGCCATGAATAAGGCTACCCCCCTGGTTCCGGCTTATCGTTGAATTATGGGACATACTGTACTCAAAATAAAATGTTTAGATTTTACAAAAATAAAAAAAATTATTCATTGCTATTTATAATTTTATAAAAATGTCAATAACTGTTTTGAATAATAATGTTTTTTAAACAAATTTGAACAAAACACGTACCTATAAGCCAAGTCTTAACGATTTAACCAAATTTTATTAAAATTCGTTGACAATTTTAGATTTTACACATTTTTTTTTGGTGATTTAGTAACCTAAACCCGCTTTTGTAAAAATGTGAAAGAACAAAACACTTTTTCATATTTTTTTTCTTCCAAATTTAGACCAAATATAAGCCGAGTTTAAACATACATATTATGTGTTAAATTTCATTAAAATTTGTTCAAATTCAAAATGTACATATTTTACAGTAACGCTGGGTCTTTCCCCGAAAATCTAACTTTAAGAATCCTTTCTGAATTCATTGCAGTACATTTGTAAGCTTTACATAAAATTAAAAAAAAAAATTATTAGTATTCTGTTCATATAGCGTTTGCTTTGATACCTTACAAATCGACATCTGTTAACGCTCTCTTTCCCGGCTGTCACACGTGCAAGTTCTGGCTAGCATGTTGGCCTAACACATTCAGTCTATAAGTACTTGCTTTAGTACTGGCCGGTCAACTGGCTTGCGAATTTTGAAGCCAGTAGATGAGCATGTAGGAAGGCAAGTAATTTAACAAATTTTGCCAAATATGTATATCAAAATGAACAAAACTAAATTAGAAAATTCGATGAAGCGAGAGTTTTAATTTCTTTTTTTGTTGGCGACATCTTCAAAGTTCAAAACTGGATGTTAAAAGCAGGTTAACTTATAAAAAAGCGTTCAAATGGAAAAAAATATGTGAACTTGCAAGCAAATTTACTAGCAAATTGTTTGCCACCTTCATCACACCAAGTACGTCGATAGAGATTCGACAAATAATATAATGTACGCTACTTGCTGGCCGCAACTTGCTCGTGTGGCCGTCTGGTCTTTCTGATTTCTTTTTCGTTTAAATTGATCTCTTAAATAAATCTCTGAATTTTCGTGGCCAAAAGGAGAGTAAATAAATTTAATATTCGAAGGCAAACGAAGAACCTTGTACGAAATAATTCTTTGAACTACAAAAACTAGAAACAGATGATGCAATGCAAACTAATTCCTTAAAAGAATACCATCATCGCTTTGATTCTTGTAAACGCCCCTAAGGGCATCAAAACGTAACCAAATCGTGCACAAAAGCTCAGCTTTGTGCAAACTTCAATTCAGCGTATTTTGCGTCGTGATGAAGATCAGTAGCAGCACAATTTCCATTTCAAAAGAAAACACAGTAGTACAGCGCACCGTTGTTGGTATTTTTACAGACTTGCGGCATGAATTCTTTGAAATATTGACTGCAGTTTGCTCAAACGGTATTAAACCTTCAATTGGAGGATTCTACAAAAGCAAAAACCTTTTTTATTTATTTTACTTTGCGTGCAACACTTGAAGCCTTGAAGGCGAAAAGACTCACAATACAGAATAGAGAGAAGAGGAATAATAACTTCATTTTCTAGCAACTGGTCTGGGGCTCTGGGCTTTCAAAATCCATCGCCTATGCTATCCGTACATTGTGATTCCTAGTAAGAACACTTTTCTTGTCCATGGGAATGAATTTTCATAGGAATGACACAACGATACCAAAGAATATGTACATTTTGATGGACATTCAAAACACCCTAAAACTAGGATTCAAGTAGTTCACTTTTTCTTAGAGAGTTTTCTGGTAAATTTAAAATTTAGACTAGAACAGATTTATTTTTTGATGTGATGTGCGTTTGTCCCTTCATGGGGTAAGCCTTGACGTGGCGGAGCGGCTTACGATGAAGCTTAGAGCTATGCGATTGCGAAACTTGTTTTCGCAGAAGGGCCTCCCATGGTCGACAGGTCGAAGCGGAGTAGGCTGTTACTGCTAATTACCCCACTAAGAAGGAGTGTTCGAATGAATTTCTTCTTTGGAATCAACGGTGGTGTCTTCAGTTCCAGTTAGGTCGAACTACTTGCTGAACACCTTTACGGGCTACTTTGACTTATTTGAAGCACAGGCCGTAAAAGGAGCGAGTTTTTCCGGTCTTGCACTTGGAGTCACATCAAGTGCCTGGTACTCCAGGTTGTGCGTCGGGTGACTTCTCGACCACGTAGAAAAGAATATATTTACGAAGCAACAACAGGCCTCGGAAACGGACGGTTACACTGATGACGACCAAATGTATAAAGGACAACGAATTTCGGATATGCACGTTTAATGTATAGTCTCTTAATAGACCACGTGCTGCCGAACAGTTTGTGGAGACCCTCCAATTCTACAAAGCAGACATTACCGCTACACATTAAAATTGTCTTCGGCAATTTTAACGCAAAGCTGGGAAAAGAGGACATCTTTGGTGGAACAGTCGGAAAGCACTGCCTGCACGATACCACTTCCGATAACGGATTCAGTCTGATCGATTTTGCTGCGGGGCGAAATGTTGTGGAGCAAGCACTTGGTCCCTCATCTCAACATCAAAGGTACATGGAGATCTCCTGATCAATCAACATAACGATCGACGGAAGGCCACTTGCCTAGCATAGAAAACAAGAGCTCTCGTGAGCTCTAAGAGCTGCTCGGAAGCTCTACGAGCGAAGAGGAAGAGGAACGCCGGCTATCTCAGGAGAAAAAAGAAAGAGCATGGGAAAGCCGTCAGATCGAGATGTTGAGGAAACCAATACAGGAATGAAGTTCGGAGGTTTATATCGAAAGTTAAGACAGCTGGCTCAAAGGTCATCGAAGCACGAACCGATGCCTGCAGAGATAAACAATGGAAGAATCATAAGAGAATCGCAGTCATGCTGGGGATTTGTGAAAGACCACTTCTGTAGATTGTATATCGGCGACGACGAACAAAATACGCCGTCAACAGCGCCTTTCAGCGACACGATGAGAGCCAACCATTCCGTGAACCCGACCCCCAGAAGAAGTGAAAACCGCAATATCATAGCTGAAAACCAACAAAACCGACCGGAGCAGAGGGACTAGCAGCGGAGGTTGTTCAAGCAGCAACGACGAGCTAGATAGGGTCCTTAATCAATGTGGCTTCAGGCAGAAAGTCAACCATCGACAAATCTTAACCTTGCGCGGCAGAATCCTGGAAAAGACCCATGAAATCGAAATTGATACCCACCAACCTATACATCGAATTTTAAGGCCCCGCGTATACAGAAAACATCTATAGAACCTGTATAGACAGCTATGTCTAGTTTTGGCAGCCTTGCCAAACGCGTAAGAATGGCGCAAAAAGGATCCCAACAAGGCGATGCACTGCGATTTATTAAACATCGGTTTCTGAGAAATATACAGAACTCCAACGTCAAGGTCTAGGCACTTTCCTCCAAAAATCTTTTCAACTTCAACGCGGTACGCCCCGATGATATAAGATAATGGGAAGAAAACAGCGCAGTGTGATCGTCAATGGTCCTTTTGTGAGAAAAAAAAGTTTGAGACAAGCGGCAAAAATGGGTTTAGCGGTAAATGAAGGGAAAAACGAATTTTACGCTGTCTCAGAAGGAAAAACCCAACACTGATGGCTTGGGCAGAACGTCACAATAACATATATACTTTGTAGGTATAGAGTAGTTTGTCGAACTAGCTCCGCTATAAACACCGGCAATAACACACAACCGAGAATCAACGAAGAATAACTCTTGCTAATCGCTGTTTCTTTGGGCTTAGAAAGCAATTGAGTGGAAAAGCCCTCTCTCGAGCAACTAAGGTAAAACTGTACAACACACTCATCATCCCAGTCCTGCTGTATGGTGCGAGAAGCATGGACCTTGACAAAATCGGATGAAAGTGCCTTAGGCTGTTTCGAGAGGAAAGTTCTTCGGGTCATCTTTGGCCCCGTGTGCATTGAAGGGGAATGGCGAAGAAGATACAACAGCGAACTTTACGGGTTGTACAATGACATGGACCTAGCCAGAAGGGTCAAGGTCCAGAGACTCAGATGGCTCGGTCATTTAGAGCGGATGGACACCAATGCTCCGACCCGGAAAGCCTTCGACAATATTCCCGAGGGACGTAGGAGGAGAGGAAGACCGCGACTCAGGTGGCGCACTCAAGTGGAAGAGGACCTCAATCAACTTGGAGTGCAAAACTGGAGACGACTAGCTAAGGACCGAGCTAGCTGGCGGAGGACTGTTGATTGAGGCCCAAGTCCACAACGGACTGTAGCGCCACCTTAAGTAAGTAAGTAAGATGTGCGTTTGTCGTATCTATAATCTGAAATTAAAATAAAATGGTCGAATACTGTCATTCCCAAGAGCATTTCACCAGAAAGTTGGTAAGAATTGTTATAGTGTTGAATAAATTTAATGCGTTGAGTTTGTCCTTCTCAACTTGGGAATTTTCCTTAGAAAATGGTGTCAAAGTCCACTTATCTGTCCATGGAAAGCGACAAAAACCTCAAAATAACCATAGTAAAAAGGAAACCAACTGATTATGGCGTAACTGACTTCATTTTCCAAGTGTTAAGGAACTCTTACAAATCGGCAAATAACCATTAGATAATGTGATGTTTCTTGTTATCAAAGGCTGTAGTATCCTCAGGGGATGTAGGGTCTTTTTAGGTAGGAACAGTAAACGTGAGTTCGGTCCAATAGAAAGAAAGATAAAAAAAATTCAAAAATTCTATTTATTCAACTAAATTTTATTTCTATTGAAAATAAATTAACCATAATATATAGTTTCCTTTGCGGTATCAGAATAAATTAATTGGTGTTCTTGCTGGAGATGATTTTCATCCTTCAGGACTTGAATTTGTAATGAGTTTAAGACGAGCACGACGTATGCGTGCGTCCTTTAGGGTTTCCCCTAGTGTATCATTAGAGTTTCCTCCGGCTTTTAACGGCTTTGTAACCGGTTATCAACAAGGTTGCCCTTGGCTATCAACAGAGATCTCTCCGGCTCTCTTCCGATCGGCTATCAAAAAGGTTTCCCTTGGCTTATCTACGACTTTGTACCGGTTTATCAACAGCGGTTAGCCGGGTTATCAAGTAGGTTTTCTTAGGCTTTTCAACCGCTATGAACCGGTTTATGAACGGAGTGTCCTCCGGTTATCAAGGGTGGGCGGTTAACCCGTGTTTTAACGGACAGGTAAGGAACTTATACCTACCTGACTGACTAGTTGGCTTGCGTATCTTATAGTAGGCAGCGAATGTTAGGACTCTTCAAACTGATTTTGTCGTCGAAGGTTTGCTCCCTTATGCACATTTCTTATATGAACTGGGTGTGAATTAAATTCGGTCAATTCGGTAAAATTTCATACAAAAGTCCTTCTACGATATGAATAATAATTTGTTGGTATAATTCATGCTATTTAAAAATTTGTGATGTATCCAGCTCATGTGATTTGGATATGTCATGTGGATGCAAGTCAAGGAAAACGTTATTAAAGTCCTTTCTCTACTTGAACCTCACGCCCCAACCAACAATCTAAGCTCGGTCTCTAGGTATCTGTCTTCAGTGAAAATGAAGTCAATGGTTGACTTTCCTGGTCTGAAGGCTGATTTCTCTTTAGTTGGCGCAGGTTTGAGGATCTCCCGTCTTCAGAATCGAGCAAACAATGCTGAGGGAATTCGTTAGCCCAAATAAAACAAAGGGTTAAACTGGCTTGCCTCCTTTAACAAATATTTTCTGCAGTCAAGAAAAACAAAATAAAACAATAAAAAAGTTAAAATTCAAGTCTTTCTTTCGATAAGCCAGGAATTCAAATTTTGAAATTCGTAACCATGAAGATGGCTGAACCTGTGAAGATGTCAACGACAAAAGTGACTTTTGAGAAAATAAGAAGCAAACAAATATACATTTATATTTAGATATCAAACTTCGTCTGAGAGATGTCTCCAAATGACATCCAGACTGCTATTAATTTTGTGACTTTATTCTTTCAAATGGCAGATTGAAAACACGAAAGCATAAGAACCCAAACAACACAAAATAAGCCAATGAACAAAGCACCATGTCATTTATCATCAACCAACTCCAAACGTTAATAAAAACAATATCTGCCAGGAGTGGAATTCCCCCAACAGACAACGCGAGACGAAACGACTACTCCGTCGCCATCGCCAACGCTTGAGCGCATATATACTTACCCATATTGAATTTCATGTCATTGGAGTACTTTCACTTTCTTCTTTCTTGAAATCGAAAAACCGTTAATGCTGGCAAGATGTTCGCTTTCGGGTCACAGTAGATTCAATAATGTCTTATTGCCCATTAAAGTGCTTTTTATTGCTATTTTACTGGCTCAAGGTTTGTGATATAATGTCTTGAGACTTGATTGTGCGAAATTAAATTATAGCAACAGGGGTTCATAAACGAACGTTTTCGTCATTAACGTTTTTTGTTAGCTAATAGCTACTCAAAAAACACCAAGTGCGCGTCTGAAGAGGTCAAATGGTCTTGGTTTGGTTTCCGTCTTTTTCTCAGCCTATTTATTTTGCCATCTAGAGAATTAATTATGTAATCAAAAAAGCATGTATTGTTGGATGAGGCAGTGATGTCAGAAAATAAATATTCAATATTATTTGTATTTAAGTTGCGTTGGGCTTGAGAAGAAAAATTAATAGAAAAATTAATTTGGCTATGTTTGTCCAAATATCATTAAGATTGATGAAAATTATGCTTTTGTCAGCTCCACGACAACTATCCGGGCTTATTGCTACAAGCTTTTCCCATCTCGCACAATTTTTGTAAAGCGCTATCAAATTTTGCACATCGTCAACAAGGTTTTAGATTTTTTTTCTCGAATACGACTAAAAGTTAAGGTGCCTTTGGTTTAGAACACAAGTCGTGGATCGCTAGGAAAATAAGACTGTCTTATACAGCGGCAGTCGCGGTTAGATTTTAGGATTTAAAGAGCCTTTTTGGCTTTATAACGGATGTTAAACATTTCAATGTCACAGATTGTCCTTTAAAGCCAGGTCAAAGAAGAGCAGGCCAATCCATCCTCTTGCTGGTCCCCAACATGACCTTACTTGGGCTTTTCACACCATTCTAGCCGGATCTTCTGGATATACGGCCACCTCGTGAAGGGTATGGTCAAACATTCATTAATTCTGTTGGACTACCAGAACACAACTCCTTTACAATATTCGAACCTCTTAGACAAAACAATCTACATAACAATGTTTTTTGGCATGATCAGCATACATTTCCAAAATTAAAAACTGAACCATGAATGTATATGTACAGTGTGATGACCGCACCATTAATGAATAATCTATATACTTACTTTACTAAGCCGGCTCCCGATGGTCCAATCCATTTCAGCCTGAGGCAGAGCAGTTTTCCATCGGGAACGGCGCCTCGCATGTACTCTCGGCATCGGCAATTGCTTGGTCCTTGTACCGTAAGTTTGGTCTTCCTTGTCGTCTCCAACCTGGTACTTACGAAGAGAAGACTTTCTTGGCTATAGCCATATTGTGCATTCGTTCGATGTGATCTTGGTTAGCTCGTACAGTTCGCAGTTCCGGTTGAACCTTCTCTCCATTTACCACCTTCGCATACACGGGACCGAAAACCCGTCGAAGAATATTTATTTAAAAAAAGGCCAGTTTCATTTCTCCTTTTTTGTCAGCGTCCAGCATTCGGCGCACGCTGAAAGTCTTGTAGGTACTTTGACTTCTGATTGAGCAGTTTTAAATCGAGTTGTTTGGCCAAACTGAAGAAGAGGTTCGCTAGGGTAATTCTTGGTCGGATCTTCACTAAATTGTCGTTTGTGGGATTTACCTCGAAATTAATGCTACTAACATTGACATTTTGTCCTAGGCAATGGACAGATGTTCTTTTGTTTGTTGATTGCATGTTCTTTGTTTGACCCTCGTTCACTTCAAGACCAACAAGCTTCACCTGATCGTCAATCGCTGTGAAGGTAGTGTTTTCCCTGCTCACACCTGCTCCAGGACTATGTTGAAGAAATCACATGACAGCGCATCTCCTTGTCTAATCCTGTGCATATTTGCAACAACTCAGATGAGCTCTTTCCCATTTGGACACTGCACCGCGTATTGTTAAGCGTCATGTGATACAGCTGTATCAGTTTGTTTGGGATCCCGAATACAGGTATCGCCACCATAAGCTCTTAGCGATTTAGGCTATCATAAGTAACTTTGAATTCGATGGAAAGATGGTGGGTTCCGACTTGAATCATCATTATTACAGCAAATATTAATAAGAACGTCGGCCAAACGTTAATTTTAACCTTTAGAATAACTCTTATTCTATGGGTAAGTTAACTGTGGAATAAGAGTGAAAAAGGCGTTGATAAAAAACGCCTTTTTCAATATGACCGACAGTCTGACATTTTCTTCATGGTTTTAATATAAAACCAGAATTTCACTGATTCATCATTGATGAATGAAACTGGATTCAAAAACGTCCTCAAAGTACAAAATAAGCTTTGCAGAAGTAAGTGTATGTAAGAAAAACACAATAATGCATTTAAACTAAATCCTTCTTAACGTTTTTTAAGATCGTTCCGAACTATTTCAACAGCGCAATCACACAACAACAGCCAGGTAAGCAGCATTTACAAGCCGCCCAAAATAAAATTTCCATCACAGATGCACAGCAAGTTTTTTTTCTCCGTTTAACAACTATCAACAATGTTAAAACTTACCAATTAAATTGCATATTATAATGATAATAAAAATAATTAAATTTGAAATAACTTTGTTTCTATTTGAAAAGGTTTAAAGCTTATTTAAAAAAAAAAAAAAAATAGAAACATCTTTGAATCAAACCCAAAAATATTTAAAAGACGACAATCATACATCTATTTGAGTCAACATTGAACGTATTAATTAAATCAAATAGAAACTAATTTCAATTTAAAAAAAAACAAAATTAAAATCAAACATCATTGGGTTAAAATTTGTTTAAACATAAACTAAACACTTTTCCTTTTAAATTAATTTCAAATCGCTTCAATGCCAAAACGGGGTTGTTTTTGTTTGATTAAACAATGAAATATTATTATTAGCTATCAGAGGCACCTATATCTAGAATTCATTACAACAACGAAAAACAGAACCAATTCCATGATATTATTCCAAATCACATCATTTTTGAGTCCTGCGAACAATCAAGAATGGAACAAAACTTTTGAGCTCTTAAAACTTTGAACAAAAATAAATCAAGACATAATTTTGATTTTCCTTTCATTTGAAATTAATTGCATTTCTTCAATGACGGTTTATAAAAAACTAGCAGTTGCCCGCGATTTCATCCGCCTGTAACTCGTCCACCGGCCAGAGGTGCGCCTTCGGTTTGTGCATCATGCCCGCATGGGATTTTGTTGCGAAGTTATTTTAAAGTAGTGGACTCTCTCTAAATCGAAATTGTTCTTAACTCGAAGCCTTCACAGTTCATATATGTATAATTTTCCCGCTTTATCTTCATTTTTCACTGATGCTTTGCTCTTATTAGTCATAACTTATAAGCGTACGTTGTAAGCTTAAACCCTTCCTCGATAAATGGACTATTGAATACAAAAGAAATGTTTAAATTTTATTAACCAGTTGCGTTGACTGACGCTGCGCCTAGTCCATTATTAGTTGCCTTTACAGTTCCTAGTCGCGTCAAAACGCCAGAAAAACTAACATTTTTTTCCGTTTTTCACATTTTCCACTGATTCTTCGCTCCTAATGGTCACAGCTTAATGTGAAGTAGCCCAACCAGTAGTTCCAGAGATTACCGCCCTCAAACGAACAAACTCTTCAGCTTTATAAATTAGTATAGAGTATAAATTAATATAGATGCATAGAAAATATTCTAAGATAGAACTAAACGACAATAGTTTTGCTGGGCGCCGTGGGATATTAAAATGGAAGCAAGACTACACAGAAAAAGAATAATAGGTCAAGGATAAAATCAGGGCAGGTTTAATTTACCTAGTAATTTATTTTTTTGTTTCGTAAATGCAATGCTTCAAAGCAAAATTATTGTACCAGAAAAATCATCCACTGTGAGCAAAGGAGCTTATGTTTTCCATGGAGACACACAAACAAAGGAAGAAATAAGCATTTGCTTTCACTGGTTAACTTTATCTCTTACATTATTATGGAGTGAGAATTTTAAAATTGTTAAGCCGTTGTAGTAATGCTATGAAAGTTGTCATTTTAGCCGATTATATCCAAGGCTTGTTGTAGGGACACTGTCCCTTTAACTAACTTTAACATTATAGTCCGCGTTCGATTTTAAATTGCCCAGGAATATTTGTGCTATACCGGTTTCTACGTGGATAGCATACGTAGGAGTTGAACTAGCAAGTTTAAAAATGCGTTTGAAAAAGAAACGTTGAACAACTTCGAATTCCTCCATGTTTCGATAGCCAACAACTTGACTTGCGTAACAAAGGCAAGTTCTTATAGTTGCATCAAACACTTTAAACTTAGCAGTAGCATCGACATATTTATTGCAAAAGAATTTACTCCACATGAGATTTATTGCTGTTTTGGCAGCAATACATTTTTCTTTGACATGATGGCGGAGATCAAGGTTAAACGTTATTAGAAATTCTAAGTACTTGTATTGAGGGACTATTTCTAAAGGTTCGCGATCTAAAAACCATTTTTCATTGGGAGTTCTTCTCCTCTGAGTGCTTTCGAAAATCATAATTTTTGACTTTGTGGCGTTAATTTTGAGATCCCACAAATCACAAAATCTTTTGAGTTTATTAATTTGGAGCTGTAAAGATGTGGGGTTATCAGCCAAAATTACAATGTCATTCGCGTATAAAAGCATCTTTATAAGCGTATCACCGACAATGACTCCACCCGGAAAATCTTTAGATACATCGTCAATAAATAGTGAAAACATAATTGGACTCAATCCACATCCTTGAGGAACACCACTAGTTGTATTAAAGAAGTCAGACATTGAATTTCCATTCCAGACTGTAGCAGAGGTGCCAGTTATAAGGAGTTTGTACAAATTTAGAAATTTAGTCGATAAACCCAAAGTAGATAATTTATATATTAAAGAGTCTCTGTTCACCGTGTCAAATGCCGCCTGAAAATCAACGAAAAAGGCGTAAGTTTTTCTTTTCTTATCAAAACAGTTCCTCACTATGCTTGTAAGAGCAAATATATGATCTGTTGTAGATAACCCTGCTCGAAAGCCGGCTTGGAAAATATACTAAGGAGTTTATTCTCTTCAACCCATTTTGTCAACCTTTGGTATAAAAGATGGGTGAATATTTTCCTAAGACATGGCAGAATCGAAATGCCTCTGTAGTTGCTCGGAAGTTGCAAATCCCCTTTTTTAAAAATAGCACAGATCCATGCTTTTAAGAAACTCCTTGGAATTTCTTCTTCTTCAAGAAGTCTATTAAAAAAATCCTTAATATGATTTAGAAAATTCGGCGTTCCATATTTATAAAATTCACACGGTATACCATCAACTCCTGCAGATTTCTCATTTTTCATGATATCCTAGAGTTCCTCGCAACTCTCTTATTGTGATTGGCCCATCTAATTCTGGGATTAAAAGTAAAGGAAGGGCATACTGAAATTTTGAATTTGTTGTCAATAGCGGAGGCTGACACACTCTTGCATCCACCTAGCAATCTCACGTTTGACCAGAATGTTTTTGAATTTGAAAGCCTGATTGCTACGCCATTCACATATTTTTTTTCTTTTTGAATACAGAGGTTTTTATACAGTTTATTGGATTCTATGTAAAGACTTTTAAAAAAAATTGAATTGGTCTTCCTAAACAGATTGAGATTTGCGAAAGATTTTTTGCGGAGTTTTCTGCATTCCCAATCAAACCACTCAGCTAAGAATTTATCTCTGGATTTAGGTTTTACCACAACTGCTGCTTGTTTTACACTTTTTAAAATATTTTCAACGGCCTGGTCACATTTTTTTTCCAGTAAGGCGTTGGAGCACGTTTGTTCAACTCATTCGTAATTTAAATTTATTACTTAATTCAACAGAGTACAAAAACCTTTATACAAAACAATGATTCACCAAAAAATACGCGTCGCGTGTGCGTAGTCATCGTCATCATCACTCATAACAACAGCCAACAGTAATGCCAATCGACCGGCATTACCAACAAAAAATTATGCAACACCCATTCATATACCGGACTTGCTTGTGGCTGATTTGTTGTTGAATAACATAATCAAAGCCCTCCCCAAAGACGTCTCATGGGCTAATGTCTGACTGTTTACTATCACATCAGTCGGGCAACGTATTGTAATAATGTTAATGTGCTCGAAAAAACTTTGACTTTGCACTTCGAACATTTTGTGCGGTAATAGTATATCTTATGGATTTAATTTGGTGTATGTACCAACAACTCTTGATTTTGGATTGGTGCCTGAAACTCGAGTGTAATCTCTCGCACTCTCCTTGCATAAGTTTCAGACGAAGGCAATATGTGTGCCGTTCGTATTTCTTCGAAGGATTGCCCAACTTTTTGGTAAATCCAAATGACAATGATTCAGACTCTTGTCCATACTGTGTGCCTTGGATTGAGGAATAAAACCAAAAAAATGTTGCACCGATGGGTCGTACGAACTTGCTCCTGCATGCTAAAACTAAATATTTATGATTACTTAAATTGCAAAAAGTAGTGTTAAAATAAGAGATATACTATAAGCAATTCTGATTACACTCTTACTTACAGCTTACACGTAACTCACAAAAAAAAACTCAATATATAAAAATAATTAGAATTCATTAAGAAAATTAAAATTTGAAAATGAACCTCGTAAAAACATTTCATTCCAAAAATTTAAATTCCAAACAAATTCAAACCTTATTCTTGATTTATTGAATTTTTTTTTTGAAAATCGTCGGAGCCGTTTTTTTTTAAATTAATTTTTTATATATAAAATTTTTCAAAAATGTTTTAAAATTAATTTGAGTATGCAGTTTTTAAGACCATGTAAATATACATATTATACTCCAACTTGGATTCTTAAAATTGATCCGTTTTTGAGATACAGAATTTTGAAAAAAAAAGTTAAAAATATTTTTTAAAAATCCAAAAAAAAATTTTAAATTTTTTTGAAAACACAATATTATTTGAACAATATATACGTACTTTCAAAAAAAAACTTACGCTGATCGGACTTTCAGTTTTCGAGAAAATCTAATAACAAAAAAACGGTTCTATGGGAGGTACCGTTTTGGAGCAATACAAAAATTTTTTTTTTACATAAAATACATGAATGTTTAAAAAAATTAAACTCAAGAAAGTTTAAAAAAAATCTATCGGGCCGTTTTGGAGAAAAAAAAATGTTTTGGTTTTTGGCCAAAAAAATCGTATGGTGGCTACCCTAAATTTTGATCTTAAAACAAAAATAAAAAAATTGGGATATGACTTTTTGCTCAAACCTCTAATTTTCAAATTTGAAGTCAATCGGACCAGTAGTTAAGGCTGTAGATGCCTGTAAACTTTCCGACAGACAGACAGACGGAATCGCCGGACCCACTTTTTTCGACTTCTCTATCATCGTAATGTCATATCTCATCCTCATCTCAAATTTTTTTTTTTGTACGAATTCAATACTTGCCATATATTCTATATGTCGCAAGTAAAAATAGAGGTAATCCGAGAGAGATGCGAGTGAATACTAGCAACCGTAGGTACGAGTTATCTCAAGGCTTTTGGGGTTTTCTCAAGGTGTTGAGTTGTTGGGACGGTGTTTTTTTGTGAGTGGTAGGGCTGGAGTTATGGCTTCTTTTCTTTGTAATAGTTATTATTTCTTTTTCATATAAAACGTTGGACCACGTCGCTAGGGTACCCAGTAAGTTAGTTGAATTAAGTTGAAGAAGTTTTGTGATCAACTCCAGCTGTGAGATAATTTGTGTGAAATAAGAAAGGATATACGCAACTGGCTGAGGTAAATTGAAAATACGAGAAATACTGGGCATATGGGATGTGAAGTAATCTTCGGAAGTGTTATTTTCGAGTGGGCTGAATTGAATATGAATCAAAAACGAAATGTCGACAAGGATAAAATTGGAATGTTACATATCAAATCTGATAAAATTGAACAAAATAAATTAACAGTGAAATAAGAAAGTGAAGGATGATAAAGTCTTCTTCCTTTGAAGTGCAACAGCGCCTAGCATTACTTTAAGGTCAATTTTCACAAAGTCAAAGCAAAGTGTTCATTCAATCTATTAAGTCATACCTGAAAATATACCTTAGTTTAAAATCAAACTTTGAAAGAAATTAATAGTTTTGTATGAGTTATAAATAGGAGTCATGTGTATACTGACTGAGTTGTGAAAATTTGAATATGAGTTCGAGATACCTAATACTTCTTAAGGACTACTTGCACTCAACAACAGAAAAACAATATCGCTTAGGAGAAAGAATCACTTCAAGGAGTATAATTTTCCAATGATATGCATTTTCAAACAAATTATATTTAAAAAAAAAAAACATAGCCGAGCCGCCTAACATCGCCTAGTCAAACGCAAGCGGAATATTGGCTTGTGAATCCTTAGTGAGCTTATGTTTTTTATTTATTTTATTTTATTTTTTTTTTAATATACAATGTATGTTGTGAGTTTTAAGATATCCGATAAAATAATATATAATTAAAATGGATCCGAAGGCCCAAGTCCTCGTAACTTACATTCTTCGATATGGATACGAAGGCCCACCCAAGTCCTCGGTAACTTACATTCTTCGATATTTCCTTGAGTATTTAAAATGATTTGTGAGAAACACAACATTAACGCTGATTCTGAACGGCTGAGTTTTGTTCTGCTAGAAATTATACTCTTGTTTAAGAAATTCAATCAAATTCAACTGCTCTCAACCTTTCTCTTTTCACCATCAAAAGCAATAATAATCACTGAAACCAGGAATGCAAATAAATACATATGTAACCATAAAACGTCAAATCGCAGCTCCGAGGTTGCCAAACAACATCAGCTCTGCGGCTGATAATGCGGTCTCCAAAAACAGGGCGCGAAACATCGAGTGAGCTTCGGCTGTGTGGCACGTTCTCCATCCTCATCTTCAATTATTGTGAACAAATATTCGTTCAACATGGCCCGGACCAAAATCTGTACCAAACAGTGACTCGTTTTGGGTGTATCGGCCTTTCAATGTATGCGTGCGGGTTTTCTGTGCCTCAAATGCGAAAAGAAAATTTTGCTTGTTTACAAACCTTCCAAAATGAAAATGAGCTCCATCTGAAAAGATGATATTTTTGGCAAAATCGGCAATCGACATCTTCTCTAGGTCGATCGCAGGCCCACTTTGCGAAGCGAAAACGCATTGGATAGTCAGTTGGCTTCAACTCCTGAACCAATCGGACTTTGAATGGCGTCATACCAAGGTCCTTATGCTAAATTCGTCTCAATTCCTCATATCATAAGGCTTTAAATTATATCCGAAACAATTAAACAAGGTGCACTTTTAGTTATCAATTTGAATTCTTAGAATGAAATACGAGTAAATATTATAACAAAGGACAAATACTCTGATTTAGCAATTAAGGTAAATGAACATGATGTTATATTAATTACAGTCGATGAATCTTATTTCAATTCTCAAAAAATATTGAGACAATCTTATTTTATTTCACCGAAGCATGCATCCTAAGGCTTAAGGATACTATAATTTGGTGTAAAACGTTTATTTTGGGTGCCAAATGCTCTCAAGGCCTTCTATCTTCTACAATTGTACCCTGGCTTCCTGTCGTAGGCGGCTTTAAAGTCTATCAACATATTGTATACATTGGGATATTAAATTCAAGACATTTTTCCATCGTCTGCCTTAGGGTAAATATTTGATAAATTGCTGAATTGCCTGGTCTGAAACCACATTGATAACAAAAAAACCAAAATCTGATTGAAAAAAAAATGTTTTTTTTACCTTGTTTTTTTTATTATTTATTATTTTTTCTACGTTAATTGGAAAATAACAAATAAGTACATATTAGCATTTTCAACAAAACCCAGTGACCCATTACAAAAAAAATAAATTAAACTGTTTATTATATTAAGAATAGATTCACGGTTAATATTGCATCTCCGGAAAAAAACTCTTAATCAAAATACCGACAGCTGAAATAAGGAAAAAAAAATCGATTCATAAATCAGTTTATGTCGACCTCAGATGATTTTTCATTTCGGAAAAAAAATGTCATAAAAATATGAAAAGGGTTGTCATTTTTGTCTGCTTGTCTAGAATTAAAAAAAAGGAAACAAAATATTTTCATATTAAATTCACTAAACGAGATCTATGCCTTTTTTTTTCTTTGGTTAAAGAAAAAAAAAAAAACAATATTAATTCAACACAAAAAAGAAAAGGAAACATGATTTTAATATCGGAAGAGTTTTTGTGACTGAAAAGACTAATACATGAAACGTGAGCTGGTAGTTTTATTTTATTTTATTTCTTATTAAAAAAATGTAGTAGTGAATCAGGATGAAACATTCATTTCAACATGCATACTTTGAGGCGTTTTTGTATTTCGATTCAGTTTCTTGTTTGATATAAGGTTTTCGTTGCATGGTCTTCAGAGCAGAGTGAGCGGAAATCCATTATTTATAAATATTTTTCTTCTGGTCCCTGTTTTTTCCCCTACCTATTTTAATATTCAAATAATAAAAAAGAGTCTCTTATTCCGATGCCAAAGGAGATGAAAGTACAAAAAGGAAAACAAGTCTGCTGGGTTGAATTTCACAAATTTTTTGTGTTTCGTCGTTGTGGTTGGCACTTTGCTCGTTCCGAAATTTGCGTATAAATTATTCAAGCTATGATTCTAATTTAAAAGTAAGATGCGTTGTCGTTATCATTTTTGAAAGGAACAATATTCGCTTGCTCCTAAGCTATTTTATCCAGCGTCTAAGTACCTTGCTATGGGATATGACATTATTCACACTTAGAGAATGTCATAAAGTATAACGGCAGAGACAGTGTATGTACTAAGCTTTTATTGGTACTTCCGTTATTACAGTTTTGCAGCAAAATGTCTTTTCGGTCCATTTTATGATTATTATCGATTTTCGTTGCTTCTTAAAGAGGCATAGTCATTTGCTGCCTGTTTGACATTTTTTTCTTAAAAGGATTAAATTTCAATGTCACACAAAGGATTCTCTATTAAAAATGACATTTAAGGACTATTCAATGAGTTCCTAACTTTAAGTCTAATATAACGACCAACCATAGACCTAATAAAAGATATACAGTGTAAATTGTGAGGATTGGATGCTATAGGCCATTAAAATAAATGGAGAAACCTGAGCCTGAACCCTTTTTACATAATTTTTAAAGGGTCGAAGTTATTTAGCTGTTTAGGAAAATAAAAGTCTTTTATGTTACTTGATATAACAATGACACAAAAATTAAGTTAAATTAAAAGCACATCAGAAATTTAATTGATGTTTGGTCTTGGAAAAAATAAAATAACTACGCTTCAAATGATCCCAACAAACATCGAAATTTCACAGAGCTTCGTCACTAGACAATAATTCTGACATCGAAAGAAGTGGGAGGAAATTAAGAGCATTTTTACGAAATCGTACCCAAGTGGCAAGAGCTAGAGCTAGAGACACCTATATATACTGAAAATGACTCCCAACGAAAGGCTGAATTGCAAAGAGTATACCGGAGTGCACACAAGACAGTTCATCGCTACATAAGACGAGACAGAAGAAAAATGTTGGATGGTCTTACTCAGTACGCGGAAAAGGCTGCAAGAAGGGGATATAAAAGGTGATTTTTTAAGTGGTTTAGAACTTTTTTTTTTAAACACAAAAAATTCGAAAAAATGAATGAAATATTTATTTGAATCGATAGTTTGAACCTTGCAATTTAATGTTTAAAGATAATTTCATGCAAATGTTGACCGCGGCTGCGTCTCAGGTAGCCCATCCGCTGAGTCCAATTT
The DNA here is from genome assembly GCA_920937365.1 of Sphaerophoria rueppellii. Lineage (NCBI taxonomy): Eukaryota > Metazoa > Arthropoda > Insecta > Diptera > Syrphidae > Sphaerophoria > Sphaerophoria rueppellii. The sequence goes on along the minus strand of CAKKXW010000003.1, from coordinate 38,889,368 downwards.
TGGTATACTCTTTCACACATATCGGCCGGTATCTCACGAATGAATGCATGGATGTTGGCTTGCAGTGCGTCAATCGAAGCGGACTTGTCCCTATAGACATTAGCCTTGACATACTTCCCCCAAGGCCTAATTGACCGGCCCGAAACGTGAAATTAACTGTTCACCAAAACTCGCCTCGCACGATCTAGGAGCGGCAAATTGACTGCCTCTCAGCAATTGCGGCCATTGTTTCGCGTGCATGTAGCACCGTCTTGTTGAAACCATATATCATGCAAGTCAAGAACTTCCATTTCGGGCAAAAAAAGTTTGTTAACATCGCTCGGTAGCGTTCATCATTGACAGTAACGCGCCGAATCGATATACGCGGTCTTCTGTCACACTAGCTGATACGGCCGAATATTTTCTTCACTACGCACAGTACGTAAACGTGTTGTGGATTAATGTCCAACAAAGTAAATTTGTGCGAAATTTGGTCACAATCTTCCGAATAGACTGCTCAAGGTCGAGATTGCCAACTATAAAATGGAAGCAAGCGCGCGATGAACAAAACTACAATAACTGGTGTGGTATTACCATTTTGACTGTTTTTCCTTAATTTCTGGCTACTATCATTCTCTACCTGGATAAAGGTTAGGATCGAGTTGTACTCCTTTTACTCCTGCTTTTGCATTAAGCAGTCCAATCAAACTTTATCTTCTTTAAATTCATAATGGCCATCACTTTTTTAATTTATTTATTCCAAATAATTTCTAATTAAGTGCCGGGATACGATTAACAACCGTAACTGTAATCGTACTCGGTGTGAAAGTTGGACGCTCCAGCTGCGCGTGGTATCCTGGGCGGGAAGAGGGGTAGGATTAGGATAAAAAAAAAAAAAAAAAAAAATAAGACATACATTATGACCTTCCACTGAAGCAATCGTTTTTACTATCATCATCGTGGACTGCAAGTAAGTTTCGCCTTCACCTGAAATACAACGGGATCGGTACGGGCCTCCTTCAGCAGTTTTTTTTTTTTTGTTTTTTCAAGTTATACCGAAACGATCAATTCCACACCAAGCTTTTGTGTATCTGGTCCTACCCTATCCTTACGGCGGTTAAATTTGGTCTGCCCGATTGCTCTTCAACTCACTACGAGCTAGATGTCGAGCCCCAACGGAATCTGCCAAGTTGAGATTGTGGTCTCTTCATTGAGTGCGCCACCTGAGTCGCGGTCTTCTCTCATCTACGTCCTCGGGAATAGTGGTGTCGAATGGCTTTCCGGGCCGGGAGCTATTGGATGTCCATTTTCGTTCTAAAATGACGAGCTCTGCATCTGAATCTCTGGCCTTGAAGCTTCTGGCTAGGTCATGCTGTTTGTACAACCGTAAAGTTCGACGGTTGTATCTTTCTTCGCGTTCCCCTTCAATGCCACACGGGGCCAAAGATGACCGTGAAAGACTTTCCTCTCGAAAACATGCATAAGTCATTTCATCCGATTTTGTGAGGGTCATGCTTAGCTTCTACAGCAGTGCCACTTGGATGATGATGTGTGTGTACAGTTTTTACCTCGAGGGAGGGCTTTTCCACTCATATCTGGATTTACATATTTAGTTTTTACGCCGGCATCAGACCATGAATGTCCTTCATTACTGGCCAATAGGGACTATCTCAAGCAATTTATGACACACTTATCAAGCTAGTCCAAAAAAAAATGAGGGTACTGACTACGAAAATTGAAAATGAAGGCCTAGATGTAATCCTGTTTGAAAAGCCTTTGAAAGCTCTCAAATAGATTTCACAGATGAAAGAGGAGGATGTCAAAAACGGGCTTAAGTGCCACTTTAAGTTAGTAAAAGCAAGTGTTGCAGTAAAACATTATTTTTAAACTTTTTAATCTTCAAAAATTCACTCCCATTTTTTCGTTTTAAAAACGAAATTTTAACTAAGCTTCAGGCTATAGCTTTAAATAAAATTGTCAAAAAAATTCCTCAACCCAAATTATGTAGCGATTTGTCATCTTTTTTACTGGACCTACCTGAATCTCTTTTTAAACAGAAACCAAACAAAAATGAGAAAAATTAAATAAAAGTGTTGAAATAAATCGAAAAGCACACAAAATTTTATCGAAATTGGTCAATAAAAAAAAGCCCCGAAAGCGATTTCACTTTTGCTCAATTAATGGACCATTTATTGAATAAAGTCACAAAACAAACATCAAATATTAGGTACAGAAATTTGTATCTCCACACAGCTTCGAGCTGCAACAGTAACAATGTCTATGCTTTTGGGTTCGAATATCTCGAATTTCGTCTTGAGCACGATGGCGATGCTTGTTTTCGTGTCCATTTAAAGAGGAGATGGAATTAAATTTAAACAGCACCCACCTCACCGTCTCCCAAAACAAGCTCGAGATGAAATTCGAAGTGAATGACTATAAATTGAAAGCATAGAAAGTTTTTGTGGCTGTTTTTCTGTTTAGACAAACCATCGATCGATAAAAAAAAAAAAAAAAAAAACAGAAAAGCATATGAACACGAAAGAAAGTAAGAGTTAAACGTGGCTATAAACAGCAAAACAAACAGATTCGGTAAAGAAAAGACTCAAGGAAAGGTTTGTGTGCGGAGGCACGGAGAAAACGAAATTCCCCAGATGGCGGGGACCATCTATGTATTGCAGAAGCAGACACGAGAAGAAAACATCCGTGATCTTGAATTACCGCTGCATGAACTTGTAGAATTGATGCTGCCTCACCTGGTCTAGTCGAAGTCATTGGGCCTTGTGCATGTTTGCTTGGAACATAATATTACAGCTGCTGGGAGTTGTTGCTTCCAGGCCAAAAGGGGGTCGGTAGGTGAAACGTATTCCGTATGAAAGCAGAATGCGTCCTATGGGCTTGTTACCGTTAACTCAATATTTCAAGGAATGTTTTCGGGTTGAATACTTACACGCAATGTTGGCATGTAATATAAAGTTAAATTCACTAGAACTTGTTAGGTTTTCACAAGAACAGAAGTTTAAGGTTTTCAACTTTGTTAAAAAACTGATAAAAGTTGCAGTTGAAGCAAAGATGAGGAAGAAGTTATTAGAACATCATGTGCGAGAATGAAATTTTCCAAGTAGTATGGTGTTGGCCAAGACGTCAAGCAGAAAAGTTTCAGGATAACTTTTAATCCCGAAATAATTTGTTTGAAATAAATTGCAATTAAGATTTGCTTTTTCACACTTAATGGAAATTCTTCAAGCGAGTACTTTGAAGCAATCTAACCACCTGACTTGTTGTCATCAAACATTTCCCAAAACTCTTCTTTATTCAGCCATTCCTGTCATTGGAATTAATTTTTTTAAGCTAGCTAAATCGAAGTCAGATTATATCCGAGATGTCTACAGCGCCAGCGGCATCACGTTGCATTCTTCAGATTGTGTTAATGTCTCTATAGCTAGTAAGACGCATGTTGGTAATGTTGGTTTTCATTCGTCACCTTGTGCAAACGAACAAGTTCCGGTGGGGTGCCAAGAATACAATATTCTCCGTTTCTTTTGTCCCGCAACGGTGCGCGGTCTTCAAACCGATGAAAGGAGTTAAGTATCAATTTTAAGTTTCTTGGAATTATCCAAGATCAACTGTAGAGTAAATATCTGGTTGATGTCTAATGGTATAGACTTTCCGTTCGTCGTCTACGTCGCCGTCGCGTCGCCTTAGTCGAATGGAACTATAGGTGTGTTTTTTTGGCAATCCCATCAAAAGTAAAGTAAGATTTTGCACGTATTGCAAAAACAAACTTCGAACTCTCTATAACAGGAGAAGTAGGATCCAACTCTGAATAGAATAGAATAGAATTTCTATTTTTGTTCGACTCTCGAATATTTTGTTGGTACGATTGAAAGCTCTTGTGTATCTCGATCACGTTTACCCTCCAAATACCACAAATATAAATTTTTCACTACTTCGTGTTTGAAAATACAGAAACAGTACTCGCATTATATGACATTTCGTTGTTTTAATGATGCTGAAAACACATGGATATGGAAAGAGACGTCAGACGTCTCACAACTTTGGCTAGGAAGCATTTTTTTTTTTTTTGGGAAATCCTACTTTACTCTCGGAAAAACAAAAATGAAAAAACAACTCACGGATTTTTTCATGTTTTGAAATAAAAAGAAGTCGCACATTTCCCAAATATGGAGAATACGATGGCAGCAGTTTGTGACTACAAACAATTTGGCCGTAGCGATGATGACCGGTACGTTATCATAGCGGAATAAAACTATTTTTCTTCGCCAAGTACTTCTTTACTTATCCGGCTCCCAATCCATGAAGAATTTCACCCTGAGCAACAGCAACTTACCACCGGGATCCCTCTCATGCGTTTTCCAGTCGTCTCTGACATCCGCAGTCACTTGGTCTTCATACCTCAGGTTCGGCCTTCTTAGTCGTCCCGAACCTGAGGCTGTGAAGATATAAATTTCTTAACTGGAGCGTTGTTGTCCATTCGTTTGACATGGATGAACAAATTAAGTCGTCTTTTCTAAACTTTCTAGACTTCATCCACATAAGGTAGATACAGCTCGCACGGTTCTTCTCATGTCACCATCTACTATAAGGGGTAATTCTTCGTCGGATTTCCACTAACGTGTAGTTAAGGGGATTGATGTTAATTTCAAGGTGGGTGAACTCCTTAAATACCTCGAAATCGCTGCAACCAACAGTGAAGTTGTTTCGTAAGCGGTGCACAGATGTTCTTTATTGTTTCGTCCTCATCACGTCAGGATCAACTAGCCTCGCCTGGTCTTCAATCGCTGTGAAGGCCTCAAGCAGAGCTCATTGTGATTGACCGATGATGTCTATGTTGTTCGCATAGCCTAGGAGCTGGGTGGATTTGGTGGAGATAGTGTTTTCAATGCTCATGCTCACATCTGTCTTTCGCACTATCTGCTCCAGGACTTGTTCTTCGTCTTTTCCAAGTAGTCGATGTGGATCACATTTTAAGAACCAGACAACGATATGAAACACCTCACTGGCCCATCAAAAAGTCTTCACCTTCTTCAAAGCACGTTCGTTGGCTGAAGTCCTTTGTTTTGACTGTCCCCTCTCTTGTTCTATAGTGTGTAGTGTAATAGTGGCGTCTACTGTCAAGAAAAGAGCTCTGAAATGATTACAGGGTTACGCTCGGTCTTAAAGTGGTCCCCAGAATAAATAAATGTGACACCCATCATACAAAGAGCTTCCTCATGCTCAAAATTTTATGCAGAATATGACCCACACAATCTTTTGCATTGCCTATTGTCTCAACTACCAGCAGCTACCCGTGGAGTAGTGGTGTGTGCGTTGGCTGCAGTTTTTATTTGTTCTTTCACGGGTACTGCTTCTTGCGAAGAACTGACGATACTTCCAAGAGCATCAATCTGTCATAAAAAAGTGCTTCGCAATTTTGCCGTTCGGAATCGGCGTTAAATTTTAGGTCCCCTCATTTCATCACACGCACTCAGAGAATTGTTGAATTGACTTAAGCCTTGGCTTTTCAAGAGCGGCCTCAACACTCTGTTTTATTTATTATTGTCCCAGCTACATATACATATTTCAGTCTGCAGTCTGCTAAAAAAAGAAAGTGTTAAGGTAGCTGTTTTCGAGGCAACCCGACACGTTAAAACTCGTTTAGCCAATTTTTCACGGTCACGGATTTTCCTTCCGGACTCAAGAAATCAAATTACCGACAGATATTGCCACTTTAAAATTAAAAAAAAATCTACGGATATCCATGCTTCCACACGCAATCGAAATAAAACCACTAGTCGAATCCGACTGAGATTTCGACAGTCTACGGGAAAGTACTGCTAACTTACTCACTTAGGTCCTAAGACCTGTTGCTGTTCAGTCCGTGTTTGACCGCTAAAGGGAAATTGGGCCTCTATTACGTCTACGCGCCATCGTGTTCAGTTGCCGGATATGTGTTTAACCGCCCTCCAGCTCTTGCCTAGTGACGCTTACTCCTTCTTGACCGTCCTTCGACATGTGCTTCCCGGTCGCCCAGCTCTTCTTCCTTCTTAAGCCGAAGGTTCTACTGCATTTCTTGACTTGCAATGCAATTGGTTCCTTTTCCAAGCTTATGTCCAATTCATTGTCTCTTATATAGATTCAATAGGTTCCTATCCTCCCCTATTTAATATGCGATTGGGTCAGGAAATACCAAAGATTTTGCGAAGACATATTCCATTGATGAAGGTTTGCAGCTTCCTTGTGATGGCTGAAGTAACTTTCCAGTTACTGAATCCATAAAGCAGCACAGACTTGATATTGGTGTGAAAATATCGTGGTTTCATTCATATGATCAGAGAAATATTACTCCATACATTAAACAACATACAAAAAATGCCACGGATGAAATGAGGTCTCTTTTTTGGTTTCGTCTTCGATTGAGATGGTTTGAGAGGATGGTCAGGTTGCATTACGTGATGGAGATCCTATGATCCTAGATAGTAAGCAAAGGATAGCTGCTCGCAGTACATCGCTTATCACCAGCAAAGACAATATTGGCGAGAGAATACAGCCTTGCCTGTCTCCGCTGTGGATTTCAAAATCGTACGACAACCTACCGTGCAGAATGTGACACTTGGATCCAACTTATGTTGCTTTCATAATAGAAACTAGTTTTTTTCTTAGGGTCGAAATCATATTAATTAAATAGTTCAAACAAACAATGAGTCAAGTATGATTCATAGTATTTTTTGTAATGCCTTCAACGTCTTTCTGAATTTAAATTTTCTTCTTTACCTATAAGCGCCAACATCACCGAAAAACACAATAAATTTTAAACACAAAAAAAAAACAAAAAACAAAGATAGGTCTTTGGGCATATAAAATCCCATGGCAAAACTCTCTGAGCACAACATGTATTCCGAATTCCACCCACTCGCCACTCCAAGGACTATAAAAAGAAATTTATCAACTTGTCTGTTGATAACTTCCTTTCCGCTTAGGGGCGAACACAAACAAAAAATTAAGATGGATGTCATGTTATGTTTATGTTATCAGAAACCTATTTGTCCTTAACCTAATCCTCCATTCCAAAACTTGAACAACAAAAAAATGACACGAAAAACGTGGAATTATTTAAATTCAAAAAAAAATTCTTTGCATTTTAAATGTCAATTTGTAGTGGAGATAACAAAAAATTGCTTAACGCTTTTGTTGATAGCTTGCAGATGTCCTTGAAGTTGACAGGAGCAAACAAAAATAATATCAAACGAATAATGGAGGAATAATTCATTCACCTGAACATGAAATGCAAAACAGAGTTTTATTTGTGTCGTCGAAATGTCAAAACAAAAAAAAACACACACACAGCGGAAAGAGAATTCGGTCTTAGCTATTCCGTGAATTTAACATAAGTACTGATTATGGTAGTAGTAGAGAAGTAGTGTCCGTAGCTTAGTGGTTATGGTTAGGTGAATTGGCTGCTAAGCAGAACGTCGTGGGTTCGAGTCCTACTCGAGCCCATAGTTTTTATTTCATCATTCATCTTTCACGGGCACTGCCTCTTGCGAAGAACTGACAAAACTTCCAAGAGTATCAATGTCATGAAAAAGTGCTCATCAACTTTGCCGTTCGGAATCGGCGTTAATTGTAGGTCCCCTTAATTCTTCACACGCAATTAGAGAATTGTTAATGAGTGTAAGCCACTTAGGCCTTGGCTCTTAAAGAGCTGATTTGCGGTTTTTGGGAATAATTTTTACACCAAGCAAACGAGACTGTCAAAGTTTACAAAGTATTCTATGGGACGGTTCCATCCGCCAAATAGCCACGTTGGCAGCAACGTATGCGTTGATGCTGACAGATTGACGGATTCTATGGTTCGGCCCCTTAAGTCCCGAATGAAATCAAAAGAGGCATTGCCATATACTTACTTACTTACTTATGGTGGCGCTACAGTCCAGGTCGGACCAGGGCCTCACCCAACAAACTTCTCCAGCCAGCTCGGTCCCTGGCTAACTGTCTCCAGTTTCGCACGCCAAGTTGGTTCAGGTCCTCTACCACCTGTGTGCTCCACCGGAGTCGCGGTCTTCCTCTTCTGCGACGTCCTTCCGGATTGGATTCGAAGACTCTACGAGCCGGAGCATTATTTTCCATTCGCTCAACATGACCCAACCATCTAAGTCGTTGGACCTTAACTTTTCTGGCTAGGTCAGTGTCGCTGTACAGCTCGTACAGTTCTTGGTTGAATCTTCTCCTCCATTCTCCATTAATGCAGACAGGACCAAAAATCACTCGAAGAATTTTTCTCTCAAAGCAGCCCAAAGCGTTTTCATCAGACGTTGTCACAGTCCATGTCTCTGCACCAGAGTGTCACTTTAGTTGCTCGGGAGAGGACTTTACTACTCAATTGCCTTCTAAGTCCAAAGAAGCAGCGATTGGCAAGAGTGATTCTTCGTTTGATTTCAGCGCTGGTGTTCTTGTCTGAGTTGATAGCGGTAGACAAAGTTCTTAACTACCTCGAAGTTAAATCTGTCTATGTTGACGTTTGCTCCAAGACGTCGATGTTGGTTGTCCTTTCTTGTCGACAGCATTAACTTGGTCTTGCCCTCGTTAACCGCTAGACCCATCTTCCTGGCCTCCGTCTCAAGGCTCACAAACGCTCCACTGACATCACGCTGTGTTCTTCCAATTATGTCAATGTCGTCTGCGTATCCTAGTAGCTGGACGGACTTTTGAAAGATTGTGCCTCTGGTGTTGACATTGGAGCTTTGCACAATCTTTTCAAGGATGATGTTGAAGAAATCGCATAACAGCGCATCGCCTTGTCTAAAACCTTTTTTGACATCAAAAGCGTCCGTTAGGTTTTTTCCGACCATGATGGAACAGCGTGAATTTTCCATTGTCATCTTACACAGACGGATGAGTTTTTCTGGGATGCCAAAACTAGACATTGCTCTATATAGTTGGTCTCTATAGACGCTGTCATACGCGGCCTTGAAATCGATGAAAAGATGGTAGGTATCGATTTGAAGTTCCTGGGTCTTCTCCAAGATCTGCCGTAGGGTGAATATTTGATCGATGGTGGACTTTCCGGGTCTGAAGCCACACTGATAAGGACCTATCAGGTTGTTGACGAAGGGCTTCAAACGTTCACACAGCACGGCAGACAAGATCTTATAGGCGATGTTAAGGAGACTTATACCTCTGTAGTTGGTGCAGTTCAGGGGATCTCCTTTTTTGAGGATCGGGCAAACGATGCTGAGGTTCCATTCATCGGGCATGCTTTCCTCCGACCAAATTTTGCAGATGAGCTGGTGCATGCTCCTAACCAAATCATCTCCGGCTGCTTTGTACAGTTCGGCGGCTAGCCCGTCTGCTCCAGCGGCTTTGTTCGTCTTTAGTTTAGATATCGCTATCTTCACTTGCCATTGCCATATACAAATCAATTATTCTGACTTTCGGAATTAGTCGCGCCACTCTATTTACTAATATACTGACTATGATAAAGTTATAATAGCTTTTCCATAAACTCGCTCCATTAAAAAAAAATATTAAAATTATTTTTTTTAATTGTATACAACAGTAAATGACAAGCCAATTCTTTCCTAGAGTCATCCTTGCACAATATTATCGCACTGGCAGATGATAAACAAAGTACCTATGCAAACACATATTATACAAGGCACAAAACATAATTCACGAAATAATGTTCTCGGATTTAATAAAATTCTTAACATTCAACAGTTTTATTATTGCCTCATCCGCATTTCCCAGAAAGAAAAAATAAATATATATTTCATTCAAATGTCAAATTATTCGCAATAATACTCATAACAAAGAGCATCCTCCATTGACATGATCCCTACACAATCTGGAAAAGGAAGACAAATCCAAAGCCACATGAAAAATGATGGAGTGGTGACATGCAAGTTTGTCAACCGAAATAAAAGATTTGATTGTCATGTATTGTATGACTTGGGTAGCAGCCCCTTTCCACGACTCATGACATGACATATTTTATAGGTACATACATCTTATTATTCTTCCACCATCCCGTGATCCTTTTCAAAGGAAGTCATCTCTTTTGAATTTCATACAAATTGTGTCGGCAGCAGCAATGCGCCTCTGGGAGATTTCATTGTCAGAAAATGATAGAAATCTTGAATATGAAAACATTATTTTGAACGTTTTAAGAAGTTCGGAGAAATCTACATATCTTTTTCAAATCGATGATTCAGCTTCGAGGAACTCAAAAGCTGCATGATGGAGGCACAATATTCTAAAGTGATATAAAGTTAGGTATAAATTCATTTACTTTTACTGAAAAGTAAGTCAAATCCCAAGAAGGAAAAAATTGATTTTGAATCGTAGGAAGCGTCTTTGCAAAAGCAAATCGATAGCGACATTTTCCTTCTTAAATCTGCAACCATTTTTTTCATATTTTCATACATTTTGCTTCTTATGTTGACTTATGGTCTGAGTACCCAGATTTGTGTCAGCAGATAAAACGATAATCGCTATAACAAGATTTGCCATTAGATTTTGATGTGGTGAATATTAGTGAATTCAGTGTGGGAAACTGCTGGAATGTAAAGTTGCTCAGTCTTTAAAAAATGGATTCTGTCTTCCCAGTCGTCTGAAACCTGGAGACTATACCGGACCCACTGAATTAAGTTATTCTTCATCTAATTCCTATTCAAGTGTCTTTTTATCCTCATATCGAAAGAGTTGGAACATATTATGTTTAGTAAAAAATGAAAAAAATCTAAGTGCGAATGAGAATTGCAGCCGTAAATTTTGATCACAGATTGATAATAGCAGCCGTACACTTAAAGTGTGATTAAATCACAGACTGATAAAGCAGCTGTGTACGTTTAAGAGCAAAAGACTTTGATCACAGATTTAGAAAAGCAGTCATATACTGTAATCAGAGACAGAGAGAGCACCAGTACACTTTGACCACAGACTGAGATAGCAGTCCTATACATTAATCAATCCGTTCACTATAATAACGGACTGAGAAACAGCGATACCACTTTACTGCAATTGCAGTAGATCTACTGCGATTTTTCCAAAAAACAAATCTACTGCCACTTAATCCAATCTACTGCACTTTTTCTTCTTTAGTTATTATAATTTCATTTGCTTCTGTGACAGAAATGAAAATCCTATATAACTTCAGCACAGCCATAATTTGTAATTGGCATTCGTGAAATTGCTTGAACGATTTCACTCACGTGAAAATCTGATCACAGAAATAACTTTCAACTAGATCGTTCCCAAATCATTCAAATATTCATCATAGTTTTCGTGCACGTTTCCTTCTTTTGTTTATGGATAAAAGTATGTTCTTTTTAGGTTTGGTCCTCTCTATACAAAACTACTTATAAAATGTGTGTATCAATTATGCTAACTCCCGCATAGTAGAGCTGCTCCGGAGAGAAAATGTTCACAAGTTACCAGGAGGGTCATTCCGTAACATTCAAAACGATAATAATCATCCAAACGATCATCGTCAACGATATTGTCTCAAATTTGCTTCACGTAAATTGATGATCCTCGTCTCGTTTAATGGTTTTTTTTTTAATGTATTTGAGAGCTACAGATACTTTCAAGCTGTAGACAAAATGTCATCGTACTCCACGTGTTTTACAATCAGCTCATGTTTTGTGTTTGTGTACTTCACCGGTATGACGCATTTGCAAGGAAGATATTGAGAGAACCTTATAATACAGATGTCGCTTCTCTTTTTTGATCTGATTGTAGTACTTTTTAATAAAAATACCGTGTATCATCAAAGATGACAGTTGAAATTAGGCTTTTTACACATTTACTTTTTGATTACCTCAGAGATTTTGTTTACACATAGATATGTGTAAAATTTTTTATAAAATTAATGGTATAGCATAAAATGTTTCATATCATAAGTTTCAACCATGTTTTGAATTAAAAAGAAATTGCTTTGAAATGTTTATTCTAGATGATACCTATTTAGCTATCGTTCAATTTCCATAGTTTTGACGATATCGTTTTGACGCTAATCAAGTTACAGAAAGCAAATTTCGATCTGAAAAAAACGACATTGTCAGGACGATAGTGATTTTCAGAGTAACGTGTAGCGAGTCGATCGTCGAAACGATATCGTTTGACGACAATGGAGATCCGGAATGACCCTCCAAATAATAGCAAAAACAAGAAATAAATTGAATTTTACTCCACTTGTAAACATAAACATTTTTTGCATGGAAATTATGATAAATGTTACAGAAAAATGCTCGAAACTATCAGATTCTCCTAGATTAATCGAACGTTTCCAAATTTTAATTTTACAAATGGGGAATTTGTGAAAAAAAATTTATTTATAATAATTTAGTATATTTTGTATGCTTATTTATGTTTATGTTTTAATTTTTTTGTGAAATAAGGAATCTACTGCGAAAATGTTGGATTTACTGCATTTTTTCAACTATTTCACTGCGCAATCTTACTTTTGAAGTGGTAACGCTGCTGAGAAAGTAACACTTCGATCACTGTGTGAGAAGAGCAGCCGCAAACTTTTATCACAGACTGAACAATGAAAAAGCAGCGGTAGGTACACTTTGATCACAGATGGAGATTAACAGTCGTGTACTGTAATCACAGACTTAAAATAGCTGCCGTACACTATGATCACAGACAGAGAAAGCAGTAGTACACTTTGATCTCAGACTGAAATACCAGACGTACCCTATAACCACAGATTTAGAACTAGACTATAATCACGGACAGAGAGATCAACCGCACACTTCAAACACAGATTAAGAATTCCAGTCGAACATTATTTACAGAGTATGTATGTCTAATAATGAGTAGGGAACTCTTTTGCAAATGTAGTTGGCACTACTACAATCACAAATTTTCGAAAAAACACACAACAAAAATGCCATTAGTGAAAATACTTAAATCAATTCCTTATGTAAAACTGCCTGCGCAAGAAGAAATGACTACACGTACATTACTTGCTTCTTTCCCTTTTTCTTTAATAGATTTTCAAAGGCGGTCTGACTTGATTGTCATAAATTGTGAAAAAAATATTCGATAAATTAAAAACCGGGTGTGTCTGTCAAAAAATCTTATTTTGTTTCCCTTTCCTTCCTACAATTTTCTCATTGTCATCTATTTCTCATATCTGTGTGAATCAACAGGTGAATTTTTCTGAGTTTCCCTACTCATTATTAGATATACTCTGACTATTTAAAATTTTTATTTTCACGTCAATTCGGGACTAGCAACTTGTCTAAAATTCTGAGAGTTTTTGCAAGGTATTCTTAATGCGTACCTTTTACACGGGAAAGAACACTGTTTTCGATGTTTTTATAATTTTTGCACGTTTAAAAATTTTCTTACATAAACACAATAGGCGTGTTTTTTTGGCATCGCTATCTGCAGCCAAATTCGATTTCCCAAAAAAAACGTATCCGCAGTTGCCCATCTGCAGCAGTTTTATTTACCTAAGTTTAGTCAACTTAGGAAGACTTCTCTAGCTGTTGGAAAATAAAACAAAAACAAAGCAAAACCGAAATTTATTCAATATTATTTTTAAGTTGTTTTTAACTGGGTAGTAATAATTTACTTTATAAACCAAAGTGGGTTTGAAAGTGCGTATGCTTGTATGTATGTGTGAATATCAAACAAAACAAAACAAAACTAGATTCAGATTTTTGAATCTCGAATCCATTTTTTTTAATCTCAAGTCGCAAATAGATCATGAAATCTGAAATGTTTCCACTTTTTCCTCACAAATTTGATTCGACTCTAAAGGTATGACTTCAATGAGCACTTTTTGCAAAATGTAAAAAATTGAAAATTTTCAAACTCATTTTGTGACATTTTTCCACCCCAAAAATAAATGAAATGATAAAGAAAGCTTTTTCTTATGTCAAAAACAATTTTTGTAGTTTTTTTTTTCAAAATTCAAATGGCGCTACAAAGAAACAAAAACTTTAATTTTGTAAATTTCGCATTTTTTGCAAAAAGTTACCGTTGTAGTTATACCTTAAATCTCGCAAATAGAAAACGACATTACAGAAGAAAAAAAATTAAACACCATAAGGCAACTATGTGTGACTCGTTCCTTGATTTGTGCATTCCAATTTTAATTCAAAATAAACTTTAATAAAAGAACGCACTTAAAGTTTTTTGCACTCTGCGAACACAGCCTTAGAGACTCTTTGAGTTATCCGATTATCCGAGTTACCAACCTAAGACCGATCGAATATCGATACTCGAAATTTCAATTTTATCCGCAGTCAGATTTAAGTTTAAGTTTAATCCGCAACTCCGTGTTGTATTTGTAATACATGGAAGTTCCAACTGCAGATACGGATAGCTGTGCCAAAAAAACACGCCTAATGTGAATTATGATTAAATAGTCTAATCCATTTATGAAAATAGAACGATGGCAGCGTCGTGTATGGATTGATGTAATCAATTCGTTTAATTACAAAGTGTATATAGGCAATTCTATTTCTTCACACATTTTGCCTAAAATGACCTCTATTCAGTGTTGGCTCTGAGCTTTTCCAACAATACTCGTCGGTTTGTTGGGAAAGACCAATGACTTAACGTAGCACAAAAGAAAATAGTCTAGGGCGTTAAATCGCATCACAAACGAGGCGGACGGTCGATTAGCCCATTTCTAGGGATAAGAAGCTCACCTATCTTACTCTTCAATAAATCGATTGTTGATTTTGCTGTGTGGCTTGTGGAATCGTTCATTTGCAACTGCATTATCGGTATCAAAACAAAGGCACATACGGTGCGGGTATCGAACCAAAACAGACCTGTCTGACTTCTTATACCTTTTGAAATACTCGTATAATGCAAATTTTGTTTTTATCTGTTGATTGTAGTGTATGACGACTTTACGTATCTTTGAGTTTTTGTCTCTTTTTCTCTGTCTACACAGCCAAATCTGCCTCTGACTCTGCATTAATCAGCTTCATCACAGAAATTGACAGAAAAAAGATCCGTTTCCCTTTGAGCTACCTATCTTTAAAAAAAGGCCCCAAAACGAATTCCCTCAATCCGCCCATGACTTTGTTATGCGGGCGCTGATACACCATGAATGATTGTGCACAAAAAAACTGCCTGTCTCGCTGGCCCATCAAATTCTGCACTATTTTCACAATTTGCTTTTCTCACTGCGGCAGTCTCAGCTTTGTGATTGTATTTTAGCCCCAAACCGGCTCAAGAAATAAGATTTTGGTCAGAAGACAACGACATGGCATCGAAGCCAAAACACAGCAGCCGTACAGACACCGCTTACTACTACTTCTTGTGAGTTAAAAAGCCTAAGGAAGATACAATTTATTTCCATTTTCATTTTAAATTTTGTGTGTTTGTGTGTTTGTGTCTTTAACCGGGTTTGAGTTTTATCTTCTTTTTTTGATGTGTTTGATTCTGGCGTAGAGAATTTCCATAAAATGAGTTGTTTAGAGATGTAATTCTGCGAATTTCAGTTTCTTTTCGATGTAAAGCTGCTCTTCCAAATTCATGTGAGAAGTTGCGTCTGATCCGTTATCCGTTTCGGATGCCATCGCTTAGTACGTCCGATTGACAATGATAATGGTTGAGTGAAATCTTTGACTTCAAAGCAAAAACGTGCGCGCCAGAGTGCGAGACGACGACGACGGCGAGAGATGGTGATGTGATTGACCAAAGATAGAATTTCGAGAAAGTGTGCCAGGTGATTGTGGTAGCTTTTTGCGATCAACACGCGACGCGACGCTTAATAAACGGCGATTATTATTATCAAACGAAGTGAAAATTTGAAGCGAGAGTGTTAAGCCATTATTTTATTGATGAAATAATTTTGAGAAAATTAATTTTACTAATCGCTTTGTTTTTCTTCTGTTTTGTCTCTTTTGTAGAAATGGACCTGAGAAATAAGTTTACGCTGGCCTTCCTTGTGGTGACACTGTTCTCGTTTGATCTTATTGATGGTGACGGATTGCGGCTACCTGATCAGCAATCGACGCCGAATATTCATCCTCTTCAGCAACTTCATCAACAACATCAAAGTCAACAACAAATACCACAACAACAACAACAACAACAATACCAGATTAACAACAACAACATCAACGGCGGAGTAGCTCAAAACTTTGGTGAAGAACGCGGCCGACAAGGCAAAGGACTTTTGGATCTTTTCGGACTAGGAACTGGATCGAATGTTGACCCGTACATAGCGAAAACCAATCAGAATTGTTTGACCGGTGATCTGTCGGAGTGTTTTAAGACGCAGGCTTTGAATAGTTTTGATGAGATTTTCGTTCGAGAAGCTTATCCGTAAGAGTGATTTTTTCTTGTAAGTAGTGTGTTGAGACTTATCACATTTTGTTTTGTAGACTTTCGGATTTTGCACGTGTGGTTAGGACGTCAGAATCGCAACAGAGGTCGCTGTTTAATGATCCATTTGAATTTTCATCAGAACCTAGGGAAACCGACAGTGAATGGGATCAATTGGTCAAATATGCATTGCGAAGAGCTGAAAGGTAAGTCAAATTACTTCTGTTTTATTGATAGTTTGTTCGTTGATAACTATTGAATGCAAGATACGATTCAGTATGTGTCAAAGCCTTTCCAAAATCAGTGTCCCTAATATCAGGACTTCTCGATTACTTTTCGACTCATTGTCCAGTGCCATTCGTTTTGCATTGAAGGAATTCTCTAAACCATATATCTTTTCCTCATCCAATCTTACAAAGACGACTGTGCCAACCTTTAAGAATTTACACATTTAATTTCTTATTTAAGCAAATTAGAAACCTTGACCTCCTATAAAGGAAGGATTTACAGTGTTAAATATCACTTCCATTCAACTGCTCTTGATGCACAAGTGGTCGACGACGTCTTCGTTTCAATTTGCACTCGAGTTACCTTCTTATATTTTATTACGAGCTTGAAGAAAAATTATATTCGAAGAGTGCTTCAATCAAAGAAAAACTGACACTGGCATTCTATGGACATGATACAGAATCAAACTCCCACCCATCCATTACGCTCAAGTGTTTTCTTATGAAGAGGAAGAGAAGACGGAAGTAGGTACTTTCATGTCAAATGACTTATAAGTTTTTGGAAGATGGAACCATAATAGGAAGATACTTTGACTCCAAGGAATTGCTTGAAATTGAGTATAATGAAATTTAAGAAAAACAGTCAAAACTTTTTTGTTGTTGAAGTTTGATTTTAAGTGAACTTTTTTATAAAAACAATAAACAACAACATTCAATGTTGTGTTTGAATACTTAAGAAATTGTTGCAATTTGCATCTCAAAAAAAAAGTCGATTTCCTCTGTGTTTCGTTCCTAGAAATGGCTGTAACTTAAATAATACAGAACATATAGCAAGTTTTGGATTCGTAAAAAAAAATTGAAATTTTGATCAAATTAGGATCATAGAGAAGTCAAGAAATGTGGGTCGGGCGATTCCGTCTCTCTGTCTGTCTGTAAGCGCACCCACACGTGGCCCGATTGACTTCAAACTTAAAAATTAGAGATGTGAGCGAATTCGTTCTTGCCGTTTTTTTTTCATTTTTCCAAAAATATTTTAATTTTATCAAAAACGACTCGTACGATTTTTTAAAAAATTCCTCAAATTTTATTTTCAACACACTGATGTATTTTATGTAAAAATACATGTGCTCCAAAACGGTACATCTCATAAAACCCGTTTTTTCTTATAAGATTTTCACGAAAAGAAAAATTAAAATCAACAATTTCTTAACAATTTTATTGTATCATTTTTTTTTAGATAAAATGTGTTTTTGGAGTAGATAAATTGAATTTTTACTTTTTTTTACAAACTTCAATTATACCTATGGTTTTATTTGTTAATGTAATTTTTGAGCTAAGTTTTGGAATACAGGAGCAAGTTCGTGCGATCCAGTCGTGCAAATATTTTTTGAAAGTTCTATATAGTTTTTTGTGTTCCAATTTTTTTTTTTTTTTTTTTTGATTTAAGAAAAAATAGTTTTAAACTTTTTTTCAAAATTCTGTATCTCAAAAACGGGTCAATGTGAAAAATTGAGATTCAAATGTAAGACGTAGGTATAGTAATAAAGGGTTTTCCAATAAGATGTGTTATTTTGGAGCTGTCATTTTTTGACATTTGACAAGTAGAAACTACGCCATTAATAAAAATGGAACGATACACTCTTCAATCACGCATTAAGATTATTAAAATTACTATAAAAATGGTGAAAAATTGGCAGCGATGACGGTTCGTAAAACTAAGACATTTTTGGGTTGTCGTGAAGCACCTTGTCGGACCGCAATACAGAAATTGATGAACATATTCGAGCTGTTGGGACAAGTTAGTGATGTGAAGAATAAAACCCGTGAACGTCGCTCAAGAACAACTGAGAATATTGCTGTTGTAGCCCAAAGTGTTGAAGAAAACCCAGGTTTGTCCATTCCTCGTCATTAGGCATTTCACAAGCGACAAAATGGCCGGAATTGGCCGGAATTGAATGGTATTGATCTGGACAACGTTTATTTTCAATAAGACGGTGCTACGTGCCACACAAGCAATTGAACCATCGATCTTTTACGGGAAAAGTTTCCGGACCGTATTATCTCTCGAAGAGGTGATCACAATTGGCCACCGAGAACTTTTGATTTACCACGTGAAAGATAAGCTCTACACAATCAGCCCAGCGTCGATTCAAGACCTTAAATATGGAATTCATGAGGCTATCGAGGACATAGGGCAGCCACTTTGCAATTTGGTTATGGAAAGTTTTATGAACAGGATATGGTCCTGTAAGCATGGTCGTGGCGGCCATTTGGCTGATGTTGTGCTCCATACCGGCATTACTTTTTATTTATAATGAAATAAACATCCGATCATTTATCTCAAAAAATGCCATTTTTCTTTGAATATCAAAAATAACACAATCTTGCATAGGCAAAACAAAATTGGTATAATTAAAATTAGAATTAAATTAAATTAATTATTTTAAACTATAAAACACACCAAGAATAAAAAAATAAAAAATTGCACGATTGGGTCGAACGAATTTGCTCCTGCATTTAAAAACTGAACTCAAAAGAAATATTTAAAATTGAAACCATTTAACTAAAAATTCATAAGTAAAAATGAAATTTTAAATGAAAAAACACGGGTTTGTTGCGCCTCAAACATCTCGTTTTTTGATTATTTCGTCAAAGTCGCTTCGCGATTTACGTGTTTCGTATTTTTATTGTTTTGTTTTTCATTTGTTTCGTTTTTCGTTTTCGTTTTCGCCTAATATATATACCTACTTCGCTTCATCATATTGTCGTTTTTGGTTTATTTTGTTTTTGTTCACTTTGTATTTATGTTATTTTGACTTTCTATTATTTGGTCTTAAGTTCACTTGGCTTTTACTATTTCGTTTTTGTTCACTTCGATTTTAATTTTTTTTTTGTGGATGTTAAGAGCTTTTCGCGCAAAAAAAGAACGAAATAAACGATGTGCGAAATAATTAAAAAAATTAGGCACCAGATATTTTGGAATTGGTTCCTTACCTTTTGGTCAAATTTCTCTTTAAATTAAACAAGAGTCGAAGCAACCCTTATCGAGATAAACTAAAACCAAATAACTCAGTGCACTTGTAACGGAAATGCAAAACAACTTAAAAACAAAAGAAACAAATGCGAAGTTTTAGTGGGGCGAAGTGATCGAAAAACTAAGTAAAAAATAACAAAAAATAGTTTGGCGAATTAAACAAAAGTTGTAGTGTACCTAAAGAACGAAGTGTTTGGAGGCCAAGTATAAAAATCGAAACAAAAGGCACCCAAAAAACACATACTATCAACAAAAAAAAAAAATTCATGCCATAACTTTTTCTAAAATATTGTTAGTTTTTAAATTTTTCTTTGAAAAAATTCTGTGGTGCGGTTTTTTTTTAAATTTATTTTTTGTACATAACATTTTTCAAAAATGTTTTAAAATTAATCTGGATATGCAGTCTTCAAAAACATGTTAAAATGCATTTCGAATTTCGGTTTTAAATATTGACTCGCCTTCGAGATACAGAATTTTGAAAAAAAAAGTTTAAGAATATTTAAACGACGGAATTGACGGACCCACTTTTTTCGACTTCTCTATAATCGCAATGTCATACATATTTGACTTAAATCCTGTGATGTTCCTCTACACGTCGACTTTCAATGTCTAAATTTTTCACGTCGACAACGTCAACAATGTCGATTATGTCTACAATGCCAAGAATAAGGTGTCGACACGTCGTTTCATCATCTTTCGTTAAAATCACAAATTAAAAGTACGAAGATTTAATCTGTATTATTCTTATCATTTTGAAGACGAACACCATGGTTATTCCGACTAATATTTGCTAACAAAAACCAATGTTTGTTTTTAAGACACACTCTACATTGTGAATGTAAACTAAAACTAATTCTATACAATGAGTTATCTACGTATAAGCAACTATGTAAACGATGTAAGGTCTACATGTAGCTACTTTCTTGTCTGTTATCTTACTACTTTCTACTACTACTACTACTTTCTGTGTCGCAAGTAATAATTTAAAAATCAACAATTTCTTAAGAGTTTGTAAGTTAACTTTTGTAATGCTGGAGCAATTTCCTACGACTCAGTCGTGCACATTTTTCAAGTCTTTATCAAAAATCAATCGTCCCTTAGTATGGTAAGTGTTTTCCTGCCCGTTTTTTCATGATTGAGATGTGATCCCGTCTTCACAAACCGATTAGGAACCGTTCCATTTAGAACGGTTCCTTAGAATGAAATCGGAAAAAGTAGCAAGTGTTTCCACCCTAATTAGTGATTCCTAATCAATTCCAAGAAAAGGAATATTGAAAAAAAGAAGATATTGATAAGAACATTTATCAGATTGTTAAAAAATAGCCTCTGTGCCGTTGGTGTATATCAGTGGTTCTAATTTTGATTGACTGGACTCAAAATGTTGAAACTGCATTCGCTTGGCAGGCTTTTTCCAGAGATATAAACACTTTTCTTTTCTACTCACATAATATTTCCATCAAAATGCTAAGGAACATCATAAAACATTTCAACAAAAGGAAGGAGTATAACTTGCCTTGCATGACATTTAAACTTGAGTTCTTACACACCCACTACTTCATGAACCATAAACCTTACTTACAAAAAATTAAACCTTTAATTACATTTAAGGAACTACAAAAAGTCGTAACCTTGAAGAAGCATTTTCAAAACTTTTTTACAGGTCCTTACTCAATTCACATAAACTATTACAAAAACGGTCCAACACAATAATTCTTGTTATTTAAAAAAATTTAACCCCAAACGCCATCATAAGCCAACTACCGACTAAATATGGTTTGTTAACTTTTAAAGCAGCTTTTCATCAAACCTCATAAAATCCCAAAAGTCGTTTGATGTACATAAGTCTGAGCACTCGTACTCGTACGTTATCGTCTCCACATTGCACCAGCTTTTCGTGATTATGAATAGAAGCAGAATCCCTGAAAAGTTGCATGTGTAGGTATACCTACAGTTTGCGAAGAAATGTTTGTGGAAAAATTCATCTTCTTTTATTTTTTGACATTTTTCACAACGGACGTACTGAGTGAGATTTCACTTTACACTTTAAATACACTTACATGAGTAATTGATGACAACAGTTGTCCAGAGCAAGTGTTTTTCTTGGAAATGGGAACATGGCAAAGGCGTTCAAAAGGACTTAAAACCTCTTTTTAATAAAATCAAATACAAAGAGACCGTTGCAATTGATACCCACCAAATGGTAAAGCCCTTAAGTCCTTTACAATACTTAATTGTCGCGTCAACTAGAAAATTTCAATGCCCAAAATCGTATTACCCTTTGTATTCCTTCTTGAAAAGATGAAAAGAAATTTTGCTACCAAATTGGATGAAATGAGACGTTTTCATTTTTGGAATAGACGTGGTCCCCGTTTGAGGCTTAAGAATAATTTTTTAAAAGGACCAACTGAAAGCATGAGCATGCATTGTCATTGTGCAGTAATGGAAACATTTTTTTTTTTTTTTTCAAGATTCATCAAGACGACCGCATTAGAAGTTCAAGTACCCGAAGAGCTCACCGAAGGTGGTAGATACCAGGCTCGTTTCATTGGCGACATCGATAGCGAACTAGACGTCATCGAAGACAAACACGCCCCACTTCTAAGTAAGATAAAACAAATTTCCTTCCAATCCTTCCACTTTATTCATTTCTTCTCCTTCTGATAGATCGTAAAAAGTTGAAGAAACTCATCATTCCACTGTTGTTGGTATTGAAGATTTTCAAGTTGAAACTTCTGTTGTTCCTGCCTTTCATTTTGGGAATTGCCGGTCTCAAGAAAATCCTCGGCCTGGCTGCAATTATATTGCCTGGAATTTTTGCATACTTCAAGTTTTGTCGTCCCCAAGGATTGGGTGCCGCTGGCGGTGGATTTGGAGGGCTATTCAATCAGAAGAACAATTTCCCTGAGTACAGTCATGAAGGAATCGGAGCGGCAAGCTATCATCATCATGAGCATTTCGATGGAGGTAATCCTTTCTATAGGCAAGAGCCTTCATTTGCGAAGCCCTACACGGATTACTACAGCAAGAATTATAATTCGAATGGAGGTGGCGTGAGTTTCGGGGAATCAGCACATCACCAGGATTTGGCGTATCAAGGATACTCACAGTATAGTAGGAGTAATAACAAAGACATCAAGAGCACAAACTGAGGAAGAGGATAGGGAAACAAAATTGTTATTTATTTATTGCAATTAGTTGCCATTGTTTTGTGTCTTATTGTTGATAGAGCCTTTGCTTAAAAGCTTTTATGTAATTTGTATTAATGTGTCCTTATTTAAAGTTTGTGTTTTTTAGTTACTTAACCTATTTATAAAACAAAAAATAAATGAATGATTTAAGAGTAAGAAAATGTGTGTATTTTATGGTTTGTCGTCATTTTACTACGGTCTACTTAATTTCATTCTAGAATCTGTAGGATACAGTATTCCCCGCTTAATTGCACTGACCATTTTGTCAGATTTTTCGGTCAGTTATCCGGGTGGTCAATTAACGAAATCCCGCTTAATTGACATATCTGTTCAATTAAGCGAATAATTGCACGAGTAGGTCAACTAAAAAATAAAATATTGATCCCAGAAATTCACTCTATAAACATTTCAGTAGGTAGCACGCTTATATACGCTTAAAATTAACAGTGCACAAAAAAACGACCAATTTTTTGTTTTAGCAATTTGGCATCACTAGTTTTAGGTGTGAAAACGCCAGGAGAAAGAAGAAGAAAAGTCAGCGGGAATTTTTATCCAGAGAACAGAAAAATCTGCTCAAAGAACCAAATCCAGAGAAGAGAAAAATCTGCTCAAAGAACCAAAGAACCTTGCTATTTGGAAAAGTCAGATAGAATGTTAATTTCATTTCAAGGAGTCTTAATTAAAGAGTGCTGCCAACATTTGAGTCCTTACTTAATTTCAAAAGAGAATTCGAAGACGTGTAATAGCAGTCAAACAATAGCTAGCTTTCATTTGTTATACAGATGTACTTGTACAGTTCGCTGTACTGACAGTGTTGACAGTTTAAGTGCTTCTCCTTCCACTAAAGGAAGCCCTAAACGACAAACATGTTTCCGGATCATGTTCGTGTGCGCTATCAATTCGTCGTGTATAGGTAAGGGATTGCTTGCGAACTGTCCGGTGTTGAATTTTTTTTCGATTTTCTCGTGTCAGTCCGTTTCGTATTTTGCCCTGTAGGGAGATGATCGCGAAGAAGTCTCATTTTTTCTATGAGATAACCATAAGCAAAATGACTTGCTTCTCTTTTCAACACATCGTCAAACTTTCAAGAATCAACACGAAACGATGTTCGCCAATTATGTGTTTGCCGTTTAGGGAATAACGAAACTGTGCATGTTCGGAAAACATGTTTGCGTTAAGGGTTAAGAGAATATATTTTTAGGTTTGTTTTATTATAGCTTTGTTCAGGAAGAAAAAGACAGCACAGCACAGTACAGCGCAGCTTCATGAGAAATGTCAGACCAGTTACAGTGGAACAGTTAAGAACACAAAATGTGTTCTACGTTCTACCCAAAAAGATGGAACAGAAAATTTTGTCCTAAACTGTTCCAAACTGTTCTAGACAGGCTCAATGAACACCAAATCAGAACAGTTTGAAACAGTAAAAGTGTCAATGAACACCAAAAAGCTGTACTTTCTGTTCTAATCTGAAACAAACTATTCAAAACAGTGTCGCTGAACATACCTTATAATTGTTTTGTCCTTCCAATCATCCGAAAAATGTCCATGTATTTAGTTCTTCTGCTGCATATTTTTAAGATCAATTAAGCGAGTAATTTAACTAAGTGGGGTTCAATTAACCGTCTAAAAAGCTTTACTACTAATACGGGAAATTTTCGAAGCCAATTTTGTCGATCAATTAAGCGGGATGTTCAATTAAGCGAGGTGAAACGAAGCGGGGATTACTGTAGATAAAAGTTTTGCTACAAACTCCGCAAGCTAAACGCTTGAAACGCATCCCTTCCAATTCAAACCTATGGCCTAGGAACGACGAAAAGAAGCTTCAGACATTATTAAGTAGCCTGTGAATTTGAATGAAATTGAGAGCAAGGACTTCACCAGGAGCGAATCTTTTACGCATCTATACCCGTGATATGAGGCATTACATATTGCGCTGGCAACTACTGTAAGGGAGGGAAATCTAATCCCCGATCATGTTGCAGTTTTGGGAAGTGCACTTAAATGATTTTCACAACGGCCAGCTTACCAAAGAAATGACTCCACAATTTTAAGGTGATAATAGCCATCAAAAATGTTTTCAACCGCCTAAAGGTTAACAAAGGCGCAGATGTTCGTGTTGATGGCATACACGCCGAGCTGATCAACGAAGTACATGAAATTATAGTGCACGTATGGGAACAGAAAAAAAAATCGGAAAATCGCGAAAAGGCATCATTCCACAAGATGTGATCGGTGATGCACATACCAAGAATTTCAAGATTTTCAGTTTCATTAATGAAAGTTGCAATGGGGCATATAGATATATCGCTTCAATGATACAAGACAGCATTGAGTTTTTTACCATTAAACTCTACGTGGTTTCTTATATAGCCTTGTATCGGGTTATCCATTTTGCGGTTTCAAAAGTAAACGTAAATAAAACACAAGACATATAAAATATTTTTTTTTATGAAATTTCTTTTTTATTATCAAGTTTGAGCATAATGTGTGACCACCGCGCGAATTGTTGGAAGCATCGATTATTTTGAGGTAATTTTCGGTTTGAACAGTTTGACACATAGATATTGGGCGGTATCTCAGCCATTACTTGACGAATGTTGGTTCTTAAGTGCTCAAGCGTTAAAGGTTTATCTGCATAGGCTCATTGTGCAGCCCCTCAAAGAAAAGTACAACGGTTTCAAATCGCATGATCTTGGTGATAAGTTGATATCGCCACGACGAGAAATTACGCGGCCAGGAAATGTCTCTTGCAATAAAGCCATATTCACTCGAATTATGTGGCATGTGGCACCGTCTTGTTGAAACCACATTTTCTCCATTATTTGTTGAGATCGTTTAGGATTTTTGCAACAGCACAAGCGTCACATGAAGTCATTGACGCGCTCAAGAAATGGGGAGTCATGACACTCTCTAGCTGGTTCAAGCCTAGCAAATAGGTTAGCTTTCACGAGAGAACTAACGACTGGAGAAGAAGAATTCTTCATATTTTCTAACAAATGACCGAAAATTCTTACTGCCTTCAGGACATTGCAGTAGTTTTTGCCTTCATTTTTGGTCATGCAAAAACTTATGGTTCATCGACTATGGGCATCGCAGGCCTTCCTGGCTTATTTTAAACCATGCGTGTTCTTTGATTGATGATTTTAACCCTATTGGGCATCGTTATGATATCGCTGAAACAGCAAGCAATAGCTTTGGTCGATCTGCAGGTACTACTACGCAAAACAGCAAGATTTATAATGTCCCCTCCTATAGCCTGAGTGTGAATTCTAGGCGTAGACAGCAAAACTGCGTACATTTTCAGCAAAAGATCTCGTCAGCTGTTGTCGTTGATGACAAAAATGTGCGATGATGCTGTCGACCACATTTGCAACCTACCAAAGCCGTCTTTGACTTATTGGAGGCTCTGGGCATATTACGATAATGGGGCTCCTATGACTTTGATAGAACACTATTTTGTTAGATTTAACAATGAAAGAAGATAACCATGTTTCTAGATTCATTTCTATTGACAGTCACATTAAAGTCACCGGAGCACAGGGAATAGAAGATCTTTTTAAGCAGCACTTCGCACAGCTGCTGAATGCGCATAATGTCGAGCGAACTAATGACGAAAGAGAAGCAAGATCAGTCAATAAAGACCCAGTCCCAGCCAGTTCAGAAGAGGTAGAAAGAGCCATCCAAAAGGTAGAAAAATAACAAGTCCGCCCGGTCGGATGGCATACCTGCGGAACTCTTTAAATATTGAGGAGGTGTTTTGATGAACCGCATGCACCAGGTCATCAGCAAAGTGTGGGAGGAAGAATGCATGGCCACTGACTGGTCGATAAGCTCCATATGCCTCATCTACAAAAAAAGGCGATCCGATGTCATGCAGAAATTTCCGTGGCATATCCCTGCTTTATGTTGCATACAAAATCCTATCCAACGTTCTGTGTAAGCGGTTTAAACCTTTCTGCAACACAATAATCGGCACGTACCAGTGTGACTTTAGGCCACTTGACGCTTAATAATACGCAGTGCAGTGTGCAAATGGGTAACAGCTCATCCGAGTTATTCCAAAAATGCGCAGGGTTTAGGCAAAGAGATGCGTTGTCATGTGACTTCTTCAACATAGTCCTGGAGCAGATAGTGCGCAAGGCATCAGGTGTGAGCACGGAAAACACTATCTTCAACAAGTCCACCCAGCTCTATGGCTATGCGGACGACATCGACATCATCGGTCGAGGTGCTTGAGGCCTTCACAGCGATTGAAGAACAGGCAAAACTCGTTGGTCTTGAAGTGAATGAGGACAAAATAAAGAACATGCTATCAACAAACAAAGCAACATCTGTCCACCGCATAGAACAAAACGTCACTGTTGGTAGCAGGTAGTTAAGGAGTTCACCTACTTTGGAACAAACATCAATACCACAAATGACACCTTAGCGGAGATCCGAAGATGAATTACCCAAGCGAACCGCTGCTGCTTCGGTTTGGCCAAACAACTGGGTTCAAAACTTCTCACTCGAAAGACAATGTGTCTGCTATACAAAACTTTGATTTTACCAGTCCTACTCTACGGCGCCGAATGCTGGACGATACGATAAGTAAAACAGGGGAATTGATACTGGTCACATTCGAGAGAAAAATTCTTCGACGGATTTTCGGCCCTGTTTGCGACGATGGCAAATGGAGAAGAAGGTTCAACCGAGAACTGTACAAGCTGTACCAAGATGTGGATGTAGTCCAGAAGGCCAAGAAAAGACGACTACATTAGCTCGGCCCCATCGAGCGAATGGACGCTCCAGCCAAGAAATTCTTTTCATCCCAGCCCCCAGGTTCGAGACGACAAGGAAGACCGTACCCACGGTACAATGACCAAGTGACTCGGATGCCAGAGCGCTTGGTTTCGGCGACTGGAGAGTGCATGCGAGGGACCGTTCACGATGGAAGGTTGCAGTATCTCAGGCTGAGTTCCTTCATTGATAGTGAGTCGGATAAGTAAATAAGTTCGTAATCTGGCAGGGACGAGGGGCCCCTATCGATCACAGGGCCCTGGGCACTTGCCCAGAGTGCCCAGTGGGAAAGAGGGGCTTGCAACCTACAGGGCCTCAACCAAAACTAAGCCAAAACACGAATGAATAAAACGGTATTGAAATCCCTGACGTAATCAGCAGTTGCAGTTTCTAAGACAAATCGAGGATATGTTTAACTGTTTCATCCTCATCAAGCCTTTCGTCTTAGTTGCTGATTTTTTCTTCAAGCAAATAAACAATTTTCTGATAGAACATATCAATCAGAGTCTTATTTAAAGTTCAAATATGAAAAACTAACACTCAAAGTCCTGTTCAACTGGATTTCAGATAACTCTACAGCTTCTTGAAGCGAAATACACACTCACTTCCTCTATATAATTTTTGTTTTGTGTTTTGCTACCAAAACTGGTCCTTGTGTGTATAATATAGGTACACATTCCCGTCGCAATATCAACTTTAACTTGGAACTTCAATTACAAGTCTATAATAGAGATACATATGTTTCTTAGCTCTCCTCGAATTTCCAATAGAAAGCGCTCAAACTATTTAATATGTGATCAAAGCTCGAATAGAACCAGATTGCAATTTTCCCTCTATACATGGCATATAAGCGTCTTATGCGTGGTGTGGTGTTTGTTGGATATCAAAGCAATGCTATACATAACCTACATAACATAGTCGAGGCAAACTTCGGTGTCCATATCAAGTTCAGGTTCAATTGGAATGACAACTTAACTTATTGCCGAACGAAATGATCCAACAGACTTGAACATAAACGAGAATGGTGAAGAAATTGAAGTTGAGAAGGAGGCAGAATGGAGAAATTTCGCCGATTGGTTAATGAGGAAACTTGTCATCAGTACGAATCAGGAAAATGGATTAGAAGTTTGAGACAGGAGATCACTTATGAAAATAAGAAAGAGTGTAGGAGGCAATAAGTAACCCTGGGGCACACCAACGTTTTTTATTTTTGTGGGTGTCAGATTTACAACCGTCTTCTGGCTCTGGACCAGAAATAAGAAGTTGGACCTCCCAGTCTAAAATGTTCCTTTGTCCCCCAAGTTCACTCTTAAGCTAATCACGTTCGGAAGAAATAATTGATGAAACACATTTAAAACCAACAAAAGTACATCCATGCAGAAGATTACTCATATGTCACAGTGTACAAAGCAGGAAAAATATTACTTGTTCTTGCTTGCTTTTTGCTCTCGTTCATCAATCAAACCGACTCCATACCTAGCTTGAGCTTGATGAATTTACTTCCTTTGATGTGATTTTTCTTGCACGAAATATTCGGCACCTTAATGACATTAATCTCATAACAACAGAGAACTCTTGGAGAAATTCACAATACCAAGTGCAAAAGAAAATCGCAGTACAGGATGAAAGCTAATTGTGTGACTTGTCTGTCGTTGGTATTTCATCTCCTTGCGAGTTCAGAATCTGTGCTCAAAACAGTATCTGAAAGCGAAACAAAACGCTGCCATCGGGGCTACACTACACATACCGCAATGTAAACTGCATCAAACAAGATTTGTTTGATTTATTTTGTATTTTTTCCCCTTTAACTGATTGTTTTTCTAGCTCATCACATCTTACAGAATATCTTTTTGCTATATCAACATCATCGAAGTTGTTTTCTTCGTTGTCGTCTACTGCAATTTTTTTTTCTCTCCATGCGTGCCATGTTTTTTTCCCCGATACCACACAGCCAATCAAGCAGGAGATTTATTCAATAAATGGCTGTAACTAACGTTGCTACTAATCCATTGCCATACACAGCACAGCTAGCCTGTACGATACAATGCTAAACGGGCATACGGCAACGATCTGGTTTTCACTTCACCTGGGAGCTGGAAAAGTTGGGGTGGCATGTAATCGAATGGAATCCGTGGCCTAGAGTCCATATAAACCTGAAAACAATTCGCATAGCTCGCATTAGGTTTTCTTGTATCACGAAGATGTCATCAGCACCTGCAGTTTCTCCATCAAGGTTCACCACTTAGCTCCGTGTTGTGGATATCCCTGTGCTTTGTGTTATTTTCTCTTATTTTGTGAAAGCGTGGTTTTTTTTACCATTTCTTGAATTGTGTGGAAATTAAAGAGAAAATAAATTTTCAAGGACGAAAAGCCTGATTACTTACAGACCAAAGGATATTTAATCAAAAGCCACCAAGAAAATCTTCGTTCCAAGTCAAAATGAAGACATTTACGCTTTTTTGGATTACGATAACAGTTTCGACGATTCTTGTGGATAAAGTGAATTCTGCCATCAACTCTAGTGATAATTCGGTAAACAATGAGAAATATCTTAAGCTGCCTAAAAAGTGGTTAAGAAATATCCTAGAATTTTAAAATGCAAATATGAATCGTATTCGTATGAGGAATCAAGATTAAAGTGAAACAAAAAAAAAATACATTTCAACTTCCACATTATCCCCCGTGAAAAATTCTTGAAAATGGAAATTTTCTTCAATTGTCTCAACATCTTAAGACGGTTCTCTCCCGTTTTATAGAAAGTGGAATTAAAATTAATTTATTTGAGATTTTGCTTGTGAATAAAAGTGAAAAAAAAAATTGTATGAATGAATTTTACTAAAATAGTTTTCGAAAGAACAAAAAAAAATTATTTCAAGACTTAAGATTCCACTGTGATTTCAAAAATTAAGTGCACTTAAATTAGCATTTTATTTAATAACTCTTTGAATATGAAATATTTCCATCTAATAATTGTGCTTCATATCATATAACCGAAGTGAAAACTTTAAATATTAAAATTTATTTTGTTCAGAAGCAAAACCAATCATGCATGTTTCTAAATACTTTGCTCTTCTATTCTTCACATATTGATTTTCCTAATTTTCATTTATTTTCGTTATTTCAACTTACAAATAGCTAACTAGGCGACTTTGCGAACCTCGTCTTTTCTAATTTCAGATCAGAATCAAAATAAAAATTAAACACAGTTTTCTTTTATCAAAATGCAATGTGATTTACTTTAATTCAGTTGAAACAGAACACGATACATATACGTAATTTTTCCAAGCTTCACAACTACTTTTCCACTTTTACGTATGTAGTTTGAAATCATTAGACAAAAATTAAAGCTCTCGTTTTCTGGAGATTTCCGAATTTTTCATTAAAACATTAGTTCCATTCTAAAAGCACATTCTGAACAATTCACAAAAGTATTATTTTCGACCATTTATTATTTGAATCTGTATTTCCATTTGCCCACTTTTGGGTACGATTTTCCCAAAATTTGTTTGCCTACTGTCAACATTTTATATGCGTTGTGCGGCTAAAGAGTCTTTACCGAACATACAAACAAACCAACAACCATCAATTTCGTTGTTTATCTAACATCATTAGCTTACCTTAAGCGCCTTCATATAAGCTTTAAGTTATTATAAGACACAGATATTTTAACAACGAATATTCCACATATTTGCACGACTGGGTCGTACGAACTTGCTCCTGTGTTCCAAATTATAACTCATAAAAAAATGAAAAATTAAAAACCTGTTATTAAAATTCATAAATAAGAAATTAAATTGAAAAAGTGGTTGATACTGAAAAATAATTAATTTATGTCATAAGATTTCTTTAAAAAATGTTGATTTTTTTAAAATTACAAAAAAAAAAACTTGAAACGTTTTTCCTAATTTATTTGGGTATGCTGTATTCAAGAATATTTAATATGTTGATTATAAGAACATTTCGATTTTTAATATTTATCAATTTTCGAGATACAGTATTTTGAAAAAAAAAACATTGAAAACAAAATATTATTTGGGCAATATATACGTACTTCGAAAAAAGAAAATCTTGTAAAGAAAAAAACGGTTTTATGAAAGGTACCCTTTTGGGGCCTGTTGAAAGTCGATACACAAATGAAAATATTTATTTGAAAGCTAACCGTATCCGATGCTAAAGTTTATCAATGTCCGATTCCTTTCAATAATTTCAAGTCCAAGATAATAGTGTCCATTACCAAGAGTATTTTTAAATTTTCTCTAAAGCTTCTTGATCATAAAATCGATTGCACTCTTGCTGCAAGACATAACTAATCTGTCATCAACATACAATAATAAAATTACCTTGTCGTTTGTTTCAGAAGAATAGAATACACAAGGATCGGAGTTTGACTGTGTCATATTGCGGCCTTTGATTTGATAAAATCAACAAACCTTGAGTTCCATTGACGGGAAG
Organism: Sphaerophoria rueppellii; assembly: GCA_920937365.1. Taxonomy (NCBI): domain Eukaryota; kingdom Metazoa; phylum Arthropoda; class Insecta; order Diptera; family Syrphidae; genus Sphaerophoria; species Sphaerophoria rueppellii. Next base: position 38,857,407 of record CAKKXW010000003.1, on the reverse strand, counting down.
ACTGCCTTAAACTATACAGACTTTTCTTCAACCGACAAACGTCTGCCCTTGGTGCAATTAATCTTCCATCCGGTTTCTCCATAAATATTTCTTCATCCAAGTCTCCATTCAAGAAAGCTATTTTGACATCGAATTGGATTATCTCCATGTCACAAACAGCTGCCAATGCCAGAACACATCTCAGTGAATCATATCGCACTACTGGTGAAAATGTTTCAGTATAATCGATGCCTGCGCTCTAGGAATATCCTTTTGCCACTTAACGCACCTTAAATTTTGGGTCTTCATTTGGCGTCATCTTGAGCTTAAATATCCATTTTCAACTGAATACGTTTTTGCAATGCTTCGGGTTTTCAACAATATCCCATGTCTGGCTCGTGCAGTTAAATACATTAATGCACAGCACCAAACATTCTTCCAGAAACAGATAGACAAATCTGACTTTTGTTGCTTCATCTTTCCGGAAAATGAAATAACAAACTCCGCCTACGCCAACAGTCTCCATAGGGCTGCTCAAATCAACGTGAAAGAATTCGCCTTTTACTAAAACACGTTTGTTCTTGATAAGTCCATGTGATACTCGGTGCCATGTTGGCATTCCTCGCAAGGAAATTTGACACCATCTACAAAATCTTTTGAGCACAACAACGTCCAAAACGACGATGCCACTGCTGCAAAGAAGATACTCACATTCACACGCTTGTTAAAAAACATCCATGTTCATCCGATTGAACATGTCTAAACGCCATTCTAACTAAACTGTTACCATCCAAGTGCCAGGTAGCGGACATAACTTCGTCAGTCTCATTAAAAACTATGCATCCTTCTTTATTGTATTTAGTTACAAATCCTTTCTTCGCTAGTTGGACAATTGAAAAAAAGGTTTACTTTTACTTTTGGGACATAGCGTACGTCTTCAATAATTCTGGGAACCCATCTTCCATTTAGCCAAGCCTCTATCTCGATTGAACCAAATCCTTCGACATCTAATGTTTCATCATTTGCAATTTTCACACCTTTGTAAGCTCCTTCAGTTGAAAATGAAACAATCAATCTTGTTGGAAAATCGTGTGTCGAGTTGTAGCTAAATCCGCCAACCACAGGTCAGAATACTTCGCCAATAAAATGTCATCTCCAATAGTATATAAGCAACCTATTTACCACCTTTGTGTTGTGATTGCTGGACCGTTTCGTTTCCAGTGACAAACTTGACACTGACCACACGCTGAATTTTCTCTTCAATCACTTTTATATAGCTTCTTCTTCTTCGATGTCTGCTTCACACTGAACGCTTCTTAGTATATCCTTAAGTCTCTGCAATGGGAGACAATGCAATGCAGACGGTGCGGAAATTTTGGAATCCAGGACTCAGGCTACTAATTATGCGACTAAATAAAGTTCCATCTAAAATTCCTATAGCAAATCTTACCCTTGTAGAACTGCTTTCAATTGAAATTTCCAGCATCTGAAATTTGAAGAATTTAAACGATTTGAAAAAATGAGTTGATTTTTGATTTTGCTTCCATTGAAAGGTCTTCAAGATTTATTAAAAAAAAATATTTTATATAAATCTTCGGTTATGGGTGCAACCTGTTGAAAGTGGACACACGAATGAAAATATTTATTTTACATTAAATAATTTACAAAACAAAATTTTCTCAATGAAATATAGGAATTTCAGCTTTTTTAGAAGCACAAGAATATTCAAAGTATTTATGTAGCTTTTAACAGAGCAAACAAAAATATTCTTTACATGAAATACATCAGTGTTTTGATAAACAAAGAATTATTCGAGGAAGCTTAAACCAATCGTAGGAGCTGTTTTTGAGAAAATTGAAGCTTTTGGCTTTTGGCCTCCAACCTCTAATTTTCAAGTTTGAAGTCAATCCGACTAGTGGTTAGGGCTGTAGGTGCTTTTAAAGACAGATAGACGGATGGAATCGCCAGACCCATTTTTTTTCGTCATATTTGATCAAAATCTCAATTTTTTTCTTACAAATGCAAGACTTTCCATAGATTCTATAGGTTATCGCAAGTAAAAATGAAATATTTCGCTCTTTTCCTAAACATTCCGAGTTTTCCATCAAGATATTTCTATTTTTGCGTTTGTAAAACCAATTCAGGAAAAACTGCACCATAAACTCGATGCAAAAGTTTTGGAAGATTTTTTCTGTCATCGCGGATTTTAACCAGTCTAATATTATTCGGTGCGCAAAGTCAAATCAGGGGCGGATCCAGAGACTCTTGTTAGAGGGGCGACGCTGAAAATGTTGATTCAATAGGCAAAAGGAAAAGAGGTCCTTAAAAGAACAATTATTAATCGTACAGGGTTTTGAAAAGTATAATGAGCATAATTTTATAATCGATGTTTGCTTTGTTCAAATCTATCTATGATATGGCTTGTATTCAAGTCCAAATCCTAATGTTTAATAGTGCTAAGTCAACTAGTCGATCTTCTGCCATGCTTGATCGCAGCCAAAGTTCTCTCTCCACTTGCACTGAACACTATAAGGAAACAAAACTAGAGAAAACCCGCGATTTCCATCTTGGAGGAACTACCCAAGAACATATATGCAAAATTCCAAAGAATAGTCAAACTTTTCCAAATCCCATTTTATTTTCCACTAAGTGGCTTACTCTCATCAACAATTCTCTGAGTGCGTGTGAAGAACTGAGGGGACCTAAAACTAAAAGCCGATTTTGTGAATCTACAATTTTTGAATAAAACCATTTTATCATCATGTCAGCGTTTGTATATACGTTTTGGCAGTATTTTTTGCGATTATTTGGCTAATTATTCACAGTATTGAAATGAAATCGGACTCATACAATGCGGAATTGCTTTATTAATATCTGATTAAGTGTTCAGCGACGGTTTAGCAATTTTTTAACTGGCATTAAAAATTTGAAAGTAAATAGCAAAAAACAGTCATTCATGTATGAGATATCAAATTCTTCTCGTTCGACCCAAAATTACTTGATTGAACTGAATAAATTTTCAGCGAATTCGGCTTAGCGGTTTTATGTAAGGATTGCACAAAAAAAAAATCTTACAAAATCTGAAAGTATTCATTATTTATTCATGAAAATAATGATGATTTCAGCATAAAATGCGACAATAGTTCGAAAAATATTATTCATCATTAGTTTGTTATACGCAATTGAGCCTAAGCGGATATATTTTTGTGGTTCCAAGGAAGAGATTGACAACAGTTTGATTTTCTATAAATAATTAAATATTGTTTTTTTTTCGCTCTGGGAAGTAACTCGTGTAGATCCCATGGGTCGCACTCATATTCTATTATTTTATTTTCACCTGAATACAAATGTTCCCACGTGCCACGGTCGTGATGATGATGATGATTTATGTTTAACATTATTTTAAAACTATATTCTGCTTGTCAAATCACCAGATTTAAGGTGGCTCAGGGGGGAGGGGGCGATCGCCCCTATCGCCCCCCCTCTGAATCCGCCCTTGAATCAAATATTAAGTAGAAAATCGCACCGAATTATCTTCAATTAAATAGAGTGGCACGACAGCTCTTGTAGCGCCAAGGCCTAAGTGGCTTACTCTCATCAACCATTCTATAGGTGCGTGTGAAGAATTTAACGCCGATTCCGAACGACAAAGATGAGAAGCACTTTTTCACGACAGATGATACTCTTGGAAGTGTTGTCAGTTCTTCGCAAGAGGCAGTGCCCGTGAAGCATGAAATAAAAACTATGGGCCCAGGTAGTACTCGAACCCACGACGCGACGTTCTGCTTAGCAGCCAACGCACCTAACCACTAAGCTACGGACACTACTTAATTTAAATTTTTTAAATCCTGGTTTTTTAAAATTATTGTTGCCATTTCCTCCTAAAATTATAAATTTCGTTTGATTTTGTTGCTGCCTTGCTGGTTTAAGGAAACCTAATGTTTATAATGTATGCATTTCAAGTTGTTTAGTTCTCGTAGAATGTCTTAAATTTCACTATATTTAAAAGCAGTTGTTCGTGATTCTAAAAATTCAAACAATTAACCCCAATCATTCGTTTGAAATTTAAATTACTCTCGAGGGCATTTTTTAAAAGTTTTCAAAATATTTTTTGTTTGCTTTTTGTTCAATTCAAACAACTCTAGATTCAAGCTGTTAACCGTAATCAATTGGAAGAGGGTTTCTTGAGAAAGTTGAACACAAAATGTAGCCAAAGGGACAATCACTCGTGCATGATGTTGAAATTAATCGTCTATATGAATCGCATATTCAAGAAGTCATCAATTGATGTCAACGAAAATGTCAAAGTTACAGAAAACCGGTAGGAGAATTATAAAACACCCCCATGTAACTCATCCACCTTAATGTTAATGTTTATTTTTTTTGGTGCTTCCCAGAGGAGCTGAAATACCCGACGATCCTGATGAGGACGCTCTGCTGGCTCGTGCTATGCCATCGGACGATGAAACTTTAGGTCTCCTGGTGGCTGGTAAAATATGGCGTTTCATTCGTAGTCGAACCCTTCGCTACAAAGTAACAGATAATGCCGAATTTATTGTCACCACCGAACCGAAGGGCAATATTAATCTTGGCCTTTCGGTGAGTCCGACAGAAGTTTTGGAAGAAGGTCGTGGAAAGATGAAGAACATGGGTCCTATGATGATGATGATAGCAACGAAAATGGGTGTCGTCGGTGCTATACTAATCAAGGGTTTGATTCTGCTCACCGGAAAGGCGTTGGTTGTGTCGAAGATTGCCTTGTTGTTGGCGGTTATTATCGCTCTGAAAAAACTACTTGGCCAGAAGCATATAGCGTACTCCGAGCCTCATCATGTTGAAACGCACAGCGCAGGCTGGGGACGTGCTCTTGATGGATTCTTGGATGGCTTTGCTGGTGTGCCAGCAAAGATGTTGGATATTCATGAGATGGCCTATGCGGCTCAGAAGCCAAATCCAATTCAATAGAGAGTTTTTTGTGCCCTTTAAGATTTTGTAACCTAGTGGTAGTGAAGATGAATTTTAACTTTACTTTCTCCTGTACTAATTTATTTATTTTTAGATTTTTAAGAATTGTTATGCCATTTTGTTAGATTTTTTTTATTTCTTTTCTTCTGCGACTTTCTCTCTCTTTTTTTCATTACCACCGTGATACAATTAAAACAAAATATACAAAGAGAATTATCTATTTATAATAATTTACATTTATTTACGTATTTTTTTCTGTTAATCTATTTTATAGCTGTTAATGTTATTATAAAATAATATTGTTTATTTAAATCCTGGCATTTGTTTCTTGAAATAAGTAAATAAATTTTATGTTTCTAATATAAATAAATAAATAAATAAATAAATTAAGTTTGTTTAATCGGCTTCTTCTTCAGAAGTATGCGGGACTATTGTTTTACATTATACATCGACCTCGTCGGCAGGTAATTGTATAAAAAAGGCTTCGCCGCACCTGAAAAGAAACAATAGAATTAATTTTCTGAAAAATGTATGGATATTATTGGAGGAAGAAATTGATATAAGAAAACTTACTTGTCCTTTTCTTTCATTAAAATTCTTCAAAAAACTCGATTTTGTTTTCAATAAAAATCTAATTTTTTTAGTAAAAAAAATAATTTAGGCATATTTTGTAATGCATGGGTAATGTGGTAGTCCGCCTTTTATCCCCCAAGAGTAGGTATGATTTTATTTAAATGTTAAGAGATGTTGAAAACGGGTTGGAAAGATATCATGCATTTTTCTGAATTTCGTGTTTTTTTTTTTATTTTTGATAGCTCTTAAAAAATCACCATATGTATTGATGTAATGATTCAATCCCTACCGACATCAAAACCTCACTACCCCGATGCCCATCGACGCCACGCCGCCGCTACGCTTGATTTGCAACAGTATCGGTGGACCTAAAATCTTGCTGTATCGCCGTGCATTCCATTCTGAAAGTGAAGTTGCTGGTATTGATATTTTTGCCCGTTATCATAGAAACCGTCTAAGGAAATGTCTTAAAACCATTTGGATAAAAAACGTGTGGGTCGTACGAACTTGCTCCTGTATTCCAAATTATAACTCATAAAAAACGTAAGAAATAAAAACATGAAATTAAAATCTCTGTATATATAAAAATGGATGTGTGTTTGTTTGTATGTCTCTTATAGACTCCGAAATGGCCCAACAGATGTTTGTGAAATTTTCATGGTTGATACTGTTGTAACGTTGTGACGATTTCTGTGAAAAAAAAATGGAAAAACCTCATGGGAGAGTGGAAAAACTGGGAAAACCAAACAAAAGTCGGAAATTAGATTTTTTTGGTTGGAATTTTTTGGTTCAAAATGGGTTTTAGAATGGAAAAATAGAAAGTTCTTGATGAAAAACTCGAAAAACCCATTGGTTTTCAAATGGAAAATTGCATGAAATTGTGTATGCATTGGTTTTCAAGTGGAAAACTGGAAAATTTCGAATATAAAACTGGAAAATTTCAAAATTGGTTTTCGAATGAAACTCGGAAAACTCGTTGGTTTTCAAAGGGAAAGTTCCATGTAATATTAGGTGTAGAGGTTTTCAAATGGAAAACTGGAAAATCTAAAAATGGGGTTTAGAAAGGAACTCGGAAAACTCACTGGTTTCCAAAGGGAAACTGGAAAATTTGTGATGGGGAACTGGTAAGCAAGAAAAAGTAAAAAAACAAAAATGGAAAAAATGGAAAAATGGAAAAATTAAAATGCAAAAAACAAATTGGTTGCGCGTTGCGGGTAATGAGAAGTGGGTTTCTGGCTAATGGTGTAACGGTAAGCGTTGGTAGCGTAACAGAGAAGTTTCGTAACGAGGTAGCGGATATCAGTAGACGTACTGGGTAGCACAAGGAGGTAGTGGGTTGGGTAGAGTGGTAGAGGATTATCCTTATCGATTATAGTCAGCTAGTTCATGAATAAAAATTAAGATTGAGACTGAACAAATTGTTGTCATAAAATTTCTTTGAAAAAATGCTGATTTTTTGAAATATAAAAAATATCCTTGAAGCGGTTTTTTACTTGCGACATTATAGAATAATAGGAAGTATTACATTCGTAAGAAAAAAAAATTAAATTTTGATGAGATATGACATTACGATTATGATGATAGAGAACTCTAAAAAATTGGGTCCGGCGATTCCGTCCGCCTGTCTGTAAATGCACCTACAGCGCCTTAATCACTGCTCCGATTGACTTTAAACTTGAAAATTAGAGTTTTGAGCGAAAACCCATATCTCACTTTTTTTTTATTTTTTTAAAGATCAACCTGGTCTTTGATCGACGTATAGAACATGGCGCAGCCATTTAAGTATTAAAATCGAAAAAAAAAACAGTGATTTCTCAAACTTTAATAAAAAGCCCATTAGTGTTAAATGGAAATTTAAAAGAAAACTGGGCAAAATTTAAACAGTTATATAAAATTTATACAGTGGCCAGCAAAACAGACAAAGAAACAGAAGAAGTCCAGGTTGCTAAATTCCTAAGCTGTGCGGGTGAAGAAGCAATAGAGCTTTACACAACTTTTTCCTTACCTGAAGCTGATTCTAAGCTAATTAAAAATGTTATGGATGCTTCTGAAAGTTACTGTAACCCGCGTAGCAATGTGGTGTATGAGAGATATGTTTTTTATACGAGAGGTCAACGAGAAGGTGAGCCGTTTGACCATTTTATCCAAATTAGTGGAAAGTTGTGAATTTGGTTTGCAAAATGTGCAAGCTCAGCTTCTTAAAATTGATAATTTGGATTTGGCAAAAGCAAAAGAGTTTTGCCGCGTGGCTGAATTGACAGCTCGCCAAGTGAAGACAATGCAGAGCCATAACAGCATTGATGACGTTAAAAGTAAAAATCTTATTGCTGGTCGAAATAAACAGTTTTCGCGGTTCAGAGACAATGGTGCGAGCCGGAGAAGTGAACAGTTATCAAGGGTCAATGATGATGGTGCTGATGCTGGTGTTGCTGCTGGTGGTTGGAGGGGTAGTAGTGAAACAAAAGTCAGAAATTTCAACAAACAGTTTAATGAAAATAAAAAATGTAAAAATTGTAACACAAAACATAGATATGGTTATGGTCCAGCTTATAATAAAAAGTATTTGGCTTGTAATAAACGCGGTTATTTTCAAGCAGTTTGCAATCAAAATTCTAATGTGCGCGAAATAGTTGAGCAAGAAGAGAGTGAATACTCTGATTACTCAGATTATTATATTGATAATATTGATACAGTTAGAGAAATTAATAGCACAACTTCGATTTGGATAGAGACGTTAAAGGTTGGTCATGATTTAATTAATTTTAAGCTAGATAGCGGAGCAGATGTTAATGTACTGCCGTTTATTTGTTTTAATAAATTAAATTTGAAATTGAAGCCATCTAAGACTAACTTGGAAGCATATGGTAGGTTCTTGAGACGATAGGTGAAATTGTATTACCAAGCACACATAAAGGGAAATGTTTGAATACTAGATTTATAGTAGCCCATTCAATTTGATAAATAGTAGACAAAATTGCACTGACAATAACGGGCAGTCAAAAAGAAAATTTAATAAAACAAAATCTAGATGTGTTTAGTGGAATAGGCCGGTTTCCCGACAATTGTTCAATTGAGGTTAAGTCAGGTACCATTCCTTGTCATCGTCCTCCTCGCCGGGTCCCAATTAGTTTTATAGGTATATTAGAAGAAACACTTAAAGGAATGGAAAGAAAGCAGATTATCACGAAAATAGATTCCCCAACAGAGTGGACACATAACCTCGTGGTGGTGGAGAAGGCGCAGGGTCATAAGTCCACAGGCCAAAAGTCCATAATGGACTTTTGACCCACTCTGGTGAGTTAAAAGTCCATAAACCAATTATGGACTTTTAACCAACTTGAGTGGGTTACAAACCCACAAAAAAGTGGGTCAATAGTCCATAAATTATACAAAGTGTAAAGAAAGACAAACAGATATTTATTTTACTTACTTTGTCACAAAAAATAGAAAAATGACTGAAATTTTCAAATTCAATAAATAAAAAAAATAAAAAGAGAACAGTATAAACCTATATGATTCATAAAAGAACCTCAAATAGCTACTTCTTTTTTACAGAATTATTCAGTGTCTTCTTTTTGGCAAAAATTACATAAATTCAAATGAACTTCGTTTGATTTATTTTGAGCATCCTTTTTTCACTTTCGACTGAGGGTTTGGTTTGGTTTCTGGTGAAGTGAGCGAAAAAAAATTAGGTCATAAGAGAATCAATTTGGGGTGTGAAAATAAAAAAATTCGCGCGAATTGATTCTCTTATGGGCTAATTTTTTTTCGCTCGCTTCGCTCGCTGCCAATAATAAGGTACAAAACATTTTTTGCTCTGAGCTCCGAATCCTCACTCATTTTATTTTTAAAACGTATTCGCCATCACGCTAATTTTTAATCACAAAATTATTTTTTTAACCACAACACAATATTTATAAATAAGTATGATTTGTGATTACATTACGTTTAAAAAATTTCGTGATGTTTACTATAATTGCTATTTTTTATCTTGTTTTTGCAATCCTACATATCTATATATATGTCAAGATATATATAATATATGTCAATGTCCTTAAAAATAGATAACTTCAGTTAAAATAAAAAATCACGTGCTCAGAATGTGCGACATATGCGATCAAACAACGATTTCAACGATCCAAAAAACGATCAACGATTTCATTCACATATTTTTAATACCTATCTATTTATTCATCGTCAGTAAAACCCTAAAAAGTTGTACTTTTTTCTATTTTTCTTGCAATAGTAAGAAAATCAATTTGGGTCAGAAGTCCACACACATTTTGTGTGGATTTTTGTCTCACTATGGTGGGTTAAAAGTCCATAATTGATTTGTGGACTTTTAACCCACCAGAGTGGGTCAAAAGTCCATTATGGACTTTTGGCCTGTGGACTTATGACCCTGCGCCGGTGGAGAAACCTATTGGGACTCTACGAACTAAAGAATTAAATTTAAACATAAAACACGAACACTTTCTCATCCCTAAAATTGAAGACTTTTGTCATGGGGGACATGAAATATTTTTCTGGCAGTTGGAGCTCGATCAAAAATCAAAACATCTCACAGTCCTTAGTACTCCATCTGGTTGCTATACTTTAATGTGAATATAGCATCAGAAAAATTTCAAAAGGTAAATGAAAAGTACGTCGGGTGTTTACCAGGATGTTTTGTTTACATAGACGATATATTGGTAGGTGGTCGATCAGAAAAAGAACATGACGAAAATTTAGAAAGGGTTCTAAAACGAGCAAGAGAAATAAATGTTAAATTCAATCCTGAGAAATTTCAATATAAAGTAGAGCATGTGAAGTATTTGGGTCATATTTACTCTAAAGATGGGTTAGCACCAGACCCAGAAAGTGTAAAAGCTATTCAAGGGATTAAAAATCCTGAAAATAAAAAGGATTTACAAAAAATTTTAGGGACTTTTAATTTTTTACGATCTTTTGTGCCTAATTTTGCAGAAATTAATGCCCCTTGAGAACTGCTCCGCAAAAATGAAGAATTTGTTTGGACGGAAGCAAACTCTCAAGTTTTGAGTAAAATTAAAGAAAAATTAGCAAAAGCAACCTCTTTGCATAGTTTTTCTCCAGATTTACCTATAGTTCTTCAAACCGATGCATCTAAAAACGGATTAGGGTGTTGTTTGCTTCAAAATGAGAAGCCAATATGTTTTGCGTCAAAAAGTGTAACAACTACAGAAATTAATTACGCACAAATAGAAAAAGAATTCTTGGGTATAGTTTATGCGTGTGAAAAGTTCCATGCGAATATCTACGGTAGAAAGGCTACTGTACATACTGACCACAAACCTTAAGTGTCTATAATGGAGCTTAGCCAAATACATTCTACAAGGCTTCAGAAAATGAAAATCAAACTTCTCAAATATGATTTAGATGTTCAGTATGTACCGGGAAAGTTAATTCAAATAGCAGATCTATTATCGCGAAATTATCGTAATACTGTCAATTTGGAAAGTTCGTTCAGAGACGTTGTGCACTCTGTTAAGATGAGCTACTCGAAAAGAGAGTTATTTAAAAATGCTATTCAAAATGACAAAATGGCACAATCTATCATACAAAACTTTAAACATGGTTGGCCAAAATCAAAACAAGCCCTGTCAGATGAAATACAATTTTATTGGAATATAAAAGACCACCTATATTTTGAAGATGGATTACTTTTTTATAATGATCGCATTTTCGTTGCGCAGAACTTAGTCGAAGAAATGCTCAAGGTTTTGCATGAGTCACACTTTGGTGTAAGCAAAACTAAAGCATATGCAGAGAGTATTCTTTATTGGCCTATGATGAAACGTGACATAGAAGATGTCATCATGAAATGTCGAATATGTGAAAAATTCAGAGCAAGTAATAGCCACCATACTCATCCTTTCCAAAAAGTTGGTTGTGATTTACTTGACTTTGGTGGCAGATCATATTTAATTTTAGTAGATTACCTATCTAAATGGTTGGAAATTGAATATGTGCCAAACAAAACTGCAAGCAGCGTTATAAACGCCCTTAAGCATATTTTTTCTACTCATGGAATACCTGAAATCGTGGTTTCATATAACCAACCGTTTAATTCCTATGAGTTGAAAAGCTCAAAAGATGGAATTTTAGGTTTAGTTACTCTAGTCCTCGTTATGCACGCTCAAATGGTTTAGCTGAAAAAGGAGTTCATATTGCAAAACAGATATTCAGAAAAGCAAATGAACAGGGCACAGATATTTATACTACTTTACTAGAATATAGATCAACTCCACTTTCAGCTTTAGGTTACTCACCTTCGGAAATTTTAATGAGTAGAAATGTGAGAACCAAGCTCCCCATAAGTGTAGAAGCATTATAGCCTAAGATAATACCAAATATTCACAAAAAATTGTATGAACATCAGGTGAAATACACTCAGGCTCACAATATGGGAAGAAAGAGAAATGAGATAACTTTTATAAACAAGATGAAAATGTAGTTTATAGGAGTGGAAATTCTTGGCAACCTGCAAAGATAGTAGACAAACATTTCTCTCCGCGCTCCTATATAATACAAAATGAAAACGGGAATAAGATCCGTAGAAATACAGAACATTTAAGAAAATACTTCCATCCGCCTTTAATTTATGATCGAACAACTACTCCCATTGCTTCTAGTCGGTCAGAAACGGCCTCGAATGAAAATATTAATAATTTCCCACAAATAACTGAAAGAATAGAAAGCAAGGAGACCACAAATGCTACGCGGTACGGTAGAGTAATTAAAAAGCCAGACATTTTTAGATCAAGCACTTAAATACAGAATATCTTTTTAAAGGGGAGATGTTGTATAGTATAGGACTGTTATACTTATATTTAATTAATGTTATATAGCCCTTCTGACAAGTCCCTTCTACCTAGTATTGTCAATATACTATTGTATAGCATATGTATATATTCTTATGATTGAATTAAAGAGAACAGAACTACACTTAACCTGGTAGCCACTATACAATTTTTTTTGGCCAAAAACCAAATGTTTCAATTTTCTCAAAACTTTTGTTTTTAAGACATTGATGTATTTTATGTAAGCAAACAATATTTTTTTGTATTGCTCCAAAACAGTGCCTCACTCAGAACCGTTTTCTTGTTATAAGATTTTCTCGAAGAATAGGACTTTTTGTTTTTAAAAAAATAGTTTTGAGCTTTTTACTTGCGACATATAGAATATATGGCAAGTATTGAATTCGTAAAAAAAAAAAATTTGAGATGAGGATGAGATATGATATTACGATGATAGAGAAGTCGAAAAAAGTGGGTCCGGCGATTCCGTCTGTCTGACTGTCGGAAAGTTTACAGGCATCTACAGCCTTAACTACTGGTCCGATTGACTTCAAATTTGAAAATTAGAGGTTTGATCAAAAAATCATATCCCAATTTTTTTATTTTTGTTTTAAGATCAAAATTTAGGGTAGCCACCATACGATTTTTCTGGATAAAAACTAAAACTTTTTTTTTTCACAAAAACGGCCCGATAGATTTTTTTTAAACTTTCTTGAGTTTAATTTTTTTAAACATTCATGTGTTTTATGTAAAAAAAAAATTTTGTATTGCTCCAAAAGGTACCTCCCATAGAACCGTTTTTTTGTTATTAGATTTTCTCGAAAACTGAAAATCAGATCAGTGTAAGTTTTTTTCGAAAGTACGTATATATTGTTCAAATAATATTTTGTTTTCAAAAAAATTTCAAATTTTTGTTTGGATTTAAAAAAAAATATTCTTAACTTTTTTTTCAAAATTCTGTATCTCAAAAACGGATCAATTTTAAAAATCCAAATTGGAGTATAATATGTATATTTACATGGTCTTGAAAACTGCATACCCAAATTAATTTTAAGATATTTTTGAAAAATTTTATATATACAAAATTAATTTAAAAAAAAACGGCTCCGACGATTTTCAAAAAAAAATTCAATAAATCAAGAATAAGGTTTAAATTTGTTTGGCATTTAAATTTTTGGAATGAAATGTATATACGAGGTACATTTCCAAATTTTAATTTTTTTAATAAATTCTAATTATTTTTATATATTTTTTTTTTTTTTTGAGTTAAGTGTAAGCTGTAAGTAAGAGTGTAATCAGAATTGCTTAAAGTATATCTCTTATTTTAACACTACCTTTTGCAATTTAAGTAATCATAAATATTTAGTTTTAGCATGCAGGAGCAAGTTCGTACGACCCAGTCGTGCACATTTTTTTTTTAAATTCTGTATCTCAAAAACGGATCAATATTAAAAATCAAAATTTACTTATATATTCTTGAATACTGAATACTCAAATTAATTTTAAGACATTTTCGAAAAATTTAATATATGAATTAAAATTAATATAAAAAAACCGTTCCTAGGATTTTTTTTATTTGAAATATAAACAATTTTGTAAGAAATCATATGACATCAATTTTTTCAAGATTGAATCTATTTTTGAGGTACATATTTCAATTAAAAGTTTTATTTACGATTTTTGTTTTAATGTTTTTTTAGTGTTTTTTATGAGTTATAATTTGGAATAAAGAACCAAGTTTGTACAACCCAATAGGGCACATTTTTTTAAAATTAATTTTTTTTTTTTTTTTTATTATTATTATTTTTACTATAGTGACACTTTATATTTAACAATTTAAATAGTGATAAATGACACTCAATATAAATTAATGACTTATGACTTATGTGGGGTGAACAACATTAATAAAGATTAACACAAAGAAAATATATAAAAAAATTAAATACAAGATTTAAACAAAGAGAGAAAAAACATTATTTTTGTTATAAAAGACAATTAAATAAGTTAAACACAGATTGAAATTAAAACTTATTGATGTTGGTCAACAAAACTTCGATTTGGTTGTGATCAATTTCAAGAAGCCATATTTTAATTTTTTGTAAGAATATTTTTAAGTTTCGAATACAACGAATATACTCAGGAAACATGTTAAAGACCTTGTAGGACACAATGGAGTAGAAGTTTCTAAAGTGAAATTTGAAATTTAAAAGTATAGAACTAATACCATGGTATGTACTTCTATATACATCATCAAGGCTCTTTTGAGAATTTGATCAAATAAAAATAAAAAAATATATAAATTCGCGCGAATTTTTTTATTTTCACACCCCAAATTGATTCTCTTTTGGGCTAAATTTTTTTTTGCTCGCTTCGCACTCTACCATTTGTACCTATTATATATTTTTTTATTTTTATTTGATCAAATTCTCAAAAGAGCTTTGATGATGTATATAGAAGTACATATGTACCATGGTATTAGTTCTATACTTTTAAATTTCAATCAATACTGAAACTTTTAGTTCAGGTGACTTCTTTTAACTGAGCGTGGTCTTGCAAGAATCAAGGAATATAAACGGAAACGGAAATACATTTCTATACATGAAATTGTCAACTTAAAAAAAAAAAAAATTGTAATATAAATGTAAGCAGGTAAATTATTATGTTAACAATGTAAATCTCATTGTTTTGGCCGAAATTTTTCTTAAAATATTCGACATAATGTTTCACAGTGACATCTAATCTATTTCTCAGAAATTTTTTCATGAAGCAAATTTTTTGTTTCACCACTTATTTTTTTTGTCACATGGAGCTGTATACTAGGCTTAAAGTATAAAAAGTGTCAGTGACACCTGAAGAAATCTGGATCTCTCAAATCTCAAGTTTTTTGCTCTTTTCTAGTAAAAATGATAGCAAAACCACATAATAATTAGATTTGAGACTGCGATACATTAACCATTTCGCATAGGACCCAAAGTGAAATAACGCCGAATCGGCATTATTTCACTTTCTCATAGTGAAATAAGACCGAATGCTATGTTATTTCACTTTAGCAAAGTGAAATAAGGCCGAATTTCAAAATTCGGCGTTATTTCGCTCGGCGTCATTGCACGGCACCCTCATAAAGATGTATATAAGATCTTTCGAAAATGTTTTAAGATTAATTTGGGTAAGCAGAATTCCAGAATATGTTAATATACATTTTATAAGAAAATTTCGATTTGTAATATTGATTTGTTTTTTTTTTTTAATTCAGATTTTTGAAAACCATTTAAAAATATTGTTTAAAAAACAATCTTATAACAAAAAGAAAAACCGTTCTATGAGAGGTACCGTTTTGGGTATTGCTCTGAAAGAAGATAAATATAACACCGCATTGTGGACAAAGCCGCTGATTTTTATTTCTTTTTTTTTTTAATAGCATTATACGTAGTGTTTGTGGCTAAGGGGTTAGGTGCGTTGGCTGCTAAGCAGAACCTCGTGGGTTCGAGTCCTACTGGTGCCAATAAAGTTTTTACTTCATCTTTCAAGGGTACTACCTTTTGCGAAGAACTGACAAAACTTCCAAGAGTATCAATCTATAATGAAAAAAGTGCTTCTCAACTTTACGGTTAAATTGTAGGTCCCCTCAATTTCTTATACGCACTCAGAGAAGTGTTGATGAGAGTAAGTCACTTTGGCCTTTGCTCTTCAAGAGCTGCCGCGCCACTCTATTTTTCTGTTAAAAAATCGCCCCTCCCGACATTCAGCCGGTTAAAAGACCCCCCCCCCCTTCCATACGATTTTGTTGTCTTAATCCGATTACCAAAAACATTGCTCGTGGATCAAAAAATGCTTCCAAATCCAAGATATTTCTGAGGACTTTCTGAAAAAGCTTAATTGAGTAAGGCGGCTAGGTTAAAGTTCCTAAATATTCTCATATGCTAAGCCATTAGAACACACAACCATTTTCCATCAAAATTAGTCCAGCTGTTTAAGAAGTGTTTAGTCAGTCACATACACAGAAAGCTTAAAAAGTGATGAAATCAAGTTTTTGCGGGATTATGCTCCTGTACACGCTCTTAAAAGTCCAGAATTTTTAAAAATAATTTTTAAAAAATTTTTTTTTGATTGGTTTAGGCTGAATTAAAAAGAAAAAAAACGAACTCTTCAAGAAATTCGATTTAATTCGGTTTGAAAAGAAATTTTAAATTACAGCGCTATGTAGTAAAAAAAATTCAAAATTTCTCTTCTCCTAAAATTTGGTAATTCTACAAAGTAATCCAAACCAGCCGTCATAAAGGTATTTACGGCAAGTTAACAAAATCAAAGTAACGTTATAAAGGTAATTTTAATTGAGTTCTTAAACGTTTTTTTTATTCAGCTTGTTCTATCAGTCGTCATTCTCAATACACCAAATATTAAGAAAACAATTTTAAGTCACATGAGAATTTAAAGAAAAGTAAACCGTTTCGTCGTGCATCGTTCAGTTCTATGTCCGTTCTTCTGTAATGCTGGCTTGGCAAATTAACTTACACTTTGACACACATGAAAGTTTTAAAGTAATCGAATCCTTATTAAATATTTGCTTAAATTATCGATTTTGAATATTGAAGGCTTATTTAAGTTTATCAAGGGATATCTTGCTTTTACGCTTTGCAATTATTTCTCACGTGCGGTACAGCCGCTACCCAGTTGAGTGTCAAATCGACATTCATTAGCTCCTTACTTGTGTTTTCAATATTTATTCATTTTCTACGTTCTCAAATCGATATTCACTCAAACTCACCCATCCACGTATCAGCTCTCTTAATCTTCTGCTGATGTCCTATTTGCTTAGCCAAGCCAGCCAATATTTGCGTTCCATTCTGCACATCGAGCAATTGATGCAAATTACTTTCCGCTGCAACATTCTCCATAGTCTGGTGTTGATGGCCCCCATTGCCACTTGCAAAGCCAGCAGCTGCTGCCGCATAATGCAACGGATACATCTCTGGTGCTGCTGCTAATTCAGGACCTGGCAACGCATGCATTCCGTAATCCATATTATAAGGCATTATGTAAGGCTGTGGCTCTGGATAGTGAGGATACATTAATCTGTGAATAAATGTGTTTCAAGCATCCAACCGACTTCATACACAAATTGAAAATTTTTCAAACTCACTTCTCGGATGCGTTATCCATGAGTTTCTTTATGATAACCATGGCGGCAACAATGAAGGCTAACTTTGATATGGCTAAGGCCTTGAGTGTTAACATTCCGACCGCCTTAACTGCCAACATCGTCCAGCCGAAGGTCGTCGCAGCCAGGTACATCGGAATGAGCATTTGAAATTGCTTCTTGTCCTTGTGACGGTTTCTTATTCGACCGCCTCCAATTCCACCCGATCGCCTTGCTTCAACATCGATTGAACATAATATGGAAATCATCAATTCAATCCTATTGGCCTTTAACCCTACTTACCTTCATTGAATCCTGTCGGCCTTGAAAATGCAATTTCAATAAAATCACCGTCTTCGACGGAACGCTGTACGCTAAACACCAACGACGGTCCAATTGGCACTCTAATAGAATTGCCACTCAGGATGTCTGTGAGTCCAAAGGATCTGCCAGCACTTGTTGTCGGCGAAGGGTTCTTAAGTTTTTCCACATCGAATAAACCGAAACTTATCGCTTGTCCTTGCTTGTAGGAGTTTATAACACTATTGGCAACGGAATAGAGGCAACTCGCGTTGTTAGCACAACCCCAGGACATTTTATCCACAAGGATTGAATTTTTATCGTCGCCTTCGATATCATTGTCACTTGTTTGTGTATGACTGAGCGCACCACTTAACGATCCCATCAAACTGAATGTCAGAAGGAAGCTAACAAGACTTGCCATTTTCAAGGACACTACAAATATCCTTTTTGAAATCAATTTTGCACTTTGAATACACTTTGTATCAAACAAGGGAATCACTTATATTTTTGTATCGCACGTCGCGAAAGAAGAACGAATCAAGAAGAAGTACATACGCTGATGGCGACTGCAAAGACTGTGGCGGTCTTCGTCTTTAGGAGGCAATATAATATCAACTAATTACTTGGTTATGAGCGTATCGCAGTTTTATTGTGTCTCCACATCTGGATGCACATTGCACATAATATTAAAGCCCCACTTTTGGAGGCTTCCCTTGAGGCTTGTTGCAACAATCAAATCTAAGGCAGTTAGCAGCAGGAGAGCTGCTGGAAGTGGATTTGAAGACTTTTCTTTTTGTTCTTCTATATTAGATAAACACGCAAGAAAAATTAAAATCTCTGAACACCTAGGCATACAATGTGTACCTACTGATGGACGTTCCTGCTGCTGTCCATATGACGATGATGTATGAGTATGATGGAATCTAATAACTTACAGCCCAGAGTTGATATTCATTGGGCTTGAAATTTGATACTCTTCTTCTTTTTTTTGTAAATTGCATGGTTGAAGAGAGCAATTGAATTTTAATAAACGGGGTGGCTAAGGTAGTGTTTTGAAGGAAATTCACTTTAGAAATCACGAAAGCAAGACAGACCGAGAAAGACTTCGGACATTTTTTTTTTTTTTTTTTGTAAAAGAAATTTTTCAAAGAAATTGGATCTATGTTGCCGGTGTCTCGACTTGTTGTTTTTTTGTTTTTTTATTGTGGTACAAGAATCACCCGCAGTCACAGACCGACTTGTGGGTTTTCTTTGTGATACCGAAGAGGACCTTTAAAATGTCTGTGGTGTGTTTGATGAAATCAAGTTCAAAGACGAAAGTGAATGTTGATGATTGGCACTCGCTTATACACAAACGGATCTCTCAATTGGAAATTCAAAGATTTGAGTTAATTCTATAAAAGGTACTATTAATACTGCCGAAGAGCGAATCCTTTATTGTAAAAGAATTGTTATTGATTGATAGAAATTCATTCAACTCCTATACTATACAAGGCTTTTTTCGAGTGTTTACTTCTACCCACTTTTTGTTTTTGGAGTCAGTCACTTACTTCTTGTCTCTTGGATTTTCTTTGAAAGAATACTCAGACAGAAAAGGTAAGAGCTTTAACAGTGTTAGTGCGGCATCAAAAATGTCTTACGGGATTTAGACGTCAAGCTTTCGTAACGAAATACGTTCTAACGCCTTCAAAAAGGAAGAGATATCAATTATGTTTTATTTTGACACCCTCCACTAAGACTAAATTTCACGGTGGAGCATATCCACACTGACGGGGCTGTTGAAAAGTGCCAGTCGACACACTGAACGACGACACTGAACAGTTTGTTTTCTCCTTTAATCCATACAGTTTGAGATTTGCCGAATATCAAACATTTATATTTGTTCTTTTCCATCGCATTCAGTATTCCGTCAATTCCAAGTGTGAAACAAGTGACAGTTTTTCACCCATAAAAGAAACAGTACTTGTAAATGTTTTTCTACGTATATAACTGAGCTGAGAATAGCTTACTCAGCTACCGAGAATGAATCTCTCGACAAGCCACTTTGAAACTCCCACAAGGGGGCCTACCGCGACTGTAGTTACCATTCAAATGTTAGACTTATGAATGGGGCACGCAACTACCCCAGAGCAACAACTTTTTTCTGAAGGCTGCTAGCCTCAATTGTTTTACGCACTCTTGTGAATAAATTCACTTACATTTTTCCAATGGGTCCTTTATCCAGCTTTATTGAGTTTATGCCCAACATGGAACACTGGTGTTTATTGTCATGCAGTCTCTTGCCAGTCACGGTGGACAAAGCTAGAAGACTGCAATACTCATTGAACTTCCATCTGTGCCTTTTCTTTCATAGTACATCTTTCATCTTAAGAACAGTCTCATTTCTATTGAGAGAAACACAGTGTATCTTGCTGAGGCAGTGAACAGAATGAAATATATTTTTCTAATAATATGAAAATATTTTCACAAACAAAAAACAAATATGAAAAGAATATATTACCTAATCAATTTTATACACAACAAGTAGGTATATACGAACGAACAAGTATATTATTTCAACACCCTCAATTATTAAGAATTTAAAATTATTATTATTACGATTATATATATGAACCAAATATAACTAACAATAAAAACAAAACATAATGCTAATTCATATATCTACGTAATACGGATAAAATTTCAAGTTCTTAATATAATCCCATCGCTTTTGTACAAAAATTATGTTTACCAACACCAACAGCTTTTGTCAATTTATCGGCAACCATGTTTTCCGTAGGAATATATTGAATCTCAATCGTTTTATCATCTAATTTTTCTCGTTTTGTAGAAAAAATCCATTTAGCTTTCAATATCGTACGATTTTTCGGAAGGTCAACCAATTCCCAGGTATTGTTTGCTTGAAGGGAATTCATTTCATTCTCAACAGCATCTTTCCAATCGTTTGCATTGTCTCTAGACATAGCCTCATTGTAAGTTAATGGATCTTCATCTTCATCTATTCGTGACAAATAAGATACGCAATTTTCGTAAACTCTCCGTTTTGATATTCGGGATGATCGACGTAATTGCATTTCTTCTTTCTCTTGACCCACATCTTTGTCTTCATCTATGTTTCCATTGCTATTGATTACTGCATTTTCAAGATTATTTTGAACTACTTCCTGTTCCTCTGCCCTCACTGAATCAAAATCTTGTACAACATGAATTTGATTCAAGATTGGCAAGTAGTTTTCGTAAAAAATTACATCTCTACTTATCTTGAGTTTCTTGGTAATCGGATTAATGCAACGAAAGCCTTTAGTATTACTATCATACCCTACAAAGATCATCTCACGAGATTTAGGTTCTAATTTTTTGCGTTGCTCTTTCGGAATGTGCACCATTGCTCTCGATCCGAAAATTCTCAGATTTGAAAGATCCACTTTCAATCCTGACCATACCTGTTCTGGTGTTGTATCCTTCCAAGTTGAACAGACTGATCGGTTGATCAAGTACGCTGCCATGTAGCAAGCTTCAGCCCAGTAAACCTTATCAACTTCAGCATCAAACATCATGCACTTTGCACGTTCAATGATGGTCCGGTTCATTCTCTCTGCGCATCCATTTTGCTGCGGAGTATATGCATTGGACCGTTGATGTTGGATACCATTGGCTTTGCAGAAACTTTGAAATGCTTTCGAGCAATATTCGGTGCCATTATCAGTTCTTACCCTTTTTATTTTCTTTTCTGTTTGATTTTCAACAAAAGACTTAAATTCTTTGAAAATACCAAACACTTCAGACTTTTGTTTTAAGAAATACACAAAAACTTTCTTAGAATAATCATCGATAAAGCTTAATAAATACCTGGCTCCTCCTATTGACTTAGTTTCCATCGGCCCAATCAAATCCGAATGAACAAGCTCCAATAACTGTGTCGACTTGCTTTCACTAGACTTGAATGGTGGCCTAGCATGCTTTCCTTCAGCACACACTTGGCAATTCTTCAAACCAATCTCTTGATCCTTGAAATGGATTCCTGTCACTGCTCCGTCCCGCATTTTGCATAAGCTTTGATAATTTAAATGTCCAAGTCTTCGATGCCATGTAACAGCAGTATCAATTTCACCCTTCGATAACATGCACATTGATTCCTGGTTCCGAATCTTGTAGACTCCATTTTCAGCTTTGCATCTTGCAACTATTCTTTCATCTTTGTTATATATGGTACATCCTTCCTTATTAAAAATAACACTGTTATTTTTCTGTACTAATTGGTGTACTGATAACAAATTCGTTGATAGATCAGGGACATGTAATACATCCTTCACTTCAATGGTATTATTGTTTATCACAATGCTCGCATCACCAACACATTTGACTTGCATCCTCGAATTATTTGCTGTTTTGATTTCGTCAACATTTGATTTTTCACAATCATGCAACAAATTTCCGTAAGGCGTCATATGGTTCGATGCTCCACTATCTAGATACCATTCAGCGCATTGTTTTCTTTCATTACAAGCTAGAAAAGCATCTTTAGTGTTTCCAGTCCTACTTTTGTATTCAAAAGTTCTTTTAGATTTGTCTGGACATTCAGAACTTTTGTGCCCTTTTATACCACACGTATAGCATTTGATAAATTTTGGTCTTTTCTTTTCGTTCTTCACCAAATTTTTACCAATGAACGCATTACCTGATTCTGCTTTTTCAAACTGCGTATCAAGAAGCTTCATCTTAATCTCTTCAGCAGTAACCTTTTGAACGTTTCCTTCAAAGCTCATAATAAGTGGTTTGTACTCTTCTGTTAAACCAGCCAATAAAATCGCTGCCAACCATTCGTCACCGATGTTAAATCCAATACATGTCAATTTACTTGATGTTGACATTATCTGATCAATATAACATTGCATGTTATCACATTGATCAAACCGTATGGATATCAACGTTCGTAAAAGCCCAATTTTTCGCAACAGACCTCTATCTTCAAACATATTTTGAAATGCTCGCCAAATTTCCAATGCGGACTTACAATGTCTGATATGAACGTATAATTCTGGTTCAACAGACAAAACAAGCATAGTTTTGGCTTGACTAAGCATCTGTAGATCCTTTTCTTTCGCTTCTGTTGGGTTTTCACAGGAGACCTCAATGCAATCTTGAAGCTTCTTGAATTCAAGATAATTTTGCATGGCAAAACTCCAATTGAAAAAATTCTCACCACCTCGCAATTTCTCAACCGAAAAACCTTCATTTTTGGAACTCATATTCTTGTATTCTTCAATTCAATAAATCAATATACAAATCTCTCCAAAATTGCCAGAAAAGTTTATTTCAGTTTCTTCAGTTTCTTCCTGGGCCCATAACCTATTGAGAGAAACACAGTGTATCTTGCTGAGGCAGTGAACAGAATGAAATATATTTTTCTAATAATATGAATATATTTTCACAAACAAAAAACAAATATGAAAAGAATATATTACCTACTCAATTTTATACACAACAAGTAGGTATATACGAACGAAGAAGTATATTATTTCAACAATTTCTCATCGTATTAATCTGTTCAAACGAGATAATGATAACTCAAATCTGTACTATACGATTGAACATTTCCGCACATGAACGGCAAGGAATATTTACTCAAATTGCAAATTACCCTTTCTAAAATTTAAATTCCCAGTTTTCGCAGGGCTCAAAGAGGGAGTTCTCCAGAACAAAACCGAACTAGATTGACGATAGTATTGCGATCATTGTGAGGCGCTTCTCCCAGTATCATGGAGCCACACCCAACATAGAGACCCGAATGTGCATTTTCTTTCCCAGCCAAAAGTTTCGCTCGTCGCGTCGGTCAAACAAGGGCTATTGAAGAAAACATGAAACTTCAATGATAAGTCTTTCTGAACCTAATAACAAATTCTGTATTGGGAACACCTAATAACTACAAGAATTACGATATTCTTAAATAATAATAATTTCATTTGCTTTATTTCTCTCAAATTTGGTAAAACGGGTCCGCTTGTGTCACTTCCGGTGCTCGGATCTAGTTCTCGTTTCTGCTTGTTGGATGTCCGCTGTTGGAGAGTGCCTGATATGTACAGAGAAGGTGTTTGATAGTTTTCTCTAGAAATCATTTATGTAGACCCATAGCCTCATGACATATCTTCATGAGTATGACTCAAATTGTGCAGCGTATATTTTGTCTGATCAAAGAAATCAAGCATTTCGACCGCTTCGGGTCTAAGCTTGACCATATTTGTTTTGTTGCTAGGCAGGTGGTACCCTGTGACCACACAGCATTTGTTAATTCTAAAGAACATTATTGACAAGATGATTGCAAGTGGTGTTCCTATGTTGTGTCTACGTTTAATAGTGGGCAGAAGTGTTCCGAGACAGACGCGAGAAATTTGATAGTGGTATAGTCTTAGCGATTTGGGATAGATCTGAAATTGTTGTTTACTGATTCATTGAGCGGTGGCTCTGACATGAAACTGCAGTAGGTGTTGAGTGAAGTGCTCCTGTGATACACATTCTTGCTGACCGATAGACTTTAACGAGTTTATTTAAATTCACCATATTGTCCAGTGCGGTTCACCATATATGACAACTCCATAGGTGAGCATTGGTCTGATTACGAAAGTATATAGCCAGTAGCTTATTTTTGGGAAAAAGCCCCAATTTTGAGCCTATAGCCTTTTTACAAGAAAAGAGTGCTACAGACTATAGTAACCTTCTTTACTCATTCATCAATATTTGCCTTCCAATTAAGGGATGTTGATTTGCGGGTGGGCTTATTTTGTTATGCACATATTATTTTTCGTGCTTTATCAACACTTTTCCTGATGCATTATTGTGCATCTGCAAATTTTTCATTTTTCGTATGTGAAATAATAACAACTTTTTCTAGAGGTGCTTCTACCAATGGCTTTTTTCCGTCAATTCCATTTTTGGCTGGAGTTAAGTTATAGCTATTTCACGGTTGCCAAGCTGATCTCCAGCCAAAAATGGAATTGATGGAGAAAAGCCATTGGTGGAAGCATCTCTAGAAAAAGTTGTTATTATTCACATACGAATTATTTCGTTACTTTTTTTTGTACTTAGCTAGTTTCGTAATATAGCTAGTTTCGTCATTTGTGGATTGACCCCCAAGCTATACATGACATGCTCGCGTCATGTTGGAAAATAGTGTTCTCCTACTAAGCATAAGACTTTTAAGAACAATGACTGATTTTTATATTTGTAGCTTGTCCATTGCTATTGTGATTGCCTTGAAGCAAACGTTGTTGAGGTAGCTTCGATTTCTGTAGGAAAGCTACAAGGCTATATTCTTTTGTGATGCTAATTTACACGGGCTGAATAATACTCGTCGGAATCCAAGGTCTGTCTGAGGAAAGCACTGTAAGTCTCAGTCTAAAGAAAACAGCGAACTTTATCCAATTAGTTTTCAACTTCTTCTTTATCTAGCTTAAAGTTAAATGTAACTACAAATCAATTCTTTTCATACTCTATAGTAAGTATAATAGAACCCGGCCTAGAAGTGACAGAGCTAAGCTGTCCTATAGCCACTGCCTCGGGTG
Organism: Sphaerophoria rueppellii; assembly: GCA_920937365.1. Classification (NCBI taxonomy): domain Eukaryota; kingdom Metazoa; phylum Arthropoda; class Insecta; order Diptera; family Syrphidae; genus Sphaerophoria; species Sphaerophoria rueppellii. The sequence goes on along the minus strand of CAKKXW010000003.1, from coordinate 38,832,073 downwards.
AGGGGGATTCTCGGAAGAAGCTAAGCTGTTATATAGCAAGAAAAGTAATTTTCAGTCAAAATTAGGAACAATGTATATTGCCCTAAGCACCATAACTCGTTGCTAATCAACTTGTGAGCGGCGGGAAAACTGCTACTTTGTTGTAATAAGTTGCTCGTATTTCATACCTTATTTCAGTTCTGGTTGGCAACTTTTCTGTAAAAACAGCAAGTGAATTATAAAAAGACGAACAAATTAAACGCTGAAAATATGTGTACTCATGTTGTTGTCTTTGCTGACGTCACCTGCTTATAAGTCGAGGTGATTTATAGATCGGGCGATACGGCCGCTTGTTGTTTTATAGTCTGGGCGGAACGGTTGCTCTTCGTTTTTTAGTTCGAATGCGCGTAGTTGTATTTTTTTCATTTTCTTTAATTATTGATGACTGGTTGGTCGAGGAAGTAGGGTGTTTTTTCGAATGGTAACACATAAGTTCTGTTTCTACTGATTTTCTCTTAGAGTATGCATGTTGACCTGTGGATATGAGAAATGATGATGTTGTTTAAATGAAAATTTATTTTAAATTGAAAATTTTATAAAAGTTGATTTCAAAAATATTTCAACGATGAAAACATATATATATATATATATTAAGTAATTGTGAAGTAGATCCATCTTCGGTATTATTTACTGTGATACCGTTAGCTGCAACACCCCCCCCCCCTTGAAGTCTCATCTTTAACATCTGCAGGAAGTTGACAAAGTTTTTGTACTGGCCGCTCTAACATTTTGGGTGACTTTTCCCAATCCGCTGTTGCTACTTTCAACCGAACGTTGCGAACAAGTCCATCAAGACCTGGAAGAACCTCTATAACACGCGCCATCTTCCATAGTGTTGGAGGAACGTTTTCTTCTCGAATTACTACTAACTCACCCTTTCTTATATTTGGTTGTGTTTTATACTATTTTGGACGTTGTTGCAACTCATTTAGATAATCTTGTGACCAAGCCTTCCAAAATGTTTGAGTCATTTTTTGAATTCGTGATGCAAGCTTTAATCGATTATCGGGAATATCTTGGGTATTAACTCCAAAAGGTTGAATTATTGGCTCACCAATAAAAAAATTAGCTGGTGTTAAATAAGAAAAATCCTCTGGGTCGTCTGATTGGGCTGATAATGGTCTTGAGTTCATCACTGCACTTGTTTGATCTAAAATCAACCGAAAAGCAGCATTAGTTAAATTGTGTGGCCCAATAACTCGTCGCAAATGGTATTTCATGGATTTAACGGCTGCTTCCCACAGACCACCTTGATGAGGATCTCTTGGAGTAATGAAACGCCACTCTGTACCATATTCTAATAATTTATGTGCCATGTCTACATTTTTCCAAGTTCGCAACAGAAGTATCAAGCCTACATAAGAAAATATAATTTGCTAGCTCAGCACATTTCTGGCTGATAAAGCAAAATTCAATGTTTAATGAAAATGGAACCATCAAAACGGATTGTAAAGGCCACCTTGAAAAAGAAGATTTTGTTTTTCGTAACTTTTAATATGTTTTTTTACTACTAATACTGGCTGACCCAAGGTAATTGATTTGGTTGTTTTGTTGTTGTTTTCTTCTTCCTCTTAGATGGAAATGATTTGCAAAAGGGGAACGCGGGTGCAGTATTTTTACAAGTGGCGCATAGTGCTAGTTCACAAAAGGCTGTTAAAGTAGAAAACTTTTGCCACTTGTTTTCCAATTCTAAACACCACGCGGTACAGAGGTTTCGGTCAAAATATAGTACGAGTCGATTTTAATATAGGAGCCTATGGCGCTCTTAACCTTAAATCCGCCACTGTGTATGCGTGGTTGTGGTCATCCTTAGTCTATATTGCATTGAAGTCGATGGTGGTGGGTTTAACTTTTTTTTATAGCAGAAAGCTAGAAAATCAACCTCAAGCATATGTTATATACTAATATTGGATAGTTGCTGTAATAAATGTCATATTCTTTTTAATGCACGACACCATTTCTTCGCCATCATACTTTTAGGTATGTCAGGTTTTTTTTGGCTCTTTGCAGAGCAATCTTACGCTTCATGTAAACATTTTAAAATCATTTTCCTTCTATCGCCTCTGCAATCATCCTCACAAACGCAATACCCTTCTCTTGAAGGTGCAATACTCCTTATTCTGACTCCGAGTGCCTTTGACTTAGCAAACAAGTCTAAGATCCGTAAGTGAGTACTGCTAAGACTATTATTGTCTTGAATTTAAAAAACCTTGAAAGAATAAAAAAAGGTTCTGTTGGCCTTAAGCAGTTGCCTACCCATTTCTTCTTCCATATTGTTATCTGTCGCTTCTATTGACCCAAGTTCACTAAACGATCGCTCTTCTTCTTGTTTTACTACTGCCAAGGCCACTCAGGACATCACTGTCATTATATTATTATATGATTTGTTTTATTTATAGGTATTAAAAAAAAAAAACTGGTGAAGTACTCATTAAAAAAATTTAGAAACCGACATACCATGGCATTAATGCATTTAAACGAATGGCTATCTGTCATGCAATCGAAATGCAATCTGTTTGTTTGACAAGATTTAAACAAACAATCTTTTGGCTCAAGCGTCAAGCCACAACAATTAATACCATTTTATTCCGCAATGATAAATTACTTTAATTTGGAATTCAGACTGAAGTATTTCGTTTCTTCAAGTTCTTCTTCTCACTCCGATTTAATTATATACATTAAAAATTCACGCTTCAATTCGGACTTAGTTTGTTTTTAATAAGGCGCGAGACTCAAACACACGCGAATTGTGGAAGCTGTGAAGAATCACTCGAGAGTCTGGAGAAAACTGCTCGCTAAGCGTTTTGTTATGTAACGCTTATTAGTTTAACATTTTTTGCAGTTTACTTTTTCTATACTTTTTCAAAGTCGGTTAGGTTGCTGTTTGAGAGCACTCAGCAAGAACGGGAGCTCAATGATTTCACTGGCACATTTTTATTGGATGTTCATTCGTTCGCTAGCAGTGGTGTGTATTTTTTGAGATGTTAGTTTTGCATGGTTGGTCCAGAAAGTGTTTTGCTTGCCATGCAAAAATGATGTTCTCTTGTAAATGCAAATTTCGTGAAGTGTTTTTGAAGCGCATGCATAAAAATGATGGAATTGTTATTTTAGGTGGGTTTTGAGCACGAATTATTTTTATGATATTCTTGTTTTCATTGGTTTATTTTTCTTACACTATTTTATTTTTTTGGAAAGGTATAAAAATACCAGATAATATAGGTAAGTATACACAAATTCCGAGTATACATGAATGTTACATGTTGGCTGATCTCAAATTTAATGATTCCTTGAATCAAGAAAGTAGAATTCGTATTGTCTGCTGTAGTGCCACAAAAAACTAATTAAAGAAATATTCATAGCCCTAATACACTGGAGATTATCTGTAAGACAAAAAAAAAACCGTAAGGTCGTCATTTGACAGTGCTGGATAAATTTTACTCCACCAATCAATTTTCCTGTTTCGCTGCCATCTGGCTTATTTAATTGTAACATTTTATCTCTTATGAGGAAAAAAAATAAATATAATAATATTGATAAATTAAATTTTACACATAAGATCTGAGTTTTTCTAGAGTAGGGTACACACTATTATATTTTTTTAACAAGTTGTAAAAAATAATAAAATGTATGTAATTAAGATTCATAAATTAAAATTTGTAGTGTTTGTAGCTTAGTGATTAGGTTGCAATTGGCTGGCTAAGCAGAACGTCGTGAGTTCGAAATCCCGACTTGGGCCCAAAGGTTTTTTATTTTCATCTTTCACGGGCCACTGCCTCTTGCGAAGAACTGAAACAACTTCCAAGAGTATAGTTATCTGTCATGAAAAAGTGCTTCTCAACTTTGCCGTTCGATCGGCGAAACTTGTTGCAGTATTCCCTCGATTATAACTGCACACGCACTAAGAAATTGTATGATGAGGAGTAAGCCAATTGGCTATCTAAGATTCGCGCCACTCAATTTTAAATTAAAATTGAAATATGTATACGTACCTCAAAAATACTTTTTATCTGAAGAAATTGATGTCATAGGATTTCTTGAGAAATTGTTGATTTTTCATTTTTTGGTTTTTATTTTAATTCCTTGGCAAGTTTTTTTTAGCTAACATTTTTCAAAAATATGCTTAAATTTATTTGAATAAGCAGTAAATATACATTTTATAAAAGAATTTTCAATTTTTTTATCTTGATGCCGTTTCCGAGTTATGTGGAATTTGGGAAAAAAAAATTGGTTTATACAAAGAGGGTTATTAACCCTCTGCCTGGACGTGGGTGTTCTGACAGACACCATCAAACATAAAACCTGGTATTTCGCCGTTATTTTTTTAAATTTGACCTGTACGTTCTCAGTACCTTTCAGTCGTATGGTAAGGCACGTGTTAATACATAGTGAGTGAGCTGCCGTGGCATGCGCATCGTTTGTTGTGTGAAGGAAAGTGTCTACGAGACTACCACGTCATTATATAAGTACTTGTCTGTGAGACTAGAACCTTCTCAGTCTTATTGTTTTATTTCTATATTATCTGTGAGACAATGTTCATAGTGTCTCCTAGGCAACACGTCAGTGATTTTTTCGTTGTTTATTTTTAGATGGCTCACTCAAATAACAATAAAGAGTCCTCATAAAACTAAAAGGAAGAAAGGAACACTGTATATTGTTGCTGTGTTTGCTTGAAATCTATCTTCCTGCAATGCTCAAGTTAACTTGTGAAAACTGCCAAAAAAGTTTGTGATTTTTCTTTTCAATAAAATTTTGTTTTAACCAATGAATTTATCTCTTTTTTCATTTTATAGAACCTTAACATTTAATTTTGATAAATTATAATAAGTTGAATGAAGTAAATAATTATGTGGATTTTAAAAAAAAATTTTTGTAATCGTTAGTTTTTGAAGAGCTATTTATGCTGTGTCAATAAAACTTGTTAAACCTTACATATGTATTAGTGTTGAACATAAATGAATAATTAAACATAGTTATGGATAGTCTGAGCTGATAGAAGAGTTAAGGATATTAATATGAGGAAAGTTTTTGAAATATAAGCCGTCCAAATGGTGTCTGGTGGACTACCAGGTCAGTGGAATTGCAACAAAAGAGTCACCTCAGTCACAGAGGGTTGAATACAAAAACATGTTTGTAATTTTTTTTTAACAGAAAATATTATTTGGGAAATTCATACTATTGAGAGAAACACAGTGTATCATGCTGAGGCAGTGAACAGAATGAAATATATTTTTTTAACAATTGAAAATATTTCAACAAACAAAAAAAAACATGTAAAATAATATATTACCTACTCAATTTTAATACAACAACAAGTAGGTATATACGAACGAACAAAGTATTTTAATTTCAACACAATTACGGTACTTTATTCAAAACAAAAGGAAGCTGATCGGACTTTTCGCTTCTTTTGAGAAAATCTTACAAAAACCGTTCTATGAGAGGTACCGGTTATTAGCAATAATCAATTTTTCTTTACATAAAATACATCAGAGTTATGAAAAAAATGTACAACGATGTTTTAAAAAATAATGAAGCAGACGTTTTTGAACAAAATGAAAATTTTGTATCGTTGCTACCCTTCAAGTTTGAGTTCAATCGGACCAGTGTGCTGTGGCTAAGGCCTTGGGTACGTTTACGGAAAGACAGACAGACCGACCCATTTTTTTCGACTTCTCTATCATCGTTATGCCATATTTTATCATAATCTCATATTTTTAACGAATTCAATACTTGCCGTTGCGCAAAAATTCTATATGTTGCAAATAGAAATAGGTGATGAACTTTTATTAGATTTTCTTTTGGTTAATCTGTTCTCACCCAAGCAATTCTGCGTCGATTGCGATCGATTGTCATTCAATACCATGAGTGGTTCGCTAGACAATCATAGTTTTCATTCATACAGGACGAATTTCTCGTACTTCCAAATTTGTCATTCCTATTAAAATCCCCTTTACCACTATCGCTGAAAAATGAATCGCTTCTTAACCAAGCAATTCCAAAGCAATGGTTTTCGCGAGATAATCGAGCAGAAAAAAACCTAACGCACATACCCATCGTTCGCATACACACAGACATCATGATGAAAAGTGTTGATTCGGATTCTAGTGAACGAAATATAAACATATGCAAAAATTGGAGATTGGAGATTCACAAAATCGACACTATTACAACAACTTCTTCTGGGAAGTTTGTGCTAAAATCTCAAATGGAAACTTTACTGTTGAGAGGTTACATTCTCTCACTGCACTTTGTTCGAACAATAAGATTCCAGCATCCCATAAAACCAATTAGTGAAGTTGGATACATACGAATACATGTTGATATATCAATTCGAGACATTCCACAACGAAATTTTGATTCAATTTGGATTCAATGTAAATACACTTAAGCAAACTTAGCATAAAAAATTAGATCGAAAGCATAAAAACCAAACTACCCCTTGTAACTTCCAAGACTGTCGCCCAACACTTACCACGAAAGGCTGTAATTAAACCAGATTGCCAATGTTCGAAATGCTTTTGTTTTTAGTTTGCTATTGGTCTTGGTTTAGGAAATACAGGGGTGGGCCATATTACCCGCATAGGCCACATTTGCCGCACTTACTCTACTTTTTCATTGAATCTGAAGAACAGCAATGTTTTTGAGGACTTTCAGAAAAAAAGATTCATTGTCTCAAAACAAATCTAAAAAAAATAAGCTAATTGAAAATTTGAATTGATTGTAGTAGCATCAAATGAAATGTACAGAAATGCTAAAATGGTGTTGGAAAATGATAGTGTTTACCCTATTTTAGTGATTTTTCAAAAGGATGAGTTTTTATTGAGTAAAATATTGGAGAAAGAAAGAAATAGCTATTTATGATTTACTTTTTTCGAATCCTTGATTAATGCAATTTTTGTCCCTAATATGTTCCATAAAAAATAAAATGCATAGTTAATTTTATCATTAATGATATGAAACATTTATTATTATTATAATATTATGAATCAGGTTCAGTATTTATCTGCATTACCCAAATGCATATGCGCCATAATCATTTGAACCTCCATTTTTTTCACCACTCAAAAATCAAAACGTCAAATGTCAAATAATTGTTATGACTTGTGAGGTATCAGTGATGATGGGGAGAATCGGGCTGTCAGTCAAAATCTCGAGATTTCGTTCTTGGTTACATGCTTTAATTTAAAAAACTTGCCAAACATGTAAAATAGTACCTTAATGTTCATCGCTAGTAAGAAATGTGCTGTGCATACAAAATGAAACAAAAAGAGAATAATTTAGAAACACTTGATATGAAATTAATTTTCCTTGCATATTTTTTGGAACCTTAGATAAATCATGAAGTTTATAAAACTTTTTACATACTTTAGGGAAAATGAAATACAAAATACAAAACTATAATTGAAAAGTTACAAACTTGTGATTCTCTCTGTTTTGGCATTCGGCTTATATATTATATTTCCTAGCCGCTAGCTATTCATTGCCTAGTTTTTTTTTTATTTTTAGCAAGAGAATATTCAGCATAATATGTATATTATGTATACAAACTTACGAAGACTTCTATTCTAAAATTTATGAATATTCAACTGAACACTGTTTTTCCGTTTCCTATTTAACAAAAAATTTAAGTTTTTCCTTCACATACAAAAATGCTTATGTAACTATTAATTTTAGCTTTCTAAGGTTAGCAAATTTATAATATTCCTTCGTAATTCTGTACCTATTTAACGCCAGCATTTGCAGAGAGCCTTAATCAACACATCAATCAAGTTTAAATAAATTTAAAGGATTTCACAACAATCATATTCCGGTACAGAAAAAGAGCTTTACTCTATACCAAGCACAACATGGTAACAATAACAAAGTCTCATCAATAAAACATGTGTTCTTCTTTCAACTCAAATAAACGGAGGACATTTTATTTTTGAAAGTCAAAATGTATTTAAGAGAAAATCAATACCCAAAACAGCCGTATTGATGGCTTCCGTATCCTGTGACTGTGATTTACTGAATAAAAATTGAATAAAAATTTATTTATCTTTACTGACATTTAAGTGGTTGATTAATTGTAGGACATAAAAAGACAAATTCCGCGCTGTTTACAATTTGTTTCGTTTAACATTAAACTGAATTAATCAATGTGGCTTCAGACCAAAAAAGTGAATTAACGATAAAATGCTTACTTTGCAGCAGATCCTGGAAAAAACTTATGGACTCACAATCGATACCCACCAACTTTTCATCAGAAGCAAATACAGAGACGTACGGAATAAAGCTATGTATAATTTTGGCATCCTTTTGTCAAGCTCGTTCGCTTGTGCAAAATTCAGAGGGAAAACTCACAGAATTGGCAACGAGCTAACGAAACCTTTCAATGTCAAAAAAGGATTCAGACAAGGCAATGCACTGTAATGTGACTTCTTTAATTTCATTCTTGAGAAGTGAGTGCAAAACTCCACAGCCAACACCAGATAAACTATCTTCCAAAAATCTGTTCAACTTCTCGCGTACGCCGATGATATATTGATAATAATGGGAAGAACATAGCATGATTTCAATGGCACCTTTTTGAGAATTGAGACAGAAGCGGCAAAAATGGGTTTAGCGGTAAATGAGGGAAAAACGAAGGAAGGACAACTAACACTGGCGGCTCGGACAGAATGTCACAAAAGATGCATATAACTTCGAGGCAGTAAAGGAGTTTTTCTACTTAGGCTCCGCTATAAACATTGGCAATAAAACCAGTACTGAGAGCAGACAAAGAATAACTCTTGCTAAGAAAGTAATTGAGTGGAAACGCCTTCTCTCAATTTTACTTTATTACTTAAGGTGGCGCTACAGTCCATTGTAGACTTGGGCCTCAATCAACAGTCTCCGCCAACCAGTTCGGGCTCTAGCTAGCTGTCTCCAGTTTTGCACTCCAGGTTGATAGAGGTCGTTTTCTACTTGTGTGCACCAGCTGAGCCTTCGAAGACAGCATATACTTCTCTCGATCAGATACGTTAAAACTATATAACACCCTCATCATTCCAGTTCTGCTGTCGAAGAAGCGTATACCTTGACAAAACCGGATGAATGTACTTAAGGCTATTTTGAGAGGAAAGGGGAATGGAAAAGAAGATTTAACAGAGAACTTTACGGTTTGTACCTAGTCAGAATGGTCAAGTACCTGAGACTCAGATGGAACTGTCATTTAAAGCGGATGGAAACCAGAAAGCCTTCGACACTATTCCCGAGGGACGTAGAAAGAGAAGACCGCGACTTAGGTGGCGCACATAAGTGGAAGAGGAGCTCAATCAACTTGGAGGTAAAAACTGGAGACAGCTAGTTAGAGACCGAGCTGGCTGGCGGAGACTGTTGGTTGTAGCTCAAGTTCACAACGGACTTAACTAAGTAAGTAAGCTGATGATTATACAAACTCTTTGATAACTTCTCTGAGGCCGACTATATTGTGTGTACTACAGTTAAGGGTGTGAGTTCTTAAGGCAAAGCAAAAACCACCAGCAAATGACAGCGAATTCTCGCCCATCGCGAGAAAGAAATCGATTTGAAGAGGCAGTCATTTTTTGTTCTAGCTTAAAAGTAGCTACTTATAATAATACTTCGTAAAACGTCCATTAAATTAATCTTCACTCAATAGCAGAACTTTTTTTCTATCCAGATCAGGCTGCGTAACGCTAAGCTGATGGAATCAACAGCAACGGTTGACAGCTTTGTATTTGGTGTTTTTTTTTTGAGCAATGGGGATGTAAGCCTAAGGTTTACTTTTCAAATTTTACACTTGTAAATATACATTTTTCACGTGCCCCAAACGCATGTGTGGCATTTTGTCTTTCCACCTTTTTAGTATGTCAATCTGACGACACACATCCGCCATCCATTGGCCATTTGGGTGAATTAATGCGATATAATGGTTGTGCAATGTACATTCAATCCTTTCGCTTGGTTGTGTTGTCATTCGAGGAAGAAGCAAATCATCATCATCGAAGTTGCACTCGCGACAACTAATATGTTGAACATTTAACTGCTTCTGATGACAATGTTGCTGTAGTTGGAAGTAAATTATTTTATATTTTATTTTAGACTCTCCTTTTGTAAGTGAAAACCTTAGTGGTATTTGAATTTGAGCCCAAAATTAATGGTGCGTTGAATTTAATTATGTCATATAAGAACAAGTAGCTGCGAGGTGTTCAAACGAAATTAAACATTAAACCTAATAGCTTGAAATATATTGTGTAGGTTCCTACTCTTCGACACGCTGCGCTGATCCGTTTTCGTTTTTGCTATTCCTACTAGTCTGAACGAGACGCACCTTGCCCTAATATTTCAGATATACAAAGGTATTAATTACTGAGAGTTAAATTAAATTTGAACAGTGAATTAAAATCACTAGACCCGTTCAATGATTCAAAATAACATTGAAGCCAGAAGGAAACTGTCCACTGTCCTGCAATTTAAACCTGTGTCTGAAATAATAAGAAATATGACGACTATCCTAGCTTTGACATACACATTTCTCCGATGGCAGAATCAGGCTGAACGAGTGTGTTGCGGAAGGTGAGACGTTACGGTAGCAAGAGCGCGGTTTCCACATCTCCATATCGTTTAAATCTCGAAAGACAACACCTCTAAGCATAAGGGATATGCATAGCTTCGAATGCGGATATGATTATCGAAGCTAACAGAACAGTTCCCAAAAGTCTTTTGCAAATTTGAGCTTGAGAGCACATACTGTAAAAAAAAGGGTGAAAAAAGGCACTGGTGCGAGGTGGCATGAAGGTGGGAAGGCTTTGAAATGGTTGGCTCACTCTTTTAGCGAGTTTGAGTATAAGACTGTCGTCTAATTGGGGAATAAAAAATGTATTAAAAGCGCTCGACCACTTTTCTATCCCAATACACTGCATCTTGACACCATTCATGCCACGACTAAGCTCGTTTCTGATATCCAGTGGAATAAGTCCAAGAAACTATTCACGGGTGCTGTTCTTGTTGATTTAGTGAAGGCCTTGGACACCGTATGGTAAGTAGGGTTGTACGTTGTACCTAAAACTCATCAGTCCAGGCATCAGTAAACCATAATTGCTTATGCTCTATGTTATGCTCAATGGCAGAAAGATTGTTGTCAAAAGTGGCAATGTAACTTCCAACACCACCTTTGAAATCAAAACCGGTGTTCAACAGGGAGCGGTTTATTCGCCGATCCTCTTCAGCATTTACACCAGCGATCTGATAGGTAGCCTTATCTAGGCAATTGCGTATGCCGACGACCTGATTGCCTACGGAACTGCCCCAAACGTCGACGTCATTAGAATTCTCTTGCAACGTGACTTCGAAGAGGTTCAGTGATATAGCGATGACTGGAAAGTGAAAATAAACGTTGGCTGGGGCCAAGAGGGATTCACGCAAGAATTGGCGGAAGATGGTCATCGTTGGGCCTCACGGACAGTGATTAACGAGCAAAAGTGAAGTGAAGTACCTCGGTATTTGGTTGGACCAGTGTCTGTATTTCAACAGACATAAAGATGCTGCTCTGACTAAGGCCAGAGGTGCCTTCGCTCTGACGAAACGGCTGTTTTACAGAAGTCGGCTTGACACCAGAGTGAAGGTAATTTTCTACATGGCCCTCATACGGCCGATGATCGTTTATGGCTGTCCAGTGTGGTTCAACGTTGCACCATCTCAAATTGACAAGATTCGGGTGTTCGAGAGGTGGTTTTTTCGGCGCTGTGTCAATTTGTATCGGACACAGGAATCTTTTTTTGTACATAACTATTCTAACCAGGTTCTATACAACGAGGCTCGGATCAATAGACTTGACAATTTCGTGATAAAACTTGTTCGAGGTCACATTGCAAGAGCTATTACTTCGACGAATAATTTGATCTTTGGGGCAATCTATTTGAACGACGAATATTTTGATAGTGCACGCTTCAGAGGCTTCATTTCGGCAGAGGAAATCCTCTGGTCTGATACAGGACCGATTGGCGGTGGAGCTTATCTACCACGTCAGGCGAATAACCGTCGATCGGCGGCTCTTGTACAATCGAGACGTCCTCGCACAAGACGGAGCAGAGCTCCTTCAGTTCAGTAGAGCTGTAACCGAACGGGACTGAATCGATAGGGTGAAGCAGGAGAACCAATTCTGGTGGCTTCAGTCAACACTTGACAATGAGTAGTAGGGGTGGGATTTTAAGCCTTGGCCGGCTAACATACTTGTTTTAGTTAAGGGGTTCTAGGCTTGGGTTTAAGTAGAGTAGGCATGGTGGCACACACATTGACAAGAACAACAAATGTAAAATAAAAAAAAAGCAAAAAAAAAACAAATAAAAAAAAGGAAAAAAATTATATGCAAAAAAATTAAATAAAAATGATAGAGATTTGCTGCTGTGGTTGTTCTAGTTCGTAAGTAGTTGTTAGGTAGTATTGGTAGTTTTAGTAAATTTCAAGTTTTATTTTTAAGGACCTAATTTTAAGTAGTATTTAAGGAAAAAATAAAAATGATATAATGATAAATTTTTTTAATTTAGCTAACAAAAACAAACAGTGAAGAAGCGTAAGATGCTACAAGCATGTGCAACAGCAGGATCACTAACAAAATAAACAAGGAACTGACTGGGTGCACACAGTTCGAAACAACACCTGGTAAAGGGAGTAGACGGTACTTTGCTAGCTTCGGAGCATGGTTAAAACAATTTTCCTCTTTTTATAGACGAGAGTTACAAAACAGCGTTCAAAAGATGCCTTCGGTATTGCCTGAACAAGCTTATCCCCGAATTCACACCCCACCTCCATACTAAAGACGAGATTGTAGCTGCATTTAAAGCACTTAGGAACAGCAAACCGATAGGACTTCGTGGTATTTAAGCAGAGCTTTAACAAGCGGTGCCAATATCATCAAGCGAACTACTTCACCCATACTCATAAACGAATCCAGGGCCACCGAAATCTTCCCCAAAGTGTGGAAGAAGGCCATGATAAGGTTCCCAAAAATAAGGAGATCTAACAAAGTCCGAAAAGTGGAGATCGATTTGCGTTCCGGCTGTTGCGAAAATGACAGCAAAAATCATCCTGGAAGCGTATCAGAGTGTGACCTTGCACTCGATGCCCTACTAGCAAGATTCCGCACTCGATCCTCATATATTGATCACATCAACACCTTGCAGATCATTATTGAGCGGTGCGTAGAATAACGATCACCAGGCCTTTGGTAGCGTAAACAGAAAGTACATGAAAACAACATTTGTTTGATCCAAGTTTCACGTTCTCAATTATGGTATCCACAGTGGAGTCAGGCAAGGCTATATTCTTTCGCCAATGTTCTTTTTCATGGTAATAAGCGATGTTCCTACTGCGTGCAACTTTAGCTAGACAAAAATGTGAAACCTAACCTAATTAATTCTACTTATATATAACTAACTGGCCCCAATCGGGCGCTCTAAGCAATTCATAATATTAATGCTTTTCGGCCTACGGATTTTTTTACTTATATGCTGGGGTCCTTTAAATGAAACTTAAAATTACCTATTCCACTTACAAACTACTTAAAACTAGAACAACCACAGCGGCAAAACAACTTTATGTCCTTTTTGTCCTTTTCTAGATTTCTGTATTTTTTTTTTGTCTTTTTTTATCTTATATTGTTGATTGTTTTTTGTTCACTTTTTTTCACTTTTTTCTTATATTTTTTTCGGTGTTGTTTTTTTTTTTCTTTTTTTTTTAATTCACATTTTTTAGTGCCACGGATGTAGCTTTATCAGGTAGTGGAGGTGTGCAAAGGACTTGACATGGATCTTCAACAAATGACAGATGGGGTATGGAGAGAAGCAGTTATCAATTCCGGCATAATAAAAAATGATCAGCCGTTCAACCCAACCATCCTCTCAATACTTCCAATTCCTTGGTATCATCTCCACCGAAGTCGGAACCGAACAAGACGTCTGCCATCTTCCGCATGGGCAAACCAAAAGCGGCGTTAGGTTATGTTATCCAAAGAATGATAAAATAACTCTCTAAGTTAAGAAGAAATGCTGTTGTATAGATGAAGCACCTGGGAAGTTACTTAAGCCATCACAAGAAAGTTACAAACCTACCTCAATATATGTCTTCGCAACATCCTTAGGATTTTCTGGCCCTCTCAAATATACAATGACAGTCATAGTTCATAGGAGGACAGGCCAGGAAACGATTGACTAAATTATACGAAGACGTAAGTGGCAATGGATTGGGCATACGCTTCGAAAAGTAACGATTGCATTGCAAGTGGAACTCACTTACACAAGAAGGAAAAAGAGCAGGGCCGGGAGCCGGAGGAATCACCGTCACTACCGAAACCGAACACGATGATGCGTGCGTAGTAGATGCCTTTTAGTCCTTTTAAGGGTTCCATCTTGAACTCCACAGGTCTGAGGACCCATATATAAGAAAGTTATGTGTCAATTTGCTTACATTCCACCGAGTGAGAAATATGCCTCATGGTCATGACTGAAGAAAATAAAATAAAATTGGCAATTGGTGGAATGGTAACACCATACTTAAATGTTTGCGTAGATAATCTTAACCTTGATAGGATGAAATGGAAAAGCCAAACAATATTCGCGAATTAGTTATGACGACCATGATCAAGTGCGCGAAAAGTGGCTACTTTCGAATCATCTTTTAATTTCTGTTAAATGACACTTATTCAAATAGAATATGACAGTGTCAAATGTCAGCCCCCCTCATAAGAAAGACCCATACTAAGCTCATTGACGGATTCTTTTTCTCATACAAATTTCAACTCTCATTTTTACCCAATTTAGAATAAGAGCACTCCTATGTCAAATCAAATTTCAACTTCTTCGGTTGAGCGGGTATGACAAGTTAAAACATTGCGAATAGACAGACACACTTTCGCACTCAAATTTCATCATGTAGGGTAGACCGGGTACCCTTTGGCAGTGGGAAGGCTTTGTTTTTCGAATTTTCTTATAGATCGAAGAAAATTTAATATATCGAAAAATCGAATTTTATTTCACATCTCTAGTAGAAACTTTCCACTTAGTTTGACAGTTCTCAGTCAAACGCAAGAGTGACAGGACGTGTTTCTTTATTTTTCAGGTACCGGAAACAAAAAATCGAAGGTGAATATTTTCAAAAAAATCAATTAGTTCAATTTTTTTTACAAACTTTTCACTCCAATTTACCATTTTATTAAACATTAATTGGCTTTAAAAAAGTGCTTTGTGTAACTAGTTTCCGATCTTATAAAGTTAAAGGTTCTTGTCACTGGCAAACCCACCCCACGAAGTGGCTATGCCACTGGCAGACCCACGACAGAAAGTGGCTGTGCCATTGTCAAAAGCATCCCATAAAATGCCCTTAACACTGGCAATGACTGAGATGGTGAGTGAATGATTTTCAGATCGAAAGATGCCGCGTTTTTATGTCAAGAAATCAAACTACATTTTCATATTTCTGGAATTAAGGTACCCGGCAAAGCCTTCCCACCCCAGTGTACCCCTCATAGTACAAATTTGCCACACCTACCAATTTTTTTTGTATAATTTTTTAATGAAATGATATTAGATAGAAATCTATATATATAAAAAACAGCCTAATTTTTGTGTTCGTTCGCTAACCGGGCACATTGGCTGACCGATTTTCCTAATTTTTTCTCTAAATGCCAGAGGTTTTAGGGTAGAAGGCTTAGAAAAAATAAAATGTATACTTTTCAAATCACAAATGGTTCAATTGATAAGCAACTACAAAAAAAAAAAATGATCAATATACGAACACTCAATTTCGTCTGAGAATTGTGACAAATATTTTTATTCGATCGAAAAAGAAAATGTCAGTGAAGATATGAAATTATATTTGAACTAGCTGACCCGGCAAACGTTGTTGTGATGTATGAAATTTCTAGAGTATGAAAATATATTTGTATATGTTATTGTTTTTAGTGAGTGCGTTTCTGGTATATGAGTATGTGAGAGGTAGAGGCATATTTATAATGTTGTAAACGTTGATGGAATATGTCATTAATATAGTTTGATAACATGGTCAAATCTAACCCACAAACAGACATTTTTTTAGCCTTGAGTCAATAGTCATTGTCATTGCAAATGCCAATCTGATGAAGAACTGAATGCTTTCAAATTGAACTGGCACATCTGTGTACACAAACGTTTTGCGAATAATGCATTGCCACAATTGAATTGGTTGCTCGAAGTCGTGCAGCGTAAGATGTTCTTGATCAAGCAATACTTCGTTAAAGACACTAATCAAATTGCATTGGATTACGAATATTTGTGCAAACTATTGAGACGAAGTTACATGATCATGCTTCTTCTGGAAATGCGAGCACGTTATTAGTCTTAAACCGACAGGACAATATATAAAAAAAAGTCGGCAATGGCCGAATTGTTGCGTTGGATGAGTGCACAATGGCGCACAAAAATGTACTTTAAGCCTTTAATCTTATAACTTGAAGAATTTGGAGCCCTATATCTTTTGGCTGCTGAGGACAAACTTTGCCGATTATACTACGGTCAACTGCTGCAGACGAATTGAGTTGTTTAAAACCTTCTATTTTATGGCGGTATTTCAGGAAACTTACATTGGCCACAAATGTTCGTGTGCAGTTACTTTACGATGTATCTGCAGCAGAATTTAATAAGCAATTATTGGACATTACAAATGGAATGATTTCACTTGATTTTAAAGGCCAAATTTCACTTCCAAACAATTTTTATTGTAATGCAAATCCAAGGAATGAGTTGATTCAAGATGTCTTCCCAAGTGTAAATAAAATTTCAAAAATCACGTTTAGTTGAGTTGAAGTGCAATATTAGCTGTTGCAGATAAAAGTCTTTCTAAAATCAATGTAACAATTTATTTTGAACGAAATAAATAAATGCACAATTTTTTGGCCACAAATAGTTTGACGGAATTACAAAAATGAAAACGATGTAGAAAATTTTACGTCAAGACGGAGTTTTTGAATTTTTTGGATTCATATTCCAGGACTGCGACCACATTTTTTCACTCTGAAGGCATGAGAGTCAATTTCTATGTTTCGGAACATCAATCAACCATGTTGTAGTACAAGACTAGCAGTAAAGACGTCAATGGCAAATGGGCTACCAGACATGTCATTTGATTCTAAACGTAGTCAGTTTCCTGTTCGACTTGAATTCCCTGTCAAAATAAATAAGTCGAAAGGAACAAAATTTTGACTTTAAGGTCAATTTTTTTTTTTCAAATATTGCGTAAAAAACATTTTTACCTTATGACCAAAAAAATTACAAAATAAAATCTCATTGATAAGTGCATACAAAAACCCATACAATTTATGATACTTGGGAAAATCTAAAACAGGTAAGAAAATAGTATTTTTATTTTTCAATATTGTTATTGCAGATAATTGATAGTTTTAAGAAAATTTATAACACTGTGCAATCCTGAAGAGGGTTAAAGGTATGGCTACCTGACTTGCTGTCAAAACCCTAACTGCCTAACCTCTTCTCAAGGAGTTAAATTTTGTGTATGTTTAATGGGTACATGAAATAAAAAATTAATATAAAAAAATTGAAAAACCAAAAGATTATTCATCAGATTAGCAAGTACAGACACGATATTTCTAGGAATATTGTTCCATTTCTGCAGATCCATCAACTACCGTATTCTTCATCCAGCCAATCCTTAATTTCACGACCGTTGTTTGCTGAAGCCCTGCGAAGCGGGCAGGGATTTAGCTAGTTACTTATAAGAAAATGATAGTAAGAAACCTCAACTTTTAAATTTAAACAAATTTTCGAAAGATTAAAAACCTAAATCATGGCAAAAGCTTCCTGGTCTACCCCAAAGCCTAAATACTTATGATCTGCAAAGCACATTTTTGCTTGATGTTATCAAATTTCTTAGCTCCTAAAAATAAATACATTTTAAGTACATATTTATAAACCTCTTTGGCATAGGCCCAATCTTTTCACTTAGAGGCATATTTAACCTAATGATGATCTTTAAAATGTACCTCCTCCATACTCATTCTCAATTAATTAGACGCTATCCAGTTTTCAAGTCCATGTTAAATGAGACAATTGCTATTTACTTAAAAAAATACTAACATTCCTTTGTTTGGTCGGCATGTTAAAAATAATCATAATAATCAAATATAATTAAACTGCCATTATTGCTTATTATTTCGTACCTTACCGTTACATTAATTATTAATAAATTCCCCATCTAACAGATAATCCGCATTGAAACTACATTTTTATCTATTTGGACCAACAACTTTCTTCTTCGGATGCTAAATGGTTTCAAATTCTCTTTTAGAGCTCTTTTCTTTGCCTCTAGCGAAGTTATGCTTCCATGGAAGTTTAGTTTCGATAAACTCAAAAGAGATGAGATGCTGGCATGGCATCGTTCTCGTGTTTTTTTTTTGTTTTTTTTTGTATTATGAATTTCGTTCGATGAGAGTGAAAGTTGTTGTTTTCAGTTTTAGTGTTTTTATTTTTTATCCGAACTTCTGATCAGGTGGACTACTGGTAGGACTACTTATCTTCGATAGTAAAAAAAAAATATATTAATAATTATACATACATTTTTTTGGAAATCAATTGGTAAAGCGGCGGCGGTGGCGTGTTGACGTTTTTGCAATAATATTTTGTTTATTTTTCTTTGAAAATCGAAAGCCATTATCGTGATTGTCTTAATTTTAATGCAAATTAGTCTGAGGTTAGGTTATGTTACGTCGAGTTGTGTTAGATTTTTCTTGAACTTAATTAACTTTCGTTTTTTTTTTTGTGAACAGATTCTCTATAATGATATCGGAATTCATGAATATCGACAAAAAGAAATCGATGCCAATTCGGTTTTATTTAAATAAGTTTTTATGTTGTAAAATTTTAAGAGACCAAGATTGGAAAAAGAAGCAATGAAACTGGCTTTCATTTTCACGCTCGTTGTAAATTGAAACACACAACATTTTATATGAAAATATGCAAGAATTTATGAATAAAAAGATGAAAGTTTTTACTTAATTGGTTAAAGTTTCACTTGTCTATATATGGATTTGGTTTTGGTCATAAATAAATAAAAGCCAATGATTTAGACAAAATAACGTTAACTGGGTTTTGGTTTACATTGAGAAAGCCGATCAAAAGATCCTTAGAAAAATTGTCAAAAAGCACACGAAAGTGAGTTAGGAGTTGTATTCTACATCAAGTACCCATATATTCAAGTAAACTAGCAAGCTTCAATAAATCAATATTTCCAGCAAATAAAATACCGTTGAGAACTTCACTCAACAAATTGACTATAATCTTATTCTCAAAAGCACGATTATCATCTCAAAAATTGGTGATTTTTATGGGAGAACGTCTGTCAGCAAGGACACTCTGCAAGATGGTTTTCTGCCCCCTTTTCTGTGGAACATTTAGTAGTTAACGAACTGAAACCCTGGAGAAAGGAGGCTACAAAGTGAATGCTTATGCCGACTTCGTTGTTATTGCCATCAGAAGAAAACATCTTAGAACCCTTAGTAACTTTCTCGAAAACGCGTTTAATATGCTCACGAGATGGGCTGATCACTGTGGACTTGGTACAGAAAAGCTCTTTTTTCTTTTGCAAAAATGCCAAAGGAATAAAATGGAGTTTTCAACCTCGTATAACCAATTGACTTGGCTATAAAAATCTATCGGTCCTCCTACCTATGGATTAGCAGTATATAGTGTATTGCTCTGCGAGTACAGCTGTACGACCCAAAGCCCCCCCTCAATGGACCATTAATAATGTGGGTCAATGTTCTGAACATCTTTTGCTTACACCACTCCAAAACGCTAACTCGGCGAACATTTTCAAGTCTCCATTCTTTCGAGAGCCGAATGGGAAGGGAAGAAATTCCTGAAAGACCAGACAGAGAATTCATTTTTGTACAAATGGGTTCAAAAGTGTCCGTGGTTTAGTAGTTAAGTGCGTTGGCTGCTAAGTAAAACGTCGTGGGTTTGAGTCCTATGCGTGCCCACCCAGTTTTTATTTCATCTTTTACGGGAACTACCTCTTGCGAAGGACTGACAAAACTTCCAAGAGTATCAATCTGTCAAGAAAAAAGTGCTTCTCGACTTTGCCAATATACGAATCCTCTCTCTCAGTGGGGCAGTAAAATCTCTCAACGGTGTCTCGACTATACACTCAAACGGCCCTCGATTATCAATCTGCTCTTATGGATATGAGGCAGCAATTTAACATTCATCTCTGTTGGGTGCCGAACTACAGAGATATCGCCATGGGCGGATCCAGAGACTCTTGTTAGGGGGGGCGACCCTGAAAATGTTGATTTAATAGGCAAAGAAAAAGAGGTCTTTAAAAGAACAATTAATCGTACAGGGTTTTGAAAAAGAATGAAGATATACGCCATTTAGGCCTTGGCTCTTCAAGAACTGTCACGCCACCTCTATTTTTATTAATATCTCTAGGACATTTTTGAAGATAGGAAACCAAGCTGTTAAACAACTTCCTACGGTAATTCAGTAGGCCAGTTCCACATAAAAATATCTCACTGCGATCTCGATGTCACTTTGATTGAGCCAAAATCATTGTGTGGAAAATAATTCTCAGTTCTCATTGAGATAAAGTGGTTACCTTACAAATTGTTGCTATGCATTTGTCAGTCACGTCAAATTAGCTATGCGAGAAATCTAAATCTAAAATAATTTCATCTCAGAGATCCGAGAAAAAATCTCAGTTCTCAACTGAGAACTGAGATTTTTTGTTCAACTTAGGTATAAAATCTCTGAGACCTCTGAGATCTCTGTGATTTGGTATAAGGTGGAACTGGCCTTATGAATTGAAGTTGATTTTATTAAGGGTAGATATTATGTTAGCAAAATTTTGATATTTTTAATTTCCCAGAGGAAGTTATTGTCAAGGGTCCAATTTTGTGAATTTACAATTTTTGCATCAAAACATTTTATCATCATGTCAGCGTGTGTAGATGCGTATTGGCGTTACGTTTTTTTCTACAATTATCTCCAGAACTACTCACAGTATTGACATGAAATTGGACTCGTTGAATTAATAACGCGGAATTGCGTTATTAAGTTTTGATTAAGTTTTCAGCGATAGATAGACAATTTTTTAACTGGCATTAAAAATTTGGAAGTAGTAAAAATTCGTCATTTATGCATGAAAATTATGATTATCTCGCGAACAGCTCATGGTGCTGATATCAAATTGGTCTCGTTTGGCCCAAATGTACTTAATTAAGAACTGAATAAGTTTTCAGCGAAATTGGCTTAGCGGTTTTTTGTAAGGATTGAAAAAAAAAACTGAAAAAATCAAACAAAAAATCTCAAAGTATTCATCATTTATTCATGAAAATTATGATGATTTCAACATAAAATGCAACAATAGTTCGAAAAATGTTATTCATCAATGTTATAGAAAATATATTATTTTAAAATAATTTGATACAAACAATTGAAAACGAGTTTAAGCGGATATATTTTTGTGGTTCCTAGGAAAAGAGATTGACTATACAGTTTGATTTCTTATAAACAATTGAATATTTTTTTTATTTTTTTCCCTATGGGAAGTAAGTCGTGCCTACCACAGGGTTCGCACTCATGTTTTATAATTTCATTTTTAATGTTACCACGTGCCACGGTCGTGATGATGATTTATGTAAAAAATTATTTTAAAACTATATTCTGCGTGTCAAATCACCAGATTTTAGGCGGCTTATGGGGGGCAATCGCCCCTATCGCCCCCCCTCTGAATCCGCCCTTGGATATCGCAGATATTGCGTCCTCAAACAACTTCTCAAACGACTTCTGCAGAAACTGTGTGGACGAAGAAGAGGAAGAAACAATCTCTCACCTTCTCTGTACGTGCCCCGGTTTTCCTTTAAAAGGTAAACTTCACCTGGGATAATATTTCTATCTATCTAATCTTCGCTCTCTAATGGCTCAATGACTTATAGTAACTAATCCCTAGATTCATTTGGTATGACAACGGCCCTTTTCATGGCCTAAATGGGTGGATCCTGTACACGCAACCAATTTAACTTAAACTTGTGTTAATTCGGAACATGCCAGTGGTTAAGTACCAGACTTGTTGGGGCGTTTCATTCATACATTTTGACATAAATAGGATACCGATCTCGGAGTGGAGCTACAGAGGTCCGATTGCTGCAAACGGCGAGGTGCCGAACCGATAATAATTAAAGGTTATCAGTCATCTCTGGACTGATACAGGTGTAATATTTTCCTCAGTTTGCTCTATAGACTCTACCTTAGCATGTTGTTGGTTTAATGTCCAATAATGTAAATTTATGTTGAAAAAGATATTCAGTCACGATAGATCTTCTTCTTTTATCAAGAATATACAGGGTGATTCACGAGCGTTGTGCTAAAATGCTAGAGCGTGTAGGTTGAGTTCAGACAAGAAAAAAAACGTATGGAAGGGGGAGGGTCTATTCCCCCGCGTTTAGCCGGGAGGGGCAATTTTCTGAAAAATTGACTTATTTTATAAAAAAAAATATTAAAAATCAACGGCTTCGTTTACAACACGGTGTTATACCTAAGCCAGAAACATCTCCTTTCATTTTGTTTTTAAATCAAATTGTTTTAACGAATAGTTTAAAAAATATTAATTTTCAAACTCAAAATTTTCAAAAAAAACAAAAAAAATAATTTATGAATCTAATTTTGTTTTAAAAAATCAATGCCATTGTCGAAAACCGGATGCAAAAATGTCTTTCCGTTTTTGAGAAATAAAAACAAAAACCAGAACCACTTTTTTCTAAGAAAATCTTTGTTTTTATTATTTTACCTATCTCGACTTTTAGTTTTATTAATTTATGAAACATTGACCTTTCTTAAGATGATTAAACCACAATTTTTCTTGAACGAAAAAACAATAAACAACCTAAAGGTAAATAAAAGACATCCCATAATTAAAACATTAACCTTTCTTTAATTATTATTTTTAATCGAGTAATTATAACAAATTTTCAATATGATCCCCATTTCTTAGAAGGCATAGATTATATCTCCTTCTAATGCCTGCACATAAATTTATATTTGATAAATTTTCCCGCAATTTTACTCCAGCGACTTCAATTCGTTTTTTAAGCTGTTCCAAAGAAACGATTTCCACTTCGTATACATAATTCTTCATGAATCTAAGGGTGGTAAATCTGGTGATCAAGGAGGCCATTCTGTTGGGCCTCTTCTCCCAATCCATCGGTCCCTAAAATGATCATCCAGCCAGTTTCTCACTTTTACTTGTAAGCTATAGTGTGCTGGAGCAACATCTTGTTGATAGATTAAACTATCGGTTATAGCCAATGGAACGTTGTCCAACAAATTGGGCAAAAGGACTCGTAAGAACTCTAGGTATGATTCTGCATTAATAACGGAATTCAGAAATCGGGGTCCGATCACGGTGTGTCCAACAATACCAAGCCAGACGTTACAGCTAAAGCGGTGTTGCGATTTGTTCTGCTTTTTGTTGTGTAGATTGGATTCACTCCAGTGGTGTAAATTGTGAAAGTTAGTGACTCCATCCCTGGTAAACTGTGCCTCATCCGTCCAGAAAATCCTTTCAAAGTAGTTGCGTTTAGTTTTATCTCTAAGCAGCAATGATCGAAAAAATTCTGCTCTCAATAACCTGTCGTTTGCTGTGAGTTCATGAACTGGCGTGAAGTAGTAGAGTGTAAGTGTTCCGTTGCAAGCACTCTCCATGCTCTAGATTGGGACACTCCGAGCATTGTAGCCATCCTCCTTGTAATAATGGAGGGATTACGTCGGACCGTATCTAAAATTCTTTCCTCTATGATTGCGGGTCCTGCAATTGGCCTTTCACTTCTTCTAAGCTCTAGCTGTCCGTGCTCTCTTAGACGTCGGTGGATTCTTGAAAACATGCTACGATTCGGGCACCATCTATTGGGATGTCTTTCAGCGTAAAGTCTTTCAATTTCTCGATCTTGACCAATAGCTAAACCGTAGCAGAAGTGCATGTCCGCTAACTCTTCTCGAGAGTATGAGTTTGATATTGTTATGTGTTGATTAGTCAATATTTCAATTGGAAATGGTTGTTTACTAAATATGCGATGCCTTTTATCCACCTTTAGGTCTTTTTGTTCAAGAAAAAATGCTTAACCCTTCACAGGCAGGTGGCCGCGGCCCACCGGCATAATAAGATATAAGAAACATTTCAGGTCAGTTTTCAGTCGCTATCAATGAACAAAATGATTAATCCAGGGAAAATCCAATACTTTTCTACTTTATTGAGGCCTCATAAGATTCCAATTACAGAACAAATATTAAAAGAAAGGTTAATGTTTCATAAATTAATAAAACTAAAAATCGAGATAGGTAAAAATAAAAACAAAAATTTTCTTAGAAAAAAGTGGTTCTGGTTTTTTTTTTTTTATTTCTCAAAAACGGAAAGACATTTTGGCATCCGCTTTTCTGTTTTCGACTAAAAATTAACAATGGCATTCAATTTTTAAAACAAAATTAGTATTTAATTACATAAAATGTTGAAAAAAAATTGTTCAAAAATGTTTTTTTTTTAATTTTGAGTTTGAAAATTAATATTTTTTAAACTATTCGTTAAAACAATTTGATTTAAAAACAAAATGTAAGAAGATGTTTCTGGCTTTGGTGCACGCTTGCAAAAGTCCAGACGCTGAATCCAATTTTCTACGGTTTTCAAGCATAAATCGGCCGATACTGCTGCAATTTTACGTTCGATATTCGTACGAAGTTGTTGCTCGTTGGCATAAACCATAGATTTGACGTAGCTCCACAGGAAATAGTCTAACGGCGTTAAATTGCATGAACGAGGCGGCCAATTCGCAGGTCCATTTCTGGAGATAATGCGCTTATCGAACTTCGTTCTCAATAATTCGATTGTTTGGGCCGTTGTGTGACATGTGGCACCGTCCTGTTAAAACCACATATCGTCCAAGTCCATATCATCCGATTCATTTCAAAAAAAATCATTCACAGTAACGTGCCGGTCTTGATCATCACGGAAGAAGTACGGCCCAATGACACCACCAGCATGTAAACCGCAACAAAGAGTGATTTTTACGGGATGTAATTGTGCCTCGTGAAGCACATGTGGATTGCTGCGAGACTGATTTGGGTCATCCGCAATTGATGCGCTAGCGGCAGCAATATTCTCGACACTACGGGCACTTCTTTGTCTCACTGGCACGGGAACATTTTGTACTGAGCCTGTGGATTCAAATTTTTCCACTAGAAGCTCAATTGTTGATCTGGCAGGACGATTATGACGACCATAAATTTTACCTAGCGCTCTTAAAGTGTTGACCACTGACTCCGTATTTCGGTAGTAAATTTTAATAATTTCGACTCGTTGTTGGATCGTATAACCTTTGCATGATGAAATGGCAAACCTTACTGAAGAGAAATGTCAAGAAAGCGGGAAAAAATATGGCGTCGTTTGCTGTTCCTATCGGTCTACTTTTGTAACGTTCCTACTGAAAAACCCTTTAAAATAAGTCAATTTTTCATTGCCCCTCCCGGCTAAACAGGGGGGAATAGACCCCCCCCTCCCACACGATTTCTTTTTTGTCTCAACTCAACCTACACGCTCTAGCTTTTTGGCACAACGCTCGTGAATAACCCTGTATAATATTAGTTCGTGCTAAAGAGAATACAAAAGTAATTTTCCTATTTAATGGGTAGATTTACGCGTTTACAAGCTCGAAGTAGGTAATTGGTTTATCTCCTCACAGCAACCAGCAAGCCTCCTAAATACATTTTTTTAATAAAGGCTTAATTACCTACTTATTATTTTTTAACAACTCTTTTCCCTTAAACAAACGTTTTTCTTGTCCCCACACTTCATACACTGAAAGTAAGAAAGAAAAAGCATCATCGACCGGAACAATTGCCTCGCACATAATAATTGCTACTCTAGCTGATTTAACCAGGCAAGATTAAATTGACAAAACAACAACAAATAGCCAACATTAAAACCCTCTATTGAAATTGAAACCCTCATTAGGGGAATTATACGCGACAATCAACAAAACTGACACCCGAAATTTGGGGAAAGCAAAAAAGAACGCAAGCCGATTGTATTTATTATTATTAATTTAATCTTTTTTTCCGTTCGGAATTAAATGATAATTTATTCAAATAATTTACCACAAATGGACCTACTTTGCCATTGAAAACGAAATCCATCGTTAGCTCTGGAATTGTGTTTTGAGAGTGAGTGAGTATACGGTTTCCATTTCAGAAGCTTATTTTGTCATAATAAAGAAACCTAAGTCCGAAACGGCAAATAATAATAAACTCGTAAAGGAGGATTAAGTTCGCTGGTAGGTCCTCTGTCTGTGTTGGCTTTGGCTGGGATGGGGTAGAGAGTCTGGTGGGTCTTGGAGAGTGCATAATCCTCTCATTTGGTCAAAAAGAAAAAAAAAACCGAAATTTATGATTCAGTGTCTAGAGGGTCTTGATCTTGCACTTGAAGACAACAACTTGAATAATTCAAAGCCAAACAACCGGATACCATCAAATGGGGAATTGCTTTGAGATATAGAAAAAATGCTCTTGGAAATTTCAATTTCAGCAGAAGGCAAGGGGAAACGCATTCGGATTCGAACTGTCTGGTGTGTGTGTGCGCCTTTTGAAGAGTTATGAAGCTTATATTTCATGGTCTGATTGTGGCTTGAAGAATGAATGGAAGTCAACAGAAGGGGAGTCGATTCGTTCGTCTTGCGGCTAATGGGGAGGAAATTCATCTTCCCTCCCTTCGAGTTAATGATGGTGAAATTTTTCTAATTTTTCTTCGGTTTCGGTTTTTCTTGAGCACAAAAAACGAAAATTTTTTCATGTCGTCGGGTGGTAAATTTTCTATGAAGTATTTATGCGATCAGAACATATAACTTAAATTCAGTCGATTGGAACGATTTCAAATAAAAGGCTGGGTATGTAGGTAATGTGGCTCGACCTATCTTCGTTTGTGTCTGAGGAATTACTACACAAGCGTGTCAATTTATTTCGATTTCTTTAAAGGGGAATTGAAATTGTTGAAAAAAAAATCCATAAATATAATTGAAAATTGTTGGGGGAACAGCAAATATTCAAGGTATAGGGTTTGTTATTTGGTAGCGACTCATTCCTTTGAAATGAAGATCTTTAAATGAATTGTGAAAGATACAGGATGTCTCGAAATAGACTTTTGAAATTTTGATGAAACTTGAATTCCTGACAGTTTAGCAGAATCTATGGGAATGGTGTTGAACATTTGGTAGTGTTTTTCTGTACATTTTATATTTTTATTGACCGATTACAACTACTCGGCAATTTAAAAATTCCATCTATTAAAGATAAGACCTAGGAAACGTGAAATCACTTAACAGAAGGAGAACAAAAACTCGCTGAAGGATAAGGAGCTAGGAATTAACCTGAGAGGACAACCAAAGCACCGCACCAACTACAGAGAACAAGATATTTTTTGCTATGGTGTATTAATAGTGAAGGCCTTCTGTCAACAATCTGATTGTTTTTTTTTTCAGGCCGAGGTATTACTCGTCGAATGTCCAGAGCATTATAATACTCAAGGAAAAGTAATGAACTAAAGTATAAACTGTTTGCCCAAATTCTGTGAGGAGCAGTCTAAAGTCTGAAGGAGTATGTTTGCACTATTAAACCTAATCCGCGGTTGAGATGGTATTCTCAATTAAAATCTAGAATGGGTTTTTGGAAATTTAAGTAAATTTAATGAACAGCTCAGGAGGAGCAAACAGTAAGCAAACGGTGGGACCAGCTCTTAAGAAGTTAGCAATAAGGAAAAAATTACACAAGCGGGTGAATGGTAAGCTTACAAAGCGCAATAAGCCTATTCCGAGGTGTCGTTTCTTGAAAACCGTAGGTATGGAACTTTTGAACGCAATTACTACCCCATTTTTGTATGTAATTTAGCTCTCCCCGAAGCTTTTCGCCCGCAAACCAACGGGAGATAGCTTTCCGCAAAGATGAGGTTTGGAACTCCACACCTGTTAAGGTTACAAGTAGGGTGGTATCCAAACTTTTTTGGGTGGAACAAATAGTATTGTCGATATTGGTGTTTTTGCATGCAAGAAATTAGCTATTTTGACTTGTTACTAGGCGGCGCTAGATTTGAATGTCAGGTTGATTATACCTGTCAAATATTATATGTAAACAAAGGTCAACACTTTTCTTATCAGTAACGACACCCCTGTATCTTTTCAGTGATGCTGTCGATAATTTTTTTGGATATCTGTTTTTTTTTTTTTTTGTAGGTTTGAAAAGAAGAAGAAAAGAAAATGCTGTAAGAAAATTCGACGTCGGACGGCTACAAATCTAAGAGATCGCCAGATCCTCCTCTGATCGAGGGTTCTTTATCTTGACTTAAGGAGTCCTATGCCGCCAACATCAAGTATCGAAGCCCAGTGGCAACATTGCCAGAAAGCAGTTAGAGATGCCGCCTCTAATGTGCTGAGTTTCACACAGCCACCAAAACGAAACCCCTGGTTTGATGAAGAATCCAGCAGGCCCATGCAGCCAAGCAGGAGGCATACAAGGTGGCGCTGCATAGAAGTACAAGAGCTGTTCGTGAGCTCTACGAGAAAAGGATTACAACGGCGACGAAGAACAAAATTCCGCCGCCAGGTAGGAGCCCTTCATCGGACATGATGATAGTCTAATTCCTTGAACATGACCTTGAAGAAGTCAAAACCGCAATATCACGGCTGAAATCCAACAAAGTCGCTGGAGCAAATGGTCTAGCTGCCGAGCTGTTCAAAGCAGCAGGTGACGAGCTGGATATTAGCATACATTAAATCATCTGTAAAATATGGTCGGAAGAATGCATGCCCGATGAATGGAACCTCAGCATTGTTTGCCCGATTCTGAAAAAGTGAGATCCTCTAAACTACACCAACTACAGAGGAATCAATTTACTTACCATCGCGTACAGGATCCTCTCTGCCGTAATTATATGAGAACGTCGTTAACAATCTGATGATTGGTATCCTTATCAATGTGGGTTCGTACTAGGAAAGTCAACCATCGACCAAATGTTCACTTTTCGGCAGGTCCTGGAAAAAACCTATGAACTCCAAATCGATACCCACTTTTTCATCGATTTTACTTCCTAGGCTCCGCTATAAACACGGGCAATAACACCAGCGCCGAGATCAGACAAAGGATAGCTCACTATTTCTTTGTGCTAAAAAAGCGATTGAGTTGAATACCTTCATCATTAGAGCCCTGATCTATGGTGCAGAAGCATGGACCTTGACAAACTCGAATGAATGTGCCTTAGGCTGTTTCGAGAGAAAAGCCATCGAATTTTGCAATCCTATTCGGTAGTCCTGGGCCTTCGGAAAGCAAATGATATTACAAGGAGTGGACCCGCGATAGTTTGCTTTCTCTCGACCTTAAAATTACCTTATAGAAATGAGAATTAAAACATTATCGGATTCTTTTAAGGGTACATAAACAAAATAGCATTAAAGATACAAACATTTTCTATTTTTTTCTTTTACTCAAGGCACCCTGTAAGAAATAAACACTAAACAACTTCCATATTATTATGATTCCCTTCTATTTCATGTTCTTTTTCCAAGAACGCATTGCCTGCTTGATTGATTGGAATAAATATTAATGAAGATGTTAAATTGTATAAACCTAAATCGATAGAAATATTTCATAATCACTACCAATGGAATAAAAATCAACCCTTTCTTATTAAGGTATCGAAAAGTACATAACTGTTAGGCTAGGCGCATATTGGGACCCGTCTAAGGTGTGTGACGTGACCAGACAACTGTCGCACGGCATGATTATAGAAACATGTCATTTTTTTTTATAATTTGCACACACTAAAGGGGCTTTTTATACCCTTATTATATGCCAGAGACACAGTGAGCGCATTAAGAAGAGATGAAGGGGCTTAAAAGTAAGTGTCGGTGTACACTGGTTTTGAATTTATCAACATTGCAATGACTGGGAGTGGGAGAGACAGAGTGTGGAAGGGAATTTCACATTCGTGTAGTACGACTAAAGAACGATTCTCTATACTTAAGAGTACGTCCGATGTTGGGCTCGAGGGTAAACTGATGGGCATTCCTTGAAGCGCGGGTATTACGGTTGAATTGTTTAAGGCGAGGAACGCAACTGGCTATTTCTCTAGAGCACTTACCGTAGAAGTAACGATAAAACAGAGAGGCACGAAACGTTTGGACGGTGGGCTAAAGGAAAAAGGAGTGAATGAATCAGTGATGTCTCTATCACCGATCATTCTTACGGCTCTTCTTTTTATACCATCCAAGAGGCTTAAGTAAGTTACTGGAGCCCCAGCCCAAAGATGGGAATTGTACTCAAGCTTTGGACGGATATAAGTCTTATAGATGACATCCAGATCAGACGGGGAGAAAAAATTCTTACATCGTCTTAAGAAACCCAAACATCTTGCGGCATTTTTGGCGACATCGCGTATGTGGTGCTCGGTCCACAAGAGGTGGTCAGTGATGCACATACCGAGAATCTCGAGATGTTCGGTCTCATTGATGCAAGTGCCACTCATGGACAGTGGCAAGGGGGGTATATCTCGCTTCAACGATACAAGACAGCATTGGGTTTTCGAAGCATTAAACTCTACACGGTTCTTAATTCCCCATTGGACAATGCTGTTTAAGTCAGAGTTTAATGAGCTTATCATATTTTGCCGTTGCAGTTCCACATCCGAAAAGGAGGGATGTGAATCTGGAAATGAATATGAGAAGCTAAGGGTACTATCGTCAGCGAAACAATTTATTGGATTAGAAGTAATAGACAAGAGATCATTAATAAAAATGATAAAGAGGGTTGGAGACAAAACGGAGCCCTGGGGCACACCAGCATTTATATTGTGGGTTTCAAACTTGAATCCGTCCAATACAACTTGTATTGAACGATTCGAAAGAAATTTCTAACCCAACGAAGTAGGGATTCATCGATTCCAAAGGCACGCATTTTCGATAAAAGAGCAAGATGCCAGACTTTATCAAATGCCTTTGAAATATCAAGTGCAACAATCTTACTTTCTCCAAAACGATGTAAAGATTTGTTCCACTGTTCGGTGAGATAAACCATCAGATCACCAGTGGACCTGTTGCTGCGAAAGCCGTACTGCCGATCATTAAGAAGCTTTCGGTCTTCGAGATATTTCTTGAGCTGATAGTTTATCAGCGTTTCCATGACCTTAGAAAGAAGGGACGTAAGTGCAATCGGCCGATAATTGGAGGGAGAAGAAGATTCACCTTTTTTCTGGGATTGGCTGGACAAATGCTGTTTTCCAACTACTCGGAACGAGTCCAGGAGAATAGTATAGATGGAAAAGCTTACGCAGGGGTTTTGCCAGCGTGGAAGAACACCTCTTCAGAATAATATCCGGATACCATCCGGACCAGCGGATTTATGTATGTTGAGATCCTTTAAGACTCGCGCCACAGCACGAGTGCGGAAGAAGATTTGTCCCATTGAATCATTGACACGCTACAGAACTGGAGGAGTCATGACACTCACTGGCAGCGAAGAGTTGGTGGCGAACTGCCTAGCAAAAAGATTAGCTTTCGCGCGAGAACTAACAACTGGAGTGTCATTGTCAACGAGCGTAGGGACCGAGGAAGAAGAAGAATTCTTCATATTTTTTACAAATGACCAAAAATTCTTACTACCTTCGGGACATTGCAATATTTTTTGCATTAATTTTTGATCATGCAAACATTTTGTCCGACGAGTATGGGCATTGCAGGCCTTCCTGGCTTGTTTCAACTTGTTGCGGTTGTCCTCAGTTGGGTTGGCCTTAAAACACCGGAACTTTACTTCTTTTTCTCTGATGATAACCTCCTTAGAGCTTGAATCAAACCATGACTTTTCCTTGGGTTTGATGCTTTTAACCCTATTCGGGATAAAAGTTTTCATTCCCAACATAGTGACCAGTTAAAGATCCAGAAGAAGTTATTGAGACCGTCCCTGTTGGCTTTCTCGTATTGCCACACGGTTCTCTTCGGAGCTCTTTCTTTAACTGGATTAGTTTGACCCGAGAAATTTGCAGATATGATACTATGATCTGATCTTCCTAGAGGCGTTAATACACTGATAGTGTATCGTGGTCAGACGTAAGAAACAAGTCAAGAGTATTTTCCGCCTGGCCATTAATGTCCGCTATTCGAGTAGGCTCAGTGACAAGCTGAGTAAGGTGGTTAAACTCAGCAAATATTTCAACACACAATCCTTCGGGTGTTGTCGCGCCCGAATGGAGAAGCCAAGAAGAATTGTGTACATTGAAATCGCCCGTAATAACGATTTCAGTGTGAGGATACGAGGATACAATTCTTTGAATGGAATCAGACAGAGCATCAAATTCGCGAGAAGTTGAAGCTCTGTCCAAATTTGGGCTTCGATAAAGAAAACAATAGTGAATGATGTGCTTATTTATGGTGAACTTAAACCACATAAAATTGAAAACAGGGTTGGAGCAGCGTCCATATTGTGGAAGGAATTGATAAGCGACATCATTCCTTTCAGTAGGAACGGAATTCTCACCTACTTGGGTTTCACTCAGTGCCAAAACAGCTGGCACAGTGTGGATGTACGTAGCGAGAAAATTCGTACGTAGCCCACGAACATTACAGTAATCTACACTAAAGTTGCCAATCATTGCAAGTAAAAAAAAAAAACAAAAAAAGCAAAACAGACGAGATCTAAATGCCGTTCTCCGCAAATTGATTCGCGTGTCTCGCGTCACAATACATACATATCTATATTAATTAAATCACAAATTGTAAAGCAGGGCAAGAACATCGCAAAGATTTTGTCAAAAGTTAACTATTTTTTATTTATTTATCAATATGCGCTGTCCTGTTTATTTATATTGTTCACAAAAACAAGCGCTGTGCTGTGTATCGTCACTCGTGTCGAACACGGATCAATATGCGCCTAGCCTTATAGCGTAAACATTTATTTTTACAATCTAAGAACTGGACTGTATTTTTTTTTTTTTGATTGTCTAATATTTTCATGTTCACCTTACTTTTAGTATCAAAGAAAACCATTTGTTCTTGCATTCCTATTTCCAGTTCAACCTTTCTTAGGTTGACATAGTTTTGTTTTCCTGTAACCCAATAATATCAACTTTTCGACATGGGATAGGAATTGCCATTAATAGAAGAAACCAATTAAGGTGAGAAGGCAACAAAAACAGAAATGAAGATAAAGTTATTTAACCCTATGACATATCAAATCCTTATTTTAAAGATCAAGGTAAGGGTTCTTTATCTTAAATGCTATCTCACTTTGTTAGGAAGGAGTTCTTATCGTAAGAGACAAGGAAACATTAAGAAAATTTTATTCATTTCTATGCACACTTATTAGATGTTTATATCTCCTAAACTTGTTTTAATAAGATAAGATCTAATAAGTTCCTCACTTTGTAAGACAAAACTAACAAAAAAAAACCGAACGCTGCCATTTATTTATGTTTCTGTACTAATAGAGCATTTATAAGTATATAAATACAATTCAAATGAGATAGCAATCAATTCGTTATGGTTGACAATTCTGTCCTGGTTAACATTATTTGTTTCGATGTTTGTGACGTCAAAACAAACCCACAATAACTCCAAAAAGACTTACGTTCAATAGGTAGTATAAAATGTAATAGACTTTCTTGACTCTTTCTTAGCTTGATTACTTGGCCAAGACCTTAGCAATAAGATCCAAGGAACAGACAACAAAAGAAATAATAGTTCTAAAATAAATGTGTATGTCTATATAGTCTAACCTTAATAGCAGTTTTGATAGTAGAGAGTAGATAATGGGAAATGAATCAGTTGTCGAAGCAAAAGACATTGTTATAAGCAATTGATATGTCTTTCAGAGCGTCTTTTATTTCCGTTGCTGGTACAGTGACACAAACCTTCAATTTACAACATTCTCTTCATTTTTTTCCGTACAAAATGTCATTCGATTGACTTTGTAAATTCAAGCATAAAATGGGAAACCGGAAATAGGAAGTGGAAGTGAAGTACCAAAATTCTGAAAAACTTATAAACGATGCCTGGACCACCAAAAGTTTCCCTGAAGTTCGGAAAAAGGGAATAATCGACAAGCTCCTAAGAAAAAGAAGACCTTGCAAAGTTTGAAAACTGGAGAGCTGTTGTCCAGGTAGAAGAAAAAATGATCGTGGAACGCATCAGGGAACATCTACTAGAGGCCACATTCGATGACGAATAAGAATAATTCTGGGCTGGATCTCCTGTATTGATCACATCAACTTTACCATTACCTTGCGGATCATTATTGAGCATGAGCAGTACGTTGAATATCCATAACCACTATACCTGTCGTTTATCGCCTTCGAAAAGTCCTTTGATAGCGTCAACGCAGAGTACATCCAGTTTAGTTTTACACAATAGAGGCATCCCAGAATAACTAATTGATATTATGAAAGCAATATTTGATGGAACCAAGTGTCACGTTTGGCAGCGACGACAAGAAGCAGAGGACAGTCGAGTCAGCGTCCGGAAACCGAACACGATGGCGCGAGGTGTATTGGAGGCCCTATGCCCCTCACCGACTTAACACTAAACAGGTCTGAAGACCTAAGTAAGTATAGGTAAGTATAGGACAGGCCAGGTCTTATACCATTACGCAACAGTCCCTCAGGTGGGTCAGTTCAGTAAAACCATTTTCAAATGCTGCTTGGAAATATCTACAATTCCCTGTGCTTTGGTGACAAGGTTTCCTTCACTGTTTTGAAGAGCCGGTGTCCCGGTTCTGAAGCCAGAAGTTAATGGCTTCGACCTTGTAAAGAAACCCGGGTGTTGTTCGTGGCCCGTTACTCTTCACGATCTTTGAGCTGAGAAACTGTTGATGCTCTTTTCTTCTTTTTCTCATTTCTGTTTTGTTGACATCTGTGGTATTTGGGAGGACGGCGGATATCGCTCACTGAAGTCTCTGGCATTCTCCGGCAACCGATGTTGAATTTCCTTTCTTTTTTTGTCGAGCTCCAGGAAGTGATCAGAGTCGATATTTGCTCCTCGGAATGTGCGTACGTTCAAGATGTTGGATGTGTGCCTTACGCCGATTAGCACACTGAAAAAACAAACGGTCGTTAATATAAGAAACGACGTTTATTGACTGGTTATTTACTGTCACAATAAAGTATTTCTTGTC
This sequence comes from Sphaerophoria rueppellii, assembly GCA_920937365.1. NCBI lineage: Eukaryota > Metazoa > Arthropoda > Insecta > Diptera > Syrphidae > Sphaerophoria > Sphaerophoria rueppellii. The sequence continues at coordinate 38,796,821 of CAKKXW010000003.1, read as the reverse complement.
ACAGTAAACGGTTTCTTAAAAAAAATATCAGCGTTTGATAATCGTTTGTTAATACTATTAACGGACATTTATTAAATGAAAAATAAAGCACTCAATCACCGTTTATTAAAATTAATACCTCGATTAATTGTCGCAAATATTCCAGTTATTAAAAATAATTAATCGTTTATTGCGATAATAAACAAGATATTTTAAAAGGTGGTTTCAAAAGATTCTATCGCAACCTTCATCCAATATCACAACCAATTCTAAAATTAATAACCAGTTTATTATTTTTTATAACTTTGTTCACTGACACAATAAACTTTGATAGTTAAAAAATAATAAATCGTTTACTATGTTAATGAAAAACTTTATAAAGAGAATTCTTAAGCTTTTACCCCAACCTCATGCTATATCACAATCAATTCATTAAAAAAAAAAACAAACAATTAATTATTTCTATAAACTTTGAGTAAAGAAATAAGTAAGCATTTATTTTGGCAATAAACAACATTTTTAAGGAGCTCTTAAAGAGGTTTTATTATCCCAAATTTCCTCCTAAATATAAAACATTTTATGAGGATCAGTCAGCCTGAATAAAAATGTTTCTTTGACTAAAAAATTATTGAAATCAAAAAGGTTAGACCGCATTCAACTTCAGCGGAACTACACTTCCCGGCACGGCAAACAAATTTTGGTTTTTTGATTTTTTTTCTTTTATGCGAGTGAACACGTAGCATAACTCGGCAATATATTACAAAAGAAACAAATCCATGTTAATTGATTTTAACAAACCCAGTTACTGCCACAATTGCGCTATTTGTTATGACGATAAACGGTTTATTAATCCTCTTAGCGGTCGCTTAAAAAATTGAACGAAGCGTCTGATAAATTTAACTCAGCATGAGTAAGAAAACTATTGTTTATTCAAAATAATAAATCGTTAATTGCGTTAATATACCTGTTTTTATGCATAAACATCCTGTTTATTAAATTTAATAAACCATTTATCAATTGTCAAATTCTTGAAATTTGGTGGTGTAAACTGAGTTTATCAATACTCTTAACGTGAGAAGTATTTTGACGAACTTAACGAACAAATTAAGTGACGCCGACTACAACGAGCAAGGAGTCAGAAATCAGTCACAGTTTGAAAGAAAGCCATAGCAGAAGGGAATGTTCAAAAAAGTTAATATTGAGAAAAGTGTACATAAAATTAAAGGTAAGTTATTATTATTTATTCTGCTTCTCATAAAAAGTATAGGTATAAGTATGTTTGTATGTTACTTAAGATATTTATTTTCACAAACTTTTGCAGAATCTTAAAACACCTATGCAAATAAGCAGTAGTGGCCTGTTTATACATAGGAGAGACCTCTATCAAAAAGCGGAAAACGTAAGTTAATAATTTCATCGTCTTTTTTTTCTTTTTTATCTGTATTATACTTTTTTTTCGTTGTTTTTTTCAGCAAACGAAATTTGAATTTGAAACGAAAGTGAGATCCAGGTTAAAATCACTCATTGCCGCAGTAATCAGGTTTGTACCTTGAAGCTTGGAACCTTTTTTTAAACAACAGCTTTTAATATGAACGTTTTCTTTTCTGCGTTTTAGGTCAAACTAATGCTGGAATTATATGATCGAAAAAGTGCCATCATTTTTGCCATTAATTGCTATTTTTTGAGATAAATCATGCTTATGACAATAAATTGCTGAAGTATGGCAGACGTAATAAGCTTTTGCAGTCATGGGGCTATAAACGGATTTATAAATATTATAAACGATGGTAATAAACAGTTGCTTATATATACAAACAATTTTCTTTAAATCAATAAAATCTGTTCATCAAAACTATAAACGGGTTTATCAATATAATAAACTAAATTAATTAACGGTTGCTTAAATTTATCAATGCATTTATTAAAATCAATAAATTATGTTCATTGGGCCTATAAACGGATTTATTAATATTATAAACGATTGTAATAAACAGTTGTTTATATAAATAAACGCATTTATTAAAATCAATAAACTCTGTCCATCAAATCTATAAACGGGTTTATTAATTTTATAAACGAAAATAATGAACGGTTGTTTATATTTATAAACGGGTTAATTACTATTAAAAATGAAAATTATAAACAGTTAGCAATGTTTCCAACCATGAAAATATAAACGGTAATTCATTGTCACAATAAACCTGTTTATTGGACAAATTCCATCACTAAATTAATTGTCCCAATAAACGTTTTGTTTGTATTTACGTACCTTTTTGGTTCAGTGCATATGGTGGATTTGATTGGTTGATCCGAAGATCGCAAGGTTACTATGTAGATCTTTCGTCTTGTGCTACTCTAGTCGATTAGTCGATTAGTTTCCAAGTCATCCGCCAAAGATGTAATCCTTATCCTTCCCGATTATTGGATTGAAGTCTCCCAGTACGATTTTGACGTCGTATCCTGGACAGGCACTGTAGGCTCCATCCAGGAGGTTGTAAAAATCCTCCTTGCTAGACTCCTCAGCATCATCGGTAGGGATGTGTGCACATATTAGACTGAAGTTTTGTAGTGAGGCCTTGATGTGGATTCGTAGTACGTAGTTGTTCCGAAGCTTGTTGCCATTTGGGCGGGTTGCTGCTCGAGGCTCTACCTGTCCCTCTCATAACTTTCACGTTTTTTTTTCTTTTTAAAGTTTTCCAAGTTATATCTAGTTTTAAAGCCAGTACCCGGTTGTCACCGCTTGAAGGTGAAGTAAGCACTTGGTATGTAGGAAAAGATACAGCATCATATGCCCCCAGATCCCTACACCCCAACCAATTTTCGGCAACGTGCGTCGAGTGCAAAAAAGTAAAATCTTAATGATTGGTACACGGTACAGTCATGCTCCAACCACGAAATCAACGTCTCCTAGCCAAGGCGAGCAACTGCAGATGCAAAAAGACGCACTTAAGACATCTACTATGTCCCAAGGAAGACTGGCTTAAGCCTGAATTATACATGCAAACTAAACTAGATTTGGATTTTGGCAAGCTGAGGGAGTTTTCAAGATTAATTTTGAAAACCGAAACAAAAGTTTCGATAGCCATTGGTGGAAGCACCTCTAAGTTGCTATCGTTGTTCAAACACAAAAGTTTAATGATTCCTGCTGCTAAGCCTATCGCTCCTGTCAGATTCAAAGGACCTCTTTGTGTCATTATTGAACGTCTCTCTCTCTCAAGACTATTTGCCTTTTTTCAGATGAAGAGAATAATAGTTATAATTAAAAGAGGTGGCGCTACAGTTCCTAAAAAATCAAAGCCTCACTCATCAACAATTCTCTGAGTGCGTATGAAAAATGGAGGGGACCTAAAATTTAAAGCTTATTCCGAACGGCAAAGTTGAGAAGATCTTTTTTTCTTGACAAATTATCACTCTTAGAAGTTTTGTCAGTGAGAGATGAAATAAAAATTGTATGGCCACGAGTAGAATTCGAACCCCCAACGTTCTGTGGAATAGCCAACGCACATAACAATTACACCCGCCACGGGCACCACACAAGATAAATCTAGTTTTTCTTCTTAAGCTGTCTAGGCTTATTCGCGAAATATATAATTTTGCACAAATGATAGCAGACTCGACTCACTGTACCCAAAGTCCTACTTATGGGTTCACAACCATGACCATGGAAAACCAAGAAAAGTGTGTTTGTTCTTCTTGATTGGCAAACCAATTTTCCAACGAATACCTACCTAAGTATGTTCTCCTATAAAGTCGTCAAATGCACTCATCTATCATGTCAGTTGTACTTTGGTGTTGAAAGGACCAAGTTCAATATCAAAAGCAAATCCAGTCAATCTAGTTGCAATGAAGAATTTGTCGCATTATATTTTACCGACTATGCTGGTCACTTTAATTATTCGGGTCTCTGGAAAAATCGAGTGTAACGAAGGTTTTGGTCTTTGGTGTCAAAGTACTCGTTTCGTGCATAATCTTATTGATAAACTCAATGAGGCCCAAGGTCCTATTGTGATTATTCCGGGATTGGAAATCGTCCTTTCGAATTCTAGTTCAAAAGCCGAAATAATGAATGAGACGAGTTTGGACTCTAAAGATGATGGATCGATAGTTGGGAGGATAAGAAATTATCTCAAATTGCATGAAATCAATATCAAGCTGAAACAGTTTTTGGATGCGTTGAGCTTTCTAAATGGGAATGAAGGTGACAGCAAACCTGAGCGTCTAGGAGCGGGTGAGGTCAAATGAATATGTTAAAATTGTGAAAAAGGGTGTATATGTGTTAAAGTCTGATTTGAATGGAAGCTTGCACTTCGGACAGAATGCAATTATGAGCAAAATTAAGTCAGTCTGTGCCAAGCGCGGATCCAAGGGGGGGTCACGGGGGTCATGACCCCCCCCACACAGGCTGCATTTGAAAAAATAGAGCTAAATCGATATTTTTCAAGCCGATAAGAAAAAAAAAACAAACGAACAAAACCAAGTTATTGCTAACTTAAGAACCGGGAAGTAACCAAATGACCACAATTCATACTTTTCTGTCCCTCTGAAAAAAATACTAGAACCAGAATTTTTACCTGTAGAACCAATCCACACGGCCAATGGAAAATGTTGAAAAAATTTTAAAACAAGTAAAAGTGATAATCTTTTTGAGACATTCAAAAATAAAACTAATTTAGCCACACATTCATCTTAATTTTCCTTTATAAACAACTGTGTAAATAGTTCAGTCCTCATTTTTTTTAAGAAAGAGAAAAGTTAAAGCACAATTTTTTGGGCCTTCATAGAATAAGCTGTATCTAAAATGGCTGGGCTGGAAATGCCAACAAATGGCATCCAATTCACTCGTTTTTTTGGAGTTAATTGATTTTTACATGTTGCAGATCCGCAAAATCAAAAAAATTGATGATGTTGTAAATGGTGACTGCGCCGAATAAATACAGAAATACAAAAAATGCTATCAAATTCATCTTAGTAAAAAAAAAACCTTAAAATTTACTCTGAATACACGTCGTAGAAATGTAATTTGTTTTGATTTTCAAGTTTTGAAGTAGTCAACTGATTCCGAAAGTCAGAATAATTGATTTGTATTTGACAATGCCTCTTTTGATTTCGTTCGGGACTTATGATTATAATTTTTTCGTATTCGTAGCGGAGCTCTACGAGGAACTCTGCGATAGGGGTGTCTATGAAAGAACATCATCTCAATTAAAGCTTATTTGATTTGCTGTGATCGGGTACGGAAATTAAGCATTGAAGCATCCGTCAAATGAATCCTTGTTTTATCTTCTTACTTTTGCTGTTTATTTTCTGGTTTTAATTTTGTTACCTTTTTATTTTTTATTGCAAAATTCAATAAAAACTATCTTGATTCCAACGACACTGAAATCAACAATGGACTGTTGTTCTTTCAATGTTTTGATTGCAAACTGTGAAGTTAGCCACCTTCCATAAAAGGCGCCAAGTCATTTGAAAACTTACGAGAAAACGTTTCAGAAGAAAATTCATAGTAAAAATATTTATTGGCTAAGATGTTTCTTACAGCCAGATTCTGCAGTTGTGACGACTCACAAGTAACAAGCCCTTTTGACTGTGAGGATAGTTGTGACTCGATTACAAATAGGAATTCTGAAATAACAGTCACAAGAAAACTGACAACAATATTCAACTCAGCATGGTGAGTAAAATTATTGTTGTTTTAAAGACAGATGAATCAAAAGGGAGATTGGAAATCAAGCTGTCAAAATTAAAATATCTACAAGTTTACTGCAAGAGTTTGCGTGTTTTTACCAATACTATCTCAGTAAACTTCGATATGCCAACTGATTTTTGTTGCTTTTTTTCTCATTTATTCATATACAAGAGGTAATGAATGGTTCAATAAAATCTGTGGTATCCGGAGAGTAAAACGAAAGTCAGTATCCGATCATCTTTCGTCTCTGGTTTCACCTGTCTAGTTGAAATCAAAATAATTCATTATTTGTTTTCGAGTTTCTGCTTTCTGAAGAAGTGAAAAAACTATTTGAAATTAAAAAATGCAAGGTAAAAGATATTTTTCTTAGCAGTAAATGACCAGTCATATTGTAAAAAATTTCTCAAACATTTCTCAAATCGAAACTTCAAAATAACAGCAATATATTTCTTGTCTGGTCTGAGGCAGGTCACAAATTTAAAAATTTTTGTGACTGTCACAAGTTGTGACTCTGCACCAGAATACGAAAAAAGTCACAAAAATCATTTCACCTCAACTTGTGACTTTTTTTTTCATAATTCATTTTTTTATTCATTTAAACTTAAATCTACTTACATGCTAGACAAAAATGTGAAATTAGCCTGATTAATTCTACTTATATATAACTTACTGGCCCTAATCGGGCGCTCTTAGCAATTCATTGTTCTTAAAATTAATGCCTTTCGGCCTACGAACTAAGTTTATTTCGGTTAATTTCAATGTGACTTCAACTTGTGACTTGTGAGGTGTCAGTGAGGGTCCTCAGAATCGGGCTGTTAGTTTTGAGAGTACCTACATTTTTTATATCCCTAAACAGTTTATAATTGTATATACACAATAAATTTATATATTAATGTAATGAATTTTTTTAAATTAATTGAAAAAATTTGGTTTGCTTTGTTTATTGTGTTTCTTGTATTTTTCTTATTTTTAATTTTTTTCTATCCTGTGACCCCCTCCAGAAAAAATTTCTGGATCCGCGCCTGGTCTGTGCAAAGCAAGTGCTTGTGCTGTGCATGTGCAATGTTCAAAATGTTTACCATTGTTGTTTTGAAAATAAAAGAAAATGTTTTATTCTATTTCACAGAAGCCCGAAAAAAAGACGGCAAAATGCAATTGATGGCCATATCCTTGATGTTTGCCAAAATACTTGCTTTCCTCAAAATTGGAAGTCTAGCAGCATTAGCAATGAAAGCTCTTGGCATCGCTTCAATGGCCCTCTTAATAAGTGTTATGTTGGGATTAAAGACTCTTCAACAAAGTGCCCAAGAGACAAGTCATCATGTTCAATACATTTCAGATGGACATCATCGCAGACGAAGGAGATACATTGAACCGTATCTAACTCCAGTTCTACCATTTCCATTACAATACAAGAATTTACACAAAGCTTAATGTAAGCACACGAATATTGAAGACTATAAATAAATCAATTTAATTTTCAGGAACAGAATCTCAGATTCCCAATTAAATGGATATTGAACATTTGTTTCCATACCTTTCGAGTAATTGAATTATGGTAGCCTTTGGACCGTATTTCATATGCAAGCAAGCCATGGAACGTTCTTAATGAGAGTCTCATGAAATGATTTATATTTTTAATTACAACACAGAAATGTAATTGCTTGTGTCTGTTTAAGAACCAGAACCATATATAACTGTTTGATAAAGTACGTGCGTTGTATACTGGTACAGCCCAATTCGTTTAATGTAATTTTCGTATGCTTTGTTCTTCAAACTATATACATGGGGTTTTGTACATTCCTTTTGGGAGCTTAAAACAACGCATTTAAGCGTATACTAGAGTAGTGACACTATACAATTAAAGTCACTTTGGTAGGCTTCATCGGGCATCAGACCCTCTCATCGAAAATGCGTGGGCTCGATGCATCTATTCGTTATTGGATTATTATGACTCTTTTTGACCGTTCAATGTAAGTTGTATTGTCTCCGAATTACTTATGTACTAAAGATAGCGCTGCGGTAGTAGGCCTGGGCCACAACCAACAAGGTAGATAAACCGCTCAACTACCTCGAAAATATAGAAGTGATATGCGTCTTTTTTGACGTTTTGCCAACAACACCGACGAGACGACTTGGTTTTGTGTTTAATTCCTCAAATACAGCTTGTAGGTACTTCGTTTTGCTCTCATATACCGCTTAAACCATTTTTGTCGCTTTTATCATAAAGGTGCCATTGACAGCACGATATGTTCTTCCCGTTTTATGTCAATATCATCGGCGTACAAGAGGAGTTGAACAGACTTTAAGAAGATAGTGCCTCTGCTGTTGACGGAGGACTTTGCACAATCTTCTCAAGCACAATGTTAAAGAAATCGCATGACCGTGCCACGCCTTCTTTAAATACAATTTTTGCATCGAATGGTTTCGTAAGCTTATTGCTTAGACGGACCAGCGTGAGTTCTCCATCGTCATTTTGCACAAGCCGACGAGCTTTGCAGGGATGCCAAAAGTAGACATATAGCTCTATACAGCTCGTCTCTGTTTATACTATCGTATGCGGCCTAGGTGATGGGTTTTTACCCAGATCTGCTGTAATATGAATATTTGGTCGATGATGGAGTTCCCTGGTGTAAAGGCACAATGATGAGGATTTTTCAAATTGTTGACGAAAAGCTTCTGACGTTAACATATAACGGCAAAGTGGATCTTGTAGGCGATGTAAAGTAGGCTGATTCCTCTGTTGTTTGCGCAGTTTAGAGGATCTCATTTTTCAGGATCGGGCAAACAATGCTGAGGTTTCATTCATCGGGCATGCATTCTCGCGTCCATAGGTTAAAGATGATTTGGTGCATACTGCTATCTAGATAGTCACCTGCAGCCTTGCACTGCTTGGTAGCAAGACCAACTGCTACAGCGGCTTTGTTGGATTTTAGCAGTGATATTGCCGATTTTACTTTCCTTAGGTCGGGTTCACGGAATTGTTGGCTATCATCGTTTCTGATGAAATGCTCCTGCCTGACGGTGGGATTTTGTTCGTCGTCGACATTATACAGTCTACAGGAGTGGTCTTTTTAAATTTTAAGCATTGACTGCCACTCTACTATGATAATCATTTGTTCATCTCTGAAGGCATCGGTTCTTACTTGATGACCTTGAGAGAGCTATTTCACCTTCCGTTAAAACCTTCCTGCTGTTGTTTCTGTCAAATTCCCCGACCAGACGTTTCATGTACTCCCTCTTTTTTCTTCTGAGAAGTCGGTGTTGCTCTCCCCTCTCCTGCTCGTAGATCTAACGAGCAACTGTTGTCCTTCCATGCAACACTGCCTTGCATGCCTCCCGCTTGGCTGCATGGGCCTGCCTGCATTCTTCGTCAAACCAGGGGTTTTACTTTGGTGGATGTGTGCAACCTAGCTCATTAGAGGTGGCATCTCTATGTTCCTTCTGGCATTGTTTGCCACTGGTGTCCGATACTGATTCATATAGGACTTCTTAAAAGGTAACTTGACACTCGAGCAAAGAAGGATCCGGCAATAACTTTCGATTGTAGCAATGTAGCCGTCCGACCTCAAATTTCTTGCAGCATTTCTTTGTTTTGATCGTTGACGAGATATTCGTAGCACTACTTTGGCTTCGACGAAATAATGGTTCAAATCGATGCTGGGCCCTTGGAAAGTTCAAACATCTAGAATCCTGGCCAAGTGTTTCGTTGATAGTTGACCGTAGTCTAGTTAATCGATCGGGATCTCTGCTAGTTAATTTATGGATATTGACATGTGGGAACCAGGTGCTTACTATCAAAACATTTCACCCTACACCCAAACTGATCTTCCTGAATCAGTTGCTGGAAGTGGGGGCTTTCCAACTGTTCCACCAAAGATATCCTCTTTTCCCAGTTTTGCGTTTAAATCGCCGAAGAAAACTTAAATGTCATAGCTCTGACATTGCTCATTTGTTTTGTCAAGGGGCTAGTAGAACTCTTCTTTGATCTCGTCTTTTTTCTCTTCTATGGGAGCATGTGATGCGTTCGCTTACACATTTGAAGCTCAAGGCTTTTTGCTTTACAGCCTTATTACGAATGTCAATTTTCAAAACGATATTTGACAATAATATAAGAAATTGATGTATCGGTATTATCGCTTTTAGTTATCAATTTTTTTGATACAAATTCAGATTTAATAACTACTGTGAATAAGCGCATTCATAAATTCGGTATTATGATAGTCAAACAAATAAGAATTTGTCCATTTTTCAGTCAACCACAAAATCCTTATTGATAAAACATTTTTAAGAAAAGCGAAAGCCAAGAGTACGTCTAGTGTAGAACTATTCTTCAATTCATGATGAAATGGCATATCAAACTAAAGATAAGTCAGCTGACCCTGGGGTCTCTGAGGGTTTAAGAATGAGAGCTTGTTTTCTTTCACATACTTTTATTACTTTTATATGTAAGGAAACAGTTAAACGTGCCTCAAACGTTTCCTAGTAGCTAACGAAACATTATTATGTCAAATCTAAGAGGATGGCTCTAGCTTCGATGCAGCTGAAAACTCTTGCTATCAATATTCTAGCTAAAAAGTAGGAAATTGACACTGGACAGTTCTATTAAAATTTTGACAGTTTCGTCACTATGCCCAAACCACTAATAATTTAGAAACATTCTTCTCAAGCCTAAGACATTTCCAATATTCTGGCCACTCCATTTCACATTGTTGAGTGTTGACTCTTGCAGAGAGATTTGGAGAGCTTCATAAGTCAGAGGTGTTCCTGCACAGCATATCATCGTCGACTGCGACGAACGTCGAGTCGAATATAGTGTTTGCTGCTACAAGCGACAAGCTTGAAAAAGATCTCCAACTTGGTAGTATAATCAGATTCGTTTCAAAATCATCTTAAGACTATGCTTTGTGGCCGTAATAGTAAATTTGGATGCTCTATAGGCTGCGACTTCTGCACACATCTCAGAATTTGCATAATTCACAACACTACTACGGCGAAGAAGACAATGACGATGCGATGGAAAGGACAATGGAAACAGATTAAATCCTGGCATCAAGAGATCCCAAGATATAAGATCCAGATTGACATCTGATGGAAAATGATTGAAATTATTGAATTCATAAATTATTTTAAAAGGCAAACGTCGATTGGCACTATTCACTATTCACTGTATAGATTTTTGATCATGGTTCACAGTGAATCAAAAAATTGTCAATTCGCATTCAAAATACCAATTTATCAAATGATTGACAAATTGTTTTAATGTTCAAGTTATTGATCTTTGACAATCGTAATAAGGCTGTTAGTCTGCTCCCAACGAGCATCGGTGAGGTCGTTACCGACTTTAATCGAGCAGCGTGGGCTCTCCGTTACCATCCTGCTCAGACGAATGAGTTTTGTAGGATTGCCAAACCTGGACATGGTTTTATACACATCTTTTCTTTAGATGCTGTCATACGCGGCCATAAAATCGATAAAAGATTGTAAGTGTCGGTTCGGACTTCCTAAATTTTTTCCAGGATTTGCCATAATGTGAATATTTGATCGATGGTTGACTTTCCTGGTCTAAGGCCGTTCACATAGTACTGCAGGAAATATCTTAAAGTTGATGTTTAGGAGGCTGATGTCTCTGTAGCTGGTGCAGTTAAGAGGGTCTTCTTTTTCAATATCAGACAAACAATGCTGAAGTTCCATTCAACGGACATGCTCTCTTCCGACCATGAACAGTTTGGCAGTGTTCTGAAGCTTATAGATATTGCTATCTTTACTTCTTCAAGGTCGGGTAGACGGAAATCTTGGCTTGCGTCGTCTTCATTGAATGGTTCATTCTGCCTGACAGCGGAATTTGATTCGTCATCGCCGTTTGACAGTCTGCAAAAGTTGTACTTCCATATCCTCAGCATTGGCTGTGACTCTACTACGATATTTCCCTGTTTTCAGGCTCCAGTTCGTGCTCGGTAACCTTGAGCCGTTCGTTTTTCCTCTTGGAAATCCTCGGTAGATCCTTTTTCTTTCTGAAAAGCTTGTGTTCTTCTCTCCTTTCCTGCTCGTATAGCCCCCGAGCTGATCTCGTCGTCCTGTGCAGCGCTGCTTTATATGCTTCTTGCTTGGCTTCACGTACTTGCTCGTATTCATCATCAAACCAGGGGTTTCGTTATGGTGGCCGCGTGAAACCCAGCATATCAGAGGCTGCATCCCTAATGGCTTCTTGGCAATTCTGTTACTGGTTCTAAATATTCGATAATGTCTGTAGCGGCCTTCTCATGAAGTTACTTGACACTTTTCAGAATAAGAATGCTTATTTCTAAAAGAATTTAACTTGAGACCATTGGTGTCTACGTTATTATCGAGACCTGTTAGAGATAATTAAAAAGTGTTCCAAATTGTATACAGAAAAAGTTTAACAAAAATAAAAAACCTATATAAAACTCAAAATTCTTCGTACGAGTAATTTTTAACAACATTAAAGTTTCCCAGTGGCAAATTTCTCAATTTACACCAAGGAATCACCATGCGATTCACCAAGGAATGGAAGCTTCACTCATGAATTTGAAGGTGAATCATTTGGTGAAATTAACACAGGGCTGTCATTGGAGTTCACCAAGTGAATTTCTTGGTGAATATGCATCAGTGAAATAATTGAATAAAAGTATTCTGTGTTTTCATTTGTTCTCTAACTCCGATGAAATGTTAAATGCTAGTTCATTGGTGAACTCATCCCTTTTTTGAAAGTTGAATTTTCCACCACTAATATTATGAAAATGCAGCTGTGAACTCAAAAACCACCAAATGTATACATCAAAACAAATTTATTAATTAATATTTCTGAAAAGAACACAATATTGTTTTAAATAATAATCTGGATCTTCTACTGTTTCTTTCAATTGTTTGCCGCTAAATGACTCCTTTTAAGTTGCTCCACACTGCAGATTCCAGAATACCTTTAAAAATGTTTAGATATTTAGTTTGATTTAATTTCTATATATATCGAAAATAAATACCTATTTACACTCATGTTTTCTCCTATGCTGTTTATTTATTATCAATTCACCTTTAAAAATAACTTACACTGATGTGAAGAATTCACATCAACTGTCTTTAACTAAGATTTCGATTGCACTGATTGAACATAGAAAAAAAACATTTTTTTAACGATCACAAACAAAAAAAAATGGAAAAAACCAAAACTATTGCGTCGTCACCGGTCGTCGTCGCGTCGGTCGTCCTCGAGCAATAAAAGTTGAAAGTACATAATGTTTATGTACACGGATTCTTGCTGGTCATTTCCACCCTTAAAAGAAAATAAAAAACTATCAGCTGCGCTTGTAGCTAGACAATATTTTTGTTTCTTTTTTTTCGTTTATTCTTCTTCTTATAATACACAGTGCTCAATGCCAATTGCGAACTCGTGAAGCTGTGCAGGACTTTTCCTTACTGAAATCACAACGTTTAGGTATGCGAAGAAACGAAAGCGTTAATACGAAAGCGTTAATAGAACAGAGAAATTGTACAGAAGAAAAAGGGCATTACTTTATTCCTATGAAATCATTTCTTTATTTTTCCTCTTAGAAGTGTGGAATGAATTCCTTGCTCTTTTCACCAAAATTTTTCACCAAGGATGAAATTTGCCACTGGGTTGGGTCCATTTTATTTCCATTTGATATTTTTTGTTGACACTCTTCTACTATGTCCCAGAAAGCAGCAAACAAAATGTATGCTTTGTATAACTTAATTTGCATCAAGGAGCATCCTCAATCCGACTGGTTGAAAAACAGAATTTTATTCTATCAAACAGAACACCCTCCAACAAAGTCTGTTTGTTTATCCTACGAATGCATAATCTGCTGAAGAAAAACACTAAAAAAATATTTCATATTCACTCTTAAAAAATAATACGCCTTTGCATCAAAACCTTAACAGTGCATCTGCTAGCGTGGATCAACCAACGTCCATGCGAATACTGCAAGCTTACTTTTTTTGTTCTCTTGTTATCTCGGATTTAATCCAATAGCAAATACATTTATATTATTTTATTTAAATTCTTCTTCCGAATACCATGATTTGAATTCCAAGAAATCAATCTACCCGATGGAGAAAGTTTCTACGTTACAAGAAAAAAAAACAACAATAGCCATCCGTCCACCACTTTCCCAAGATTACTTTTTCTTTTTTCTCTCTCTCAACTCAGAAAATAACCTCACAACGAATTTTGGCCACCATACCAGATACCACTCCTCAAAAATAAATAAGAAAAAATTGAATAAACTTGTTATCCAGCAGCGTGGACCAGCATAAACGAGAATTCAGAGAATTTCGACGACTCCTTGTTGCTTGCTGTTTCCATAGGTCAAGCATTGCTTCCATAAAAGAAGCGTTTGTCGTCATTCTGTCTGTAAAGATCAGATCATACAAAACACATTCATTCTCTAAACTGCTGCAACGATTTTAATAACAGCGTTGAAACAAACCCATATTTTGCACTTCGAGAGCAAGTACGTGCGACACGGACGTTTTATTTTAAGTTTTCTTTTCTGAATGTGGTGCAGTAGGTCAGTGACCAAGAAAACTATGGCAAGGTAGGGTACAACAACCACTCACCATTCACCAAATATGGACAGCAAATCCATTCAAGCAGCCCACGCTGCAGCCACATGCATACCGGTTGTGTTACTGTGTTCGTGGTTGTGGTCATGGTGGTGGGTACAGGGTACTGGTTCGGTGAACAAAAACCACCAGCTTCAGCACGATCCAATAGACTCACCTACCCACAGCATCTGTACTCGAGAAACCTTCACTTTCTTCTGGTGTTTTTGCTTTGGCAATGGCAACTAAATCGCGAACGGCGACCATCACCAATGTAGCAGACGGGAGTGCCAAAGCAATTTGTTACGACTCCATAAAAAGTGGCTCACTTGTTGCTTTTTTTTTTATATTTTTTTTCTTCACAATAGGGAGATCAGAGAATAGCTGGTTGCTAAGTATTTTTCTTGTTTTGTTGGTTGGTGGGGTTCGTTCAGTTGAAGGAAAGAAAACAAAAGTAAGTACCAGTTCGGTGTGGCTCACCGACTTGCATTTAAATTTCGTACACGCGAGAAGAGCTTTGGTTCATGGTTTTCGTGTTCATGTGCCCAGCACTCGCGCAAACAAACAAAAACAAAGTTACCGGCAATAGTAGCACGTGCCATTTGTAAATTGGAATAACAAGTTGTTTTGGATTGTCTTTAAATTTTCGAGCTAAGCGCACCATTACCACCGACTAACAGACCGGCCGGTGAGTTGTGTGTCGATGTACTTAAGGAGGATTGTTTTGCGCTGCATGCCGGTTTATTCGACATTGTATAGAGACGACCATAAAATGTTAAAATATTTTTATGGAGTTTTGCGCTATCCAATGAATTTATGATGACCTTCCGGTTGTTGTGTTTCCGGCCGGTGGACGGAGAATCACAACAGATGCGAATGGGAGGTTAACAAAAATGTTGTTATTCGAGTATCTTACACTTGACTCTGCTTAATCGTTGATTGTATTTAGCAGAATTGTTTGCTTACTTACAAATTATTGTACTTGAATCAAAAAAGCGAACCCACAAAGACAACAAGAAGAACAGAAAACCAGTTTTAAGCAAAAGTGGTTTGATTTTGAATGCCTTAAAGCTATAGAATTATCTTTTAAATTGCTTAAGCTATTCCGATCGCGAAACCTACCAATCTTTTGTAAACTGTACTCCGATGAAAATAGTGACTTCAAAAGAATATGTCTATTAAAAAAATCCGCGTTTGAGCAAGAGACAGTATCGATTATCAATTCTTCCCGCAGTTCTGCTGAATTCTGGAAGGCCGTGAAAATTTTAAATGGAACCAGGAACATCATTGCTCTAGGATTACAAGCACAAAGTCTAAGTGAACACTTTAAAAAGCTCCTCAATGCAACGATTAGATCACCCTTAGTACAATACGCACCCCCTTTAATCACAGATGATTTTCTAGATGCACCGTTTTCAATAAACGAAGTGAAAGAAGTTATAGAGAAAGCTAAAGCGAATAAGGCACTAGGAGATGATCGTATTCCTTTTGAGTTCTATAAGCACGCAACTGATGAATTTTTAGTGCTTCTTACTAATGAATTCAATCGAATTTTCGAAAACGCTTTGGTCCCTGAAAGTTTCAAAAAGTCGATAATTTTTCCGCTTTTCAAAAAAGGGAACTATGACGAGGCATCAAATTATAGAGGTATCTCTTTCTTAAATACAAATGCCAAGCTGTTTGCTGGGCTTATGGAGAATAGAATGTCCGAATGGGTGAGAAGAAGGAGTATACTCTCTGAATTCCAGGCCGGTTTCAGGAGGAATTATTCAACAACGGATCACATATTTTCATTGTTCAACATTGCCGACTCTTATATCAGGAGGAAGATAAAAGCTATATGCGTTCTTTGTTGATTTTCGAGAAGCATTCGACTCAATCGTTCGTGAAGCTCTTTTCTTTAAGCTTTATACTATAGGACTGTCGAGTAAGACAATTAACATTATGCGAGCCTTGTACACAATGAATAC
Source organism: Sphaerophoria rueppellii (assembly GCA_920937365.1). Lineage (NCBI taxonomy): Eukaryota > Metazoa > Arthropoda > Insecta > Diptera > Syrphidae > Sphaerophoria > Sphaerophoria rueppellii. Next base: position 38,780,603 of record CAKKXW010000003.1, on the reverse strand, counting down.
AGCATACGTATGGGATGGAGCGTCTGTCTCAGCGGAGTTTCGCACGGAAACGGGTCTCAAGCAAGGATGTATACTAAGTGCTTTGCTTTTATATTATTTATAAATGACATAAAAGATGTGGTCAGAGGAGGTACAGTGTTTGAGGGGTTTCCATACCAGCACTGTTATACGCAGATGACAAAGTCTTCTTTGCAGAAACGGTTGATGGTATGCAAATGATGATGAACAGGCTGAAAGACTATTGTAATTGCTGGAATCTTGATATACATTTATCGAAATCCAAAATAATGATTTTCAGAGCGGGTGGTGCAAGAAACGAGAAGTGGACATTCAACAACATTCAACAAGTTCGGCAGTATAAATATCTAGGAGTGCTATTTACTTCGAGCTACTTCTACACGCTACTCGTCACCCCACTATCTGCTACCCACTACCCGTCACCCCACTACCTCGCTACTCCACTACCTGGATATATCTCATAAACGACTTGGTCGATTTTATATAAAATACTTAAATCTCATTTACGCCACTACTCAAGCGTTCCCTCAAAATACGATGACAAACGCTCCACTGGTACAAAAGTAGTGAGCGAACTCAGCAACTAATCTAAAAAAAGAAAAAAATCGACAACTAAAAATGTCAAGTGTATAGTTTTTTTTTAAAAACAATATTTGACAAATAATATTTTTCTTCACTGACATTTTATTTATTATTTTTTTTTTTTACTCAATCTGAAAATAAAAATATTTGACGAAATCGAATATTCGTAGCTATATTGATATATTTTGCTGAAGTGAGAAAAGCATTATTTTTTAACATCTGCACCGTTTGTGATTGAAAAGTTTACATTTTGTTTGTTAACAACCTTCTTCCCTTATTCCTCTTTAGTTTAAAACAAAAATTAAGAAAATCGGTCAAACGGTTGTTGAGTTTTTCGAGCGTACACAAACCAACATTACATTTTTATATATATACTAGCTGTACCCTGCCACACTTCGCAGTGGCACATGTGATTAGATGGTTGAGAAATGAGGAACAAAACAAAGATTACATTTCATACAAATAAAGACTATCCGTCGCATCTAAATCTAAGCCACACAATTATAAAAATTGACCTTGAGCTTTATTGATTGTGATTGCAAATTTATAAAGACCTTAACTGCTATTCGTTTCCCGCAACCCCGGTACCACGTTACTCGCTATCCTACCCTTCACGCTAACTGCTACCCCTATGCCCTCTACATACTCCTGTTGCCTGTCACTCCGCTACCCCGCTACTCCACTACCCTGCTCTCGATTTTTCACAAAATACTTAAAAAACCCATTCACGCCACTACCCAAAAATTCTGTCAAAATTCGGTGCAGAACACTCCACTGGTACAAAATAAGTGAGTCGAACTCAATACCACAGAAACAATGAAAAATACATGTGCATCACTTAATCCGGTAAAAATTTGAAATAAACTCTACAGTACGAACAATTGAAATATAAATGACACACGATATGAAACGATCTTAAATACAGTATTTATCGCTTATAAGAAACACGCTTATAAGAAAACCTCGCTTAGAAGAAACTTGAATAAAAGCACCGTGAACTTTCCCATATATTTTAATGTTGAATTGTGTGTTTATAAGAAACACGTTTATAAGAAATACACTGATAAAAGAAACATTTCTCAAACACAAACTATTATTTTTCATGTAAAGTTGGTTGGATATAAGAAACCTGCAAACAAATCACGAAATTCAAAAAACATGAACAGACCCTAAAGAAAAATTCAAAACAAACGACGCTAATGTCATTTATGTACATTTATGATGTTGTTTGATATTTGAATGAATGATTGAATGAATTTCAGTGCAGTGTTCATTTTGACATTAAATTTGTTATTTTTTGTGTTACTGTTCTTTCTGTTGTGTTTCTCGTCGTTTCTGAAAATGTCGCGTAATAACATTTCAATTAAAACTAAGGCCGTGTGCGAATTGGGTTAAAGAGGTTAAAACTTGACGTTTGGTTAAATTTTGACACTTCGCATTGAATAAAATCTGTTAAAAATTAAACTAGCTGCGGAGCATGTTAAAATATGACAGCAGTGGTTAAAAATTCATCCATTTTTAACCACAGTTCATTCAATTCGCACACGGCCTAAATTGGTTATGATAGATGAAATCAAATCGGGAAAAAGTCGTAAAGAAATTTGTGAAAAAATTAAAATTGATGACATCATACCGCTGGTTCTACGGAAGGACCTCGTTTGAACTTTTGGGTAGTTTTTCACAATCAAAAATATTCCGCAATTAAAACACGGAAAGGACCTGGTATGTATTTGCCTCAATTTATATTCCTTGTAGCTAATTCACAATAAAAAAATTTCAAAAAACGTAATTCTCATTGTTTTTCTAAGATTAAATAGATACAAACCATAAAACACTTCTTTGAATAATTAAGTTTAACATTTTTCGATCAAATCTTAACAGTAAAAAACGACTCAAAAACTCATTTCAGAGACTAACGAGGTACTGTATTTTCATTTTGAAAAGATTTTTTTCGAGTTCTGTATTTTTCGAGTTTTCTAAATTTTCTAAGAATAAACACATTTAAACCAGAAATGCCAAAAGGTGCTCTGGTTTTTGTGCATATTTTTTAGCCTAATTTCAAAAAAGTGTTTTTTCTTCTTACGAGGTCCTTTCGTAGAACCATCGATACATAACATCGAAGATATTTTTATCAATGAAGCGCAAGGAAGACTTGATTCAAACAACAATTGATGATTATATGTTTTGAAGAGTTAGGTAAAGGCTTGAATTAGAAGGTACAAAATACAAAAAGAACTGCGCTGTGAATTTTTTTGTTTCGTGTTTTTTTGTTAAATAAAATTTATTTATTTACTGATAAATTTTAAGACAGTGTTTGAATTGTGTCAATTATTTGCCAAGGATAAATGTTTGACACTCCAGGGTTTATCCGTATAAGAAACTGTTTTCTTATATCCGTATAAAAACTTGTTTTCTTATATCCGTATATGAAACTTGTTTTCTTATATCCGTTGTTAGGATATAAGAAAACCTCGGTTAAAAGAAACCAAATATTGTGCAAATTTTGAGTTTCTTATAAGCGTTATGTACTGTATTCAGTATTATTATATTTTAATGACATGTATCAAACCACATAGACGTTGCTCATTGAAATTTAACATTTTCAGTCATTTTCCAAGCAAAAATAATCTTACATTTTCAGAAAATTTCACAAATTAACCAGTCTATTCCTTGCTGCAAGCAGTTCAACAAATCAAAAGCAACAAATCTAAAAAATCAGACCTAGCAGACTTCGTACTTCTTTGTTTGATAAAAATAAGACCTTAACTTTGCACCCCGCTATAACACTACCCGCTAAACTCTATCCAGGGCCCTACTAACCCTCTACCTGTTATCCGCTACCCGCTACCTGCTTCTTTCCACTCGGAACCCCGTTACCTGCTACCCGCTACTTCTACACGCTACCCGTCACCCCACTACCTGCTACCCACTACCCGTCACCCCACTACCTCGCTACTCCACTACCAGATTTCCTGGATATATCTCATAAACGGCTTGGTCGATTTTATATAAATAAAAAATAAATAAATAGAGTGGCGCGCCAGCTCTTGAAGAGCCAAGGCCTAAGTGGCGTACTCTCATCAACAATTCTCTAGGTGCGTGTGAAGAATTGAGGGGACCTACAATTTTACGCCGATTCCGAACGGCAAAGTTGAGAAGCACTTTTTTCATGACAGATGATACTCTTGGAAGTTTTGTCAGTTCTTCGCAAGAGGCAGTGTCCGTGAAAGATGAAATAAAAACTTTGGGCCCGAGTAGGATTCGAACCCACGATGTTCTGCTTAGCAGTCAACGCACCTAACCACTAAGCTACGGACACTACATTTTTATATAAAATACTTAAAACTCATTTACGCCACTACTCAAACGTTCCCTCAAAATACGATGACAAACGCTCCACTGGTTCAAAAGTAATGAGTCGAACTCAGCAACTAATCTTAAAAAAGAAAAAAATCGACAACTAAAAATGTCAAGTGTATAGTTTTTTTGAAAAACAATATTTGACAAATAATATTTTTCTTCACTGACATTTTATTATTTTTTTTTTTTTTTTTTTTTGACTGAAATCTGAAAATAAAAATATTTGACGAAATCGAATATTCGTAGCTATATTGATATATTTTGCTGAAGTGAGAAAAGCATTATTTTTTAACATCTGCACCGTTTGTGATTGAAAAGTTTACATTTTGTTTTTTAACAACCTTCTTCCCTTATTCCTCTTTAGTTTAAAACAAAAACTAAGAAAATCGTCAAACGGTTGTTGAGTTTTTCGAGCGTACACAAACCAACATTACATTTTTATATATATAAAAGAAAAGATATATATACCTGTATTATATATTCAGAAAAAAACTAGCTTAATAGCGTTTTGTTTGGTCGTCCGGAACCATTCTAGACGATTTTGAAGTCGTTCACTTGGCATAAGATGGCAGTTTGTGTTCTGAAAAGAACAGAAAAACGATTCCGAGCCAGAAGTCCGAACTCTGCATTTGAGGTTTGAGGTTTGACAAATGCATAGATATGGAACCATTAGTCCCGGTGCAAACACGCAATTTTTTGAGGCTGCGATATCGCTGCGATGACGTAACTTTTCAGTACACATATGCGGTATTTTACAACAGGTTTCAATCTGAAGTTTGAGTTTGTCTTTCAGTAATTGAGTTTTACAAGAAGAAAAGAATTATTTTACCTAGTCAATGTAGAAGGAAACAACGTTTTTGTATCCTTTTAATGACCATCGATTAGCAAAAGGATTGTTTTATTTATCATTTCAAAATATGAGAGTACAGGTCGTCATATGGGGATACGACGCACGTGCGTCTGCGTATTGGGAATGGTTGTTGTATTAACTAATTCATTCATATGAGTAGTCGCAGAGAGCTGCGAACTGTCATAAAAAACAAACCTGACAAACAGAAAATATTCAGCCTTATCATGAATTCCACCCGAACAGCATTCCGCCCTGAAAAAAATCTCTTTTATTTTTTCCCTTATTGAGAAATCCGGGCGGAAAAAGAAATCCATGTTGGAAAAATTTGCCTTATCGGCATTAATCATTCCGAGTGAATTCGAACGATATTTAAGCTTACAATTTTCCCTATTATTTTGGTGGCGAAAAGATAAACAATCTCAAAATTCAAGTTAAAACGTTAACTATTTATAATTGTTTGAACTAAAAATGATAATCTAGAAATACGAAATATCACTAAACGGCTACGAAATTCTGCCCATAATCTCGTAAGGGCCCCAACTACATTTTCATACTTTTGAGTTATAGAGGAAAACACTAAATCACTAACCGCAACCTAAGGACACAAATTAAAAAAAAATAAAAAAAAATATTTTTTTAAAGCTTAATGTGTGCTTTATTTTTACCAATAACTGTATTTTACAAATCAAGACGTATGTAGAAAATAGCGTAGATAGGGCTTTTAGGCGTTTAAAAGATATAGGTATTTAAAAAGCCCTCTGACACCAATTTGCACGAAGTTCTTATTAAAATTCTTTGTTCTGAATGAAATGAAATGAAAAATAAAGTAAATACTTTTATTTAAGTTAACAATGCTTTTGTTCATTTAGTAGGAAAAACGTTTTCTAATATTTTATACTTATTGTTAATCTAGATTTGCTTCAACCTCGGTGACGGGAAGATTGTTCCAGACAATTTTTCAATGATTGTCATTTGATTCTAAGGATTTTACGTGTATGTACGTTATTTTAATATACAATAAGCCAAGATCTGAAGACTTGTTGCTTTTGAAAATCCCCTCAACACGATACCTGTAGCACAGATAATTAATTTATACAGATGTCTCATCCCTGTAGAAAAAAATGAATCATTTTTTTCCCTTAACAGACAAAGCCTTAACAGACAAGGAGCTTTCGGGAGCTTTTTTCTTTGCTGAAGTATTCATTTATAGGAGATGAGATGAGCCAAAATTGATTTTGCATGCATAAAGTGAATGTGTTAAAGCTTTTGGAAAAAGCTTTTTTTTTGGTAGCTTTCAGTTCCATATATCATATCTCGCCATAAGGGTGAGACATCTGTATAAATTTATTATCTGTGCCTGTAGTTTAGTTGTTGTAGTATTTGTACTTTGGTCCACATGTTCTGTTAAAGCTTAATTTTCTGTTTCTTCTCGAACATTTTCAATCGCTGCACCACCATCAAAATGTAGGAGAATCGGTACTGTTATATTCCGGAAAATAGTCGCGATCCATTTCAAATGATGATGTATATTTTTTTAATTGTTTATTCATCAGTTCGATTTTGCTCGTTGACTGGGGTCAATTTTCTGCATGCAGTAGTTTATAAAAAGCCTTATGTATGAGGCAGTTTTAGCTTTTTAAACATTTTGTCCTCATGATTTGTACTTAGGGCTTTTGAAAATTTGACTTTTCTGCTTTATTTGAAGCTTGAGGCCCAAGAAATAAATACGAAAAACTCTGAGCAATTGTCCTTAATCCAAATATGCAAAAAAATCAAAATCGAAAATTTTGTAAAAATGCGAGATAAAACCAAGTATGAACAGGCTTGTTTTTAGTTTTTTTAATTCTTACCCAAAAAATCTTTGTGTAACACTAACAATGCTTGATTTAAGAACATAATTCTAAAAGCGAATTAAAATTCTTAAAATAAGAACAAAAAACTCGATTTAAGAGTACAGAATTCTAACATTAATATCATAAAATCTTAATGTAAGCTTGCACATTCTTTATTTATTTTTCTGTTCTTAAAATAATCCGAAATAATCTTATTTCACGACATTCAATCTGTTTCAAGAACAAAACAATCTTTTTTCAAGATTATTCGTGCTTCTAGCAAGCACAAACGGTATTGGCATGATCATAGAAAAAAATAAAAGCTCTTCATTTGTTTTAACCTTTGATCTCGTCATACGTGCGTCGCGTCGGTCGTCCTCGTGTTGTGTTTTATCTCGACCTGTATTACAGTTTTCCTCGCGATATTCGAGTGAATTAGGAGGAATTAGGAATTCAAGTTACCGGATGTAAGGAGCTCCGATTTGGTACGAAAGATATAGCTAAGTCAATTAAAAAAATAAAATGCATTTTTATCTTAAAATATTTTTATTATTTTGAATTTTCAGATCAACATTGATTTCAACATAACTACTTTATTCAAATAAAGGACACCTTTTGTATTCAAAATGGGAAGTTCTTATAAAACTAATAGTCTAAGAGCCGCTGAAGGGCGAGCTTCACCGAACTGTTAACCGGCTGAATCTTTTTTTTATGAAATTTAGTTTGAAAACATATATGAATATGATAGCTTGCGTAACGAAAAGTGTGCCAGGCTATATTAAATTTGACTTTATATTTTAAACAATAACTAACTCCTCCTTCACCCATATGTTAAAATAAAACGTTATGTCAAATAGCCATATCGTGTAAGTAGGCTTGAGACAAGAAAAAAATTGTATGGGAGAGGGGGGCCTATTCCCGCCGTTTAGCCAGGAGGGGCAGTTTTCTGCAAAATTGGCTTATTTAAAAAAAAAAAAATATTAAAAATCAACGGCTTTATCTGCAACAACGTGTTATACTTTTCTGCAAAGCCAAAAACTTAGGCTCTCATTTTGTATTTAAATTTAATTGTTCTAAATAATAGTTTAAGAAAAAATAATTTTCAAACTTGAAATTTTGAAAAAAAAAATTCTTAAATTTGGAACTAATTTTTTCAAAATTTTATGTTACTAAGTACTAATTTTGTTTTCAACATTCAATGCTGTTTTTAATTTTTAGTCGAACACAGTAAACCGGATTGAAAAATACCTTGCTATTGTCGAGATATAAAGAAAAAACCAAAATCATTTTTTGCTTTAAAAAAAAAAACTTTTTTATTTTTACGTTACTGTTTTTTATATTCAAAATTATTAACAGTATTGAATGTTGAATAAAACATTTGAACATAACATAAAATTTTGAAAAAAATTAACTAAAAATTTAACAATTTTTTTTTTGCAAAACTCAAAAAGTTTGAAAATTATTTTTTCTAAAACTATTATTTAAAACAATTAAATTTAAATACAAAGTGAAAGCCTAAGTTTTTGGCTTTGCAGAAAGGTATAACACGTTGTTGTAGATGAAGCCGTTGAATTTTAATATTTAAAAAAAAAAAATTAGCCAATTTTTCAGAAAACTGCCCCTCCTGGCTAATCGGCGGGAATAGACCCCCCTATCCCATACAATTTTTTCCTTGTCTCAAGCCTACTTACACATATTGCTATGTGGCACAACGTTTTATTTTAACGTATGGGTGAAGGAGGAGTTAGTAATTGATTAAAATAAAGTTAAATTTAATATAGCCTGGCGCACCGTTTTCGTTAGGAGAGCTAATTCATATATGTTTTCAAACTAAATTTCATAAAAAAAAGTTTCAGCCGGTTAACAGTTCGGTGAAGGTCGGCCTTCAGCGGCTCTCCTACTATAAAATAAGAAAATTTTATGAAATCCATATCAACAACGAATATTGTAAACAATCATTATCAAAAGCTATATCTGCAACTAACAAAGGTAAAAAAGGCATATATTTTATTTGTTAATACATGCATCAGTGTAGCTAATATATTTTTTGTTTTTAAAATTCGCAGGATTATATATACGCCATACTACTCAATCCTATTTGGCCATTATCAGCGCGATTCAAAGACACCACTGGGAAAAAAACTAAAAGAGCGACATTAGTTGATGCGCAGGAGACCATGGTTGTGCTACTGATACGAATTACATGCATATACAAACCGACGAATAATGGTAAAACCTATGTAAGAAGTAATAAATAAACAAAAAGTTATAAATAAATATTTTTAAATGAAAAACAAAAATTGTTTTATATTTTATTTGAGTTTATTTCAGTAACACCATTCTTGAAATAATCACGAAACAGGATTGATATAAGCAGCTTGAGCATGCTTAAAACAATTTGAGAATGAGATGTTCACTCTTACTTTAAGAATTTAATATACTTCTTTTGAAGTAGCTTCGTTCTCATTCTAAGAATTTTCGAAATTATTTCGAACTTGTTTGAGTTAAAATTGGTCTTGATAATAGGTTTTTAGCTCTTGAATTGAATTCGTTTCGGGTATGATTTAAACTACCTCGTTCTAAAATAAAGATTGTAAATTCTTAAAACGAGCTAGTTTTAAACTTAATTTAACAATAAATATTCTTGAACCTAACCTAAAGCATACTTGAAATAAGAATAAACGGTTTGCTGAAAACAAGCTCAAAATAAGATTTTTACTATTGGATTAGGAATTTCCGAGATTACCATACTTTTGTCAACGAAAAATCTTGATCTGACACTGGTTTTCTTTTTTTTATCTCGATTTTTTTTTTCTGAGTGTAGGGCCTTTACGACATGACATGAGCGCAATAGAAACTAGCGGACGGGTGAACCTGCAAAAATTACAGAGCTGTAAAAGAATGGTGTTGCATCGTCTGAATTTTGGGAACGCATTATTGCAATACTTTGACTTTTAAATGTTGCAGTCGTTTGTAATTAAGTCTTTTTTACTTTTTGGAGTCTATAGACTGCTTATTTTAAATGTGAAGTGCAGAAAAAATAGTAGAAAATACTGCAAGCAGTTAAAAGACTTCAAAAGACTCCAAAGCAGTAAAAAGACTCTAAAAAAATCAAATGACTGCATTACAATGAATGCAATCAAAAGTCTTAATGTGCAAGACTAATAAGATTTCCAAGAATGTAATGTATCCTTTTAACTGCTCTGAATGATTTTTTTTACTGAAGACTTCAAAATTAGCTGAGAATTATCCTTTAGGGTAAAGAACTGACATGAAGTCAAAATATTCTTTTACAGCTCTGTGAAATCACTTGGTCGAAATATCCGTTTGTTAGACGTTTGATCAAATTCTTTTTTTTCTTAAGAGTGCAATACTTTTCATTACCTTAAGACTGCATTTAAAAAGAACGAACTGCGTCAACTTTTTTCGTTAGTTGAAATCTCAAATAAGAATTAAAAAAAAAAAACCTTCTGAAATCGAAAATCAATTTATTTCAACTGAAAAATACTTCACATACATAGATATCGATGTTTCCAATACAGTGATAGCAAACTGAGCAAAAATGTCCCATTTGTTTGAATTTATTTTCATAATGATAAATCATAGAATTAATGGCGCAAAATTATAGTCCGCTAATGAACAAGTTTAGTGTGATACTAGCTTAAAATTACGTTTGAGTTATGTCTGAAACGTCATTTTAAGCTAGTATCACACTAAACTGGTTCATTAACGGACTATAATTTTGCGCCATTGTGTTTGAATTCTCGATTTTT
>CAKKXW010000003.1:38678982-38769688 GCA_920937365.1 Sphaerophoria rueppellii | reverse complement strand
AATCGAGCAGCGTGGGCTCTCCATTACCATCCTGCTCAGACGAATGAGTTTTGTAGGATTGCCAAACCTGGACATGGTTTTATACACATCTTTTCTTTAGATGCTGTCATACGCGGCCATAAAATCGATAAAAGATTGTATGTGTCGGTTCGGACTTCCTAAGTTTTTTCCAGGATTTGCCATAATGTGAATATTTGATTTCCTGTCTAAGGCCGTTCACATAGTACTGCAGGAAATATCTTAAAGTTGATGTTTAGGAGGCTGATGTCTCTGTAGCTGGTGCAGTTAAGAGGGTCTTCTTTTTCAATATCAGACAAACAATGCTGACGTTCCATTCAACGGACATGCTCTCTTCCGACCATAAACAGTTTGGCAGTGTTCTGAAGCTTATAGATATTGCTATCTTTACTTCTTCAAGGTCGGGTAGACGGAAATCTTGGCTTGCGTCGTCTTCATTGAATGGTTCATTCTGCCTGACAGCGGAATTTGATTCGTCATCGCCGTTTGACAGTCTGCAAAAGTTGTACTTCCATATCCTCAGCATTGGCTGTGACTCTACTACGATATTTCCCTGTTCACAGGCTCCAGTTCGAACTCGGTAACCTTAAGCCGTTCGTATTCCTTATTCCTGTTCTGTTAGGCCCTCAAAATCATCGGTAGATCTTTCTTTCCTTTCCTCGTCGTCCTGTGCAGCGCTGCTTTATATGCTTCTTGCTTGGCTGCACGTACCGGCTCGTATTCATCATCAAACCAGGGGTTTTGTTATAGTGACCCAGCATATCGGAGACTGCATCCCTAATGGCTTACTGGCAATTCTGTTACTGGTTCCCAATATTCTATAATGTCTGTAGCGGCCTTCTCATGAAGTTACTTGACACTTTTCAGAATAAGAATGCTCATTCCTAAAAGAATTTAACTTGAGACCATTGGTGTCTACGTTATTATCGAGACCTGTTAAAGATAATTATTAAAAAGTGTTCCAAATTGTATACAGAAAAAGTTTAACAAAAAAAAAAAAAAACCTATATAAAACTCAAAATTCTTCGTACGAGTAATTTTTAACAACATTAAAGTTTGGGTCCATTTGATATTTTTTGTTGACACTCTTCTACTATGTCCCAGAAAGCAGCAAACAAAATGTATGCTTTGTATAACTTAATTTGCATCAAGGAGCATCCTCAATCCGACTGGTTGAAAAACAGAATTTTATTCTATCAAACAGAACACCCTCCAACAAAGTCTGTTTGTTTATCCTACGAATGCATAATCTGCTGAAGAAAAACACTAAAAAAATATTTCATATTCACTCTTAAAAAATAATACGCCTTTGCATCAAAACCTTAACAGTGCATCTGCTAGCGTGGATCAACCAACGTCCATGCAAATACTGCAAGCTTGCTTTTTTTGTTCTCTTGTTATCTCGGATTTAATCAAATAGCAAATACATTTATATTATTTTATTTAAATTCTTCTTCCGAATACCATGATTTGAATTCCAAGAAATCAATCTACCCGATGGAGAAAGTTTCTACGTTACAAGAAAAAAAACAACAATAGCCATCCGTCCACCACTTTCCCAAGATTACTTTTTCTTTTTTCTCTCTCTCAACTCAGAAAATAACCTCACAACGAATTTTGGCCACCATACCAGATACCACTCCTCAAAAATAAATAAGAAAAAATTGAATAAACTTGTTATCCAGCAGCGTGGACCAGCATAAACGAGAATTCAGAGAATTTCGACGACTCCTTGTTGCTTGCTGTTTCCATAGGTCAAGCATTGCTTCCATAAAAGAAGCGTTTGTCGTCATTCTGTCTGTAAAGATCAGATCATACAAAACACATTCATTCTCTAAACTGCTGCAACGATTTTAATAACAGCGTTGAAACAAACCCATATTTTGCACTTCGAGAGCAAGTACGTGCGACACGGACGTTTTATTTTAAGTTTTCTTTTCTGAATGTGGTGCAGTAGGTCAGTGACCAAGAAAACTATGGCAAGGTAGGGTACAACAACCACTCACCATTCACCAAATATGGACAGCAAATCCATTCAAGCAGCCCACGCTGCAGCCACATGCATACCGGTTGTGTTACTGTGTTCGTGGTTGTGGTCATGGTGGTGGGTACAGGGTACTGGTTCGGTGAACAAAAACCACCAGCTTCAGCACGATCCAATAGACTCACCTACCCACAGCATCTGTACTCGAGAAACGTTCACTTTCTTCTGGTGTTTTTGCTTCGGCAATGGCAACTAAATCACGAACGGCGACCATCACCAATGTAGCAGACGGGAGTGCCAAAGCAATTTGTTACGACTCCATAAAAAGTGGCTCACTTTTTGCTTTTTTTTTATATTTTTTTTTTCTTCACAATAGGGAGATCAGAGAATAGCTGGTTGCTAAGTATTTTTCTTGTTTTGTTGGTTGGCTGGGGCTTCGTTTCAGTTGAAGGAAAGAAAACAAAAGTAAGTACCAGTTCGGTGTGGCTCAGGCTCACCGACTTGCATTTAAATTTCGTACACGCGAGAAGAGCTTTGGTTCATGGTTTTCGTGTTCATGTGCCCAGCACTCGCGCAAACAAACAAAAACAAAGTTACCGGCAATAGTAGCACGTGCCATTTGTAAATTGGAATAACAAGTTGTTTTGGATTGTCTTTAAATTTTCGAGCTAGGCGCACCATTACCACCGACTAACAGACCGGCCGGTGAGTTGTGTGTCGATGTACTTAAGGAGGATTGTTTTGCGCTGCATGCCGGTTTATTCGACATTGTATAGAGACGACCATAAAATGTTAAAATATTTTTATGGAGTTTTGCGCTATCCAATGAATTTATGATGACCTTCCGGTTGTTGTGTTTCCGGCCGGTGGACGGAGAATCAGGAGCGGCAGAACACTTTTTGTTTAGGTGGGGTGCATAGTCGCATGGCCTAGGATATACCGAAGCCGAAGATTTGGCCGAATTCAACCGAAGCCGAAGCGGAAGGTTCAGTCGGACGGACACTAACTAAAATCAAGCAGAAAAAAAAGATTAAAAATAATTCATGATGTTAAGCCTTTGACCGATGGATAAATAAATCAAATCATTTGGTCAGTCTCAGTCAATCAATCGAGAATTATTGCAACAATATTCATAATTTCATATAACATTTTTTTTCCTCAATTAACTTAAAAAAATTGGTATATGTACATCCAAAGCCAGAAGGTGGGGTGCACCACATGCTCAGAAGTTTTAGGTGGGGTCCATACCCCACACACCCCATACCTTCTGCCGTCCCTGCGGAGAATCACAACAGATGCGAATGGGAGGTTAACTAAAATGTTGCTATTCGAGTATCTTACACTTGACTTTGCTTAATCGTTGATTGTATTTAGCAGAATTGTTTGCTTACTTACAAAGTATTGTACTTGAATCAAAAAAGCGAACCCACAAAGACAACAAGAAGAACAGAAAACCAGTTTTAAGCAAAAGTGGTTTGATTTTGAATGCCTTAAAGCTATAGAATTATCTTTTAAATTGCTTAAGCTATTCCGATCGCGAAACCTACCAATCTTTTGAAAACTGTACTCCGATGCAAATAATGACTTCAAAAGAATATGTCTATTAAAAAAAATCCGCGTTTGAGCAAGAGACAGTATCGATTATCAATTCTTCCCGCAGTTCTGCTGAATTCTGGAAGGCCGTGAAAATTTTAAATGGAACCAGGAACATCATTGCTCTGGGATTACAAGCACAAAGTCTAAGTGAACACTTTAAAAAGCTCCTCAATGCAACGATTAGATCACCCTGAGTACAATACGCACCCCCTTTAATCACAGATGATTTTCTAGATGAACCGTTTTCAATAAACGAAATGAAAGAAGTTATAGAGAAAGCTAAAGCCAATAAGGCATCAGGAGATGATCGTATTCCTTTTGAGTTCTATAAGCACGCAACTGATGAATTTTTAGTGCTTCTTACTAATGAATTCAATCGAATTTTCGAAAACGCTTTGGTCCCTGAAACTTTCAAATAATTTTTCGCTTTTTCGATAATTTTTCCCGCTTTTCAAAAAGGGAACTATGACGAGGCATCAAATTATAGAGGTATCTCTTTCTTAAATACAAATGCCAAGCTGTTTGTTGGGCTTATGGAGAATAGAATGTCCGAATGGGTGAGAAGAAGGAGTATACTCTCTGAATTCCAGGCCGGTTTCAGGAGGAATTATTCAACAACGGATCACATATTTTCATTGTTCAACATTGCCGACTCTTATATCAGGAGGAAGATAAAAGCTATATGCGTTCTTTGTTGATTTTCGAGCAGCATTCGACTCAATCGTTCGTGAAGCTCTTTTCTTTAAGCTTTATACTATAGGACTGTCGAGTAAGACAATTAACATTATACGAGCCTTGTACACAATGAATACAGCATACGTATGGGATGGAGCGTCTGTCTCAGCAGAGTTTCGCACGGAAACGGGTCTCAAGCAAGGATGTATCCTAAGTGCTTTGCTCTTTATATTATTTATAAACCACATCTTTTATGTATGTGGTCAGAGGAGGTATAGTGTTTGGAGGAGTTTCCATAGCAGCACTTTTACACGCAGATGACATAGTCTTCTTTGCAGAAACGGTTGATGGTATGCAAATGATGATGAACAGGCTGAAAGACTATTGTAATTGCTGGAATCTTGATATAAATTTATCGAAATCCAAAATAATGATTTTCAGATCGGGTGGTGGCAGGAATGCAAGAAACGAGAAGTGGACATTCAACAACATTCAACAAGTTCGGCAGTATAAATATCTAGGAGTGCTATTTACTTCGAGCTACTTCTACACGCTACTCGTCACCCCACTATCTGCTACCCACTACCCGTCACCCCACTACCTCGCTACTCCACTACCAGCTTTCCTGGATATATCTCATAAACGACTTGGTCGATTTTATATAAAATACTTAAATCTCATTTACGCCACTACTCAAACGTTCCCTCAAAATACGATGACAAACGCTCCACTGGTACAAAAGTAGTGAGCGAACTCAGCAACAAATCTAAAAAAAGAAAAAAATCGACAACTAAAAATGTCAAGTGTATAGTTTTTTTGAAAAACAATATTTGACAAATAATATTTTTCTTCACTGGCATTTTATTTATTATTTTTTTTTTTTACTCAATCTGAAAATAAAAATATTTGACGAAATCGAAAATTCGAAGCTATATTGATATATTTTGCTGAAGTGAGAAAAGCATTATTTTTTAACATCTGCACCGTTTGTGATTGAAAAGTTTACATTTTTTTTATTTTAGTTTAAAACAAAAATTAAGAAAATCGGTCAAACGGTTGTTGAGTTTTTCGAGCGTACACAAACAAACATTACATTTTTATATATATAGATAAATATACCTGTATTTTATATTCAGAAAAAAAACTAGCTTAATAGCGTTTTGTTTGGTCGTCCGGAACCATTCTAGACGATTTTGAAGTCGTTCACTTGGCATAAGATGGCAGTTTGTGTTCTGAAAAGAACAGAAAAACGATTCCGAGCCAGAAGTCCGAACTCTGCATTTGAGGTTTGAGGTTTGACAAATGCATAGATATGGAACCATTAGTCCCGGTGCAAATACGCAATTTTTGAGGCTGCGATATCGCTGCGGTGACGTAACTTTTCAGTACACAGATGCGGTATTTTACAACAGGTTTCAATCTGAAGTTTGAGTTTGTCTTTCAGTAATTGAGTTTTACAAGAACAAAAGAATTATTTTACCTAGTCAATGTAGAAGGAAACAACGTTTTTGTATCCTTTTAATGACCATCGATTAGCAAAAGGATTGTTTTATTTATCATTTCACAATATGAGAGTACAGGTCGTCATATGGGGATACGACGCACGTGCGTCTGCGAATTGGGAATGGTTGTTGTATTAACTAATTCATTCATATGAGTAGTCGCAGAGACAAACCTGACAAACAGAAAATATTCAGCCTTATCATGAATTCCACCCGAACAGCATTCCGCCCTGAAAAAAATCTCTTTTATTTTTTCCCTTATTGAGGAGAAATCCGGGCGGAAAAAGAAATCTATGTTGGAAAATTAATCATTATCATTAAAATTAATTAATCTTTCCGAGTGAATTCGAACGATATTTAAGCTTACAATTTTCCCTATTATTTTGGTGGCGAAAAGATAAACAATCTCAAAATTCAAGTTAAAAACTTAACAATTTATAATTGTTTGAACTAAAAATGATAATCTAGAAATACGAAATATCACTAAACGGCTACGAAATTCTGCCCATAATCTCGTAAGGGCCCCAACTACATTTTCATACTTTTGAGTTATAGAGGAAAACACTAAATCACTTACCGCAACCTAAAGACACAAATTAAAATAATTAGACATTTTTTTTTTTAAAGCTTAATGTGTGCTTTATTTTTACCAATAACTTTATTTTACAAATCAAGACGTTTGTAGAAAATAGCGTAGATAGGGCTTTTAGGAGTTTAAAAGATATAGGTATTTAAAAAGCCCTCTGACACCATTTTGCACGAAGTTCTTATTAAAATTCTTTGTTCTGAATGAAATGAAATGAAAAATAAAGTAAATACTTTTATTTAAGTTAACAATGCTTTTGTTCATTTAGTAGAAAAACGTTTTCTAACATTTTATACTTATTGTTAATCTAAATATGCTTCAACCTCAGTGACGGGAAGATTGTTGCAGAAAATTTTTCAATGATTGTCGTTTGATTCTAAGGATTTAACGTGTATGTACGTTTTTTAATATACAACAAGACAAGATCTCAAGGCTTGTTGCTTTTGAAAATCCCCTCAACACCATACCTGTAGTTTAGTTGTTGTAGTATTTGTACTTTGCTCCACATGTTCTGTTAAAGCTTAATTTTCTGTTTCTTCTCGAACATTTTCAATCGCTGCACCACCATCAAAATGTAGGTGAATCGGTACTGTTATATTCCGGAAAATAGTCGCGATCCATTTCAAATGATGATGTATATTTTTTAATTGTTTATTCATCAGTTCGATTTTTGCTCGTGGGTTATCAAGCAATCTAATCTAGCCCTGTTCATGTTTAATCACGTTTTGTCACTCACGAACTCAATACAAATCAAAAACAATTTTTCAAACTTATAAAAGTAATTTACACCGTAATGCACGCATAACTGATTTCAAATGGAAGCTAACTTTGTCCTCTCTAACTTAAAAGGAATTTAATTTGTTAAACCAGGCTGATTTATGAGAAACCGCTAAAAATTTAAAAATTGACTTACAACGCATATCGATAAAAAAAGCCCTATCCTATCCGTCACATAGGGCTTTTCAAAAGACATTGGGGTCAATTTTCTGCATGCAGTAGTTTATAAAAAGCCCTATGAGGTAGTTAGGGCTTTTTAAACATTTTGTCCTCATAATTTGTACTTAGGGCTTTTGAAAATTTGACTTTTCTGCTTTATTTGAAGCTTGAGGCCCAAGAAATAAATACGAAAAACTCAGAGCAACTGTCCTTAATCCAAATATGCAAAAAAATCAAAATTGAAATTTTTGTAGTTAGGGCCTTTACCACATGACATGAGCGCTATACAAACTAGCGGACGGGTGAACCTGCAAAAATTACAGAGCTGTAAAAGAATGGTGTTGCATCGTCTGAATTTTGGGAACGCATTATTGCAATACTTTGACTTTAAAATGTTGCAGTCGTTTGTAATTAAGTCTTTTTTACTTTTTGGAGTCTATAGACTGCTAATTTTAATGTGTAGTGCAGAAAAAATTGTAGAAAATACTTCAAGCAGTTAAAAGATTTCAAAAGTCTTCAAAAGACTTCAAAGCAGTAAAAAGACTCTAAAAAAATCAAATGACTGCATTACAAGTCTTAATGTGCAAGACTAACAAGATTTCCAAGAATGCAAGCAGTAAAAATGTAATGTATTCTTTTAACTGCTCTTAATGATTTTTTTTTACTGAAGACTTCAAAATTAGCTGAGAATTATCCTTTAGAGTAAAGAACTGACATGAAGTCAAAATATTCTTTTACAGCTCTGTGAAATCACTTGGTCGAAATAACCGTTAGTTAGACGTTTGATCAAATTCTCTTTTATTCTTAAGTCTTAAGTCTTAAGGAAAAATATTGCACATATTTTTCATTACCTTAAGACTGCATTTAAAAAGATTAACAACGAACTGCGTCAACTTTTTTCGTTAGTTGAAATCTCAAATATGAATTTAAAAAAAAACTTTTTGAAATCGAAAATCAATTTATTTCAACTGAAAAATACTTCACATAGATATCGATGTTTCCAATAAAGTGATAGCAAACTGAGCAAAAATTTCTCATTTGTTTGAATTTATTTTCATAATGATAAATCATAGAAATAATATCTTTACGTATTGTGCGTCAATAGCATTGAAAAATGAAAGCATTTTCTTGAAAACGATCACTATTATTTTTATTCGAAATGTCAATACAAATTCGAAGTGAAATCTTGTTCGGGCGAGATTCCCGATAGCTTTTGAAATTCCAGGTGAATAGCACTCGTTCGGGCGGAGTTCTGTTCGGGTGGAATTGATGATAAGGCTGATTAATTTATTTGATTTTTATTCGCAGATTTGTGGAAAGCGTTTTGTACTTCTGGAATATGGATTGCGAATTCTCACCTGAACTTTCGCTGTAGTTCGTCACAAAGAAAACATTAAAATGGATTTTTTGTGTAGGCAGCATTCTATATTAAAATATGTTGGTATGGACATTAATTCAATTTCTTAGTCAATAATAAATGAGAATGTTCATATTTGCCTTATAGTAGCCGCTGAAGGCCGACCTTCACCGAACTGTTAACCGGCTGAAACTTTTTTTTATGAAATTTAGTTTGAAAACATATATGAATATGATAGCTGGCGCAGGGACATAAGTCCCAGGGACATAACGCCCAACTTTTTTTTTTTGGGCCTTATGTCCCACCCAAGTGGGACATAACACCCAAATTGAGTTTGGGATTTAAGTCCCACCCAAGTGGGTCATAAGGCCTAAAAAAAAAGTTGGGCGTTATGTCCCACATATAATGTAAATGTATGTATTGCTTAATGATAAAATTAGAATTATTTCAATACCAGGAAAGATGTTTTTTTTACAGTGCCTTTAACTTAAATACTTAGGAAAATCTGCACCTTGTTCAAACCAGTTTTTTAATATCTTCCAAAGCATCCTTTGTTTTCGATATTGATGGCACTGTACTTCAAATTTTGAGAAAAAATTCTGCGTTTATATTCAAACCATTCAATAACATCAATCAAAGTTAAAAGATTTTAGACAAGTATAGAAATTTTGATATTACAAATATATATGCATGCATCAAACCTATTTTTTGAAAATAAGTTTGATACATGCATATATATTTGTAATATCAAAATTTCTATACTTGTCTAAAATCTTTTAACTTTCTTTTCTCCACCATTTTTTTCGAAGATACAGAATAAAGTGGTTTTACCTTGCAATTTTTTTTAAATCTATATATAAAAAATGAAATCCTGTTCGTGTGTAACGTAATAACTCACAAACGGCTGGACGGATTTGGATAATTTTTGTTTTATTTTGTTCGTGTTAGCCTGTAGATGAAACTAAGGGAATTTTTTTTTTCAATTACTAGCGGATCCGGTGCGCTTCGCTGCATAGACATTGTTCTGTAAATGGATAATTTGTGAAATTTTCATAGTTAATACTGCTGTATTCAGTGATGATTTCTTATTTACTATTTTTTTATTCAAACTATATTTTTCTTATTTGGGTCTTATGTCCCACTTTCAGGAAAAAAAAACTGGGACTTATGACCCACTTGGGTGGGACTTAAATCCCAAACTCAATTTGGGTGTTATGTCTCACTTAGGTGGGACATAAGTCCCAAAGAAAAAAATTGGGACTTATGTCCCTGGGACTTATGTCCCTGCGCCGAGGGGCAGTTTTCTGAAAAATTGGCTTATTTAAAAAAAAAAATATTGAAAACCAACGGCTTCATCTACAACAACGTGTTATACCTTTCTGCAAAGCCAAAAACTTAGACTTTCATTTGTATTTAAATTTAATTGTTTTAAATAATAGTTTTAGAAAAAATAATTTTCAAACTCAAAATTTTGCAAAAAAAAATCGTTAAATTTTTAGTTAATTTTTTTCAAAATTTTATGTTATGTTCAAATGTTTTATTCAACATTCAATACTGTTAATAATTTTGAATATAAAAAACAGTAACGTAAAAATAAAAAAGTTTTTTTTTTTAGAGCAAAAAATGATTTTGGTTTTTTCTTTATATCTCGACAATAGCAAGGTATTTTTCAATCCGGTTTACTGTGTTCGAATAAAAATTAAAAACAGCATTGAATGTTGAAAACAAAATTAGTACTTAGTAACATAAAATTTTGAAAATATTAGTTCCAAATTTAAGAATTTTTTTTTTTCAAAATTTCAAGTTTGAAAATTATTTTTTCTTAAACTATTATTTAGAACAATTAAATTTAAATACAAAATGAGAGCCTAAGTTTTTGGCTTTGCAGAAAAGTATAACACGTTGTTGCAGATAAAGCCGTTGATTTTTAATATTTTTTTTTAAAAATAAGCCAGAAAACTGCCCCTCCTGGCTAAACGGCGGGAATAGGCCCCCCTCTCCCATACAATTTTTTTTTTGTCTCAAGCCTACTTACACGATATGGCTATTTGACACAACTTTTTATTTTAACATATGGGTGAAGGAGGAGTTAGTTATTGATTATAATATAAAGTCGAATTTAATATAGCCTGGCACACTTTTCGTTAGGCAAGCTATCATATTCATATATGTTTTCAAACTAAATTTCATAAAAAAAAGTATCAGCCGGTTAACAGTTGGGTGAAGGTCGCCCTTCATCGGCTCTTAGACTATTAGAAATAGCTATGAATGAAAAATTCGCAGACGCAGGTTGCAGCTCATATGAATGGACCCTAATTTCTAAAAAGATTCTTAATTGTACATAATTTCAAATGAATGTAAAATATTTTGATGAATTTAAATCAAATCTTTCCATTTTACATTTTCAATAAGAATGGTAAAATAACACTGCTCAATGTACTACAAGGAGCAAATGCAAGCTACATGTTACCGAAAAAATGACGATGTGATATCGCAATCGCATTGTCACAGCAAGTGTGTGTGCAGTGCACCACTCCATTTGTTTGTGAGTACGGATGACGCAAAAGCGATATCGCAACGCCAAAAACGCGTGGCCTAAGAAACCAAAAAAAGTATGTTTGAATGTTCGCTTGGTATCCGGAATCAGAAAGTTCTGTGTATCAACTCCAGATTACCGAAAAAAAAACTATAAGGCTATCTGTAGGCCAATATTGGATTACTGCATTATGGAAGTATAGGTACCATATTAGTTATAACTTATAACTATATAATACATAACACATACTACTTACCTAACGTGACATACGTTTCCCGTTTTAACGGAACCGTCCCTTTTTTCGGTTACCCGTCTCGGTGTCCCGGTAACAGAGCTTGGGACGCCTATTTTTCTACTTTCATAAACATACATATGCTTTTATTTGAAATGCAATGAAAACATTTGCAATGTGTGATGTATGTTATTAAGCACTTAAGTATAAAAAAGGAGATTTTGACAAATATAACGTATGTAGGCTACACACTATCATTTATTAAATGCGTTCGAAAACTGTAATTCTGAAACATTTAATTTGATGCTTCACAGACACACTGTCATTTAAAAAAAATCATTTTATTCATTCATTGCACTCTACTACAATCTTCTGACGTTGATGTCGCCGCCTCTTCCAGTTATCGCTAATTTTTTTATCCTAGTTGAAATGCATGCGCTGTCAAAAGGAAAAGACAAAGATCCCCATAGTATGCCGTGTTTTAAGTGTAGTGTAAATATTTTGTAACGTATAAGAATGAAATAGATGCATAAGAAAATGCAATAAAAACCAAAGATTAAATAAGTAACAAGATGGGATACAAGGCTGTCAAAGTGACAGTTGCCTACAAGCTTCGGACCATAGTTACTGTGAAAGTATGCGTATTTTAACCAATACTATCACAGTAAATATGGTCCAACCATCTGAAAATGCGAAAACAAACAAAAGAGAATAGAAAAATTGCAGCTCATCTCTGTGTTTTTGTAACTCACATGCATTTATGTTGACGAAAAGAATAAAGTAAATGAAGGAATATGAAAATTGTGGGATCTAGGGAGTGAAACGTAAGTCAGTTTCCCATCTTGTTACATATTTAATCTTTGATAAAAACGATTTGTCATTGTAATATGGAATTTAATAGAAAAACGTTTGTTTTTTAAATCATTAAGTGTTTTGTTTCTGCCAACAAAGAAACAAGAAAAGAAATTTCCATCTCTATATTACTCGAATTTTCCCAAAACTCTCTCTAACTCGAGTGATATGTAGCTTCCCTTGAAAAATCGACTTTGGGAG
Organism: Sphaerophoria rueppellii; assembly: GCA_920937365.1. NCBI lineage: Eukaryota > Metazoa > Arthropoda > Insecta > Diptera > Syrphidae > Sphaerophoria > Sphaerophoria rueppellii. Next base: position 38,757,213 of record CAKKXW010000003.1, on the reverse strand, counting down.
TCAACTGTTCACAATTGTTTTTTTTACTTAATGCATCGGCCCAACTGATGAAAAATAAATTACACCGATGTCCCGTTTTGAATGAAAAAATAAATGGGTAAGTAACATACCCTATGTTGAACACGTGGCTTCCAGTATGCAGATGTATACACATAGCAACATCATACCAACAAGATCGAGCAGTTTTGCCGATCTAACAACACGTGGTTTAGGTGATTACGACATGAGTGATTCTATCAGTTGATTCCCAATAGAACTCGTGCATATCCTTATGCTTCCCGCTTTACTCGATGTCCATTTTTATTCTCATTAGTGTTGTCATGCAAACTATGTGATTTAATGCATTGCCTGAATACTGATTTCCAACCTATTTATGCGTTGAAAGTTCTGTGATTATAAACTCTCTTGCGGACGAGGTACTTCAACGTGTATGTGGTTGATTTACATTTTTCTTTCAGGATTAATTTTACAGCATTTTCGAAATTTGCTACAGCGTTTTGAATCTACCCATTTTTTTTTTATTCTCTTTGAAATAGAATCGAACTTCACTCTACTCTGAGCGCAACAGTTACAAAAGACCCAAATCAAACCGGATGGTCACTAAAATTCATTCAATAAACTGACCCAATCTTCCTACGCAATAACATCTCTTCATTTCTCTGTGCCTTTAATATCCAACTTAAGACCCAAAATCCTAAAGCCCAAAGCCCAAAGACATAATGAAATGTCGCCCCAAATACTTTCTTCCATTAAATTAATCCAAGCTCGTTATATTTATGTTAATCATAAACATTTCAATGAAGAAATCAAAAGTAAACCAACATTCAGGTGCGACAGAAAAAAAAAACAACCCATAGAATGACAAAAGAAGAAGAAAGACAAAAATCTCTATCTTCTGATTATTACGGCCATATCGCCATTGGGTTAGTTTCTGAATATCTTCTCCTAGATTTTTTTTTTGTTTTTATTTTTGTGAGGCTGGGTTTATTGATTTTTATTTCATTCTTTCAGAGAAATTTTACTACCTCAATGTTTTCACTTTCTTCCCAAGGTGAATCAAAAAATTTAACGATTTCGACACCGTACAGCCGCAAGCGAGTGCTGCGGTCGAAAATGGGAACCACAACCGTGGATTGTTTATGCTTTATGGGAATTCCACAGCAATTAAGTTTGGTGTTTAAGGAGGTGGATCAACTTCTTTGGTCGGAATTATGAATATAATGAAAATGGGAACTTTTAAGGCTGGATTGAAGTTTAATATTCTCTTAATATATAAATCATAGCTTTATCAACCAGGATTAACTTGGATTGCACCCAAAAAAAGTCAAAGGTGATGAGATCCGAAAAGCACTTCAACCAACTTGAACTTATTGCTGATTTTCATTGGAAAGCCTTTTTTTATAATCAGCAAATTAATGGATTTATAGATTTAAAGTTTTTCGCCGACAAAGCAAAACGAAGGGTTCAAAAGTAAAAGTTCATGAGAAAGATGCTAGAAGCCTTGGATACAAACCCCCAAAAACAATAGATAACCATAGCCATGAATGTCCGCAGATTTCAGAGTATGCACTCACGATAGGTGCGACTCAACAATTTTGAATGTGTCCTCACGCGGCATGAAGCAAACATTATTAAGGTGCATGGTATACATAGTTTAACACTTAGTCACATAGCAAACCAACCTTTAATACGATTTCTTTAGATCTCACCTCAAGTTGCATAATGAATCGCTGCCACACATTTTTTTATCTGCAGAAATGATTTACTCATTTAGCACAATTTCGCCAGCATCTTTAAAGAAATTTATTTTCTGATTCGGTTTTAAAGCAAAGAAAAGCAAACAAAAACTCTCGAAAAGAGAGACACACCTATTGTGCAAAATCCGGTAGGACTACTTTCCATTTTATCATCACTTCATTCAGGAATTCGGTCAGTTATTTGGTTATGGCGCAACAAGTTGACTCATCTGACGCAACATCGTTGGGTAAATGAATAATTTTTCCTGATGGTCGCCAGTGTCTCTCCCTACCAACATTGTGAAAATTGAAGAATATGACTTGAAGGCATATTTTTGTTGTATCCTTGTACTTTCTGTTTATGACAACCAACAGGAACACCCAAAGAGCGTACCTATTTAATTTTAATTAAATTCAGTGAATGAATTAAAGCAATTAGGATAAGGCTTACAAGCTTTACAAAACGAGCGTAATGATAATATCGACTTATAGCTTAGTTTAACAGCTACAACAAATTGCTCTTTAGAAGAAGAAGATGTTCTGCTCTAAGACAAAGGTTCCGGAAATAGACAATAAAATGGCAGAACAAAGTCCTGCCCGTTAACGTTTGGCAATTAAATTTCGTATCTCTATTATTATCAACCAACTACTGTCGACTTATACAGTAGTTTCTTTGTTATATCAAGGATCTGTTAAAAGCATACTTGACTATAACCTTTCAGCATAAAATAATTTCTCTCTCTCTCTCTCATTAAGGATATGCATAAATAATGGACTAGGAGGTGATTGGACAAGTGAAAAGGCCTATACTTTCCTACTCTAAGAAACAGTCTAAGGATCTAAGGTTGTTTAGTGCTTAAGTAGCTCTTTGTTTAATGAGAGTGATAAATTTGCAAGTTAAAATAATAGAGAGCTAGAACTTTCGACTTGGCCACATATCACTTAAGAAGTTTTTAAACATGTGAACACAAATTAAAGTTATTTATTCATTTCCTCAATAAGAAAAATACAAAATAAGATCTGTTATGAATGAATGAATCTAGAATAAAAACATAAGACTAGCTTCCCTAAATATCGTTGCTCCGGAAATCGTATTCGTCAGTCAACAATACTTTACATTGAAAATATGTTTTTTTTTTCTAATAATTGTGAGGAGAAGACGTTTGTAGTAGGGTATGAAAATAAAAACGATGAATAGCACATGACGTGTCTAGAAACTGGGTAATGAACAGCAACTTATATACACATTTCTTGCATGCAAAAGGGAACGACTGTCGTTTAAGAAATTCTCCATGAAATATCCTTAAACCAAAATAGGCTTTCAACCAATCTCTTATTGCTTACGAACTATCTCTTCTAGCTCGAAACATCTCAACTGAACCTAGGGGTCACGTAACAAGTACCATCGGGAAGATGGCCCCGCAAAATATTTTTTTTTTTTAATGCTATAAAGAAAAAAAACTGCTGAATATTTTCTCAAATTTTTATTTTTATTTGAAAGTACAATCCTTCAGGTTAATAATGGAAAATAATTTCATTCTAATGGCTGCCTCGGCTGGCCGTGCAGTAGACTAGACGATCAATCCAAGTGCAGCTGTATTTCATCAATGGCTTCACGAATATTGTCCTTTAAAGCGTCAATTGTCTCTGGCTTGTCGGCGTAACACTAATCTTTTACGGTACCCCACAAATAATAGTCAAAACGTATCAAATCGCTACTTCGAGGTGGCTAAACGACATCAGCTCTGAGGCTGATAATGCGATCTTCAAAAACAGTGTGCAAAACATGGAGTGTAGATTCGGCTGTGTAGCACGTAGCGCCGGCTCTCCTGTTGAAACAAAATGTTGCTAATATCCTCTTCTTCAATTTTTGTGAACTAAAATTCGTTCAACATGGCCCGATGACGATCTGGACCAAAATCCTCACCAAACAGTGACTCGTCTTGGGTGTATCGGCTTTTCAATTTATGCGTGCGGGTTTTCTGTGCCCCGAATGCGACAAATTTGCTTGTTTACACACCCGCCAGGATCAAAATGAACTTCATCTGAAAAGATGATTTTTTTTGCAAAATTGGCATCTTCTCTAAGTCGATCGCAGGCCCACTTAGCGGAGCGAAAACGCATTGGATGGTCAGCTATCTTCAACTCCTGACCCAATACCATACCAAGGTCCTTATGCAAAATTCTTCTCAATGATGTCTCCAAAATGTTCAATTGTTGAGAATGACGATGAAATGATGTTGATGGCGCTTCACGCACACTTTCTGCCACAGCAGCAATATTCTCGAGTGTACGCACATTTTTGGCTTTCAACGCTTTGGTTCATCGATGAGGATGCCTGTTTCTTTCACTATTTTCACAACATACGGAGCTGACGGTGCTTCTCTTCTTCCAAAATCCGTACGCAATTTTCGCACATATTCTGCAACATTACCATGATTTTGAAAAGTAGTGTCGCAATATTTCCCAGGAATGTTCAAGCGTATACTCAACCATATTCATTCAGCGCAAGGATAAAACTAATTATTTGTGTCAAATCAGACATGAGCTAAGTGTTACTATTCACGAAATAAGCTGAAATACATATACAAGATTTGGTTTCATCCCCAGTTGGAAATTGTTGGTGGCTGCAAAGAGAGAGAGAGAGAGAGAGAGAGAGAGAGAAGAAAAAGATATACGCTTCCCTTCAATATCTGCTACTTAGGGATACTTCAGGTTATTAGCTCGGTTCTTCAAAAATTAAGAAAGATTTTTTTCTGCGTCGTCGTGGGTATTCGCATTCCTGCTCAGTAAAATGGAAAAAGGATTAATTTGACAAACTGTTATGATTTTCCATAGTTCTTGACATTTATGAAGCTAACTTGAATGTGGTTTCCAAGACGGAGAATCTACACAGCAACCTGGCGATCTTGGGATGGTCGAACCGCCAACTAAATCACCCATGTGCTAATAAGCACAAGACTCGCAGGAGCAAATGTTGACCCCAACCACTTTCTGGCAGTAGCAAGGTTTAGAGATGGAGTATCAAACGACAAGAAAACACGTGCCGCCCAAAGTAAAAAAGCCCCGGAGAATGCCAGAGACTACAGTGAGCGCCTGTAGGTACTCCCAAATTCCACAGACGTCAGAATCTAATATCGTAAAAAAGAACCCGATATTAGAATGCGCGATATTAAAAAGAAAGACGGAAAATGCACGTTTGCAGATGCTGCAACGGAAAACAAGAGCAGCAAAAAAAGAGTACTGTAAAAAAAGGAGAAATACGAAAAAGACCCTAAGAAGGAAGAGAGAACCAAAGATCTGGAAATGTCGTGTGCCAAGAACAACACCCGACGATTCTTTAAAAGGTCGATATAATTAGCTTCAAATTCAGTGCAGTGTTCAAATGAGTAACAGCTCACTGAGCCGACCAGGAAGACCGGTACATAAAAGACCAAGTAGCTGCGGATGCCAGAAAACTTGATTTCGACGACTGGAAAATGTATGCGAGGGACCGATCCCGATAAAAACTGCTGTGTCTCAGTCTGAAAACTTACATGAATTGGAAGCCGGCAAAGTAAGAAAGTTTATACTTTAACAATGGAGCGGAAAAGAAATCGTATATGTAATTTATAACCAGACAAGTACAGAAAATTCCTGCAAAAGCTAGAATCATTAAAAAAAGTATTGTATTATGACATTATTATGACATTATTCAGTGCCCTGTTTTGACACCAATTCCTATGCTTCTGTGTTGTCTGACTCTAAGAAAGCAAGTCAAAGGTTGATATAATGGTTCATCCAGTTGGAACAAAAATAGATGGTGTTCGAAATTTAAAGTTTTTATCTTAACTGGATCTTGTAGCCGCCCGAAATGGGCAAATATGGAATATACGTTTTAGTGTTTTGGGCTGGAATTGAAGGGTTGAGATTCAATTCGTCGTACAAGATATATTTCCGATAGGAATCCGAAAATAACTTGAACGGAAACAGATATGCAATTTGCTGCCAAAAACCTTCCGTGTTGCCTGAGGCCGGGGCGCATTGACCGCTATCAAACGACGGATAAGCCTAGTCAATCAAAGTGAAGTCGTCATATTGTATGAAGCAGTATCATGAAACTGATAAGAAAGTTCTTACGATTACAAATGCCTCAACAAAAAAAAAAAACGAATACATATTATGTACCTTCGAATTCCAGGGATTTAAATTGGTTTTAGCATTCGAGTTCAATCGCACAATAGGCACAATTTTTGACTTTGCCATAGCCATAGTCAAAAGTCATCATTGAAAATCAATCCCAATGGCTTTGTGTTGCATTGTTGCTTCCGCTACTTTGAACATGGTCGCTTACCCCTTGGAGTTGTAACTCAAAAAAGATCTTTTTCGTTTACACAGCTGCCGATACCGAATAAACTTAAAATCGCTACTGTATCTACCCTATAGCATTGAAATGTTTTTTTTTTTTTGTTAACAAATAAACACATTGTGTTGCTTTTATTGCGTAGTAGCGTAGTAGTACATACCTACAAACAGCAGCCGTTTAGCCTCTGGCAAAAATGAAAAAGAAATACCATTTTCATTCTCACAACAAAGTTCAATAAAAACAATCGACGATTGGTTTTTGTTTGATCCAATTCCAAGAAATAAAATTTAGCTACTACTCAAATAAATCGATAAAAAACAATAGAAATTAAATTTTATTTCTTAAATCGATTCAAAAACATGTTTACTCAAAACAATGTAAAACTCGAAGAAAATCCTTAAAAGTGTCACATCTTAGTTCATAACAATATCTGCCAAAAGGTTCACACCATTTCTTGATTTTCCTCAAAAAACTCTCAATTCTCAGAAGAAAAAACAACTTCTTGGATTCTCGGACATCCTTCATTAAAAAGTAAATTCCGATTTACTTAAATCACAAACAACAAAATTGACACATTTCCCTACTGACTGATATACAATCCACCCAACGTCCACACCAATTTCAGGAAATGAAAAAAAAATACACCTGCTGATTTGGCCTTCTCGTTAGATTTTGCACAGGCATACAACAAAAACCTAAGTCAAATTAATTGAACCGGTCGGTGTTGTCTATTGTGCCTGTGTCCAGTCCGTCTTCAATCGATGCTGTCTGAGTTGATTGTGACAGACGCATGGCTTTCAGTTTCACCAACCTTTCAGCCTCAGACTCCAATATGCAATCATTACCAACATATTCACACACACAAAATCTCGGCAATATGATGAACATAAAACTTACATAAAAGCCCAGAATTCTCTTTCACACGTTTACACCTCTTTCTTTGTGTTTATCTTCTGCTTTCTCATATCTCTTCTTCCGTCACCAATAAGCCTTGCGGGGCTTACTCAAGAACCACACAGCATCTTTGGTTAGGTTATTGATAATGAGATGAACTTTCCTATCTACACCCAGCCATCATCATATTCATCTATCTTCGATGTTACCGAAAAGGGGCGGTTCGGAGGCAGCGCTGGGATGTTAAAGTACATTTCCAACGAAATACGATCCAGCGTAGAAAATAGTAAAACTTGTCGATACCGAATTCCACAGAGAGAACAACAACAACAAGAAAACCTTTTAAGTAAAGTCAAGCATTTTACATCTTTGTCTTCTTCCCATATCGATTTGTATTAACTTTTTTTTACGGAAGAAGCTGACTGAATAAGGAAAGAAGAAAGCCAGCCAGCCCAAATATCATACAAAAAAACCGCTGACAAAAATGTATCTCAGAGGTATTTCATTATAAAAATCCGGGAGTGGGAGAGAAAATATACACGAAAATAAAAAAAAACACAAAAGGCTTAGCCATCGCATCCATTGTATGAGAAAAAGTAAGAAATTATGACTAAAGCCCATGTTAAAGGTGTGTGTGCGCGCAGGTAGAGATATTGAACTTCAACTGAAATTATACCTTTACAGCGGGGCTCTCTGGGCTGGCGCTGGGCTTTGGGGATTGAGATTGAGACTGCAAAAGGTACAAGATTTTCGTTTTCATAATTTGTTTTTAATTTTACTTTTTTTTGGTTTTGGTTTTGTTGTCGCTCACTATCTACCTACCTACCTTCCTACTTACTATTCATTTATGTTTTTTTTTTTTTTGGTTTTTGTTAAAAAAGAGCTTATTGTGTTTTTCGTATCTATGTGTGTTTGCATAATAATTTAGCTCGATATATTTTCGAAATTGTTTAAAAACAGCCTGACACTGAGGAAAAATTATCAAACCGCAGCTTGTTCCATTCGAATAAACACACAGTTTACTGATTCGGGTGGTGTTTCAAGAATTCTAATAATATTTTAATTAATTTTATTTATCTTTCTTCGATCGAACTTAAAAATTTAACAAATATCCCTTTCAATATGAAATTCTTTATTGTGTCCGTTTGTGTCCTGCTTTTGAGCAATGGAATATTCGCTGAAATCGATAACAACAATGTGGATACACAGAGTACAACTGGATTTGAAAAGTGCCTGGATGCTGATTCGATTTCCTGTCTACAAATGACGGTACGGATTAAGGATTAAACGTTTTCTTAACCTTTCAAAAAAATAACCAAAAGACCTAAAGTGAACAGAAATTGACAAATTGAGTGAAAGTGAATTGATAAATTGAGTGAAATCAATTTGACGAAACCATGCCTTGGGTCAATATTTTGAAAGTGCTAAAACAATGGTTCTTTTGCTTTTCATAAAAAGTCTTGAACATTTTAAAGTCTTAAATTCAATCCATTTTTCATCAAAAGTCTTGCTTCTTAAGCAAGTCTTCGTTGCTTGCAAAGTTTAGTACAAAATTAAGCCCAACATCATTCGAATTAATTAAGTGCAGAACTGAATACAAAAGTGTTCTTAAAACTTGCTACAAAACTTATTACAAAATTGAGTACACAATTTAGTACACGATTTAGTATACTATTTAGTACAAAATCAAACCCAAACTTTAAAACAAATTTAAGTCAACTGCTTAGTACATTCCTGAGTTCAAACTTAATTACTTTACTCACTAGAAAACTTAAACAAAACAAATTTCGTAAGATTTCAAGAAAAAATATTTCAAAATCCACTGTGTACTAAATTTAGTACAGGGCTAAGTAGAAATTTTCTTTCTCCAAAGCCTTGCACAATTTGTGATCAAAAATCATTCTAATTTCACTCAATATCACTTTCAAATCACACTAAAAACCCACGTTGTTCCCACTTCTGAAATCTAACAAACAAAAAACCTTCTCTTTGCAGCTCTTCCGTCGTGCCAAATCGGTCTTCGACAATCCACAAATCGAAATCTTCGGCGGAGTATCCCTCATCAAAGAGAACCAAGGCCGTCAAGGCAAAGCTTTCGATGACAACGCCTATGCCGTCGAAGTCGCCCCCACCGTCGAAGCCCGCACCAACGAAATGAGCACATACTTTATCAACAGCATGAAGAACTTCTTCGCAGAACGCTCATTGAGCTTCAACTTCGCCAACACCGCCCGCAGCATTGCCCGTGCCATTCCATCGGACATCAAGGACGACATCAAAGAATTGATCTCCGAAGCACGTACCGGCAAGAAGAAGAAGCTCCTCAAGAAATTCTTGCCAATCATTTTGGGAATCGGTGCTAAGATTGCTCTTTTGGCTGTTGCCTCAATGTTCGGTGTCGTGATAATGGCCAAGAAGGCTTTGGTTATTTCTGTGTTGGCTCTCGGTATGGCTCTATTGGCTGGTATTGGAAGTATCGGTAGCAAAGCTACTGGTCTATTAGGAGGTTTGGGTGGACTCTTCTCGAAGGGTGGCGGTCTTTTGGGAAGCTCATCAAATCTGGTGCCAAGCACCGCTTCTGGATGGGATTCAAGTGGCGCTTATAGCTCACCACTTGCTCAGTCTATCGCTTACCAAGGATACAAACAAGCCAGGCGATAAAGAGAGAAAGAAAGAGATGATATGATAAATGCGCTGCCATTTAAGTCGTTACTCAAACAAAACAAAATATCCGAAGTCTCCTTAAATTGAGGAGATGAAGATGTTCTTCTTTATTTTCTTTTTATTTTCAAATTAATTTATTTAATTTATTTTTTATTGTTATTGATGACAGTTTATCAATACTGTCATTAAGCTAGCAAAGAACAAAGACAAATGCAAAATATTTATTTCAGGTTTAAAAATTGTAAAAAAAATCTAAAACTTTAGCAAAAAAAAGTTGCATGCAACTAGTCGATACATCTTCAACTTTCACATCTTTCCTATTAGCACTACTTTTTCCATCTATCTCTGTCAACTAATTTCTATCTATTTGCACATCTATCTCATTCTATCTTTTGCATGTTTCTTCGTTTCTAAATCTATTTATCTTTAACTAATATCTTTATATCTTTCTAAGCTATCTCATCTGTTTTACTTCATCTATTTTCTATTTCTATCAATTTCAATCTTTTCTTAGTTTCTATCTGTAATCAATTTCTATCTATCTATGCCATGTGAACCTCATTAAAAAAAAAGCCAAAACTATTTACAAAAAAAAAAAACTCATCTTTTTATCTTTTCTTCTAAAACCACTTCTGCAATCTTTTTTCTTTTCTTCCAATCTTTCTCCGACCATCGAAATTCTTCTTCTTGCATTTCATTTTCATAAATTTCAGCATCGAAAGTGTTGTTGCCTTTTGTTATGAAATCCACATCAATCCGAAATAACCGAAATAAAAACATTTCACAAAAAAAAATATCTGTCTTTTTATTACATCAATCTGAAAAGCAACACTCGCATTTCTTAGCATAACTTTGATGCAATCAAGCCAACGAAAAAGGTTGTTTTATAATCTAGATACCTCTGTTGTTCATTTTAATTGCTTTGATCTTAATCCAAAGAGCACGAGTCGTGCAACGGTTCGCCAAAGTACAAGAAACTCACACAAACCTTTTGACCAAATTTTTTCACGCTTCATAATCAACATTGAGCACTCAAGTTGTATCTGAATCTTTGGCTGTTCTGTATCTCATAATCTCTTAATTTCTTCTTCATGCCTATGAATGAGGAGTAAGAGGGAAATTCAGTGAACGGTTTTTTATGTAAGTCCGAGTGGAATGTTATTTTTTCCTTTTTTTTTGTCACATTTTGTGAGTTACGCCATCACTCTCCAACTCAATGGAAAGTATTTTTGTGAATTCATTTTGTGCTACGGATTTTGTATCTTTCACTCTCGAGCTTAAGCTGTTTTTTTTATTGAGTGATTGAACGGATTATGGAACTTCTTTTGTTTAAGTTGATTCTGCGTGCCAAGAAAGAGAAATTTTCTTCTTGTTTTATTTATTGTCTTTTTTTGATTGAAATCAGGTTTTTTTCTATTGGACAATTGGAATTTAATTTTTGTTCGTGTCATTGGTAAATGAGGTTGCTGTCTGGAGATTATGATGATGGTAGTTTTTTGTAACGGCTTTTTTTGTTTTAATTTTGTTGGCATTGCAGCTAAGACATTAAGTATCATTTTGCTTTCGCTGTCATGGAGTGATAAGTGTCTTGTAGTTGGAAGACAACAGCTTGAAAGAGATAATGGGGAAAAGTTTAACAATGCAAAAAAGGGTGCTAAAGAGTGGTGATTATTTTTATTTGCATTTATTGTGTGTTTTGTTTTTGTTTTATTTTTGCAGGTAATAAATAACCGAGTGTTAATGAAAATAAAGAAAGTGTAATTATGAGTGGTGAAGATAGGGGATTATTGAGAAAAATAAAGAAATTAAAATCATGAAGTTGAATAGAATCAGTGGATATGGTAAATTAAGGTGTTATTTTACTGCAAACAAATCGTATTAATAGGTATGCTTTCTTTGGATTAAAATGAATATTTATAGCGCAGTGAAGGTATTAGCTCCTCTGTGATTTATACAATGAATTGTGCGCTGAATGTCTTGCAATTTCAGAAAAAAAGTAAAAAGGAAGATAAGATTTATTGTTACTATATTGTACGAAATTATATTCCAAACTTGGTAAAACTTGCTAGTAGTGGCAAGGTCTTCTCATTAAGCTTAAACTTACTTACTTATCCGGCTCACACTCCATCAAGGATCTCAGCCTAAGATACTGCAGCCTTCCATCGTGAACGTTCAGTCGCATATACTCTCCAGTCGCCGAAAACAAGCGCCTGATCCGCAGCCACCTGGTCCTTGTACCGTAGGTTCGGTCTTCATTTTCGTCTTGAACCTGGGGGCTGGGATGAGAAGACATTCTTGGCTGCAGCGTTGTCGTCCATTCGCTTGATGTGACCGAGACAATGAAGTTGTCCACATATTGGTACAGCTCGTACAGTTCTCGGTTGAAACTTCTTCTCCATTCGTCATCGTCGCATACGGGGCCGAAAATCCGTTGAAGAATTTTTCTTTCGAAAGTGCCCAGTATCAATACCCCTTTTTTACTTATCGTCCAGCACTCGGTGCGTGCCGTAGAGTAGGACTGGCTTAACCGAAACTTCGTCTGTCGAGTGAGGAGTTTTGAACCCAATTATTTTGTAAAACCGAAGCAGCAGCGGTTTGCTAGGGTAGGGATCTCAACAAACGATACCTTAGTTTGTGGGATTGATGTTAGTTCCAAGGCAGGTGAACCTCGAAATTGCGGCTACCAACAGTGACGTTTTGTCCTAGGCGGTGGACATATGTTGCTTTATTTGTTGATAGCATGACTTCAAGACCACCGAGATTCGCCTGTTCTAAAATCGCAGTGAAGGCCTCAAGCACAGCTCTCTTGGATCGACCGATGATGTCAATGTCGTCCGCATTGCCTAGGAGCTGGGTGGATTTGTTGAAGATAGTGTTTTCAGTACTCACACCTGCCTTGCGCACTATCTGCTCCAGGACTATATTTTAGAAGTCATATGACAGCCCATCTCCTTGTGTAAGCCCTGCGCATGTTTGAAACAACTCGTATGCACTGCGTGTTGTTAAGCGTCATGTGGCATAGCTGAATCAGTTTGTTCGGGATCTCGAATTCAGACATCGCCATCATAACCTCTTGGCGGTGATATGATCATAAACAGCTTTGAAGTCGATGAAAAGATGATGGTTTTCAACTTGAAATTCACAAAGTGTTTAGCTTTTAACAACAGATTTTTATATCAATAAGGTATTACCACCATTCGTCGTTTATTAAACTTTCCATAACCGATTCATTGTTTAATCAATACTTGTCGGACTCACACCTCGCCGACAGGCCCGTAGCCAGGGGGAGGGGCATTGAGGGGCAATGCCCTACCTTAAATCTGAAATGCCCTACCTTGAAAAAATCAACCTTCAAAAATGCCCCACCTTTAAAAATGCCCTTCTTATAAAAATGCTGATCTTAAAAAATGTTCCAGCTTTAAATATTTTCTGTCTTAAAAATGGCATACCTTAAAAAATGCTTTTAAAACTCCCTTTATTAAAAATGCCCTACCCTCAAAAATGTCCTACGTATAATAACGTCCGACTTTTAAAAATTTCCCATTTTAAAAAATGCTCCAGCTTCGAAAACTCCCTGCATTAAAAATGCCCTACCTTCAAAATATAAAACTTTGCCACAGAAAAAGAAGAGATATAACAAAACGTTTTCAATAATTTTTTTTGTTTGATTCTACTTTGGGTCTATCTGTACAAGCACAAGCAGAAAAAATGTTGAGCGCGCATCATCTTGAGGCCTTGAACCTTTTGATAGATACACACATATTCGTTGAAATGAGTTATGAATGTGTGAAAATATATATATTTTTTTCAGTGGGTGGACGGTGGAAACTAAAATTGAAAAAGAAAAAAATATGAGTGCGACCCATGGAGTCCATACGACTATCTTCCCAGAGTAGAAAAATACGTAAAAACATTAGTTGTTTTGCAAAATATTCAGCCGATGCATCCCGTTGTAGTTGTACGTACACGCACGTTGGTTCAAAGTCAAATTCCATAAAAATTATGATTTTATGAAACAAAAACTAAGTTCATTGAATATGAATAACAGCGTAAAAATATGTTTTTTTTTCTAAAAAACGTCACTGAATGTTCAAGCTGGAGCTTCTTATACTACATATTGAAATTACATAGAATAAACCCTATCTAAAGCTAAACAACAACTATGATTAGATATTTAAGTTTGTTGCCATCTATTACACGAATTAGCCACCATTATGACTACATTTGCCACATCTCGTACTTTGCTGAAAACACTTGCTTTATTAATATCTAGTATAAATGATCTTACTTTTCAATTATTAATATTTTGTTTTGATTTTTCATTCGTTTTCAATCATTCAAGAAGTTGGGTTACAGAAACCTAAGCCGACATAATTGTTGATTTAGGTAAATGAATATTATTCATTTATTTTAATTGCTAAATTATTTTATTAAATTATAATTAAATATCTAGTTCCTTACTGCATCAACTTGTGTCGTTATTTGGATTGGACTAATCCTATCAACATCATATACATAAGTTTCATGCTTAATAACTGAAACTTACAGATATGTATATCCCATTTTGTTTAAAAATTATACTAAAACATAAATGTGACTGATTCAAAAAATAATATTGTTTTTCGTTTATAGTTATATAGAAAATATTGTTGAAAATTACCAAACAAAAATTACTGTAAGAGTTATACATGGGACAGATTGTGTTTTTGAGTTTGGAATCTTAAAACTTTTTCATGGTTCATCAAAAAGGCTAGGTTTTATAATTTTCTTGAATAAAATTGAACGCTTTACGAAAAAATCTCTCTTTATTTTTTTTTATAAACCGCCCGCTATTCAACTTTGAAATGTAAAATGTAATTTTGTCTTCATATTTTTTTACAATTTTTTAACGCAATTATTTGGGTTTACAAACAAATTTGGCAAACTTTTCGAATTTTTTGTATTAAATGTTGTTTTTTGGTTTGTATTTAACTGTGAAACTCCTAAAACTATCGTATCGGAATGTCATTACGATGATGGAAAAGTGGGCATCGCAATTCTGTCTGTCTGTCTCTATCTCAACCCTCAGCCCAAAACACTAAAGAAATTCACTTCAAACTTGGCAGTTAAGGGGTTTGGATTATTCCCTAGAGGGGGAAATTGAATAAGGATTTGATCCTTGTCATAATATGACAAAATGAGAGAACATTTTTTTTCTCAAAATTGGCTCTAATTTGAATGAACCCAAATTAAAAATATCCTCCGCCTTAGAAAGTGTTTATGCAAGAGCATAACGTCAGTTCAAAGGAAAAACTCACTAACTACATAGGATTTCAATAGCAGTTAATGAGTTTTTCCTTTGAAGCGACGATAAGACAGCACGTATACGTCACAGTGAATGTGGGCAACCTGCAAATAGTGTGAATTATAACTTTTTATAAATAATCTTTGGCGTTTAAATAAAAATTTGCATTCAGGGATAGAACAAAATGTTCATCTTATTGCTAACTAATTTTAATAAACCAACAAAAAATCAGACTCTTTTTAAATTACAGCCAATTTTACAATATTTAGATAAACCTCAATTAAAGCTTGTTGCTAAGAATATCATTTTTTTTATATTAAAATTATTCGTTTGATAGTCTTATGATTGAAAAATCATACCTAAGAATCAAAAATTTAAACATATTTCTTCAGGTTCGTTAATTCTGCTTGTTTTTTACTTGCGACATATAGAATATATGGCAAGTATTGAATTCGTACAAAAAAAAAAATTTGAGATGAGGATGAGATATGACATTACGATGATAGAGAAGTCGAAAAAAGTGGGTCCGGCGATTCCGTCTGTCTGTCTGTCGGAAAGTTTACAAGCATCTACAGCCTTAACTACTGGTCCGATTGACTTCAAATTTGAAAATTAGAGGTTTGAGCAAAAAGTCATATCCCAATTTTTTTATTTTTGTTTTAAGATCAAAATTTAGGGTAGCCACCATACGATTTTTTTGGCCAAAAACCAAAACATTTTTTTTCTCCAAAACGGCCCGATAGATTTTTTTTAAACTTTCTTGAGTTTAATTTTTTTAAACATTCATGTATTTTATGTAAAAAAAAAATTTTTGTATTGCTCCAAAACGGTACCTCCCATAGAACCGTTTTTTTGTTATTAGATTTTCTCGAAAACTGAAAGTCCGATCAGCGTAAGTTTTTTTTTGAAAGTACGTATATATTGTTCAAATAATATTGTGTTTTCAAAAAAATTTAAAATTTTTTTTTGGATTTTTAAAAAATATTTTTAACTTTTTTTTTCAAAATTCTGTATCTCAAAAACGGATCAATTTTAAGAATCCAAGTTGGAGTATAATATGTATATTTACATGGTCTTAAAAACTGCATACTCAAATTAATTTTAAAACATTTTTGAAAAATTTTATATATAAAAAATTAATTTAAAAAAAAACGGCTCCGACGATTTTCAAAAAAAAAAATTCAATAAATCAAGAATAAGGTTTGAATTTGTTTGGAATTTAAATTTTTGGAATGAAATGTTTTTACGAGGTTCATTTTCAAATTTTAATTTTCTTAATGAATTCTAATTATTTTTATATATTGAGTTTTTTTTTGTGAGTTACGTGTAAGCTGTAAGTAAGAGTGTAATCAGAATTGCTTATAGTATATCTCTTATTTTAACACTACTTTTTGCAATTTAAGTAATCATAAATATTTAGTTTTAGCATGGAGGAGCAAGTTCGTACGACCCAGTCGTGCACATTTTTTTTAAATGTTTTTGAAACAAATACATAAATACAAGCCTGACACAGAACATAACCAATACAAATATCATATTTTATTTTATTTTTGGTTACTTAGTTAACGTCAAAATGTCCTCAAAGTCATAATGGAATGACCGAAATACAAAATTTACCAATGCCCTACCTAATATGACCGTTGCCCTACCTTAAATTCAACTTTGGCTACGGGCCTGCTCGCCGAGCTTATAGGTACTTAATTTGCTGACTGTTTATTACTTACTTACTTACTTAAGGTGGCTCTCCAGTCCGGTGTGGACTTGGGCCTCAATTAATAGTCTCCGCCAGCCAACTCGGTCCCTTACTAGCTGTCTTCAGCTTGTGTGCGCCACCTGAGTTGCGGTCTTCCTCACCTTCAACGTCCCTCGGGAATAATATCGAAGACTTTCCTCACCGGAGCATTGGTGTTCATCCGCTCTAAATAACCAAGCCATCTGAGCCTCTGGACCTTGGCTTTTCTGGTTTGGTGCAACCCGTAAAGATCAATGCACACGAGGCCAAAGATGACCCGAAGAACTTTTCTCTCGAATTAGCCTTAGGCACAATCATCCCATTTCGTCAAGTCCATGCTTCTGCACCATACAGTAAGACTGGGATGATGAGGGTGTTGTACATGTTTACATAAGTTGCTCGAGAGAGGCCTTTTCCATCCAATTGTTTTTTTAGCCCAAAGAAACAGTGATTATCATGAGTTATTCTACGTCTGATCTCAGCGCTGGTGTTATTGCTCGTGTTAGTAGCGAAGCCCAGATAGACAAACTCCTCTACTACCTCGATGATGTTTGCGTCTATTGTGACGTTCTGTCCGATCCGTCGGTGTTGGTTGTTCTTCCTCAAAGACAGCATATACTTAGTTTTTCTCTCATTTGCCGCTAAACCAATTTTGGTGCCATTGACATCACGCTGTGTTCTTCCCATTATATCAATACCATCGGCGTACGCAAGAAGTTGAACAAACTTTTGGAAGATAGTGCCTCTGGTGTTGTTGGTGGAGTTTTGCACTATATTCTCAAGAACGATGTTAAAGAAATTGCACGACAGTGCATCGCCTTGTCTGAATCCTTTTTTGACGTCGAAAGATTCCGTAAGCTCTTACCAAACTTGATGGAGCAGCTTGAGTTCTTCGTTGTCATTTTGCACAAGCGAACGAGCTTGGCAGGGATGCCAAAACTAGACAAAGCCTTATACAGTTCGTCTCTTTAGATGTTGTCATACGCGGCCTTAAGATCGATGAAAAGGTGGTGGGTATTGATTTAGAGTTCATAGGTCTTTTCGAGGATCTGCCTCAACGTGAAAATTTGGTCGATGGTTGACTTTCCTGGCCTGAAGCTGAAGCTGAAGATGTTCATATATTACGGCAGAGAGGATCTTGTAGGCGATGTTAAGTAGACTTATTCCTCTGTAGTTGGCGCAGTTTAGAGGATCTCGTTTTTTCAAACTCAGGATTTTTCAGAATTCCATACAGCTTTCGATTTTCCCCTTCATTTGCAGACTATCCTGTAAAATTTGTTTTTACGAAGACTATACCTACCTAATGCTAACCTACAGTGAAAATTTTACAAAAATGCAATTGAATTGAGCGGATTATGTCGCTAAAGCACATACAAACATAACAATGCACCTTAGTTTCTATGAAAAACTTGATTCGTGCTCTTGCAGAGTTTTCCGAGTTACAAATCCAGAATTTTTTATCAAAACATTTTTTTTTTACTTCCAGTTTTCCATTTAATTAAATGCAATCATCCCTTTGAAAGCAAGTTTTTCATTAAGAACTTTCTATATTTTCGGGGTGACTTTTCTATACGGGCTCTTTGAGGTTAGAATTTTGTTTTTTTTTTTGTTTTTTCCTTGACTTATCTGTCAAATAACAACTTCAGGTTGAAGTATGTTAGTGTTGGCAGATGAGTAATATTTTACACAATGCAGCTTTTTGTAGCAAACAGCGAGAATATGTGGCGGCTTCGCCGCTCAAGGGTTTTTAACCCTCAGTGTAGTGCACAACTCTGGCTACGCTAGCAAACAGTGAGTATATGCGGCGGCTTCGCCGCTCAAGGGGTTTTAACCCTTGATGTGGGGTGCACAACTCTGGCTACGCTAGCAAACTCTAAATGTCCTCAAAGGGAAATATTTAAGAAAATTCCCGCTCTAAAAAAATCCTATAAATATACGCAGTCTGCCGGTACTAAAAATGACATTAAATAGTGAATTCTGTGCAGAAAGTGCAAATTTATTTTATTAATTAAAAATAGAAATATTTATTTCCTAAGAAAAAAAAACAGTTTATTTGTGCTTAGTAACTAGTATCTATCGATTGAGACCATTTTCGTGTCAAAATTCAGGAGCCCGTATAAGAAAGTCAAGCCATATTTTCCATTCAAAAAGCCATTTTGAAATTTAACTTTGGGTTTTGACCGAGACCAAAATGAACGATTTTATAGAACGAATCAATCGCGAAATGTTCCTAATATTCATAATGCGAAATGTACATGCACCAGAGATTGAAAACGAAAATCCATGCTTATTTTGAATATTGATGATAACATTATTTTTTCTAAGGAAAATCTTGCCAAGAATTCACGTGTGATCATTGTCTTGGTCCAACAGCTTAAGTAGGAGTTTAGCCTTAAAAATAGTAGGTCCGTTCGCGTACTTTCTGCACTAAAATTCGTAAAACGAGACATTTTAAGGAGTGGGGGTAAAATTCTCTCACAGAAAAACAAAACTACAAAAAAGTAAGCGAACGGGAAAAAAACAAATTTTAGCCACATTTTAACTGTCAAGTTTTTTTGTATGAAGAATTGAAACTTTGAATTTGAATTTATTTATTTATTTGCTTTTTTCAACCAAATTTGACACTTTTCACAAAACAGCCCAAAGAAATTTCTTGGGCTAAAATTCGTAGGTTGGGGAAATATTTTACTCTCTCGTGAGCGCTCTCTTTTACGAAAAATTACCAAATTTTTGAGTTCGCGAACAGCATTTGGTTAAATTTCGTAATTTTTCGTAAAATTAGACTGTTTTAGGAGGGTATGCGAACGGACCTAGTATAAGAGAATGAATATAGGAAATGAAATGAAAAATAGAGTGACATTTCAAAAAATTGATGTCGGCTGTCAGTTTGATGAATTTCAAAACAAAATTTTCGAGTAAGGGGCCAGTTATATAGCGATCGTTGAATTCCATCAGGAAAAATGTTTGAATGGATATTTAACTAAGTTTTCTTTTGATTACTAATGCAATTTATATACTTATCGACCGGAGAAAAAAATATAAGTTCGCAAGCTTATTTTTCGTTAAAAATGTATTTTTATATTTTCCGTAGGGAAATTCGTTTTCGTGAACAGCTGATGGATTCTTGTCAAAAAATGAAACGAATCGTTCCAATGATTTGCGTTTCAATTTTGAATAATTCCAATGATCTGTGTTTCAATTTCTCACAATTCCAATGATAGAATTACGGCAGGAAAAAAATTCCTGACAGAAATTTTCAATGTTTGCTATAACCGACCTATGAGAAAAATTCCAATGATTTGTTTCAATGATGAAAACCAATGATAGCTATAACTGGCCTCTAAGTAAATTAAAATCAATGTTTTTTCCTATTGATAATTATTTCTTTTGTTTACAGAACCTCTTTTTGTGCATAAGAGAACAATTGTCCATCATTTATAAAGTAAAACTTTTGTTTGTTTATCAGTTTATAGACTACAAACATACAACCGACAAACAAACAAAAGTCTTATTTTACTAGCCGAAAATACCCTGCTTTGCCGGATTTGAGAATTTTTGCGAGAGCTATAGATAATAACGCCAGAAAATTTATCATTCATCATTTTTTGATGTCTAAAAAATTTATCTATGAGGTGAAAAGTAAAGAAAAATTATCACTTAACAGATGATAGAGAAGTCGAAAAAAGTTGGTCCGGCGATTCCGTCCATCTTTCTGTCGGTAAACGCTCCTTCATCCTTAACCTATGGTCCGGTTGATTTCAAACTTGAATATTAAAGGTTTGAACGAATTCGCATTTGATGTTTCTTTATTATTTTTTTTTTAGATCAAAATTTAGTGTAGCTAGTCTACATTGGAAAACAATAAAATGCTTGCATTTTTTCAGAAACGATACCTTCCATAAAACCGTTTTTTGTTATAAGATTTTCTTCAAAAGTAAATATCCGATCAATGTATTTTTTCTATGTAAGTACGTACATAATTGTGTTGCCCCAATATTTTGCTTTCAAAAGTAATTTGAAAATTTTTAAACTTTTTTTTCAAAATTTCCTTATCTATACTAAAATATAAAGTAAGACTTTTGTTTGCTTGTACGTTGTATGTTTGTAGTCGATAAACTGATAAACAAACAAAAGTATTACCTTATAAATGATGGACAATTTCTTCTATGCACTGATTAAGCAATAGGAGGTTCTGTTAATAAAATAAACAACTATTTATAGTAAAAAAGTTTATTTTAATTTACTCACCCGCAAAATTTTGTTTTTAAATTCAGGAAACTGACAGCCGACATCAATTTTTTGAAATGTCTCTCTATTTTTCATTTCATTTCATTTCCAGTTCATTCTTCTAAATTATATTTAAGGCTGAACTCCTAATTAAGCTTTTGGACCAAGACAATGTTTACACCGAACATGCACGATTTTCTGTGCATAAACATTTTCGCTTTATGAATATTGGGTACATTTCGGTCTCGGTAAAAATTAGTTATAACTAACAACATTTTAGTAAGATTTCACTGTGTCTTTGACGAAATCATTTAGTTTAACATAATTCTGAATCCTCAGTGAGATAGTAACGGTGACCTCACAAATGGAATTAAATTGAATCCAAAATGTTTTCATCTCCGAAATCTCAGGAAAAAAATTCAGTTAGGGATGCATCAGACCAAAGTGCAAATACATAATAGGGTCAACAGTGGACACTATGACGGATACGTAACAATTTTTTATTGCATTGCGTTATGGTGAAAATAGAAAGTTCTTCATGAAAAACTAGGAAATCTCATCGGTTTTTAAAATTAAAAAAAAAAGAACTTTCTATTTTCCATTCGAAAACCCATTTTGAAATTTTCCAGTTCTCCTTTGAAAACCAATTTTCATAATGCGAAATTTTCATGAACAGAGATTGGAAAATAAAATCCATGTTTTTTTTTAACATCGATGTTAAAATTTTCTTTTGTACAGAAAGTCGTGTCCGTAGTTTAGTGGTTAGGTGTGTTGGCTGCTAAGCAGAACGTCGTGGGTTCGAATCCTAATTGCGCCCATAGTTTTTATTTCATCTTTCACGGGCACTGCCTCTTGCGAAGAAGTTACAAAACTTCCAAGAGTATCATCTGTCATGAAAAAGTGCATCTCAACTTTGCCGTTCGGTATCGGCGTTAAATTGTAGGTCCCCCCAATTCTTCATACGCACCTAGAGAATTGTTGATGAGAGTAAGCCACTTAGGCCTTGGCTCTTTCAGAGCTGTCGCGCCACTCAATTTATTTACAGAAAGTCGTGACCAAGAGATTGCATGTAAAAATTGTTTTGGTTCAAACGCTTAAGCAGGAGTTCAGCTTTAAATACAACACAGAAGAATGAATGAAATGAAATGAAAATAGAAAGACGTTTCAAAAAATTGATGTCGGCTGTCAGTTTTTTTGAATTTCCAAACAAAATTTTCGAGTAAGTAGATTAAAATCAATGTTTTTTCCTATTAATAATTATTTCTTTTTCTTTCAGAGTATCCTACTGCACATTCAGTGCATCGCAGAAGAACTCTATTACATTTATAAGGTACGACTTTTGTTTGTTTGTTGGTTTATCGACTACAAACAGTACAAACATACAACCGACAAACAAACAAAAGTCTTACTTTATATATTAGTATAGATTAGTATAGACAGCGCACTATAAATTTATAATAACTTTAAGGTGTCTAACTTGTTTTCATTATATTTATAAACAGTAAAAATTATAAATAAGAACTTTTTTAAGCAATTATACCTTATTTAATCATACACATAATTTTAATTCCACAACTACAAATAATTTTTTCTTATTATTATTATATTATCTGATTGATGAAAATAAACTAGAATAAACTACATACTTACAAAAAAATATGTTTGAATTTCTCCAAAACGGTACCACTCATAGAACCGTTTTTTTTTATATAAGATTTTCTCGAAACATAAAAGTCCAATCACCGTATTTTATTTTTTTTTTTTTTTTTATAATGAGCACACACTCAAGGGGTTTTTATACCCTTTTTATGCCATAGACACAGTGAGTACTTTAGGAAAGAAGGAAGGGGCTAGAGAGGAGGTGCCGGTGTACATTGGTTTTAAATTCCTGAACATTGCAATGATCGGGAAAAACAGAGTGTGGAAGAGAGTTCCACATTCGCGTAGTACGGCTAAAGAACGATTCTCTATACTTGAGCGTACGACCGAAGTTGGGCTCGAGGGTAAACTGATGGGCATTCCTGGAAGCGCGGGTATTACGGTTGAATTGTTTAAGGGGTGGAATGCAACTGGCTATTTCTCTAGAGCACTTACCGTAGAAGTAACGATAAAACAGAGAGAGACACGAAACGTTACGACGGTGGTCTAAAGTGGTGAATGCATCAGTGATCTCTCTATCACCAATCATTCTTACAGCTCTTTTTTGAATTCCATCCAAGAGGCTTAAGTATGTAGCTGGAGCACCAGCCCAGAGATGTGAATTGTACTCAAGCTTTGGACGGATATAGGTTTTATAGATAATAGCCAGATCAGACGGGGAGAAAAATTTCTTGCACCGTCTTAAGAAACCCAAACATCTTGCGGCATTTTTGGCGACATCGCGTATGTGCTCGGACCACAAGAGGTGGTCAGTGATGCACATACCGAGAATCTCGAGATGTTCGGTCTCATTGATGCAAGTGCCACTCATGGACAGTGGCAGGGGGGGTATATCTCGCTTCAACGATACCAGACAGCATTGAGTTTTCGAAGCATTAAACTCTACACGGTTCTTAATTCCCCATTGAACAATGCTGTTTAAGTCAGAGTTTAATGAGCTTATCATATTTTGCCGTTGCAGTTCCACATCCGAAGAGCAGGGATGTGAATCTGGAAACGAATATGAGAAGCTTAGGGTACTATCGTCAGCAAAACAATTTATTGGATTAGAAGTAACAGACAAGAGATCATTAATAAAAATGAGAAAGAGGGTCGGAGACAAAACGGAGCCCTGGGGCACACCAGCATTTATATTGTGGGTTTCAGACTTGAATCCGTCCAATACAACTTGTATTGAACGATTCGAAAGAAAGTTTCTAATCCAACGAAGTAGGGATTCATCGATTCCGAAGGCACGCATTTTCGATAAGAGAGCAAGATGCCAGACTTTATCAAATGCCTTTGAAATATCAAGTGCAACAATCTTACTTTCTCCAAAACGATGTAAAGATTTGTTCCACTGTTCGGTGAGATAAACCATCAAATCACCAGTGGACCTGTTGCTGCGAAAGCCGTACTGCCGGTCATTAAGAAGCTTTCGGTCTTCGAGATATTTCTTAAGCTGATAGTTTATCAGCGTTTCCATGACCTTAGAAAGAAGGGACGTAAGTGCAATCGGACGATAATTGGAGGGAGAAGAAGATTCGCCTTTTTTTGGGATTGGCTGGACAAATGCTGTTTTCCAACTGCTCGGAACGAGCCCAGAAGAATAGGATAGATGGAAAAGCTTACGCAAGGGTTTTGCCAGCGTGGAAGAACACCTCTTCAGAATAATAGCGGGGATACCATCCGGACCAGCGGATTTATGTATGTTGAGATCCTTTAGGACTCTCGCCACAGCACGAGTGCGAAAGAAGATTTGTCCCATGGAATCATTGACGCGCTCAAGAGCAGGCGGAGTCATGACACTCTCAGGCAGCGAAGAGTTGGCGGCGAACTGCCTAGCAAAAAGGTTAGCTTTCGCGAGCGAGCTAACAACTGGAGTGTCATTGTCAACGAGCGTAGGGACCGAGGAAGAAGAAGAATTCTTCATATTTTTTACAAATGACCAAAAATTCTTACTGCCTTTGGGACATTGCAGTATTTTTTGCCGTAATTTTTGGTCATGTAAAAATTTGGTCCGCCGAATATGGGCATTGCAGGCCTTCCTGGCTTGTTTAAACTTGTTCCGGTTTTCCTCAGTTGGGTTGGCTCTAAAACACCGGAACTTTACTTCTTTTTCCCTGATAACCTCTTTACAGCTTGAATCAAACCATGACTTTTCCTTGGGTTTGATGCTTTTAACCCTATTCGGGATAAAAGTTTTCATTCCCAAAATAATCATATTAGTAATCATATCTGCGCTGGAGTCTACGTCACTATCGAGGAAGCATAGTGACCAGTTAAAGATCCGGAAAAAGTTGTTGAGACCGTCCCAGTTGGCTTTCTCGTATTGCCACACGGTTCTCTTCGGAGCTCTTTCTCTAACTGGATTAGCTTGACACGAGAAATTTGCAGATATAATACTATGGTCTGATCTGCCTAGAGGCGTTAATACACTGATAGTGTATTTATCAGGGTCAGACGTAAGAAACAAGTCAAGAGTATTTTCCGCTTGGCCATTAATGTCCGATATTCGAGTGGGCTCGGTGACAAGCTGAGTTAGGTGGTTAAACTCAGCAAAGATCTCAGCACACATTCCTTCGGGTGTTGTCTGGCCCGAATGGAGAAGCCACGAAGAATTGTGTACATTGAAATCGCCCGTAATAACGATTTCAGTGTGAGGATACAGGGATACAATTCTTTGGATGGAGTCAGACAGAGCGTCAAATTCGCGAGAAGTTGATGTTCTGTCCAAATTTGGGCTTCGGAAAAGAAAACAGTATTGAATGATGTGTTTATTTACGGAAAACTTGAACCACATAAAATTGAAAAAAGAGTTGGAGCAGCGTCCATACTGTGGTAAGAATTGATAAGCGACATCATTCCTAATGTAAACGGCGAGACCATGGTGGAGGAAGAATAATGGCACTAAGCTATACCCATGAATGTTAAGAGTAGATACGTATTCATTGCCTGAATAATATTTAAAAAAAATTTTTTCAAAATACTTGTATTTCGAAAGTGGATTAATATAAGAAATCGTAAGTCTCTAATAAATGTATATATGCATATTCTTGAATACTGCAATTTAATTTTCGGACATTTTCGAAAAATTGTAAATGTATATAGAAAAATAACTTAAAAACTCTCCACAGAATTAAAAAAATATGGAAAATCAACAATTTCTAAAAAATTGAATGGCATCAATTTTTGTTTTAAATAAAATGTGTTTTTGTAGTAATGTCGTTTGTGAGCTAAGTGTTGTGGTAAAACCCAAGACAATAAACATTCATGAACTGAATGCATATCAACCTATATATGTTTATGTTGAGAATGGTCAGCCGTCACCAAGTGATACCATCGTGTTACACATTATCATAGTAAGTCGCTATGCACCAAGTGCATTACAATATTTGTTTATATTGGTTTTTTTTTATGACTGATGTACTTACATATGTGCTTCACATTAACTGAGCAATTGGAATGCCTTTAAAGAAATGGAACGAAGGTTTATTTTGTCAAATATATATTTAATTTTTACGTCATGTGAAGAGGTGTATTTGTAGGTCATAGGCAAAAGTCAATTCATATTCCAAGAGTGTGATAAATATTTATTGAAAGATTTATGAAATTTGGTTGAACTATTTTAAGTATAAATAGGAAAGATTTTTGAGAATAAAGGCAGTTTAGTTTTACAATTACACAGAACATGAAGCATTTTCATTTGCGGCTGGTGAGCTCATATAACACTCAATGTAAATCGTCCATTCTAAATGCTCGGAGAGATAAGCGGCTCTTGAAGCTAAGAAAACCATCGATATATGTCCTACAACCCTTACATAAGTTTTTGAATAGAGGAGCAAGCTCGTGTAACCCAGTGGTGCACATATTATTTATTAACGATTTCCCAATATGAAATGGTTTTGATTTTAAACAATAAATAAATAAAAATAAATAGATAATCCAAATGGGCGCAATTTCTAAAGAAAGCTTCATTGAACTCACTACAGTTGGTACAGTTGGCAAGAATGTAGAAAAGACAGAAAAGAAACGAACAAAGTTGCAAGTAAAATTATCATGTTTGGTGCCCTGGGGCGTATGAGTGATTTTTTTGTTTTTTTGTAACAGTACTGTCTCATAAAATTAGTTCGTTATTTCGAGAACCCGCGCAAGTGCGTGCTTGCACATTGCTTCTGAAGTCTCGGCCACTACAAAGTATTGATCGAAATAAGAATTTTCTCTTTTATGTTTTGAATGTTTATTTTGATCGTCAAAATATTTAATCCCCTTATAAGCCGGATTGTAAATGGGCTGGTCAACACTGCAAATTACGGAATGTAATTTTCTGACACGAAAAATATTTTCTGAAAAAATATAAAACTGACTATTATCACAATGAATTTCATGCTCAAAACATGGCTATCCAAACTCGAATCAAAAGTAGAAAAAATTACACATTTGCTCCATAGAAAACTACAGAGTGAGAAAAACACAGTCAACTTGTTTTTATGTAAATCATACTAGCGCCAAATGGCAATGGCAATAGTGCGAAATAAGTTAAAATTATAAAAAAAAAAAAAACATTTTCATTGATTAACGTTTGTTTCTGCAAACTACCTTCCGTTTCAAAAGATTGCAAACAAAATCTTACTGCTAGTTTTCGGGGGTAATGTTCACGTCTTTTAGACCATTTAAGTTTCAAAACAAGAAAAGTTTTAAGACCAATTCACAATCACTTAAATTGAGTTATTAAGATTACATGGCATACTTAGCGGATTTCAACAGCCAAAAAATATGCTGTAAAAATTAAGGTTTCCATTGCGCTTGTTAGATTGAAACAAAAAACAAAAATTAGCGCGACAGCCCTTGAAAAGGCAAGGCCTAAGTGGCTTACCTTAATTGAATTGAGGGGACCTACAATTCAACGCCGATTCCGAACGGAGAAGTTGAGAAGCACTTTTTTTCAAGACAGATGATACCCTTGGAAGATTTGTCAGTTCTTCGCAAGGGGCAATGCCTGCGAAAGAGGAAATAAAAACTATTGGCACGAGTAGGACTCGAATTCCCGAAGTTATGCTTAGCAACCAACACAATTTACCACTAATCTACAAAACAAAAAAAAAGATCTTTTTAATGCTGGAAGAATACATCTTCTCTTTAAAAAAAAACAACGAATTTCTAAAAGAGTTCATATGGAGAATACCTATATGAAATCATACCCAAGAAATATGCTACGTTTCTTATAGTCAAAAAAAGTCCGTTGTTTTGAAAAAGTAACATAGAACATCGCAAAAAAAGATAAAAAAGCGGAAAAGTGAAAAAAGCTGAACAGCAGAAGGAAAGTAAAATATGAGAACAGCAAGCGTTGTTAGGGATTTCATTTCACGGCTCAAAAACAATGTCATATCATTAGTGCTGCCAACTCCATTCTGGACAGAAGTCTACGACTTCTGGGGAAAGACGAAAATAAGGACAAATTGTAGGAGAGATGGCAAACTAATCACCGACTAAATGCGTTCTATAGCGACCATAATTAAGCGATATATTAATAAGACAATG
Source organism: Sphaerophoria rueppellii (assembly GCA_920937365.1). Taxonomy (NCBI): domain Eukaryota; kingdom Metazoa; phylum Arthropoda; class Insecta; order Diptera; family Syrphidae; genus Sphaerophoria; species Sphaerophoria rueppellii. Next base: position 38,729,152 of record CAKKXW010000003.1, on the reverse strand, counting down.
TTACATCTTGACGATGACAGAATCTGCTTCAGACTTTAAAGGCTCTTTAAGTCCAAAAATCTTTGCATAAATTCGAAAATTCTGCTAAACATATGTTTTCCAATATTCGCTTACGGATCCGACACTGGAGCGCTCAGCAAAAGGCATTATGTGCTCTTGAGTAAGAGGAATCGGCTGGTAAGATCTTTTTCGGTACAATTCATTGAAGGAGACAGCGTGGAAGATAAAATTTGCACTGGAAGGATAATGTAGCCCAGAACCCGCGAAGCTTTGAGGAGCTAAACCATTGGCGTCGGCCATCATGGAAGAACTTTTTGAAGGAAGCCCGGACCGAATCCCGTTTGTGGCATATACAAGGCCAGAAACTTCACCAGTCGATGATGATGATGATGTTAAACTAACCTACGGTGCTAAAGAATCTTCTTGACACCTTGAATTCGCGTTAACGTATTTTTACCTTCTCGGTGAACATATAAACTACAAAACAATATGTATAACTCATGAATGCAATTCTGTAAGTTCTGGCTAGTTCTCTTTGAGAGTTCTTTGTGTATACGGAAGAAAACTTACACTTTGGGTCTCATTTGAATTTCTTCGTTTTTGCTATTGATGAACGTAGTTGGAAGAAGATTACCAACTACTGTTTAGCTTCGATATGCAAACAAAGGTTTTCCTTTTCTTATGATTGATTGGATAATCGAGCTAGTGATCTAGATTACATCAATGGCAAACTCATTTCTTTTTAATGTGCTTTCAAAAGTTGTTTTTTATGTTTTTTGCAACATGATGATTGCGAAATGGGTTCACGGCTGACATGCAATGTTAATGAAATGTGTCACGTCATTCGGAAAAGAGAACAAACGTGTTTTTGTACTACTCATAAAACACTCTTTATATTCGGGTCGAAGTGAGTTTGACAGAGAAAAAAGGAGGTGAACGATGAACCTGTGATGTGAAAAACGTTTAATAATGATAGATCAGCTTCGAAATGAGTTTTACTTTGACCTAATAAACTACTGCACCATTGCTAATGTCTTTTTATTGATGCGACAACCATCAGCTAGGAAAATGCGATTCAATATTCTATTTATTAGATTCTCCTTATTCACCTCTATACAGTAGTATAGCTATGCTATGAATAGGCTCTTATGTTACATTGAATAAATTCTTATTTATAAACATTTGTTCAACATAGCATAGTCATGTTAGATCTCTGTCAAAAAAAAGTACCAAAACGATGATGTACTACATTCGACAGACATTCAAATTAAAAAAAAAAAAATATTCAGGCCTATCGAGTTATTTTTCGGAGAGGACAATTATCCGCAACGCAAATAGGGTCGGAGCTTAAATTTGTATACGAGCTAATTGTCATCGGACAAAAATATGGCAACCACCATTTTTCAGTCTGCACAGCTTTAAACACAACTACAAAAAAAAAATCCGCTAACAATTTTCTGCGGACAAATCGGAAATCAAACTATCCAAAATGAATGAAAATAAAGCTAGTCATCGCACCACATTGTTACTCATCGTACTGCGGTACTTCATATAGGAAAAAATTCCGAATTGTAAAAGCAAAACTTGTCCGAAACGTACGAAATCGGACAAAATTCCGCACCGAAAAATATCTCGATAGGGCAGATTATTTGTCAACAGTTTGAATAAAATTTGTTTCATATTTTTTTTTTTTGAAAACTGGATTTTTATTTCGCAATTCTTTTTCACACATGCTCATTGGATTAAACCTTTTTTTTTTTTAATCAAGTTTAGGCCTTCGGGAGGGTGAATCCATGTCATTCACAGCACTGGTTAATTGATATTATTACGCTAAAATGGTGTGCATTATAATACGGCATTTTTAGTTGCTGACAAGACCCACATAAATTCAAAATTTCTTGATAGATTATAATAAAAATTAAAAATGTTTGTTTTATTGACGTGTGATGTCTGCCACAACAACCCTTAGCGATTGTATAGCTTATTCAATCCCTACGTGGGGTAGCTAAAAATTTATAAATAAGGATTTTCCTTATACAGGCATTATAAGTCTTTTAATAGGTCTACGTTCGGTTTATAAATAAGGCTGATAGAGATTTTTTTTTTTTTAGTTTAAGAACAAGTTTGAAAGTGTCACCTGGCCGTAATAGTCAAATGACACATTACTAAAGCGAAAAATAGCCATTATATTAAAATATGTTTCATCCGGTTAACACACCTGATGGTGAATATTTCACTTATTTGAACGATTGTAACCAAACGTCATTGGTATCGATCAACATCACTGTTGAAAATGTGTTTAGCAAAATAAGTAAATTAAATGAAATGTGTAGTCAATTTGGCCCAGCCTCTTACTACTCGTTTTTAAAAATCTCTTTCTCATAGATTTTGTCCATCTATGTGGAAATATTCTTTCATAATACCAAGTTATTTAATTTGTAGTGTCCGTAGCTTAGTGGTTAGGTGCGTTGGCTGCTAAGCAGAACGTCGTGGGTTCGAATCACACTCAGGCCCAAAGTTTTTATTTCATCTTTCACGGACACTGCCTCTTGCGAAGAGCTGACAAAACTTCCAAGAGTATCATCTGTCATGAAAAAGTGCTTCTCAACTTTGCCGTTCGCAATCGGCGTAAAATTGTAGGTCCCCTCAATTCTTCACACGCACCTAAAAGAATTGTTGAATGAGAGTAAGCCACTTAGGCCTTGCTCTTTAAGAGCTGTCGCGCCACTCTATTTTTTATTTATTTAATACCAAGTTATTCACAAGAAAGGCTATTTCTAACTACAGACCGATTTATTTTGTTTTTATGCATTATAGTCATTAGAAAAGAAAAAAGAAGTTGATGTTATTTCTACGAAACTAAGCAACACGCGTCCACAGTATTATATCTTTCAAGCTAACCCAAGTAACAATTTAACTTGTATAAGGCTTAAGCGAAGCTATTTCTTGATTTGTATATGGCTTGTATAAAACCTTACACAAATACGTTTGGCGCAAGTTATGCAAGCCATTGTTTCCTTAAATCAATTATGACAAGGCCTTAAATCAATTTATTTAAGGAAGTAATAGCTTCTCGGATGAAATCCTTACAAGGTCTTATAACAATTAATTTAAAGAAGCAATAGCTTCTCAAAGGGTATATAAATGAGGTCTTACATCAATTTATTTAAACAAGCAATAGCTTCTCATATGTTTTCTCAAAAAGGTTATTGTAAAGTCTCACGGAAGTTATTCGAAGAAACAAGGAATGGGATTTCGGTAAATCAATCTTGCGCAAGTAGTTTGTTATAATTTGCACAAGGAGGCCTTATCTGTGCTATCAAATTGCAGACTGTTGTAAGTAAACAAAAATAAGGCCTTATACTAGCTATTTTAAATGCGCTTTCACGAAAAGGCCTTATGGGATTTCGGTAAATCAATCTTGCGCAAGCAGTTTGTTATAATTTGCACAAGGAGGCCTTATCTGTGCTATCAAATTGCAGACTGTTGTAAGTAAACAAAAATAAGGCCTTATACTAGCTATTTTAAATGCGCTTTCACGAAAAGGCCTTATGGGATTTCGGTAAATCAATCTTGCGCAAGCAGTTTGTTATAATTTGCACAAGGAGGCCTTATCTGTGTTATCGAATTGCAGACTGTTTATAAGTAAATTACAAAAGGTCTTATTCAAGCAAAATAAAAACAATCATCCTTAAATCAGTCTTAAAATAACACTATAGAAGCTATTGCTTCTGAATATTCAGGAATCGGACCTTATACAAGATAAATTGTTACTTGGGAAGGGCTCTTGGATTCCGTGAAATCGGGGATCAATCAAGGTTGTCATCTAGGCCCTTTTATTTTTATTCTAACTATTAATAATGTAGAATTTGTGATTGAAAATTCCCAAGTTTCAATGTACGCTAATGACATGAAAATCCTTAGATAATGATTTCTCCACCCGATGATGCTTTACCCCTGCAGACCGACTTAAGCAATTTCTCTGCTTGGTGTCAAAAAAACACAGCTTATTGTTTCCAAATGCCAAAAAGTCACTTATTCCCAAACGATTCCGTCTGTCTACACGGGACTATTATATCAACGAATGTATTGTTCACAGAGGAACAACTATCCGAGATCTGCTTTAGTTTTAGTCTAACGTTAAAAAAATAATAATAAAAAAAAGTAAATAGGGTAGCGCGACAGCTCTTGAAGAGCCAGGGTCTAAGTGGCTTACTCCCATCAACGATTCTCTGGGTGCGTGTGAAGAATTGAGGAGACCTACAATTTAACGCCGATTCCGAACGAGTAGCACTTTTTCATGACTGATTGATACTCTTGGAAGTTTCGTCACTTATTCACAAGAAGCAGTGCCCGTGAAATTGAAATAAAAACTTTAGGCACAAGTATAGGACTCGAATTCACGACCGACCGACCGACGTTCTGCTTAGCAGCCAACGCACCTAACCACTCAACCACGGACACTACGTCAAACGTTGGTCTAAGGAATTTTCGGATTCTTACGTTACGAAATCTCTTTATACAACGTTTGTAAGGCCTCTACTGGAATACGCCAGCCAAGTATGGTCCCCTTATCACCAAGTCCATATAAAAAGAATTGAATCATTACAACGTAGATTCCTCCGTTTTCCCTTAAGAGGACTTTCATGGGTTGACAATTTCAACTTACCTCGGTATCAATAACGGTTGCTTACAATTACTGGAAAAACGTCGTGAAGCTGCTGATATTATATATTATTTTCGTACACAAAATTTTATCTGGTGCTGCAGAAGACGTGGGAATAATTAATTAAAAAATGTCCATCATCATGCCTACTTTAGCAGGAAATATGCTTATTAAGGTTGGTGGTACCTACTTAATTAACCTGAAATATAAAATATTGTTTTACTAGTTTATTGCTTGGAAATTTTATTTTGTAGAAGGCAATGCCACATCACAACAATTTAGACTGCAAAAACACAGACAATTAATCCTGATTTTTTCTCAGGAAGAAACCCACAAAGATATTGTTCCTTCTTCCCTTAAGTCTAACACGCGAGAAAAGTCGGCATTTGTAAGCTTTTCTTTTCAAAGAAAATTACATTTAACCTGAATAAATAATAAAAAAGTTGCCCAAAGCCACCGAAAGCATTCAAAAAAAGTTCAAGCCTTGCATAATCTCTCGAAGCGAGTAATTATCATCATAACATCTAATTGTTTGTTATCTTAAGAAAATAAAAAGTGAAATTTTCGTACTTAAACCGAGCTATGAAATTTAATTAACAACTTTTACTTTTACTCAAAGTCAAAATTAAAAAAAAAATATATATATGAGAGGAAAAGCAACCAATTTCCTTGAAACTCGAGATGCCTGAGGGCTGAAGAACGTAATTGGAGCTAATTGAAGGTAAACGTTGCGATGCCGCACGTTGGTTGGCCAATGAAAGACCAGAATAGCGATAACGCAAATTCTGGTCTCGAAGCTAGTTTCAATGTCTATAGATTCACATTTTTGTCCGTGCAGCCACCTTTAAGCAATTCACAATAGACTTTGTGTGGCATAAAAGCTCAAATGCACGACTCTCAACTTCACTACTCAGACTCTCCGTCGCAACCCAAGACAAGTTGGGAAAGTTATCACTTTTATATCCTCTTGGATTTGCATTACACTAGTTGGCCGGACCGGTGAGTGGTGCAGTGGCTATGCACAAGTGTGCCATCAAAACCACTCCTCATGCGTCGCATCCATTCAAGGTGGTTCAGCCTTTGGAAGAAAGTGAAATCTGTTTCATATTGCCACACCGACACGGCCCTTGTAGAGTGATGCCTATAGTGAACATGCATTGTGGCGATTGGGCCATCGAGCAGTCAAAATGTAACCTAAGCAGCGACTGCTATTTAATATCGTCTGACACATGGAATTGTCGGCTTTTGGTTGAGAGTGAAAATGGACCAATTCACTTTAAGAGGCAGACAAAAATTTGTTTAGTCTTTAAGAATATTTACCTACATGGAACACAATATATTTATTTAGGTGAATGCAGACAAATAAGTAGCTTGAGCTTATAATTTTCAATTCCACTGGCAAAATGGGAATAAGAGATTGGACGTGATTCTTTGTTTTTCATTGTTCTTCTGTATCAACAGTGTAATTTTCTTTTTCACATTTTATGATATTTGCGTTAGTTTGTTTGCTGTTGAAGTATAAGGTACTGGACCGTTGCTCCCTAAAGGACAATATGTATGATCGTTTGTTGGCTCTCTGAATCAATAAATTTCAACAAATGAGAGTGAGTTTGTTTAAAAAGATTTCTTTCGTCTAGCCAAGAAGATTTGTCGTAACTTACAATATTTGTCTGCTTCTTTCCATATCCAAGTGTCAATGTGTCTAGGCATATAAACAGTAGTACAGTACCTACCAGCTGACTTGGGTAGACTGCAGAGGCCAGGCATATCTTGTGAGGACGGTGGTGTGTTGAAGCATTTTACTTCGAGGGTCCCTACAAAAAAATACATTTACAATTAAATGTTTTTGTTATAAATTTATTCACTATGGTGAAAAAGTAATCTTTTTGTTAATTAAAAAATGTACAAACATAAATCAATTGCTGTTCGTTGGTCTCGCATAAAATCGAAGACTGCTGTCTGATTGGTCTAATTTTGGTTTTTACCCACCTTCCCCGGTGGGTTTAAACTTTAAAGGGTATGAGACTTTCCAAAAAGTTCATTTAAGAGCAAATTCATTTTAAAAACTTACAGAAAAAAGAAAACGAAGAAGCGTGTTTTTATTAAGGTAACTTCCAATTATATGTAAACTAAAACAATAAAAAATATTAAACGCAGACAAAAAGTAAACGAGCTTAACCGACTATCCTAAATAACTAGGTACATATCAAAATGTTAAAATTTTATTTTACAGACCCAGTGTTGGCTAGATCATATTGAAAGTGGAGAAGCAGAAGCTAATAGCTACATTTTTGAATTCACGAAAAATATTCACATTCTTGGCTTTCGAGGAACTTAGACGTTTGGCAAATTAACGAATCCTCCTAAGTCCCTACATATCGAAAGAGACATTTCGACTTGAGTGCGCCACCTGAGTCGAGGCCTTCCTCTCCTCCAACGTCCCTCGGGAATAGCGTCGAAGGCTTTCTGGGCGGGAGCATTGACCCTTCTGGCAAGGTCCATGTCGTACAACCCGGAAAGTTTGCTGTTATATCTTCTTCGCCATTCGCCTTCAAAGCACACGGTGCTAAACATGATCCGAAGAACTTTCCTCTCAAAACAGCCTAAGGCACTTTCATCCGATTTTGTCAAGGTCCATGCTTCTGCACCATACAGCAGGACTGGGATGATGAGTGTGTTGTACAATTTTACCTTAGCTGCTCGAGAGGGGGCTTTTCCATGAAATTGCTTTCTTAGCTCAAAGAAACAGCGATTATCAAGAGTTATTCTCCGTCTGATCTCGGCGCTGGTGTTATTGCCCGTGTTTATAGCGGAGCCTAGGTAGACAAACTCCTCTACTAGCTCGAAGTTATATGCGTCTATTTTGACGTTCTGTCCGAGCCGTCGGTGTTGGGTGTCCTTCCTCGAAGATAGCATATACTTTGTTTTTCCCTCATTTACCGCTATGTTCTTCCTCTTATATCAATATCATCGGCTTACGCGAGAAGTTGAACAGATTTTTGGAAGATTGTGCCTCTGGTGTTGACGGTGGAGTTCTGCACTTCTTCTTAAGAACGATGTTAAAGAAATCCCGCGGCAGTGAATCGCCTTGTCTGAATCCTTTGTTGTTGTCGAAAGATTCCGTAAGCTCGTTGCCAACCTTGATGGAGCAGCGTGAGTTCTTTATCGTCATTTATTCATTTCGTCTCTGTAGATGCTGTGGTGGTGATGGGTATCGATTTGGATTTCATACGTCTTTTCCAGGATCTGCCACAACGTGAAAATTTGGTCGATGTTTGACTTTCCTGGCCTGAAGCCACATTGATAAAGACCAATCAGATTGTTGACGAAAGGCTTCAGACGTTCACATATTACGGCAGATAGGATATTGTAGGCGATGTTAAGTAGACTGATTCCTCTGTATTTGGCGCAGTTTAGAAGATATCCTCTTTTGAGGATCGTGCGAAGAATGCTGAGGTTCCATTCATTGGGCATGCATTCTTCCGACCATATCTTACAGATGATTTGGTGCATGCTCCTATCTAGATCGTCGCCTGCTGCTTTGAACAACTCAAACCGTGATATTGCGTTTTTCACTTCTTCTAGGTCGGGTTCACGGGATTGTTGGCTATCATCGTGTCCGATGCAAGGCTTCTTTTATAAATGGCGGTGTTTTGTTCGTCATCGCAGTCTTACACTCTACAGAAATGGTCTATCCAAATCCCCAGCATTGACTGCGATTCTATTATGATGTTCCCTCTCTCTTTTTGTCCTGAGAAGCCGACGTTCCTCTCCCCTCTTTCCCTCGTAGAGCTCACGAGCAGCTCTTGTCCTTCTATTCAGCGCCACTTTGTATGCCTCCTGCTTGGCTGCATGAGCCTGCCTGCATTCTTCGTGAAACCATGGGTTTCGTTTTGGTGGCTGTGTGAAACCAAGCACATTAGAGGCGGCATCTCTAACTGTTTTTTGTCAATGTTGCCACTGGTCTTCGATACTTGATGTTGGCGGTATAGGACTCCTTAAGAGGTTATTTGATCCTCGAAAAGAGAAGGATCTGGCGATCTCTTGCGATTGTAGCCGTCCAAGGTCGAATTTTCTTGCAGCATTTCCTTGTTTTGGCCGTTGTCGGGATATTCGAAGCACTAGCTTGGCTACGACGAGGTAGTGGTCGGAGCCGATGTTAGCTCCTCGGAAAAATCGAACATCGTCGTTCCGTCGATCGCAATGTGATCAATCTGGTTGAAAATTGATTGATCAGGTGATCTCTATGTGTGTTGAGATGTAGAAACAACACAACTTTTCGCCCCGCAGCAAAATCGATCAGCCTAAATCCATTATCGGAAGTGGTGTCATGCAGGCTGTTCTTTTCGACTGTTTCACCAAAGATATCCTCTTTTCCCATCTTTGCATTAAAATCGCCGACGACAATTGTAATGTTATAGCTAGAACATTGTTCGTACGTTTTGTCAAGGAGCTCATAGAACTCGTCTATGATGTCGTCTTTTTTCGCTTCTGTGGAGACATGCGCGCATATTAGGCACAGTTGAAGATCAAGACTTTTTTTTCTGAGTGCCTCCCACGATGAATCCGCATCTAAAGAGTCGCTGTTGTTGCTCTCGGTAACAATCACGATAGTAAATGTGTCAGTTTCTCATCCTCATTTGAAAATTAGAGGTTTGAGCAAAAGTCATATCCCAATTTTTTTATTTTTGTTTTAAGATCAAAATTTAGGGTAGCCACCATACGATTTTTTTTGGCCAAAAACCAAAACATTTTTTTTTCTCCAAAACGGCTCGAACGATTTTTTTTAAACTTCCTCGAGTTTGATTTTTTTAAACATTCATGTGTTTTACGTAAAAAAAAAATGTTTGTATTGCTCCAAAACGGTACCTCCCATAGAACCGTATTTTTGTTATTAGATTTTCTCGAAAACTGAAAGTCCGATCAACGTTCGAAAGTACTTTCGAAAGTACGTATATATTGTTCAAATAATATTTTGTTTTCAAAAAAATTTCAAAATTTTTTTTGGATTTAAAAAAAAATATTCTTAACTTTTTTTTTCAAAAGTCTTTATCTCATAAACGGATCAATTTTAAAAATTTAAATTGGAGTGTAATATGTATATTTATATGGTCTTAAAAACTGCATACCCAAATTAATTTTAAGACATTTTTGAAAAATTTTATATATAAAAATTAATTTAAGAAAAAAAACGGCTCCGACCGATTTTCAAAAAAAAAATTCAGTAAATCAAGAATAAGGTTTGAATTTGCTTGGAATTCAAATTTTTGGAATGGAATGTTTTTACGAGGTACACTTTCAAATTTTAATTTTCTTAATGAATTCTAATTATTTTTATATATTGAGTTTTTTTTTTTTTGAGTTAAGTGTAAGCTGTAAGTAAGAGTGTTATCAGAATTGCTTAAAGTATATCTCTTATTTTAACACTACTTTTTGCAATTTAAGTAATCATAAATATTTAGTTTTAGCATGCATGGAGGAGTACGACCCAGTCGTGTACATTTTTTCTTAAACAAATCGGTAAAGCTTCCTTATTCCTCGTCAACTTGTTATCCTGTTTTTCTAATAAAACACAAGTTTAAGTCGAAAGCAATGAAAACATCAGGATCCAATGAGCAATGCAATAAACACATTTTTTTAATGTTAAACAATAATTACTTAGTTTTTCCCACAAAGTACTACCTACATTCCTTACACAGCGTGCTACTAAAATTTTCTCACCAAACTTAATTTATGTTCTCCAATTTGTCTGCATATACGAAAACTTTAACGACGCGAAGACAACGAGTCAAAGTGCAAAATGTTGTTGCTTGCGGTGCAACAAAGACCTCAACCCCTTCCAAATTAAATTTTAAGTTTTATTACCAAAGAAAGATCGTATGAAAGTAAAAACATTCATTCACACAGTACACACTTGCTGAAAGTAAAAGCATCTCCATCCATAAAAAAATCAAAAAATTTTAACCAAGTACAGCGACAGCAATAAACGATAACAATAAAAAAGCTAAAAGGGCACACAAGAAAAAAGAAAAAAAAAAACAGAAACCAAGAAAATCCAACTCGTTAAAATCAAAAGTAACTGAAAACACGTTTCCAGAACTCTCACTTTTTAATTTAATCTGGACGCAATCGTGATTCTTTCTCTTTTCAGTTTTTTTTTTTTGTTCTGTTGCCCCAAAAATCAAAGTGCTGCCGCCAAAAATAAAACAAAATAACGATCGTTCAGAGATACGAGACCAGAAATCGGTTTCGGTGTTTATGGTGCCTCCCATAAGTCTCGTCCCGTCAATCAAATCAGCCAAAGGCAGAAGAGACTTCCGAACCATAAATGTATATCTTTGCTGGCAAACAATTAAAAGAAACTCACGCATATCACAGTTCCCATGGAAACAGGTGTTCTGGCTTCTGAAGGCAAGAAGACTTATGTCAACCCGTAGGCTTTTGCTTCCTTTCAATTTGAAAACCAAAAAGTGTTGTTAAGCTTTTATAGGCGAGGTTTTGTTTTTTGTGTGTTTCAGTGTCTATGTGTTATTTTATGCTTAAGGCTGCAAATCTAATTTCACTTTCGCGTGTTCTGTACCCCCGCCTGAGGTTAAGGTGCTAGTTCGTTGGCTTATCGCATCGCGTAGTCATCGTCGTGATGTTGACTTGTGTCCGACGATGTCTTTGAATAACATAAGCTACAACAATGTTTACCATTTTCCTCGGTTAAGGTGATGGACTCTATCTGCCACAGAGATAAATGTCTTAGATAAAAAAAGCGAGTTGAAAACAAAAATATATAATTTTCTTTATGGAGCTCGGAGCTGGCTAGTTACTTGTTGTGTTGTGGTCTTTGGTGATGTCTTTGGGGTGGTGGGTTGGGTCAGGCTCGGGAGGTATTTCTGCGACCAACGGAGAGTACGACAACGACGACGATGGAATTTGTCCAGTCACGTGGTAATGGTGTGGAACTAATGCAGTTCCGTTCCATGAGCATGAGCACTTAAGGTTTTGGTTTGATTTTTTTTTTTTTTTTAAATAAAATCTCTGCAGGGGAAACACAGTCATGTCCGGTTGTGTGAACTATGTGGGATGTTGTAGAGAAATTGTTGTGCTGTTGACAATTTTTGTGGCTTCATAAGTTTATGTGAAACGAAATTCATGTAAATCAATGTAAGGTAATGGATTTTCGCTCTGTCAACAATTTAAGAAAAATGCGGACTTAGGATATAGATTTTTTTCTTCATTGCAATAATTGCCTTTTGCAAAGTAATAAATTAATTTTTATCGCTGATTCTGAAAAATGGATTAGCATCGCAATTTGTAAAGTGAACAGTTTTGCAAACCTTTTAATAATCTTAAAGACTTTCCTATTCTAGAGGTTGAGATTAATGAATAAAATACATGTTTCATTCAATTTCTTAATTGAGGTCATTCTATGTTTCTAATACAAACATAAGTATACCCACACGAGACGGGGAAATCCAGAGAGATGTCAAATAAAAAAGGGGCATTTTTCTCGTCAAACCAATTGGACAAGATGAGTATTGGTGGAAAAAGATATAAATTTTTAAATAATCAGAACACGTGGAAGCACTCGTTGCAACAGCCCCATCAAGAGGTATATAACCATTAAGCAAAAAATAGCAATCAAGACATAAGACAGATTTTTTTTTTACTTTTTTATTTTTCGTCGTATAGGGTTGCTTATAAGGGCTGGGGTATAGGTCTCGTCGGAATCTAAGGTCTGCCTGAGTAAATTATGTAAAACTCAGTCTTTAAAGAAAACACTGAACTCTTTTCAATTGGTTTTTAAATGCTTCTTTATTTAGCCTTCGTTTATGAAAAATATTCAGTCTTAAAATCAAATATTCACATTAATTCTATTAATAATCTTATAAAGGTATCAATACTACTAGAGAAAGTAAAATATGTGGTGTCCGTAGCTTAGTGTTTAGGTGTGTTGAGTGCTAAGCAGAACGTGCCGTGAGTTCCAGTCCTACTCGTGCCCATATTTTTGATTTCATCTTTCACGGGCACTGCCTCTTGCGAAGAACTGACAAAACTTCCAAGGGTATCGATCTGTCATGAAAAAGTGCTTCTCAACTTTGCCGCTCGAAATAGGCCATACATTCTAGGTCGCCTCAATTCTTCACACTCACCTAGAGAATTGTTGATGAGAGTAAGCCACTTAGGCCTTGGCTCTAGTCTAGAGTGGAGCAGTCGCACGCACCACTCTATTTATTTTATTTAAGTAAAATAGCGCTCCATTTTCCAAAATGGTGGCAGCTAACTCATGCGTAAGGCTAAGAGCCATTTCCCAATGGATCAGTAACAACACTGGACAATGGACATACTACTATCTTAGACAACTTCAGATCTATCCCATCCCAGATCGCTTAGACTATACCACCACAAAAATAGTTTTCGATAATAGCTTCCAAGTTTCAATCGCTTCAAGATCTTTTTGGGAAGAAGAGAGACCCCTCGAAGACAATACGGTACACTTCTATAAAAAAGGTTCAAAGACCAATTACGGAGTTGGAAGTGGTATTTATTCGAAACAACTGAATCTCAGTCTATCATATAGACTTCCCAATCAATTTAGTGTGTTCCAGGCAGAAGTAAGAGGCACTATCCTGGCCCAAAGAAAACATTATATCTTGCAAGGATTTACGTATCTTCTCGGACAGCCAAGCCGCCCTCACATCTCTCGCGTCTGTCTCTACAAACTCTCAAATAGTCCACGAAAACATAAGCCCTACAATTGGAGTCATAACAGGACACTGCCTCATAAGTAGACATGCTTTTTGAATAATTTTGAATCACATCCTAAAGTTACACGAATTGTCGGACATCCTGTTTAGGCCGGCCGGCGCTCAAAACCCCACCCGGCTATACTCATTGTCAAATGCTGACTTAACCCACCAGGATTGGGTGTGCTATTTAACCCTCTCAGTTCGGTACCGTCGGACACATCATTGTCGATTCTGCTGGATGCGAGTGTTGTAGCACTCTTAGTTTATGCTGATGTTAATTTTATTTTTTTCATTAGAAAAGAAATTTTTGGACTCAAACTTGTAGTGCATTTTTTAACAAAAATAAAATCCCAACCCATATCCCACCTACCCATTAACAAACCATTAACAACCACACCTCATCCACTATTGTCAGATTAAAAGCGGACCTTTGTCAATATCAAGTCAATAAATTAGACGACAACGCAATTTATTTTGTTTGTTTCATTTTAAATAATAATTTCACTTTAAACCGCTATAATCCGTTCGCATCTCTCTTCCCAACTTATTCAAAAAACTTACTATTCATCACCGGCCTTTACAGACATTATAGAAAATTTCTCTGTCTATAGCGCACACAATAGGCACAGATTCAATAAACATCCAGAGAGTTTATCTATTTCTAATGCGTCTTCGCACTTTGCTCAAAATTTATGACAATATCAACCTCAACACAAATTCAATGAAAGTTTTCTTCCTCTTCTCGGTTCAGTTTTTTGATATTTTCTGCACGCATACACGGAAATACCATAAATGTCAAAACAACGAAAATTTCTCCATCGGATATTGAGAGCTCCAAACGGCAAACCAAGTCATCAATGAACACTAAATGCGATCATTTCTATGACACTTGCGAAATGTTATTTGCATGCCACAAATAGGTAGACAAAGCACACACCCTCTTCTCGAATGGAATCGACCTGACCGCAATCGAGACGGACGGTATTAATCGATTTTTCATTTCGGTGACCGCAAAGTTCGCCAATTAGCATACCGAAACGCATAGATTATCCAGCGAACTCGTGCGAAGCCGCCACTGATCGATATCGATATGGATGACTTTTAAAGAGATGCAAATGACTTAATCTCATTGGAATGCAAAACAAATTCCTCGAAGAGACAAAGCAAACAAACGGCACATTCAACATTCCGATTCCATTGACATTTCGAACTCTAGCGGTGTTTGTCGTCTGTGGTGCTCGTTCTGATGAAGATGAAATATAAATTTGAGTTCGATGTCAACCGAAAGAAAAAAAAACCACAATTGGAACGGAAATCAAACACGTTCTATAAAATACGAAAAAAAACAGTCAGTCAAGTCCCACCAAAATTTGTGTAGATAAATCTTCAGTCGAATAATGACCCAGTGATGAACGACAGAATTCCTTTCTCTTTTATTTCTTCGCTTTGTTTGTCTTGCTTTCAAGTCCAATGAAAGTTTTATTTTGGCAGCTCAGAACTCAGACATTCGAATTCGATTCGGATTCTGTTTACCGTTCCCTTTCCATTTTCCGCTGTCTAGTAAAGCTTGCAGCTGCTGCTGCTCAGTCATCTGGGCGTCTGTTTTACCATTCATCTTCGAAGAATATCGTTACTTTATTAAGCGTTATGTAAGCCCGAAATTCTCTTGAGGTAATCTCGAATAGGTCTCGAGTCATCGCATATTGATTGAATGGAAGTTGAAGATGTTAAAAACGACCGGGTACGATGGTTTGGACCGGGCTTTAAAATTTGTTTCTCGAATTGAGGGAGGTCAACAAAAGTAATGGTCGTCATCACACAAAGACGCAAAGCAGAAAATGGTCATGTTTTTTTTTTCTTTGTTTTTACGGGAGAAATCGTAATCGAAGTCGATTGTCGATTCGGACACGGATGATAGGGTTACATAAGTCTTGCGTGACGCGTGAGAAACATTCTTTTCTGTAGAAATGAAATTGAACGACATTAAATTGAAAGTTGATAACGACTAGCGATTGAGTAACGAATGTCAAGCATAAAAAGTTTGACTCATGAGTCATGTGGCATTTCTGGTGATGGGATGGACCATGCAAAAGTGATGGAAGTTAAAAGTTAGATGAGAACTCATTTGTGAAGAAAACGAAAAGTTGTAATGGCATTGGTGACACTTTTTCTCATCGTTTTGATTGCCACCAGCATCATCAGACGGTCGAAATGAAAAGTTATCTAAGCTGGTCATAAATAGTGCAAAAGTAAGTTTTCAAGTTCAAACGAAAGAAGCTGAATGAATAAAGTTGATGCGAAGTTGAGTAGGTAGTAAAAATGTTATAAAATGTCCAAGATTATGGAAATATATTCTTGAAGGTCGAGTTGGAATTGGAAGTTGTGGTGCCTTCTTCTCATTTAGTCGAAAGAAAATAAAAAAATGTGTTTAATTTATTTGACTAGGCACTTTCAGGTAGAGTAGACCGAATACATTTCTTAATGAACAAAATTTGATGAGTCCAAAAAATTAGCTTACCTATATTTGAGTAATTTGTCAAAATTTATTGTTTTTGTGTACAGCCCCCTCAGTTTTTGGTTAAATCTTAGCCTTAACACCTTTACATATTAATTAGGAAAGCACATGGCATAGGTATCCCTGATCTCTGGTTGATGCGGGTTTCAGTAAATTTCTTACAAGATAATTGGAGATACGATGAGAAGTGACCCAACGATTTCCAGTGATTTCGACGTTTGAATTTTGAAATAGCAAATTTTTGTGTGGCTTGTCTAAGATTATGGCAGCCATATATTTATCCTAGAGAATCATCAATCGTGATTTGGTCGTTCAGCTCGTTGTCCATCATTACTATCGTTACAGATGCACCGGACCTTCTCAGTGCGGAGAGGCTATCACCTATGTAGCACTGATCTTATCAATGTTCCAAGACATAGGACCAATTATGGAATGCATGAACCCTAGACACGGATGAGTAGGCTTTTGAATTGTATTACAGATCTAATAAAGGAGTCTGATGATCGGCTTGGCACCCGTGAAATAGCAGCTATAACTCCAGCCAAATAAAGGAGTTGACGGAAAAAGCCATTGGAATTGACGGACGCAGCCTAACTGCAGTGTTAAATAACACAAAAACAAAAATAATAAGAATATACCGATTCAAAACCAGTGTGGCACGCTCAAAAAGTTTTTTTTGTCATCTTATGTGTACCTACGTGTTCGTTTATTTTGCCTAATAACAACTAACACTGCTCTAAGTGATGAGCTGGTCTAAAACACAGGTTTTGATTTTAGACCATTGATCGTTAGATCTTAGATAAGCTTGCTAAACTGTGATTTTTAAAGAGGTTTAGAACTTAAAAAAAAAACACAAGAAATTCGAAAAAATGAATGAAATATTTATTTGAATCGATAGTTTTAACCTTGCAATTTAATGTTTAAAGATAATTTTATGCAAATATTGACCGCGGCTGCGTCTCAGGTAGCCCATCCGTTGAGTCCAATATTGGCATACTCTTTCACACATATCAGCCGGTATCTCACGAATGAATGCATGGATGTTGGCTTCCAGTGCGTCAATCGAAGCGGGCTTGTCCCTATAGACATTAGCCTTGACATACCCCCACAAAAAATAGTCTAATAGTGTCAAAACGCACGATCTAGGCGGCCAATTGACCGGCCCGAAACGTGAAATTAACTGTTCACTAAACTCGCCTCGCAATTTCGCCATTGTTTCGGGTGCTGTGTGGCATGTGGCACCGTTTTGTTGAAAAAAAGTTTGTTATCATCGCTCGGTAGCGTTCACCATTGACAATAACGCTGCGATTCGCATCATCTTTGAAGAAATATGGCCCAATATTGCCGCCGGCCCATAAACCGCACCAAACAGTGGCTTTTTCGGGATGCATTGGTAGCTGTTGCAATGCTTCTGGCTGATCTTCACTCCAAATGCGGCAATTTTGCTTATTTACGTACCCATTCAACCAAAAATGAGCCTCATCGCTGGACACAATTTTTCGATAAAAAAAGCGGATCCTCAACCAGCTTTCCAAGAGCCCATTCACCAAAAATTCGGCGTTGTGGTAGGTCGGCTGGCTTTAGTTCTTCCACCGCCCAAATCCTTCCGCAAAATTTTCCACGTAGTGCTGTAACAAAGGCCTAACTGCTGGGAACGGGCGGCGACGAATCGACATTTCGCGGTCTTCTGTCACACTCACACTAGCTGATACGGCCGCAATATTTTCTTCACTACGCACAGTACGTAAACGTGTTGGTGGTTTAATGTCAAACAAAGTAAATTTGGTGCGAAATTTGGTCACAATCTTCCGAATAGACTGCTCAGAAGGTCGAGAATGCCGACCATAAAATGGAAGCAGCGCGCGATGAACATTTCGAACCGAGCACGAATTTTGATAGTAAAATTTAATAATTTGCAGGCGTTGTTCATTTGTAAGACGATCCATTGTTAATGCAAACCAAACTGAAGCTGTTTGACAGTGACACAAGGCATTAAACACACGTCAGCTGTCAAAACTAGTGTTGCCAAAACCAAACCAGCTAAAAAATCACCCGTTATAAGCTATCTTTCGACTGTACCTTATAATGTCAAAAAAAAAAAAACAAAACACACTTCTGCAGTGAGTTGACCAGCTTTAACCCCATCTACCTATCTAGAACTCTCTGAATTTTTTAAGCTCATTCCTAAGTAGGGTTTTGAGCGTAGATACTGGTTGTATTTACAAAGTTCCCTACAAAAAAAAGTCCAAGGGGACAAATTTCAGCCCTGACTTGTCTAATTGACATTGCCAAATCGGGTGGTATGCATGACGCTTACAATACACAGTGCAGTGTGCAAACGGGTAACAGCTCATCTTAATTGCTTTTAATATGCGCATTTAGACAAGGAGATGCGCTATTATTTGACTTTTTCAACACGTCCTGTAGCAGGAAGTGCGAGTATATGAATTAGGACAAAACAAAGAACGTGTTATCAACAAACAAAAGAACATCTGTCCATCGCCTAGGAAAAAACATCACTGTTGGTAGCAAGAATTTCGAGGTAGTTAAAGAGTTCACCTACCTCGGAATAAACAATAATCCCACAAACGACACCTTAGTGGAGATCCGACGAAGAATTTCCCCAGCGAACGGCTGCTCCTTCGGTTTGGCCTTACTATGTATTGTTCCAAACTCCTAACTCGAAAGACAATGTGCCTATTGCTATACAAGACTTTGATTAAACCAGTCCTACGCTACGCCACCGAGTACCTACTAGACGATGAGAGAGAAAAATTCTTCGACGGATTTTCGGATGTATTCGACAATGGTGGATAGAGAGGGAGATTCAACGGCCAATTACACAAATCGAGCAAATGGACATGAACAAAAATGCTTTAGCTAACGACCGGGAAGACATTTGGTCTTCTCTGGTGCAAAGACCAAGACTGAGGATTATAGAGAGTTTGGTTTTGATGTTTGGAGAGTGCAAGGAAAAACTGCTGATATTCTACATGGATTGTGTTGGAAGTCGGTTGAGTAAGTAAATAAGCAAATTGGCTAGTAACACGAACTTTTTTTTGATACCATTGGCGATGATTTTTCCCTCAAAATCTTTCTCTAATGCCGTGTTAATGTATGTCGCTTCTTCCTTCCATACTGTTATGAATTATGATACTACTCGATTTCCCAATCACAAGAGTTGAAACCTAGAAATTTCATACATGGACCTACGTACCACCATAAGTCTGAATAGATAGATCCTTAGGTGTAAGATAATGAGAAGCTCTCTTCTGACCTTGTGAGCTCCAAATATATGTTTGGGGAAATTCCTTTGCCGTATAAGAAGATTGAAATGACCTTGACACTGTTATCGTTAAAAAAAAACACTAAATTGCTATCTATAAAATCGACAAAGTAGTTGATTACAAACATTCGAAAAGCGCTTAGGAATCCAAAACCAGATACCGGGAACCTCTTCATTTTAATCTGTCTGAAGTTAATGAAATTACTGTTCAATTAAGTGGCTTATTAAATTTCTAGAAATCACACATCATAATATTCGAAAGCATTTCTCCTCAATGTTATGGTTTTTTACAATTAGAACATAATTTGATTTTCTATCATACTTTTTACTGAGCAAGAACTTGGTGTATAATTGAAAAGCTTCCCAATCCCATAGCCCACATTCTGTGTGATTCTTTGCTTCGTTTGTTTTTCGATTTAACCCTTAAATGCATGATTTTTCCGATTTTAAGGAAAAAAATGTTTTTGCATGGCAAAACAATCACAAATAAGAGAAAAAAATATTTAAAAAATCCTGTGCAAAAAATAACGGTGTTTTAAGAAAAAAGGTAAGTGTATCATTTTTGATACAACATGCATTTAGACTTGAAATATTTGTTAAGTAGAAGAATGAAGAATTTGTTGATAAATTATTTATTGAAAGGATTTATACATGAAATTTATTGAAGCAATCGGAGTTTTTTTCAAACATAAATAAACTTTACTTTTTTCGCACATAATGCTGCTGAGAGCTTACAGCCCGGCATCATAGACCGCATACGATTATCTTGTCTCGTTTATTTGCGGTCTGTTCCATCGTGAATAATATCGCTTGAAGGCATAGTCTGCAGAACCTTCCTTCACTTGGTAGCAGGTTCCTCTGCAATACTGATGTTGTGGCTGCTGCTCGGTCGATCCCTGCAAGGTTGGGCGTGAGTTTTATATTTGCAAATCGTATCAAGCAAGCTCAATTCTGTAATCTGCCAAATTCATTATATCTTTTATTGCTATACCCTTTCTAGTGCACACTTGTTTATACAATACTCAGATCAAGAAGATGATGAAATAGCTTCATGTAGCACTTCCTAGATTTCATGTGGATCCTATAACTACCCAAATATGAATCCATAAAGTCCACCCCGCTCATATGGGCGTTGTATTCCTTTACAACTTTTGGACAAGGTATGGGCTTCTTCCTTTTTTCGGCATATCTTTCGATTGAAGAAACAGGTTCTGCACGTAAGTTGACGCCAAGGTCACCTGTTTGTTGTTCTTCCAACTAATTGAGGACGTTCCAATGCCACCATAACTGGTCACGTATTCCTGGAAGGATCCTCTTTCCATAAACCTGGCCAATACTTCCTGCTTTGTCGGTAACTTGTAGCTTGTACCCAAACGATTTCGGTGCACTGTGCCCAGACATAAAATCCCTTCTTTTTCGATATAGTGTAAATGAGGGAAAGATGTGTAATAGGTGTAAAAGTAGACTATGTGGTTTACTCTTCTTGGAATTCCCCGAGATAGTTCTACAACCAATTACCCACTGCTCCAACGTCCATCTCATCCAGCAAAGGTTCAATATCTTTTCGAGGCATATCCCTTCAACGAACAAAGCATGAAAAGTTTGAATCCCCACTTATGCGGTTTCAACAGTAAATATTGCTTCATGAAGTGTCCTATTTTCGTAGCACACATTTGCTTATCAATTGATAGACGCTGTTCCATCGGCACGCTTGAAAACCGTTTGTTCAGATGTTCGATCACCGGGCGGAGCTTATGAAGCTTGTCGTGCGAAGGATCATTTACTGGTCTATGCAAATATTATTATCATTGAAATGGAGGATAAGTGTTATCTTCTCAAATCTATTCACGCGCATGGTGTCTCCATGTTTAGTGTTCCTATATGAACGAACATTGGGGTAGTTGTATACTGACATAAATATCAATATCCCCATATATTTACGAAGCTCACATTCAGTACCGATCAGGTTGCTTCTATTTATCTGATGTAAGAAGGTATTTCGAATCCCATTATTTCATCAAAAAAGTCATTGCAACCTTCAAATTTTATATTGTCTTCTTGAAATGGAAGGGCTTATGAGTTGATCGAAAGGAGTTAGTTGTAGCTTTTTCATTATTTGATTCAAACAAAGGTTCTTCAACAATGGAGGTTCAATCAAATCTAAGTCAGGTTGAAGATTTTCATTTACCTGCTAAGCGTTTTCCTGTACATCTGTTTCAGATTCCAGCTCCTCATTTGCATCTTACTTGAGCAATGCTCGCAACTGCTCACGAGTCCAAAACTCTCCCATATCATCGTCATCCAGCTCAGCACCATCCTCTGATAAATTACCATTTTCTAATAATCTTAGGTACTCAACTATATCCGTATCAGCAGCAGTTTTTACGTGCCATTCTATATAATAAAATAATGCAAGAGCTTCAAACCCAGAACCAAGCAAAATTGAGTGAAATTTTATAGCACAAATGCATGTTGTATCATTTTTGATACCAACAAAAAGTGTCCCTTTCTACATGCATAAATGCGAATTTTTATAAAAATAATAACAAAACCATTGAAACAAAGCACTAATCTTGTTTATTTTATTTTTTTGGAGTCAATCTGCCACTAATTTTCCTCAATAATAAGAAATAAAAACTTTCAATTTTTCCAAATAAGAAAACTGCCTTCTGTCAGTGAACAAAACCATACAATTTTCAAATAACGGTACCATTGTTAATTTTTGTTATTCTGTTTGATCAAGGTAATACTGTTCTTTCAATTTGCATACAAAGTTTGTTGATAAACAAAACAAACCCTGTTTGGGGGTCAGTAAAAGTAGTTGTTTCATTTTTGACACAACATGCATTTAAGGGTTAAAGACTCAACATCAAAGAGAGTGTATTCTCGTGTACTTGATGTAGTGTACTGCAACTATTGTTCAGTTTGATGGTTCGCACGCTAATGCTATCATAATATTTAAAAGCCGAATTCCCAATCCAAGCGAACATACTCGTTCACCATCACATATCGGGTGAAAGTTTGACCGTGGGACTTGAGATCGCACACCTTACAAACAATGGCAATTGAATGCCAATCACGGGAGCTTGCATTTCACACATTAGAGGTATCGCGCCGAGTCGATACACATTCGCCTGTTCCACTGATTACAATCCACCTAGCAGTCGGTCGGATGGTCGAGAGAATCTACTCTCGAATTACAGTAGCCTAGTCAACGACGGTATAGCATCAGTACTCAAATACACATTCTTTGATTATAAATTACGAGTATGTAGGTTTTCTATTTTCAATTCAAAAATTAATGTTTTGATGTTGATGCACCTGGGATGGGGTCACCGCCTCTGCCAGAGAGCTAGTTTCAACTCTATAGCACCTATAGCTTCGCCAACAAGCCAGTCTTTATATGGATATGGCGATGTAGTTTTTGATATGCACCACTGAAATGAAACTATTGACACGCACAACTTTCCAAGTGAATGTCGATGTCGAGAGGGAAAAATTGAAAGAAGACAAATTGTAAATTGGCTTACAGCAGTGCTTCAATGCTATTGGCATTTGGTGTGGTGTAAACTGTTGATATTGATCATTGGCAAATAATCCCGTGAAAAACTTCAAACATTTATTGCAGACACGATGATAAGCTGCACAATCAATGAAAGAGCCAAGATGTCTGACATATCGAGTGGAGACCAAGATTTTTTTCTTCGTTGTAACGTGATCCTTGCCGGATGTATGCATATGCATAACGCATATCCATTCAATGGCAAGAGGCTGACTAATATTCACTAAAAAAATAATTTTGTTTGTTAGTTTCTTTAAAATAAGTTGTTAAGCTTTAACGTTAAAAATGAAGAAGTGTATCCGATTTTAAAGTGTATCCGATGATGTCATCATCGCCGGCCTGTCCGTAAGGTTTCTATCTTCATCTGCGCCACAAACAGCGATGGGATCTGGTCCAAGCCTCCTTCGCGGTCTTAGGTTTCGAGGTCCTGCTCTACGCTGTCAGCGCAAATTTCGTCTGCTTCCATGAACTACTACTCTCAGTCCTACGTTCCTGAAGTTGTCTAAGAGTCATCCACTAATGTAAACTGGGAACTCGAATTTGCAAATGCTAGTGGCAGCAGTTGTTACAGAGTAGCCCGGTGAAGAGAACCGTGCTGCAAGATAATTGTCCTTTTCTTTTTAAGTGTGGATGGCCTCGATGTCAGTTCATGACGACACTACGGCGGATCCTAAATGGGTTTTCCGAAAAGTGACATTTTCTTTATTTTTCAGAATTTATTGAATGCATTGAAAACTTAGCGGCTGTCCAGCACTTTGGCTCCAAGAACCTACCCTACAAATTTCGTTCCACAAAATGGAAGACTTAAGGCTGAACTACATCGAACACAAAGTGTATAAAAAGTACAAAAAAGTATTCGTATTCGTATTGATAATTTTGTGAACAGTGAAAGCTCGATCATGGTCAAGCTTTTGTTCACGCTCACTTTTAAAGGATGAGAGGGAGATATTCAGATATGCATTTGTAGAAGCAGTACGAAACATAACTTCCACTGTTTTGTACTTTTTGTTACTCTATGTTCCGATGTAGTTCTGGCTTTAACGTTAAGTCGTTTGACTACGAAACAGCTTTCGAAATACAAATATTTGAAAATGACTTTCTTCGTTTAAAAATTACGCCTATCTATTACAATTATATGTATCCTATAAATCAGTAGTCTACAAAGCAGATATTACCGCTATCCAGGAAATGCGATGGGATGGACCGGGCAAAAGGAGGATGAAAAACTGTGACATCAACTATGGTAATTGTTACCGAGAGCAACAACAGCGACTATTTGGATGCGGATTCGTCGTGGGAAGCAGACTCAGGCAAAAAGTCTTGAGCTTCAAATGTGTGAGCGAACGCATCACGACAATCCGAATCAAGGCTAAATTCGGCAACATTAGCTTAATATGTGCGCATGCCCCCACAGAAGAGAAAAAGGACGACACCAAAGACGAGTTCTACGAGCTCCTTGACAAAACATACGAGCAATGTCCTAGTTATGACATTAAAATTGTCCTCGGCGATTTTAACGCAAAGCTGGGAAAAGAGGACATCTTTGGTGGAACGGTCGGAAAGCACTGCCTGCACTACACCACATCCGATAACGGATTCAGGCTGATCGATTTTGCTGCGGGGCGAAATGTTGTGGTAGCAAGCACCTGGTTCCCTCATCTCCTGGAGATCTCCTGATCAATCAACCGTCAACCAGATTGATCACATTGCGATCGACGGAAGGCACTTGTCCAGCATTTTAGATGTTCGAACTTTCCGAGGAGCTAACATCGACTCGGACCACTACCTCGTCGTAGCCAAGGTAGTGCTACGAATATCCCGACAATGGCCAAAACAAGGAAATGCTGCAAGAAAATTCGACGTCGGACGGCTACAATCGCAAGAGATCGCTAGATCATTCTATGCCGCCAACATCAAGTATCGAAGACCAGTGGCAACATTGCCAAAGAGCAGTTAGAGATGCCGCCTCTAATGTGCTGGGTTTCACACAGCCACCAAAACGAAACCCCTGGTTTGATGAAGAATGCAGGCAGGCCCATGCAACCAAGCAGGAGGCATACAAAGCGGCGCTGCATAGAAGGACAAGAGCTGCTCGTGTGCTCTACGAGCAAAAGAGGAGAGAGGAACGCCGGCTTCTCAGGAGGAAAAAAGAGAGAGCATGAGAAGCGTCAGATCGAGGATGTTGAGACAGCCAACAGCAGGAATGAAGTTCGGAGGTTTTACCGAAAGGTTAAACAGCTGGCTCAAGGTCATCGAGCAAGAACTGATGCCTGCAGAGATAAACAAGGAAAAATCATAGTAGAATCGCAGTCAATGCTGG
The DNA here is from genome assembly GCA_920937365.1 of Sphaerophoria rueppellii. Lineage (NCBI taxonomy): Eukaryota > Metazoa > Arthropoda > Insecta > Diptera > Syrphidae > Sphaerophoria > Sphaerophoria rueppellii. The sequence continues at coordinate 38,704,062 of CAKKXW010000003.1, read as the reverse complement.
GGATTTGGAAAGACCACTTCTGTAGATTGTATAACGGCGACGACGACTAAAATACCGCCGTCAGACAGGAGCCTTTCATTGGACACGATGATAGCCAACAATACCGTGAACCCGACCTAGAAGAAGTGAAAACCGCAATATCACGGCTGAAATCCAACAAAGCCGCTGGAGCAGATGGACTAGCTGCTGAGTTGTTCAAAGCAGCAGGCGACGAGCTAGATAGGAGCATGCACCAAATCATCTGTAAGATATGGTCAGAGGAATGCATGCCCGATGAATGGAACCTCAGCATTGTTTGCCCGATCCTGAAAAAGGGAGATCCTCTAAACTGCGCCAACTATAGAGGAATAAGTCTACTAAACATCGCCTACAAGTGCAAGATCCTCTCTGCCGTAATATGTGAACGTCTGAAGCCTTTCGTCAACAATCTGATTGGTCCTTATCAATGTGGCTTCAGGCCAGGAAAGTCAACCATCGACCAAATTTTCACGTTGCGGCAGATCCTGGAAAAGACCTATGAACTCCAAATCGATACCCACCAACTTTTCATCGATTTTAAGGCCGCGTATGACAGCATCTACAGAGACGAACTGTACAAAGCTATGTCTAGTTTTGGCGTCCCTGCCAAGCTCGTTCGCTTGTGCAAAATGACGATGGAGAACTCACGCTGCTCCATAAAGGTTGGCAACGAGCTTACGGAATCTTTCGACGTCAAAAAAGGATTCAGACAAGGCGATGCACTGTCATGCGATTTCTTTAACATCGTTCTTGAGAAGATAGTGCAGATGTCCAACGTCAACACCAGAGGCACTATCTTCCAAAAATCTGTTCAATTTCTCGCGTACGCCGATGATATTGATATAATGGGAAGAACACAGCGTGATGTCAATGGCGCCTTTGTGAGAATTGAGACAGAAGCGGCAAAAATGGGTTTAGCGGTAAATGAGGGCAAAACGAAGTATATGCTGTCTTCGAGGAAGGACACCCGATGAGATGGCTTGGACAGAACGTCACAATAGACGCATACAACTTCGAGGTAGTAGAGGAGTTTGTCTACCTAGGCTCCGCTGTAAACACCTGCAATAACACCAGCACCGAGATCAGACGGCGAATAACTCTTGCTACTCGCTGTTTCTTTGGACTAAGAAAGCAAGAGTGGAAAAGCCCTCTCTCGAGCAACTAAGGTAAAACTGTACAACACACTCATCATCCCAGTCCTGCTGTATAGTCCAGAAGCATGGACCCTGACAAAATCGGATGAAAGTGACTTAGGCTGTTTCGAGAGGAAAGTTCTTCGGGTCATCTTTGGCCCCGTGTGCATTGAAGGGGAATGGCGAAAAAGATACAACAGCGAACTTTACGGGTTGTACAACGACATGGACCTAGCCAGAAGGGTCAAGGTCCAGAGACTCAGATGGCTCGGTCATTTAGAGCGAATGGACACCAATGCTCCGGCCAGGAAAGCCTTCGACACTATTCCCAAGGGACGTAGGAGGAGAGGAAGACCGCGACTCAGTGGCGCACTCAAGTGGAAGAGGACCTCAATCAACTTGGAGTGCAAAACTGGAGACGACTAGCTAAGGATCGAGCTAGCTGGCGGAGCCTGTTGATTGAGGCCCAAGTCCACAACGGACTGTAGCGCCACCTTAAGTAGGCAAGTATAAATCAGTAGTCAAACTTACTTTTTGTCCCGATAATTCAAACTCAAATTCTCTTGTTTCTTTCTTTTTGTTTAGTAAAAAATATGTTGAGTAAACATGAACCATTAATAATTGACGCTGCTTAATATTGACGCGGATGTTGTTAACACTAATAAAATGTTTATAAAACTGTTTTAAAATTTACAAGTTATTTACTGTACGCAAACTCGCAATACCACAATGCTGCATACTATTTAAGTTGGAGCTAAATTACCAAAGTACAGAAAAGAAAATTTGCAATACTGCTTTTGTGATTGCTGTATTGCACGCGCTGTGCTGTGTGAGATGAATTTAACTTTCTTTTATTTTATCTTTTTAATCGAGCAAAAGCAATGTCCGAAGCAGGTATGAGGATAACATTAACTCTCATTACATTTAACCCGAGTTCAGTGTTCAGTATTCCGCAAGCCTCACATCGTATCTCCATCATACCGGATTGGTCAATAAATTGGTGCACGAGAGAAATTTCACTTGTGGCTATAGTTTAGTGAATTTGCAATGTGACGCTTTATTTTGTGTTGCTTATCATTCGCACAAAAGCCAGTGCTTGCTAATTTCCAATGCTAAAGTCAAAACACTTTGCTGCATACATTTATCCGTCAAGATTACTTAATTATATTTAAATCTGACAGACGAATTGGATGGGATACATGTATTATGAGTTATTATAGTGATTTGTTTCCTCAGAACGGCAACGCGACGGGTGATGACCATTAAGCGAACGCGATGGTAATCATTTCAGGTAAGCTGTTGTGTTTTTTGTTTTACTTTGATCAGATTATGCGAAGATGAGTTGAATTTACAAGATTTATTTGCATAATGATAAGTGACGATCGATCACGATATACTTCTGTGTGCACGGATAATTATAATCCAGTGCCAAGGTATTATGTGTTGTTGTTTAGTTTACAGAGCAAGCAAGTGGTGCTACCTCCACTTTGTTGCTAATAATTATTGTTATTGAACTGAGAGAAATTTGTTATACAACAAATCAAGATCATGAACAGTTTTCCTTGAGTCAATAACCCGTCGTCGTCGGGAGGAAATTATTGATGAAAGACGTGTGTTCTTCCATGAATTGGGTATTGAAAATCTAAATATCAAAGGTAACAGAACAACGTTAAAAATATAACTATAATAAACGGTGGCAATTCAATGAAAAGTTCAAGCTGGTAGTAAAAATACTGACGACTTTCGCCTAATGAACTACTTGCTGTTGGATAGTTTTATCTACTGATCTGTTTCCTGTCAAGAACCACCAACACAATTACTAGAATCAACAAAGTTGGAAAATATTAATAACATTTTTCTGGAATGTAAGCAATTTTCAACATTATTCTATTGACGTGATTATTGGAATTGCAAATATAAACATATCATACGTCCACGTGTGTGCATAAACATAATTAAGCATTGTGCTCTTTTAAATCAGCAGAGGTTGCGATGTCAAAGTCCAACCAGTATGATCAAACAATAGGAGTTAATTAAAACCAAACGTGCGTCGCGTCGGTAGTAAAATGCATAAAAATCAAAATAAGAGAATAAAAAAATAAATTTTGTATTTTTTTCAATACTTGTCGACATTGAAAAATGTTTGATGCTTTCATCAATCAATAAATTTCAATGGCTCCTACATGGTTTTTAGTACAAGTCGTTATTGGCAACACAAAAATTGAATGTTGACAGAATAATGCCAATATTCATTATCCTTACAATTTTGTCTTCTTTGTGGAAGAGGAAAATTAACTCTATTGAGTTGACATTTGTTTATTCAATAACTGTGGGTGTTACGATTTCGACCTTCCAGTATCAAAATTATTAAGTGAACATTGGATGGATAATATTAATTTAGACAATCAAATATGTATGTTGAAACCTTAATTAAGCAAAATCAATATTTGATGCTGCTCCGATAGGTTAATTAAAATCTCTGGGGAATAAGTTATTGGAAGCAATTGGCAAGTATGATTTCGTAACTGACTGAGTTTGGTCATTTGACAACTGACAAGGTTGGATTGATAAGAAATCTTGAAGGTCTTGGGACTACTGAAAAAAATTACTGTGGATCAACCGTATTATTTAACGACGATACTTACTATACGAGCTTGTAAAAATGGTATTATAAAGGATCGGCCATCTAGTGTTTTTTTTTTTTTCAACTAGTGCTTATTTCGTGAAAGGTAACACTTAGCTTATGTCTTATCTGACAGATAATTAGTTTTATCCTTCCGCAGAATATAGTTGTGTATAGGCTTGAACAACGCTGGGAAATTTGCGACTACACTGTCAGTCTATTAACTTCTCTGAGCAGATCAGACATAGTATTATATCTGCAAATAGTTAGTGAAAGAGCTCGGAAGAGAACCATATGGAAGTACGAAAAAATCAGCTGGGACGGTATCAATAACTCCAGCGCAGAGATAATTACTAATGTGATTGTTTTGGGAATGAAAACGTTTATCCCAAGTAGGGTTGAAAGCATCAAACCCTTCGATTCGAGCTGTAAATAGGCTATCAGTGAGGATAAGTAAAATTCCAGTACTCTAGAACCAACACAATACTGAAGAAACCGGAACAAGTTTCAACAAGATAGAAAGGCCTGCAATGCCATATTCGTAGGACCAAATTTTTACATGACCAAAAACTAAGGCAAAAACTACGGCAATGTCCCAAAGGCAATAAGAATTTTGTTCATTTAGATACAAATGAAATATAAAATACATAAAATATGAAGAATTCTTCTTCTTCCTCGGTCCCTCGTTGACATTGACACTCCAGTTGTTAGCTCTCTTTCTTTCGAACAGTTCAATACAAGTTGCATTGAACGGATTAAAGTCTGATACTCAACTCACAATATAAATGCTTTTCATCTTCGGCTCCTGACTGACATCCCTTCTCTTCGGATGTGGAACTGCATCGGGAATTAAAAACCGCGTAGAGTTTAATGCTTCAAAAACTCAATGCCTTCTTGTATCGTTGAAGCGAGATAAACCTCCCTTGCCAGTGTCCATGAGTTGCACTTGCATCAATGTGCCCGAACATCTTGAGATTCTTGGTATGTGGACCCCTGACCACCTCTTGTGGGTCAGGCAGATATGCGATGTCACCAAAAAATGCCGCAAGATGTTTGGGTTTTTTAAGATGGTGTAAGACACTTTTCTCCCCGTCTGATCTCACTATTATTATCCACAAGACTTATATTCGTCCAAGGTTTGAGCATAATTCTTCTGGGTTGGTGCTTCAGCTACATACTTAAGCCTAATGGACGGTATAAAAAAAGAGCTATAAGAGTGATTGCTGATAGAGACATCATTTAATCATTAATGATCAATGATCAATACAAATACCTTTAGATGTTAATAATATAAACAACGGTATCCTTTTAACAACAACGCAAACCAATAACATGAAACTTTCTACTTTTCAGAGTATAAAGTTCACACTCAACCAAAAAGAGCCAAAACCCCTGTGAATCATATGAAAAAAAAAACGTGATTTGCAGTGCAACTTCGACCTGCGTTTAGTTCACAATTGGTGGGCAAATTGTAAGCATAAATAACAATGAAAGATTGGAGCACAACTCAGTCGGACGCATCAAACCGCCAAGGAGTATGGACCAGAGGTAAGTTACTGTAAGTAAGTTCGGAATAAGGTCAGCGATAACCCACGTCAAGTTGCGAGTAAGCTGTTTCTACCCGTTTTAACGGTGACTACCCGTGTCAGGCGACGTTTAACCGTTGAATAATTCTGTACCAGAAGGTATCCGAGGAACATAGCAACTTAAATGATGTCCCAGCAGAAGCAGGACAGGCGGAAAAAACACAAACTAGCACCCTGAAGCCTGAACTAACTTTTGAATAAAGAAAATGTCCTGAAGCTAAGTAATGATATTTTATTTAACAAACCCTTGATTTCCCTTAGCTTACCTAAAGGATAACCTTAAAATATCATCACGAAGTATTGTTGGAACGTTGGTGGTTGGTGTAATGTTTCGTGTCCTCTCTCGATGCTCTAGTTGCATTCCTCCTCTTATACACTCAACCCGTAATACTTCTGCTTCCTGGATTGATTATCATAACTTTCAGTTGTTCTGTGTAGTAAAGAGATTCGTTTTCTAGCCGTACTAGGCGAACGGTGAACACTTTACTTCATTTTGTCTTCCCTAGTCATTGCAATATTCAGAAATTTAACACTCTTAAATAACTAAGGCTATACAAAAGGGTATAAGGGAAAGCCCTTGAATCCTACACAAAATAATGAGTAAAATATCTTGGACAAATATTGCTGGCCAGTGCGTTGCATCAAAGTCAGGCAAATTGTTTAATTTAAACCTTTAAATCACCAGATTTGAATGAACTAAATTTTTGACATTCAACAAAATATTATTATAATAAGATAGAAAGATGCAAAATTATTCCAGTTCATCTTTAAACTCTTACCTTAAGATAAACATGAATATTTCTCTTTGGGTTTTTATGAATGAAATCTATCTGCAGGTACCTTAATATTGCGTGGCGTGGTGTCTGCGGGCGGTGCGGTAGTCGTGACAAAAACCACACGGCTGTAATTCTATCTATGGTAGGTATCGCTCGCGCCTCACGGTTAAATCAAACATTTTACTTTTCTTCAAACCTGTTTGTTTGGTTTCTTGTCAGTGAATTATAAACAACCTGACACTTAAGTTCGTATACATATACAACCTTCAACCAATTCAACGAAACGACGAGAGATTAATTCAAGTCCAAGACAGTGCGCCGGCAACGCTAGCCGACCACTTTCTTATGCTACCTGTGACCGCAGCAATTGAAACGACATCAACAACAACAAGCAATACGGTTTTGTCGAAGGCGAGGTTAACTAAGACGCAGCTAGCGAGCGGCAACAAGAAATCGTATATCTTGCGCTTTTGTGCAGTTTTTTGTGCGTAAATTTCTTTTTATTTTAATTAATTTTTCCATTTCCAGTTATAGAAGATGCCATTTGAGAAAGTGTGCTTATAAGAGATACATTTATGAAAATATGTGAGCTGCTCGGCGGCCAATTAAATGGGGGTACATGAACCGTTTAAATGACCGACCGCACTTAACGGCTGCTGCTGGCTTCTGTTGAAGAGTTATCTCGAATTCAAACTATTTTCGGTGTGGTGTGGTGTGGTGTGGAACTTGAAGTTTGGTAAAGCCAATTTAAGAAAAAAAAGGCATCTATCTATTTTAGAATCTGTAACATTATAGACACTTTCTATGGATGTTTATGACGCTGTTTTCCATTTTATTGTTTTTTGTTTTTTGTCGGTTCTCACTGACGCAAATTGTAATTTATTTCATCTTCAATCTAGACCACATCAATAACAGTAGCTTGTTCTATGTGTATATTACTAACTCTTTCTCAGTTTTTTTGGTAGTTTTTTTTTCTTTAGAGAAATAATAAGCCTCCAAAATTTATTCATTCGCACTGATCTAGTTGGTTTTGAATAATTAAGCTGTTGAAGTCTTTTTGATTCAATCCCAATTAATTCACAGTGGGGGCTTATTAACATGAATCGCTTATGGATAGATGCCAGATCTCGTGCCGTAATTTACAACATTGCTTTTTTATCGCCTATCTTTTGTCCATAAAACATTTGACATAAAAGAGGTGTTATGGTACCTTTATGGCGTTGCGGTCGATTGTTAAATAAATACCTAAATGCAAATTTGTAGACAACGCGGAACCGATGTCTTGTTTGATTGAAATTTTAGTTACTTTAGTACATTGGTTATTATTCCATTCACAATGGGGTATTTTACACAACAAAACATTTGTGCGTAAAATCTTTTTTTTTTTTTTTTTGAGAGGAATGGGTGTTTTGTTATATTTCAACATATCTAACATATAACCGGTTGGTGTGTGCTGCATTTTAATATAAGCAAAATCTGAAATCCATTAGAGACGATTGATAACAAAATCTCATTCCATGATGAACGACAGCGGAAGTTTTTCAAGTGTGGGAGGTCGCTTTTTCTTGGTGGAAGTCTTTATTTTTTGACTTTCTGTAGGTATCTTATATGCTGATATGCACCATGACAAAAAAAACAATGAAAGAGAACTTAAGTCATTTGATGTCCAAACGTTGAAGGAAGCAAGGAAGTTTTCAAATTCGTAGAAAATGAAATGTTCTCTTGGAATTTACTTTTCGACGTGAATAATATTAACATTGTACAGATCGGCTAGCTGTGAACTTAGGAACGCACTATCAGAGTTGACATGATTTCTGTTGATTTACTGATATCTTAGGTAGGAGTTCCCATTAACGATTTACTTCTTGTAAGAAATTATTAAATTTTTGGCAAAAAGGCAGAATATTTTGAGCCGTAAAAATTTAAAAAATTATACTGCATCACATCCATGCAATCTAAGCTTATTAAAATTAATATTGGGGCGACAGCTCCAAAGAACTTAGGTTAAAGTGACCTTATATTCTACAACAATTCTTGCATTCTTACGCCGATTCTGAATGGTTGACTGAAGAAACAGTTTTCCAATATAAATTATATAATCTCGATGCGATGGATGACCATCACACGCGAGTTGTTGCAAGTATCACCCATGGCCCCATACACAGGGGTCTCAAGCAGAATTGTCTCATATTTTTTAGTTTTGATTTTAGTCATTGAAGACTTGAGTCTTCTTCAAGTCACGTTGCTTTGGGGCAGTTCTACACCCATTTAGATCATCAGCATACAGAAATTGCCTGAATAAGGCTACCTATCAGATCGTTGATACAAAAATACTGAAGGGAATACGCAAAAGCGTTTATCCAAAATTCAGTTGACACAGCCGTAGGTATTATATACTGGTAAGAACTATCAAATACTCCCTAGATCAAAAAGAGTATTATTTGGTTGATTGTTAGAAATTGATGGCGCTTTTAACAACGTTGACACATCTGCTATCACTTCTTCGAGGACGACTTGTAATATTGAAAACTCGCTTCCCGAATTGATTAATCTCTTTCTCAAAAGCAGGATCATCAACTCAAAAATGGATAGTTTTTCAACTAGAGGGTCTGTAATCAGGGTCACTCCACACGGTTGTGATCTGTCTCCTCTACATTCTAGCTAACGAAATTCTTATATAATTAAGAAAGAAGGTTACAGAGTGATTGCTATTCTGATCACGTTTCTATCGCCGTTACGGGAAAGCATCTTGGTACCCGTAGGGACCTCCTTCACTTCGGGCTTGGTTTTAGTCCAGATCTCGTCCTCTTTACACGGAAATACAAAATTCCAGAAATTGTACCTCCTTCAATAAAATGTGTCGGTACCACTACTTTTAACTAAGAATATAGTATCATTTTTAACGGCCCTCGTTTGTCAATCATCTCTTTGGAAACGGCGCAGAAATTTAACGTTCGCCTTAATTGTTGCGGGCTGGTCCACAAGGACATCACAGGAACCTATCTCACATGAATGGCAAATGCTATGTATACCGATCGCTACATATAAACTCATGCAAAAAGAAACTGCCCCAAAAATAACAAATTCTAGATATGGTATCACTCACCAACATGAGCAGCCACCAATTTTATGTGGCCGTCACTTGACTTAAGGCACTCTTACAATTATATTTATCTCAAAGCAGATCTTGTATTGGATCCCTAATGGGCGTCTTAACAAGACACTGCCTTATAGGCACGCTCGCATAACTTCTTTTGCCAAGAACAGTATGAAGAGGAGGAAACAATCTTTTACCTTCGCTGTACATGTCCTGCTATTTTTCTAAAACGCAAACCTTGAAAAATATTTGTAGGTATGATAATACCTTTTTCTGACATAATTGTGTAGGTCCTGGAAAGATTTAGATATGGGCGCTCTAATATAATATGGTGACAAGGACCTTTTTCCTTTTTTTGTCTTAATTTATTGCAATGGGTAGCAGAAACGCGGTATTGACGTTGTCATGCCCAGAATTAAAGTGTTGTCCGAAGTCCACTGGGTTGAGTCAGAGCCCTAATGCTGACCTTTTCAAATATCTTGCTTATGTTTTTTGTCGGTTTGGAGCTACCATTGCCCTTTTACGGGAGAAGATGAATCATAACTGTTTTCAACCGATCTGGATAATATTCATCATTCAGGGCTTTTTTTTAAAAAGAGTGTCTTAGAAAAATTTTGGATATAACATTAACATCTGATTACCTATTATTCTCATTATTAGCCGTGTTTTATTGGGAACTCAGCTTAGCTTAGCAATAGGAATCCCAATGAAACGTTTTACTCAGCTTTAAACTGAGTTTCTTTTTTATGTGTAAAAGTTTTTAACCCTGTAATCAAGAACTGTCAAAACCTGTCAGAGAAAAAAATGTCATGGTGATAGTGATGGGCGCATTTGAACGATTTAATCGATTCAAGAAACTATTCGATATCATTCGATTATGCACTGTGAAATCATTCGGATGATTTCTTAAACCTACTAGTACTGCTACAACTGCTACTTATTAGTATTCGATTGAAAATAATCGATTTTAAGCATCCTCTTGAAAATAAATCGAATTACTACGAGTATTTTTGAATGACGACTATTAGTATTCCAATGAAAATAATCGATTATTGGCATCCTCTTGAAAATAAATCGAATTACTACGAGCAGTTTTTGAATGACGACTATTAGTATTCCAATGAAAATAATCGATTATTAGCATCCAAATAAAAGTCATCGATTATTAGTATTCGAATGAAAAAAGATCGAATTATGATTATTACGAGGAGTGTTTGAATGACGACTGTTAATATTCGATTGTTAAACTAGTACATATTATCAAGTTTGGTGTTTACAATTAAGAATTTCAAGCAAACATTTTGTAATTCGAATGATCACTCGATTATTTATATCAGTCGAATGATTTTGTCTCAATTATTGAAATCATTCCATTATGCTCACCACTAGCTCAAAAATCCCATTTGGTTCTGCCAACATTTAGATTTAAAAAAAAAAACATATTTTGTTCACTCTAGCGTCGAATAGCCGGTACTTTATCTTGAGTAAATTCCTAACTTAAATTCCTAACTTATTTTTACTCAGCTTTCGGTTGTTGTTGTTTGACATGTAATTCCTATTGCTAAGCTAAACTGAGTTCCCAATAAAAAAAGGCTAGTGAATCGAAAATGCGCTGTCACGTTTATAATACTGCACTCGGCCCAGTTTTCTATGCGACTTTGAACCACATGAAACCGCGGTTTTCAGATTGCAAATGCAAAATATCTTTGCAAAGGCAGAAATGTAGAAGAAAGGCTCTGTTTTCTCGATAATGCTCATGGTATAAGAAATTACTTATACTTGCAAATAAACTGCTTGGTTGTTTCGCTTTTTCATTAAGATAATTTTCCATAAGTTCACTGCTGGAATTTTGTGGATCCCAATACAGAACGAAATTCATTAATACTGTTGAACTTAAGTCATCTTTGAACACGTCATCTTTGAAGACGTCATCTTAAAGACCATTTTATATAGTAATTTTTATATAACTATCTGGCAAACAAATTTGTGATTACATTTTTTCTCAGAATAAAAATATTTTTCTTCAAAAATTTTGTTTTATATTGAATAATTCAGTTTCCGACTTTGAATGAATACATACCTTTTTTGTTGTTTAACTTTTTCTTCAAAAAAATACCTCCTACATCCGATGGTTTTTCTGTAAGCAAGTAATAGGCTATAGCCTCAATATACTTTGTGTCACTTGTACAACCTTTGCCTTTTGAAAGACATTATATAACATTAAGACATGTTAACATAACTAGCTATGGATTTAGGGCCAATCTAGCTAATACCAAAGTTCTACGTGTCCAAAACACTAAGAAGTGAATAATCGCTTGCATTTCTATCATCAGAGAAAAGAACAGTAAGCAATTAGATAATGATAAATAACATCCAAAACTAACGAATTGAAAGATCTTATTTCATTTCTTTCAATAAGTAAGAAAAATCCAGCTTTAACTTTTCATTGTGTACCAAACAAAAGAGCTGATCACCGAACCTGAAATAAGTATATATAATCTGTAATTATTAATTTACATAATTTCAAAATAAGATTTTTAATCAGCTTTGTTTCTTTAACGATAACGATCTTAATATAACATATTTAACTTTCCAAATACCCCACAAGCCTTCGCCAAATTCCTTAAGTATATACCTGAATGCAGTTTCATCATAATTTCATTACATCCGACATCCTTATCGTTCCTTTATGCAACACCAATATCCAAACAAACCCTACTAAAATAAAATAACCGAACAAAACAAAAAACCACTTACAATTTGTATCAAAAGGGAAATTTAATCCCCCCAAAGCACTCCTGTCAACTTTCTTTCACAGCCTCCAGTCCACATTACCAAAGTTGTATTTAAAGTAGTTCATATCTCTCCTTGCAATATCTCATCAGCTTAGTTTTTTTTCTCTTTCTTCTTTTGAGAACAGCATTTCATTTTCTTTTCGCTTCCATAAAGCTATTTGTTTGTCGTTGCTGAAGAAAAAAGTGCATCGACTGCAATAACAGAAAAACAAACAAAAGAAAACCAAAATAATAAAAAAGAATACAAATAATCGGTCATGCTGTGAAATAAACTGCACACAATAAAACTTACAGCTGCAGCAACAACAGCAAGGCAGCATTGAAAGTTACTATTGAACTTGAGCAAGAAATGAAAAATTCAAAACAAAAAATTAACAAAGATATAAAAGGAAGGAGGGAAAAGTCTGGTCTGGTTCGATCAAACTCATATCAAACGAGTTTTAAGTCATGGTTTTTCATTTCATTCATGCTCCGCGTTACCGCACTGCCGGCTTAATGGTCAATTCAAACAAACACATTCAACAAAGCTCCATGCAAAAGAGCTTCTTGCCGTCAAAAAATGAGGAAACCAGCCAAAAAGAAAAGAGGAAAAAGAAAACAAACGGTATGATTTGGTTTGGCTTGATACCGGCAATAGTGGTACGCGATGCGGCAGCAGTAGCAGCAATCGAAGAAGAAGAAACCGAAGCCGAAGAAGAGAAAGAAGAAATTTTCATATGGCCCGTTGGTGGGGCATCTCGGCAACAAAACCCAAAAGAGCTTACCTATATAAATTGCTTCTACCATCGAGAAATGGTATCATATCATCCTTTATCGTCCATTCGGCAACTATCGTTTCGCAGCCCCTAATTATAAAAAAACAAAAAATAATATATACGCAAATTTAAACGCGAAAAACACTCTTGTTGAAATACCAAAGTTTGAAGAAAAAACAGTGCGTAACAAAAATGTCTCATAAAAAGATTTACGGTTTTTTGTGTATTGTGGCGGTTGTTGCAGCTCTACCAGCCGAAGAAACCCGCAACAGTGGCGGCCACGCCAGGAATGCCATCGGCAGTGAAAACGACATCATGGATAGCATCTATAGTGATTGTTTGCGCAAGGATTCAGTGTCGTGTGTGAAATACAAATTGTTCAATTTCGTCGACAAGGTCCTGGCTGCTCGTGACCAATTTGCCCTGACCGAAGGTGTGACTGTTGTTAAGACACCTGGCTCAGAAGCGGCCAATGGTGGCGGTGCACCACGTTCGATATCTGCTGATGAATCATTCGAATCGTTGGCTCTGAATCGTATCACTAGCTTCTTGCAATCGCACACCATCAAAGTCGAATTGAAGGGTGCCGATATTGTTAATGCTGTATCATCGACTGGACGTGCGCTGGAAGATGTTTCTGAGACTTTGTTTGGCAATGATGATCCAAATGCACCGGAATCGGAGAGCCGTGGAAAAAAGAAGAAGGCTGCCAAGATCTTGGGACCAATTTTGGCTTTGGTTGCTATTAAGGCTGCTGCTCTATTGCCATTGTTGTTGGGCGCTATCGCATTGATTGCTGGTAAGGCCTTGTTGATTGGTAAGATTGCTTTGGTTCTGTCCGCTGTGATTGGATTGAAGAAATTGCTGTCACAAGAGAAGCATGTCACGTATGAGGTTGTAGCACATCCACATCATTCGGCTAGTCATTCGGTGAGTCACGATGCCTATGGCAGTGGTTATAGTGCTGATGCTGGCAGTTCGGGAAGTTACGGCAGTTCGGGTCATGGAGGTTGGGGACGATCGCTCGACGCTCAGGATTTGGCTTACAAAGCACAGAAGCCAGTAACAATTCAATAGACTCTCTAGACAAACAACTTTAAGAACAAAACTGCCAGCATAACGTAAGTCTCCCCTCGAATTCCCCTTTTGAACATTTAAGCGTCACAAAGTCAATTTAGCAATGGTGCCCTATAGACATTGAAATACCCATTGAGATTTTCCTATGTCAAGGTCTACGATGGGTTTTCATGATATTTTTCATGGTCAACGAATGGGTAGTCGATTTCCCCTTCTGCACAAAAAAAAAAAAAATAAAACACGATGGAAAAATCTAAAAAAAAAAATTGCAACTAAGTTATTTCATATTTAATTTATTTTTGTATTAATTTAGTTTAAAAACGAAAATGGCTCGATACGCATTGTTTATTTATTTATATAATTTATTTAACTATAGCTTTAGAGCAATCATAAAATTGTAAAAAAAAAATTGAGAGAAAAGTCGGTACCTTTGAATGAAAAAAAAAACATACAATACTCATTATTTCAGGCAGTTGTTTCTTCGATTTATCTAAGAGAGAGCTTGCTCTCTTTCTTGTTAAGAGACGATTGCATCTTTAGTTTAAAATAGATATTCTTAATTCTTTTCTTTAACTTTCTAATACACTTTTATCTCTCTCTTTTCTAATCTGATATTTCATCTCATTTTTCATTGCATGTTTAATCTTTCTCTCTCTTTATCTATACCTTTATCTATCTATCTATACTGTATATTGCACTCTTTTTTCAATGAAAAAAAACTGTTGCTCCTCAAACTACCAAAAATTCTTATCTAAGTCTTTTACAACTCTTTATTTCTAAGTTCTTTAGAATAGTCTCTCTTTACACATATTTCTCTTAACCTTTCACTCTCTTATTCTCATACTATTCATCTTATCATCTTTCTGCATGTCTCATCTTAATTTTATTTAAAATAACTTATGCTTTTCCGTGATCTATCTCAAATTCTAGTCTTATTGATTATGAACTTTTGCTTTTAAATATTTTTAAACGCTTTTCTCTTCGCAATTTCTCTTCTCTTTCATGTTTCATTAATTTCAATAAATCACTTTTTTAAAATAACAGTTTTGGTTTTGAAAATCCAAAAACTTGCCATAGAAAAACAACTTAACATCTTTGATACTTTCTCTTTTTTCACATAAATTCTCTTTCTTTATCTTATTCTTTTTCAACTCGTTTCTCTTTCTTATTTTCACTATACAAAAGTCTATCAATTTTAATGACAGACTCAGCACACACCCGTTTACATATTTTTTTTTTTTTTTTATTAATTATTATGTTTTGTTGTATATTTCATAAATATTTCAAATAGTAATTGCAGAATGTGTTTAAAAAACATAAAAAAAAACTAAAAAAAAATTATATAAATGTTATTGTTAAGCAATAATTTATTTTGTACAAAAAAAAAGAAATGATTGTATTAAAAAAATTTAAATGACAAATAGTAGGTTTAAAATGCGATAATTGCCTTGAATAAAAATGAAAGAAATAATTAAAGCGAATTATAGAAAAAATGCATTTTTTGTCTTTTCTTTTTACACAATTTTTTAGTAGTTACATTAACATTTGGTTGAGGAGAAAATACGTGATCAAATACAAATTATTTAAAATCTAAATTAAAACTAAAAAATTATTTATTTGATTTTTTATTTTACAAAATGATATTAAACTTAAAAATTATTTTAAAAACATTTTTTGAGAGTACAAACTTACAACAAAAACATTTTCTCTGGAAAATTTGACTAAAAATAAACAACTAAAGAACATTTCTCCTTACAAAATTTAATCCACACAAAAAAATGAAGACAAAAAGAAACGAGAATCAAAAACTCAAAACCAGATAAAAAGTGTGTCAGAAGAACAAGTCAAATAACAATTTTTTCTTATTTTTTGTAATCAACTGTTGAATGGAAACACACCTGTTGAGCAATTGATGTTGATTGCTGCTGGTGCTGCCGAACGAAATGCATATACGGTCATATGAATGTCTATGGTGTTCTAGAACGACTTTCTGCAATGCAGTGACTTTCCACGATGAGGATGACGTGCAGCATTAATGCAAGCGAGACAAGACAACAAAACAGAGAAAAGTCGCAGCGACCCGAATTGCTTTAAAGAAAATTTCCTCTTAAAAAAAACAAAAACAAAACAAAAATAGAAAGACAAAGTCATCATTCGGCCTCTCGAAATTTCTTAATGGCATATTATTTGTTATTCGCAGCAACCCCAGAAATTCGAGTACACAACCTGCCTAAACAAAACTTAAGGTAGGTGCGTTTGGTACGTGCAAGAAAGACTTTTTCTTTGGTTTGTTTATTGTATTTTGTGGTTCACCTAAATGAGGTGGGCAAATCAGGTGTGTGTTGGGTTGAGGAAATTATGTGCGTAGATTAAAGCCATCGTCATTCGTTGGTCGACGTGATGTCTTTGTATGGTTGAATTGCTTGTTGAGAATTGAGATACACCACACTCTTGTGGCCGTTTGTCTATTTTTTTTTATGGGCTTGACTCTTGAGGTTTGACTCTTGTGAAAAAATGATGAAAGAGTAGGGTATTTGGAGAGATTTACAACTGTTATTTTCTAGGCTTTCTTTTTTCTTATAACTTAAGAAATGGTCACTTTTACGGTCTTGAGTTTTGATTTGTTAATGCGTTGAAAAAAAATTTCCAATTTTCTCGCATAACACATATTGATTTTTGTAATTGGTTGGAGATAAATCAATCTTGATCTTAAAAGTTGAAATGAGAAATCGTTGTGATAGTTTTCACGATTTCAGTTGGCTCAGCACACACTCACAATTACTTTAATGTTTTTTTTTTTTTATTCTTAGAGAAATTGTTTTTGTTTCTATTCAAGTCAAGTCAAAAGATGAAAGTGGTCGATGATTGAAAAGGCTTGATGAATGGTTTCATATAGTGACGACCAGTTATGGTGAATGAGTTTTAATGACATTTCTTACTTTTCAATTTTAATTGTTGCCGCATGCCATTGTCGGAATGAAAGCGTGGTTGTGATTTGGAGTGACTTCCAAACCACGTAAAGAAAGTTCAGTTGAGTAGCAATAACAAGTCTCAAGTACGGACGGATTTACTGATTACGACCCTAGCAAATGGTTATGAGATTTGGATCTGCTTGTGGACGTTGGGTCCCTTAATAGACCACGTGCAGCCAAACATTTAGCTGCGGCCTTAGACTATTATAAAAGAATTAAAAAGTGCGATATCTATTGCGAACGACAACAGCTTCATTTTAGATGCGGCTTCGTCGTGCGTTGGTGGCAGGCTTATGCAGCATACCCACCAAAAATAGGAGTAGCTAATAACCTTCACAAGTGTACCTGAAGGTCTCCAGACGAACAAACTATTAACCAAATTGATCAACGGTGTTGACGAATCAAATTCACTGTCGCGCAGAATAAACTTTTAAAATATTGAGAAAGTGATGATAGCTATATCCAAGCTTAAGACCAACAATGCCCTGCGAGCTGACGACATCACCACCGAACTCTTCAAACATGGCTGTCGAGGAATTCTCAAAAAGCATGCACTAACTCAGAATCCAATGAATGGAACTTCAGCATTGTTTCCCCGATCCTGAAGAAGGAGACCGTCTACAATGCACCAACCATAGAGATATCAACCTAAACTTTCTTTTCTCAAGTACCAAGTGAGCTTCTAAGGCCGTTTGTCAACAGTCGGATGGGTCCATATCAGTCGGATGGCCTCAGACCAGGAAAGTCCACCATTTATCAAACTATTCGCATTATGGCAGATCCTGGACAAAAATCAAGAGCTTCAAATCGACACCCATCCCCTATGATTTTAACGCCGCGTATGACAGTATCTATAGACAAGAACTGTATAAAGCCAGCTCATTCGTCTGAGCAGGATGACAATAAAGATGAAGAACTGATGCTGATTCTTCAGAATCGGTAACGACCTCAACGACACTTTCATATCTACAAATGCCTAAGATTAATTGATGCACTGCATTGCGACTTCTTAAACATCATACTGGAAATTGAAAGAACTCCCGCGTCAACACTAGAATTTGTGAATATGGATAAAGCCAGAGACCAAAAAAAAAAAAAAATGGGTTCAGCGGTTAATGAGGGAAAAATGGACACTCTCAAAAACAAAAAAGAGCGCCTTAGGTAGTTTCAAGGGAACATTTTTATGGAAGATTTATGGTCGTAGCTTCAAGAGTAAAGGTTCACTCATATGGCATAGTCACATGGAGAGTATGTGCACTAATGCTCCGGTCCATAAACAAAAAGCCTTCGTATTCACCCAATGGTGGGACGACCGATGTAGTAGAAGAAGAGCTGAAGACAGCGTGCCGGGAACCAAGCTATCTGTAGGGGTTTATTGGTTGAGGACCATGTCTACTCTGAATTGTAGCGCCACCCAAGTAGGTAAAGCTCTTGAAAAGTTGGCGGAAGTTAGGTACACTTTTTTATGGTAAAATTGTGTTAAGCCATATTTCTGGTTGAATGGATACGTGAAAAAACAAAACTTCCGTATTTGGAGCGAAAAGCATCCAGAAACATTTCAAGGTCTACCAACAAATCTAGAAAACGCCTCTGTTTGGTACGGCTTAAGCGCCGACCATTTGACCGGATTTATTCAAAGATGATTTGAACCGCAATATAACTGTGAAAAGTAATAGAAACAAACCTATTTTTATGCAAACTTTAAGAGCATGACTTGCATATGAGATATGACATGTGCTTGCAACAAGTCGGTATGATATGCCACAAAACCACTCATATACCAATTGGGTAGTGAAATAGTAGAACAGTCTGTTTTAGGCAGGGTATTTGACCGCCGTAGTGTCCGTAGCTTAGTGGTTAGGTGCGTTGGCTGCTAAGCAGAACGTCGTGGGTTCGAATCCTACTCAGGCCCAAAGTTTTTATTTCATCTTTCACGGACACTGCCTCTTGCGAAGAGCTGACAAAACTTCCAAGAGTATCATCTGTCATGAAAAAGTGCTTCTCAACTTTGCCGTTCGGAATCGGCGTAAAATTGTAGGTCCCCTCAATTCTTAACACGCACCTAGAGAATTGTTGATGAGAGTAAGCCACTTAGGCCTTGGCTCTTCAAGAGCTGTCGCGCCACTCTATTTATTTTTTATTTTTTTTTTATTTGACCGCCTAAACGACTCTAGAGGCTACACTAGAGTCACAAGCCCGAATCGATTGACGTGAGATAATGACTGCAATGTGAAAAATTGCATTAAACGGATGAATCATTTGAATCGGGGCTAAGGCTAAAATTTGCATGAAATAATATCCAAGAATTTGATTATCTCGACTCTATTATTGATTCAAATAACATCCTACAGATCGTAACAATTTGTGTTTGCGCTCAGTATACAATTCAAATGATGTTTGTCAAATAATGTAACCTATCAATATCGTCCTTTAATGATTGTCGTTCGAAAACAACTGAATAATATGTACAAGCTTAAAGAGTAACGTGACCAGCGAATATGTTTTCAATCATTTAAACCGGAGAAAGTTGGTCATTTTCAAAAAGTTTTGACTGCACACTTATTTTACTCGATTTTTGTTAACAACAAACTCTACATTCTTTCTAATACACAGAGTGGAGAGTAAAGTATGTTTTCAGTTTGCAATATTTATAAAATTAAACAAGTCAAACTGGATTCTATAACTATATATAACAAAAACTTTGTAACAAACTATTTTTTAGAAAAAGTTGAAAACAAACAAATTAATAATTCTAGTAATAAGAATCTGGTAGGATGGTGCTTTCATGTTATTACCCAAGCTAGCATTTTGTGCGCTTCACACGAAATTTCATGTGGCGCCGTTCCAAGAATTAATTTCAAATTAAATTTAAAAGTGATTTGCATGAATTAACATAAGAAACCCGAGCTTAAGGCTAGTTAACACCATCTAAATTGTAACATTATTGGGTTGTTAACCGCAACCGCAATAACAAATTAATATTCAAGTCAATCAATAACGAAAAAATGTAAAACGAAACCAGCCATATCGAAATGCCCAAGCCCACCACAAGATTGTTTATTGACTTTAAAATTAAACAAGAATTGATTTAATTATTTACAGTGGAATCATCACTCTTTTCCAGCTATTTGTCACTTTGTCCGTAAGCTAATTAATTTTACGGCTATGATAGGTATAAGCCGATTATAAAAACAAAACGAAACATGCAATTTATAGCAACAAAACTGAAACATGAAAAAAAAAGATTAAAAATCAATTGTGTTGCGTTCATCTTTTTGGGAGAATGGGCTGGTAGGTACTCGCTTTAGTAGTTGGAACAATTTGTAATGTGGTTTAATTTGTAGATTACCTGACGGTGGCTCAGTTTGTTCATTTCTATTTTGTCTTATCTTAAGGTTATTAATCGAATTGTTTAATCAGCCCAATGTAATTGAGAATTGTTTTTTTGTTCTTTAAGTGTCAAACTACTCATAGTTGGTTCTCTGAGAATTCAGCATTTTTGATTTGATTTGATATAACATGAAAATATGAAGGTACTTCAGGAGTGAAAAGATTGCATTTATAGTACTTATTGCGTATTTTACTACAGATGAAATGCGGTGCCGTGTCATAAGGCTATAGGTCATAAGGCCATATTTTGAGCATATGGCCTTATGACGCTTTCAAAAGAGAAATAAGGTCATATTTGAGTATATGGCCTTATGACACTTGCAAAAGCGACATAAGGCCATATTAATTTGCGACTTTATGCCATATGGTCAAATAACACTTTTAAAAGCGTCATATATATATTGGCCATATTATGGTTAAGGCACTTCCAATTTCCTAATCTCATCAGTTTTACAATTTTTCTTTTACACAAGGTTCAATTTGGCAAAGTACGTCTGCAACTGCTTCGTAAAAAAAATATGTCATTTAAAAAAACACCGTTCAACGGTCACAAAATTGAATACCTAGAGTCACGACTTCGGGTGTTCGCTCTCTTTTTGCATACAAGCTGCAATTTGGTCGTTTTGTACTAACCCAGTGAGAATGTGTTAGTTTTCCAATGCTTTTTAAATGAGAAACTGCACCCATATATTCGCACTGAGTTAGATACAATGCTCAGGTTGGAGTCGAGGTGGGTTTCATGGGCTAAGATTTCGAAAATAAGATTCCGTTGAATACGTTATATTGTTTCATTGCACTTTTTACATATAATTGCACTATAATTTACCAATATTTGTATCAAAAATCTTAATAAATCTTTAAAAAAAAGTCGTGCGTTTAGTCTCGTATTTGCTGTGGTGGAAGTCTGTCACTTTGGGTTTGTGCATCAGGAAAAAAAAATTGTCACGGCTGAGAACTCAGTCTTTTGTCACCTCTTACACAGGTTCACGGACACGATAAAAAGAGAGGATTGTGAGAGTTCGCCTCTTACGCAGATTCACTGACACGAAAAAAAGAGAGGATTGTGAGAGTTCACCTCTTACACAGGTTCACGGACACGAGAAAAAGAGAGGATTGTGAGAGTTCATCTCTTACGCAGATTCACGGACACGAAAAAAAGAGAGGATTGTGGGAGTTCACCTCAGAAAAATGTTGAGGGTGTTTTCGGCAAGGGAGGAAAAGGTCGCGACTCTAGGTATTATATATTCTCTATGGCACTGTTGTAGAAGAAATTTTTGCATATACAGTATTTGAATCGCCAACGATTGCAAATGGAATAAAGAACTTGGCACAAGGTTCAAGAACGAACTATTTGTTAGATGCAACTTTTAGTGTTGCCCCTTTCTCTGGCATCAACCAATTACTAATATTATATACTTCGCACATGATAATCACGTAAGTAAAATGGTTAAATTTATTTACTTGATATAAAATTTAAATTAAAAGAAAAATAATCGTCATTCGCGCTAGCGGAACAAAATTGTTTGCCCAAGAGAGAATCAATTTGGTGTGTGAAAATAAAAAATTCGCGCGAATTTTCATGAATCGCAAAGTGGCTACCCTATGTCCACGATAGCCTCACGAATTCTATCTTTGAGGTCTTCAATCGACGGTGGGCTGTTGGCGTATATCTTATCTTTCACGTTACCCCAAAGCAGTTGCAAGGTGTTAAATCACAAGATCTCTTCGAGAGAAAACGGAAACTTTTCATGAAAAAGATCAATGGCTTGATTACTTTTGTGGCACGTAGCGCCGTCTTGTTGAAAGTAAACGTTCTCCAGATCAATATAATCCAATTCTGGCCATAAAAAATCATTAATCATCTCTCGATAGCGCAATCCATTGACCGTAGCTGTTGCTCTAGACTCATTTTCGAAAAAGCAAGGTCCAATGACCCCGCCGGAGATGATTTTTCGATAAAATTCCGTATCATTTTCATGCTTTTGAAGGACACAATCAGAAAGACGACTTTCTTGGTGATCAGCCGGCTTGAGTTTTTGTGTTAACTGAACTTTATAAGCCTTTAGGCCCAAGTCTTTATGCAAAATACGTTGTAATGACGTTTGTGGAATGCCTGCCTAATTTCAAAGAACGATGAGGAAAGGACAAACCTGGGGTTTCTTCAACACTTTGGGCTACAACCGCGATATTTTCAGTTGTTCTTGAGCGAAGTGCACGGGTTTTTTTCTCACATCACTAACTTGTCCCAGTAGCCAATTTCTGTATTGCCGTCCGACAAGGTGCTTCGCGACGACCCAAATTTTTTTAGTTTTACGAACCGTCTCTGCCAAATTTTCACCATTTTTATAGTGAATTTTAATAATTTTAACGCGCCATTGAAGCGTGTATCGTTCCATTTTTATTAATGGCGTAGCTTCTACTTGTCAAATATCTATGACAGCTTCAACAGTGCCATCTACTGAAATAACGAGCTATTTAAAATAACACCTCTTATTGGAAAACTCTTTAAAATAAATGTAAGGCAAGTTTTGAATTCATAACAAAAAGTAGAGATTTGATCAGATATGGAAATGAGTCCGGGCGGCGTTTCCGTCTGTCTGTCTGTAAATGCACCGACAGCCTTAACCACTGGTCCGATTGACTTCAAACTTGAAACATTTAGGTGGCCAAAAACCAAAATTATCAATTTTCTCAAAAACAGCCCCTACGACTTTTTTTAAAAACTTCCTCCAAAATTGGTTTTCAAAACACTGATGTATCCTATGCACAAACAAATATTTTTGTTGTGCTCCAAAGCGGTACCTCTCATAGAACATTTTTTTGTTATCAGAGATTTTTTCGAAAAATAACAGTCAGATCAGTGTACTTTTGTTTTTTTTTTAAGTACGTATATATTGCCAAATAATGTTTTGTTTTCCAAAAAAAATAGAAAACGTTTTTTATTTTAATTTTTTTTTTCAAAATTCGGTATCTCGAAAACGGGTTAATATTAACAACAGAAATTTCACTTATAAAATATATGTTGACATACAGCATACCCAAATTAATTTGGAGACATTGTATACATACAAAATTAATAAAAAAAAAACGCTACACAGAATTATTTTTTTTTAAATTTAAAAATCAACAATTTCTTAACACTTCAATTTCGTTCAGATTAAATGTGTTTTTGAGGTTCATATTTAAATTTAATTTTTTATTTATGAATTTTAACTACATGTTTTTATTTTTAATGCTGTTTGTGAGTTTAGTTTTTAAATACAATCGTGGGTTTCTTGGACATACTTTCTTGTACTTTTTGCTTGTGAAACTTGGGCACTGTTTTTGTTTTTCTAATATATTAAAGAGCAATATAAAAATGTTTGTCAGTCAATATTTTCAATATTTGGGATGAATCCTCTACAAGAGCGTTCGGTTAATTTCTAGGTTCTCATCTCGACCCAACTTCCATGCAAAAATGTCAACGATTAGTAAGCCAAGTTATTGACTGCATTCATGGTCTGACTGGCTCCTTCATACTATCATATGAGGTCGTGGCAAGGAGGATGATGAAGAATAAAACTGTCATTTTTCTAATACATAATAGGCTATAGGATGACAAGATTCAACGTATTCGCTTCAATGTTTCAATTATTCAAATTAATTGAATTGTTTTTTAAACCTATCTTAAGGTCTACGCAAATATTGTAAGGATTGTCTGGCAAGGAAAAAAAATGATTCATAAATTTCCGCTGAAACTATTTTGCATAAGTTTACCTATATGGAAAAGGGCTTCTTAGGAAATTTTGTCAACGGAATCAGAAAAGGACTATTTATTTGCAATTGAAACTGTCTGTCATTCTACATATTTTATCTGAGCTTCGATAGTCATGTTATAACAACGTCCGCCATAGTTTTGACAATATTGATATTAATAATTTAAAGACGTTACCTTCCTTAATTGATGTAAATTTAAACATAAGTACTGAAGAAATTGTTAAATTTATGTCTCAACTGGATGATGACTCAATATTGTGATTCTTAAGGACTGGGGTGTACTCGTCGTAACCCCAGATCTGTCTGAGCAAAGCACAGTAAAACTCAGTCCTAGAAGAAAACACCAAACTCTTTCCAGCTTTTAACTGCGTCTTTATTAAGTCTTTGTTTATTAACAATTAAGTGTAAAATTAATGTACATATCAATTCTATTAATAATTATCTAGTTTGATATAATACTAATCTTATATAATAGTAAGTACACTGCAGGAAAATTACTCCAAGGGAATCTGCACTACATGGGAATTTACTCCACTCACTGCTTAAAGTGGAATAATTTCATACTTTGAGTGGAATGAATTCCCATGTGGAGCAGATTTCTGTGGAGTAGTTTCCCTGCACCGTAAGCACAATAGCGCCACGGCCCTGAAGTGAGGGGACTCTTGGAAGGAGAGTCACGGCCTCAGGATGAGGAGGAATCTCGGAAAGTTGAAAGTTAACCGCAGCCTCAAAGTGAAGGGAGTTCTCTGAAAGACACAAAATATCCTATCGCCCAGCCTCTTGGCGAAGGGGAAAATAGAGTAGTGCGACAGCTCTATGAAGAACCAAGGCTTAAGTGGCTTACTCTCTTCAACAATCCTCTAGTTGCGTCTGAAGAATTGAGGGGACCTACAATTTAACGCCTTTTCCAAACGGCAAAGTTGAGAAGCACTTTTTCATGACAGATTGATACTCTTCGAAGTATTGTCAGTTCTTCGAAAGAGGCAATACACGTGAAAGATGAAATAAAAACTATGGGCACGAGTAGGACTCGAACCCACGAGCGACCGCGACGTTCTGCGTAGCAGCCAACGCACCTAACCACTGAGCTACGGACACTACA
>CAKKXW010000003.1:38656977-38669192 GCA_920937365.1 Sphaerophoria rueppellii | reverse complement strand
CAAGGGTTCAAAGTTACATGCGTCTACTGTACTTCTAGAAATCTTACTAAAGTAGTGGGCTACTACGAGATGGGAACGTCCGGCTAAATTTGTTAAAGATACAAACCACAGTTTTTTTGTTAAATCGGTCCGAAAATTCCTTAGACCAACGTTTGACGAAACCTAAAGCGGAATTAGCTCTGGCTACTATATTATCATAGTGAGACCTAAAGTTTAGCTCCATATCGCAAATAACACCTAGATCTCGGAGAGTTGTTACTCTGTAAACAATACATTCGTTGATATAATAGTCGCGTGTTGGTGGACGAAAACGTTTACGGGAATATGTGATTGTTTGGCATTTGGAAACATTTAATTCTAAATTGTTTTTTTGACACCAAACATAGAAATTGTTTAAATCGGCCTGCAAGGGTAGAGCATCATCGGGTGATGAAATCATTCTAAAGATCTTCATGTCATCTGCGTACATTGAAACTTGGGAACCTTCAATCACAGATTCTACGTCACTAATAGTCAAAATAAAAATAATAGGGCCTAGGTGACTGCCTTGAGGGACCCCCAATTTCGCAGTAAATGGTTCTGATATTGAAGATCTAAATAAAACGCGATATTTACGGTCGGATAAATATGATTCCATCCATTCAATGAAACCAGGAGGGAATCCAAGGGCTTTTAACTTGAAAGATATAATACTATGGGAGATTTTATCAAACGCCTTGCTAAAGTCCGTAGCAATAACATCTACTTCTTTTTTACTTTCTATTGAGTTCAACGTATAAGAAACAAATTCAGTTAAATTTGTGGTCGTTGATTTCCCTTTAAGGAACCCATGTTGATTGGGCGAAAATAAAGATTTGCAATGAAAGTACATTGTGTCGAAGATAATACTCTCGAATAGTTTTGGAATGCAAGATAATTTGGTAATTGGCCTGTAGTTAGGAATATCTGATTTACAGCCTTTCTTGTGAATAAATAGGTTTTATAAAAGAATCTTTCCACAAAGATGGGAAAATTCTTTGGGAAAGAGACTTTTGAAAGAGAGCGTTAAGAGGCCGTGCTAAATTGACTACACACTTCTTTAATACAATTGCAGGTAAACCGTCAGGCCCCGAAGAGAAATCATCTTTAAGTTTACTTATTTTGCTAACCACATCGTCAACAGTGATGTTGATCGACACCAATGACGTTTGGTTACAATTGTTCAAATAAGTAAAATAGTTAGCATCAGGTACAAAATTATTGTCGGAAAAAGCAAGACTAAAGAAATTAGCAAATATATTAGTTATGATTTTTGAGTCATTGGAGGAGTGATCTATATAATTAAGGGTATTGGGATATCCATCCGATTTTTTTTTTTATGTTGATGAATTGCCAAAAGCGTTTGGGATCTGCAATAATATCAAATTGCATTTGATTGATGTTATAAAAATGCAACCCAAACTGGTTTTCATCGATTGCAAGAAGTGCCAGGGTATCAAAGTCAACACCAACGAATCGGGTTACTAACTGGTCTTGGGAAGACAAAGTCAGATTATGCCAAGTACGTTATCATATTCCAGACTCTAGAGGATTATAATTCGCTTCGACTCAATGGGACTGAATGAGTCATTCACGATGCGGAATGGGCTTGAATGAATCCATTTTTCACTTATGTTCTTTATATTTGCGAGCTTGCTACATATACCTTACATAGAATATATGGCAAGTTTTGGACTCGTAAAAAAAAGATCTGATTTTGATAAAATATGACATTACGATGATACAGAAGTCAAAAAAGTGGGTCCGGCAATTCCGTCCGTCTGTCGTCTGTCTGTCTGTAAACGCACCTAAAGCCTTAACTTCAATCTCGAAATAAGAGGTTAGAACGAACTCGCGTCGGTCATACATACAATGTTATTAGCCAAAAACCAAAAGCTTCAATTTTCATAAAAGCCTCTCTAGAAGACATTCAGAATGACGAGCGAAGCCAGTGACTGACTATCGCTTCAATACCAGCGCCTGTATCTCGATGAGAACCGCCAGCAGTAATTCCTACCGACCGAGATACTCACTCCTGAAATTGAACGCAACGAGGGCACAGAGAGGAGAATTGCTGACGCCCGCCCGTCCCGATTGTTCTTTTCGTTCCGTTCTGCCAAAACATTGCCCGTGCAGCAAGCCGTCATCTTCACGCTGCTAAGAGACGACCCAAGAATTTTCAGACCGGTCAGTGTCGAAAGTGAGATATATCAATCTCTGGTAGATACAGGATCAACGAAAACATGCTAAAAACGCGCTCTGGGAAAAAATTTGTTAAGAGCAACAGATGCCAGTTTTGATTCAGCAGTTGAAAACTCCTAGAACTACAACGCAAACGCAACTTTATACGGTGGCGCACTACTACGGTGACACACCTTCCAGAGTTGGATGGAGACTCCATACTATTATGTTTCCTATACAACGCAAGGGTTGATTTCAAAATTTTCGTCGGCAGCAAGAGGGTCATCACCAAAGGATATAAGTCAATGGCTGCTATCAACTCAAAAGCAAAAGCAAACTCACATATTATATGAGACCTGGAAGAGTACAGCGACTAGCAAGCGTAGATGCATCATTCATAGTCCAACAAAGCAGAGGACGTTTCAAACATTTTCGCCATCACTAAACCTACCAAGCATTAAAAAAGGATGCTCCAGAGGTGCGCCTGGAGTCTCAACCATGAGACTCGGACCAAAGACTCCTCTGAAGCACCTGCTTTATGACCCAGATATATCAGTCGTGGTTAACCCTCAGACCAAGCCGTGGATTTGACAACTCTTCACACCTAGTGCAGGTCAGAGCTCCAAAGCCTTTGCACTTGAGTACCCATCTGAGTTGCGGCCTTCGACTTCTTCGTCTTTCCGGTTTGGAGTCGAAAACCCTCCGGGTTAGAGCTAAATGTTCCATTCAATGACAAGCATCTCAGTCGTTAGACCTTAACTTTGCTGGCAAGATCGGTGACGCTAAACAGCTCGTATAGTAATATCTTTGTCTCCATTCTCCATTTATTTAGACGGAACCAAAATAAACTCGAAGGAATCTTTCTTTCGAAGCAGCCCAAAGCATTTTCATCCGATGTTGTCATAGTCTATTTTTCTGCATAATACATGAGGGCCGGGATGATGAGGATTTTGTAGAGTGCCAACTTAGTTTCCCAAGAGAGCACTTCACTAATTAAATGCCTTCCAAGTCCAAAGAAACAGTGATTGGCAAGAGCGTTAGTAAGTTAGTAAGCAAGCCACTGACATCACGCTGTTATGTCAATGCTATTTGCCAATTTGGTGTATACTTGTAGCTGGACGGACTTGGAAAATTTTACCTCTGGTGTCGACGTTGGAGATTTGCAGAATCTTTTCACGTATGATGTTGTAAGAAATCTCATGATCGCCTTGTTTAAATTCTTTTTTGACATCAAAGCATCCGTGAATTTTTGTTGAACCATGATGGAACAGCGTGAATCTTCCATCGTCATCATTGATCTAGACAGCTGGTCTCTATAGACGTATGTCATACGCCGGCCGTCTTGAAATCGATCAAAAAGTGGAAGGTATCGATTTTAAGTTTCCTTGAGATTGAATATTCGATGTAGATTCAATATTCCGGGTATGAATCCACACTGATACCAAAGGCTTTTAACGGTCACACAGTCACACTCTAGACATGCCTCTGTTCTTGGTGCAGTTCAGGGAATATCTTCCTTGTACTTTATTCCAGGTTCCTTCAAATTATCTTCGGACTGTACTCTTACATTTTTGGAGGCAGACATGCTGCAGGAGGTATGAAATCATGTCTTCGATCTTGAATTCTGAGAGATCCCCAATACTATTGAAGAACTCTCTACCTAAATGAAGTGCTCTCTTCCTAGCCAAGGCCGGACAATGGCAGACAAAGTATTGGGCTGTTTATTTTTCATCCTGCTCCTCACAGCTACGGCAGAAAGTGGTTAAATGGTATACCCAATTTTGCCGAGTGCTCCCCTATAGGCTAATGCACTGTAAAAGAAGCAACAATCCTGTCTACAGTTTCTGGTGAAAACTAGATAATAGATACAAGAGACAAGAGCCGCTTATAAGGGCAGTAATAGAAAAATTGGTTGGAATCGGTTCTGTTACTTGCAAAACTCTAGACAATGGACGGTGAGCAGTCCCCGAATGACCGATGACACGGGCTACTGTTCGTTGTGTGCTTTGAAGAAGAAGCGGTCCAGAAATCAATAATAAATGAAGAAGTGGCTTTCAGACATGAATTCGGTCAAGAAGCTGCTAGGAGTGCACTAAGTAAGTATAATAGTTTGCTTCCTCGCTTTTCTCACTTCAAGTACACTGGATTGATACTTTGCAACATAAATGTAAAGGAAACCCTGCTTTTAACTCGGAATTTCACTTCCCCATATGTATTTTATTGTATTGAGCGGAAGCAAATGAACTAATCTTGAATTTATTAACGGTCGGACAGTTGGTAATCTGGTTTAAGCTAAACGGGCGGCTTGGTTGATAAAATTTCAAACGGTTTCGGCTAATGAAGGAGGAGTATTTGTAACGCTGCAAGAACTGGGCACAACTGCCTCGACTGACACAAGCGAAGATGCTTCTAGGTGACTACAACTAAAAGCACTTTTTGACCTGTATCAGTTTAGGCAAGAATAAACTCAGGATAATAACTGGTTTTCTCTGAGGTCATTGAAAATTAAAAAGTCTACTTAGCTAGTCGAACAAAAGTCCAAAATGCAGATCCTGCAATGGAGCAAATGAAACACCGGAGCATAATGAAGGCAGTTGAGGTGCATTTATCCTCCAAAACGAGACCATAACCAGATAAAGAAGAAAGATTTTCCATCTGTATTAATACTCCAAATACTTTAATTCCTTAAGGATATCAGGTTATAGGAAAAGCTATAGCTTGAGGTACTATCTCATCAACCTATTCAGAGAACACAATAGAAGGTCGCAGTGTACTTTAACCCCTGTCTTAATTCAAATTGGTGTACGCGATTGTTGTCCCTATTTGGATAGTGTGTTGTCCTTTTTAAATTCATTTTAAAATGTGATTATACCACCGTCACCATATTTGCAAAAAAAACATCACTTTTACAGGCTCCTTAAGTCTTTGGCATTAAATTATATTTACATCAGAATTGGTATCCTTTTGCATTACATCTCCTCTTCATTATCAAAAAAACAAACTAAGCATAAAATAAATAGTCTACGAGAGAGTTTCACTTATCAAAGAAATTTCAATTAAATCTGCTTCTTTGATGCCTTTGGATCGTACGCATTGTAAGCCAAATCAATATCCCTTCCCCAGCCAGAGCTATGTCCGCCCGATGACACAACAACCTCATGTTGCGACTCCTTCGATCCGCCACTATTCAAGAGTTTCTTAATTCCAATTATCGACGCCAGGACGAGAGCCAACTTCGAAACGATGAGAGCTTTGCCGGCCAACATCGCCAATGCCCCGTAAGCGATTGGCACGAAAGTACCTCCTAGCAGAAGGGGTATCATGATGTAGGCTCCACCGCCTTTTTTGTCCTTCTTCTTGCGACCCTCGTCGAAGGACCTTTGTACAGATTGAACGTCGGGGAATTTAACCTAAAAGAAAGTTGAGGTAAGAGAAATTTTTGTATCAGCAGGAACTCAGAAAAAAAAAATACCTGAAGTGTGTATTGCTGGAGGAAGTTGCCCAATTTTGTGAAAATCATGTCGTTTAGACTTTCCTCCTTACTGTCGATGCTTCGTGGTAAATTTTGTTCGATATTCTTTTCGTTAAGGATTGGCGCTGCTCTCGCCCTTTGTTCCCCAGCTTCCAAATTGTTAACGAATTTTACTCCATCGATTATTCTTAACTCTTTGGAATATCTGAAGGCCTTTTCGAGGCCCATGAGGAGTTTAATTTTCAAGCACACAGAAAGGTTTTCGCTGGCACACTGTTGATATATCCGGTACATCATGGCAATATCGCTCCACATTGACGGGCTTGGCGGCTCACCCTCATGTGTGATGTCAGATTGCGGCATTGCCGGTGGCGGTGTATCCAAAGTCTGATGTGGCGATGCAGTTGCAGTGCGAGCCATCACGAGGACCAAAGTTGTGTCCATCAAAGCGAACACAACAAAAACCACCGATAGGCTCCTCAACATTATTATTTTTACAAACAGAAGGATTGGGGATTTCAAACGACCGACAAAAAGCTACTAACTGATGCGCTTAAATGGCGCACCAACCGTTTTATACTGGAAACGATTTGATCGAAATCAGTGTTTGTTTTAAATGCACCAAGATGCACATTGTTCTGGTGCTGAATCGATTTTATGAGAAAGAGACGGGCGATGAAATGGGCTTGGATAGGATGCTTGGACCCACTGATGCGCACTAAACACGCCAAAATAAGCCCAGTCTATCTGAGTAAGCTAATTAACACAGCGATGAAGTTGTGTTGTGGCCACAGCCGCATTTGTTGAAAGTAAAGCGTTCTAAGTCGATGCATTTTGATGAAGCCTACTGGGTTGTGTGTACTTTTCACTGCTTATTGTGGACAATTTGCGTGTGCTCTGGAAATATTGGTAAAGATGGAAGAAAAGTAGATTAGTAATGCACTAACTAGTGACTTGAAGAAAACAAGAGGAAACAGAGCGAGTCGCAATCGGATTTTGTGCTAGATGGTTATATCGGAGGAAGAATGAGAGAGAATGAGTTTGAAATTATGGATGGTTAAGAGTTTAATGGTGGGGGAGACGTGAAAACAAAAACAAAAGTTCTGCTTTTGTTTTTATATTGATTTTATTTTGACTGATTTCTTCGTTTTGGAAAGTTAACTTGGATATGATACTCTTTAATTAGCGTGTCTAAAAAGCAATTTGTTCAGATAAACGTTGCTATAATAAGTTGAGTGACAACGTAAAGCTCAAAGAGCCCGTATAGGAAAGTCGCCCCGTACTTACTTACGCTACGTGGCGCTACAGTCAATGTTGAACTTGGGCCACCCAGCTCGATCCTTAGCTACATAGCTGTCTCCAGTGTTGCACTCCAAGTTGATTGAGGTCATCTTCCACTTGGGTGAACCATCCGAGTAGCGATCTTCCTCTACTTCTTTATCCCTCAAACTGGTGCCGCAGGCATTCCGGACAAGAACGTTGATAAGTGATAACCATCCACTCTAAGAACAAAACCATCTTAGTCGCTGAACTGTTACCCTTCCGGCTAGGTTCATGTCGCTTGACAGTACAATCCGTAAAGTTCGCTGTTGAATCCTCTACTACATTCCTCATCAATCTTATGGGCCCCTGAAGAACTATCCTTTCAAAACAGACTAGTGCACACACATCCGATTCTGTCAGTTACCATGCTTCTGCACCATACAGCAGGACTGGGATGACGAGCGCGATGTATAGATTTACTTTAGTTAATCGAAAGAGGGATTTACTACTGTGTTCTTCCCCAAAGACGGCAGGGATGCCAAAACAAGTCTTAGGTACACAGTTCATGAGCGGCCTTAACATCGACGGTGGTGGGTTTCAACTTGGAATTCATATGTTTTTTATAGGATCTCCCGCAAAGTGAAAAATTTGGTCGATGGTTGAAGCAGAATTCTTTGTTGTTCACACAGATTTTAGAGGATCTCTCTTCTTCAAGATCAGACAAACAATGCTATTCATCCGGTATGCATTCTTCCGACCATATATTACAGATGATTGGGTGCATGATCGTCTGCTGCATTGAACAACTCGGTAGTATGCTGAAACAGCTTTGTCGGATTTCTGACGTGATATTCCCGTTTCACTTCCAGCCGTGGCTGTCACACCGTGTCCAATAAATGGGTCCTGCCTGACGGTGGAATTCTGTTGTCATCCCCGTTATACAGTTTACAGAAGTAGTGTTTCCAACTTCTCAGCATCAACTACGACTTTACTATATGATTTTCCTTTGCTTATCCCTGCAGGTAACGGTTCTTGCTCGATAACCTTGTTTTACATTTCGGTAGAACTTCCGAACTTTATTCTTGCTGGGTTCTCTCAACATCCTCGAGCTGACGTTTCTTATGCTCCTTATTTTTACTTGCGACATAAGGAATATATGGCAAGTATTGAATTCGTAAAAAAAAAATTTGAGATGAGGATGAGATATGACATTACGATGATAGAGAAGTCGAAAAAAGTGGGTCCGGCGATTCCGTCTGTCTGTCGGAAAGTTTACAGGCATCTACAGGCTTAACTACTGGTCCGATTGACTTCAAATTTGAAAATTAGAGGTTCCAGCAAAAATTCATATCCTTATTTTTTTATTTTTGTTTTAAGATCAAAATTTAGGGTAGCCACCATACGATTTTTTGGCCAAAAACCAAAACTTTTTTTTTTCACAAAAACGGCCCAAACGATTTTTTTTTAAACTTCCTCAAGTTTAATTTTTTTAAACATTAATGTGTTTTATGTAAAAAACAAAATTTTGTATTGCTCCAAAAGCGTACCTCCCATAGAACCGTTTTTTGTTATTAGATTTTCTCGAAAACTGAAAGTCCGATCAGCGTAAGTTTTTTTTTTTCGAAAGTACGCATATATTGTTCAAATAATATTTTGTTTTCAAAAAAATTTCAAATTTTTAGCTTTTTTTTCAAAATTCTGTATCTCAAAAATGGATCAATTCTAAAAATCCAAATTGGAGTATAATATGTGTATTTGCATGGTCTTAAAAACTGCATACCCAAATTAATTTTAAGATATTTTTGAAAATTTTTATATATAAAAAATTAATTTAAAAAAAAATGGCTCCGACGATTTTCAAAAAAAAAAAAAATTCAATAAATCAAGAATAAGGTTTGAATTTGTTCGGCATTTAAAGTTTTGGAATGAAATGTATATACGAGGTACATTTCCAAATTTTAATTTTTTTAATAAATTCTAATTATTTTTATATTTTTTGAGTTAAGTGTAAGCTGTAAGTAAGAGTGTAATCAGAATTGCTTCAAGCATATCTCTTATTTTAACACTACCTTTTGCAATTTAAGTAATCATAAATATGTAGTTTTAGCATGCAGGAGCAAGTTCGTACGACCCAGTCGTGCAAATTTTTTTTTCTGAGGAGTCGTTGTTCCTCTCTCCTCTTTTGCTCTTAGAGCTTATGTCCAGCTCTTGTCTGTTATTCTGGAAGTTTCTTTTGAAAACAAAAACGAAGCGAACATTTTAATGTTTATTTAATGAAAGGTTTTTGGCGGAAATACTTTTATGAATATTCAGATTTCAGAACAATTTTTTCTATGAAAACTCAATTTAAAAATTCACTAGAAGAGTGTTTTTTATGTTGAGTTGATTATATAGAATATTAAATTGCAACAGTGTTCTTCTATGTAGTGCCTCTTTGTATGTCTCCTGTTTGGCTGTAGAAGCCTGTCTAAATTCCTCGTCAAGCCATATCCAAATCAGCCAGAACTGCTCCCTTGTATTGATTTTTTGATTTAATCCTTTGGATATCAAAAATGAACTTAAACGCGGAATGAATGGTGTCATAATCCTGGTCCGTACCCAAACTGGTTATTTAGCATTGTTTGTTGCCGCCTACTTGGCCAGGGTCCTATTGATGATCTATTCGAATACCTTGCTGATGCTGGGTTGAAAACATATCCACCAAAGATTTGACGGATTGTAATTTCTATTTTTAAGGAGAGGATGAACCACAGCTTTCTTTAAATCTACGGGACCATCTATTGCCACAATTCAGTAAGTCTCTTAAAACATTTTCGATCATTGACAACTACTGACTTTTTGTTATTTGTTGAAAGAAGGTGACCTTGAGCTCCTCCTTCGTTTAAAACAGAGGACTTGACATCGGCGGTTATGGCGTTTGCTATAACCGCGACTCTCGTTCCGAATGTAGAAGACAAGAATTGGGTCTCTGTTTTTCAAATCGTGGTTTTGGGTAACACTTACATTCTGTCTTAAATGAGAGCAGGAAACAGTTAACAAATTTTTATTCTGTTAGAATTGTAAATCACACAAAACTTACAAAATTTTGTTTTTAGTGACAGAAGAAGGTCAAATTCAACTCTGCCTCAAGTTTTTTCATTCCAACTTGTTCTCCGCTTTACTTTTTTTGCAAATAAAAACATTTTGCGACTCCTCCGTCAGTCTCTCTAAAAAATGTTTTTTGTTTAATTTTGTCTTAAGAATTTGATTTCAGACTTCTACTGACAAATCTAAGGACCATACTTAAACCGGAAGCATTGCTAGAGAAATACACCCCGTTTGCACAGAATTCCACTACCCACAAACATCACTGAAACACTAACCTTCATTCAAAGTGGCAACAAGAGAGAAGAAAACCCAATCGAGCTATTTAATTCCAATGCCCAAAGTAATCAGCTTACTCCTCAAAAATCGAAAAAAAAAAAAAACAATATCATGCGCACTAGGCTACGAGGTACCACCACCTCTTTTATGTGCCCAGACTCTTGAACGGATAGTGCTATGTTAAGTCCGTAAAGGTAAATATTTTCGATTCGCATCAGTGAACAAACTTTCATGCCCGTCCCATGAAATTGTCTTGTGGAGAAGCTCTCACAAAGTACAACACAGTCATGGATACTACAATCTTCTGCGCCACGGCCCCTTTCCGCTTCCCGAATTGCCATTGACATTCAGGAGTCAGAAGTAGGTACCGAGCTTCTCTAATCGTCCGAACTCATCTGGTATTCCCTTGACGTATTGCATTTGGTGATATCTTGTTTCTTGCAATCAGACGGGCTGTTGTTAATGTAGCCATGATAGTTTGTAGTCTGTACTTGTGCCGTCATTGTCATTAGAGTTTATTTTGAGAAAGAAAGTAAAATGTCTTAAGCGTGACACAACGGATCTATTTGTTGTGTGATTTTTTAGGAGATTGGTGATGACGAGACGGACGTCGGAACAGCTAATGTTGGCGTCGTGAAATGAAAAGTGAACCTTTTTGTTTTACTTTTCATGACCATGGAAGCCCTGGTGGTCGGTTAAGCAGAGGATTTACGCATGAGTTGGAAAGCTAGAAGACGGATGATTTTTTAAATCGATTTTAAAGGTATTTAAACACTTTCCCTTGTTAAAAGAAAAAAAAAACATAGAGTGCAATCCGAGCGAGGTTAGAATAAAAAGACGTTGTAAAGAGCTGTTTAATAAATTTTGTTTGGCAGTAGATTAAAAAGTCTTACCGTGATTAACACATTTCTTCAAATTTAAAACTTGATAATACTACCAGCTCAAAAGTTGACAGAGCATAATCTTATTTATCGCCTTGCGAAAGTTTAACTATCAGTTTTGATTGATCAGCATTCAAGAGGACACAAGCGTTCACAGCAACCTCTATCTACTCTGCCAACTCCTACTTTCCACCTCTCCGCGGTGAACATTGTATGCCTAGTGTCGCAACCGAAGATTGGTTGCCAATCACAGTGCGAAGTTGTTGGGCCCAGCAAAGCGAGAGATAGGTGGAGGAAAATGCGTCAACTAAGTCATGCCTCCTTTTCGTCAACAGGCAGAAGCGGAAGAATTCCACAGATGGAATCAACGGTGTCGTCTACAGTTCTATATAGTCAGGATTCACTACTTACTAAACACCTAACTACTACTACGACATTATCGGAGCCCAGGCGTTTAAGGACCGTTAGATTGGAGTTAAACCTTTGCATATATACTATACTATACCACCCAACAACAAGCCGGATCACAACAACAACACCAAAGGGAACATTCCGTTTCATTCATGGACACAACACCTGCCTCAACTTCTCAACGAAAGCCGCACACTACTGGATTCCAGCATCAACAACATGAAGGTGAAGTGGAATATACTCAAGGGCAACAAGAACATTTGTTCTTAACTCCGCGGCAGCCCCAAATACACCTTGAATCAGAAAGCCCAGCATTGTCATTGATTGACATGCCTTTAAGGGTGTCAAGGACGTATTTGAAGGATTATTCCATCGGTTCGCCCAAATTGGATGCAGCAGTTTCCCCATCGCAGTTCCCGTCACCAGGTTATTGGACCTATGAAGCTCCAGAGCAACCTCAAAGGAAGAGACAGTTCATCCCAAGAAAAATTTTCGACACTCCAAAAAGGATCAAAAATGACCCAAAGTATGCTGTCCGAAAATTTTTGGAGGATAACATGGACTGTTTCAGCGAAGATGTGAAAATCTTCATAAGATCTCAATTTCTCCATGTGCCAAATGCGCCT
>CAKKXW010000003.1:38444933-38648659 GCA_920937365.1 Sphaerophoria rueppellii | reverse complement strand
CACTCAATAAATTTGTGTTTTTTTTTTTACAGAATCCAGCAAAACTCCAGATGCACCTTCTACTTCATCTGATAAGATGGCTACAAGACTGATGGAAACAGTTAGTGTTTTACAGCCAGGTAGGGGATTTAAATGAAAACATAAATACATATTTGTGTGGATAGAGATTTCAACAACTTCTTTTGTTTTGCTTTGCAGAATCAAATGTATCTCTTAGCCCGGAAGCGTCCTCATCTTCACCCATCGGCATCGGTGCAACAACGTCGAAGAGGCTAGGGATGATTAACAAAAGAAAATATTGGGAGATGAAGGAAAAAAGGGCTGCGGAGAAAAATGAAATTTTAAGGGAGTACACGGCGAACAAATTGATAAAAATGGATGAAGCGGAAAGGGGAAGAGAAGCTCGTCTAGCCAGGAAAGAAAGGTTGTTAAGAGAATTATTCGATAAACCATAAATTTCATAAGGATGTGTATGTCATGGTTTATTGAATAATTCTCCTAGCAACTTTCCTTCTCTTTTTGTGTGTTTCCTTGAAATGTTTTTGATTTGGTTTTTGTAAATAAGTATGTGTTATGTTCCTTTGAACTATTTTTGATTTGGTTTTTGTATGTGTTATGTTCCTTTGAATTATTTTTGATTTGGTTTTTGTAAAGTATGTGTTATGTTCCTTTGAATTATTTTTTATTTGTATTTTGTTAATGTGATAAACGAAAAAGAGATTTGTGATGTTTTTGTTTTTAAATGAAATGTATGTTCCTATAATTTTATAGTTTTAATTAAAGAAGTATTTATTGTTTTTTATGAATTATTATTTATTTTTTAGTTTAATAAAGAAAAAATTATTAAAATATTTTTATAATAATTTATACTGAAATTACATTTCTGTTTATTAATTCGTCTAGTAACTGCTGCCGCCTATTACTGCTTGAGGTTTCTGTATGGACATCAAGCTCTGGAAATGATTCGAACTGATGATTTTCTTCTAAATCATCGTTGTTGTCTATACACATGTTATGTAATATGCATGCGCAGACCACCAAATTCACCGCAGAGTTTAAGTTTGTTTGCTCAGTAAAATGAAGAATTCTTCGGAAACGAGAATGCTCTACTATTATTCGTCCCGATGAATGAATTTCATTAAATTTACGTTGAGCAGCTGTTATATTCCCATTGTCTTTGAAGGGTGGAATAAGCCAGTCAAGACATGGATATGCTGAGTCGCCAAGCAGAAACGAGTTAAAAGGAAAAAGGTCTTCTCTGCTCTCACATGCGTCCTTGTATAGATCGGATCTACGTAGAAGTCGGCTGTCGTGCAGGCTCCCCGGTTCTCCACAGAAAACATTTATACATTTTTTCTTTGCATTAACAACACCTTGCAGTAGAATGCTGTAGTTATGCTTTCTGTTGAAATAATCTTCTTTGTTTGAAACCGGGGCCTTGATTCTTATGTGTGACCCGTCAATACATCCCAAAATTCCTGCCATCTTTGTTTTTGCCTCCATTGTAGCCAAATTTATGGCAATTTCTTCTCTGCTTGGCCACTTCACATATTCATGACCGATAGATATAAGCCACAAAGTGACCCTCTTCACAATACTCCAAGCGGTGGAACGTGATAATCCAAATAAACTCGCTATTTCACGAAAGGTATTTGTGTTCGCCATATACCAAAGAAATGTATGTATTTCTTTTTCAGCAGAAGTTTCCGGCAGCCCTCTTCTTGGTGTGGTATTGAATCGTGGCAATAACTTATAGCGATCTAGAATACATGTTAATATTTACATGTAAACGTTAATATAAAATAAGTAAAATTTTGTGTATACCTATCAAAATGTGGACAGTTGACCTATGAAGCCGAAAGTGTTTTTTAAAATCTGCGTCGCAAAACGTATGTACAATTTCCAAAAAATTTCTTATTTTCTGATGATTTGGAGGCGTATTTTCGTCTGTTGAGGAATTGGAACTACTTGTATCATCTAGAAGTGCGGACAAATTTGATAAGCCTGATTCATCGCTATCATCGCTTTCAAATAAGAACTATAAATATGAAAGTTAATTATTAAAAGACACAAAAATAAAAATAAATACTTACATCAACCACAGCAGCTTCCATTTTCGTGTTTTGATTGTTTTTTTTTTTTTTGCTTTATTTTGAAATGTCACTTTTGAAGTACAAATTTGACACAGCTACCAAACTTTAAATAACAAAAAATATGATGATCCAAAGCTGTCTTATCCGGATCTGATCATGGTGATAATAAAACGCAGCTATTGTATGCTATAGTGAAATAGCCAATTGCGTTCCTCATCTTAAAATATTCAACCATAATACCCGCGCCTCTTGTTATACCTGTGGCCACCTACCATAAGTCTTATATCAAGACATTTTACCGACGTGATGGATGACGAAGGTTTTGCGACTCCTCCTGTGGGAAACAACGACGAACGATCAAGTAGTGACCATAATGAAGAGTTCATGGTAGCAGCGAATGCATACCGTTTATCGAATCAGATGTTGATAACTGGTTCTACTAGCTTAATTTTTTCTTTCGAGCAACAGGAATTCTGCAGGACGAAAGACGTTTCGATACAGTTTGCTATCAACTACCAGTTTCTAGATTAACTGAGTTACGTCCAATCATCAATGATGCACCACAAAAGAAAAAAATATGAGTACATTCAAGAAAAACTTACGCATTATTTTGCAGATAGTCAACAAAAACTTCTTCACCGAATACTTCACGAAATGCCTCTTGGAGATAATTTACCCTCAATCCTAATTTCAGTCCGTCGCACTACACGAATGAGGAACTGTTTAACCCACTCTGTCTTTCCAGTTCATTCAATTCAAGGATAATGATAACTGACACCTTTCCTTAAATCCTTTCCATCTAGCCCATATTTCCTAATGCTGGCCCTGTGCTTTTGTCTTAACAAAGGGAATCAAAAACAAAAAAATCCTTGAATGCTTGCAGCCTTTTCATTATTTAATACAAAAATACACTCTGCACACATCCATTCGTCTAATATTTCCTTACCTTAAGCTCATTCTAAAGCATTGGCGTAAAGTGTGATAAAATGGGATAATTCTTACATTTAACCTCTTCCATAATTTTGCAGTTTAACAAACACAAAAAAACTCACAATGTCCCAATAGCTGAAAGTGAAAATCGTCACTTTATTTGAGACTTATCTTGATGCAGTAAGCAAGTACCAACCTTGTAGGTAAATGTAAGCAAACAAGCTACCTTAAAGTTACAAGTTCTCAGATTGCTATCATCATATTTTTTTTAGAATTCACAATTCGGTTTCATGTTGAAAGCGAGTTTGAATCTCAAAGACGCGAAAGTATTTATTTTAGAAATCTATCATCCATTCATGTGGCAGTCTGCTTTTTTATCGTCTTCTTGTTATTATTGGCGTTTATCTTTGTAGTTTATCTCTCAAACAGAGATTGATGCATTACCGTAGCAGCTTTAATATGACAGAATGCAAAAAAGATATCAGAGGAGTGGCTATAGCGAGCCAGGTAATAGAAGTTAATAATGACCACTAACGGTTTTGGTTATATGACCAAAGCTGAATCTCTTCTTTTTGCGGCGTTCGCATTTGCAGTCCTAAATTGTTCACTTATGTGCGTTTTGGTATAAAGTGAAATTTTTTTGGAAAATAGAAAAAATCGAAGACAAAAAACTAGTTATTTTCTATTTTACTCCAATTTTTATTGAGATTTTTCATTGAAATGCGAAACAAGCTCTCTGAATGGCAATATTGTCATCAACATCGATCGCGTCAGATCCGTGCAACAATCGGCTGATGATGATGGCCAACCAACAATCAACAGGTGCGCCACCCTTAATATCAATACCAAAATAACCATGTTTGAGGCGTATTTGATCTCAATCATCGCTCGTCGCCCCATGGCTTTCATACCGAATCTGCTGTTCATTGATGAGTACAGAATACAGACATGAGAATGTGTGCGATTCAGTGAGGAGATCGAACGCGTTTATTCTCTCAAGTGGACCTATAGCTTGAACTGAACTGAAGTACTGAAGCCGTGATGGGTGATGCACTCACAAAATCACAACACAACAGACATGTCGGTTAAGAGTTGCAGAAGCTTTCTATGCATGACACAACATACATAACAAGTATGTATGGGCCAGATGAATTTCGCCAGAATTGGTTATTTGACAATTAAAAACTAGATGAAGAATGCAATTGTTAAGAATGATTTGCCGATTTTTAAAATGTCGATTGGTAAAAAAACCGACTGATCAAAAGTCGATTTTGAAATACCGACAGGGAAACGATCGACAGTGGTAAATCGACTGATGTTAACATGCATGCGGCGCACTTCCACACGCTTCCCTTATTAAGCCATAAAAGCTGTAAGGCTTTCTAGCTTTTACTCTTACTAACTTCATACTAAGTCGCACCAGGGTCTGAAGCAACACTGCGAGGGCATATCAGGTTATTGACAAAAAGCCGCAAACGTTCACACTGTACTGCAGACAAGATCTTGTAGTCGATGTTTAGGATACATTCGTTTATTATATAGTTGGTGCAGTTCATCAAGGGGCTTATATTCCCTTTTTATGCCAAAACATAGTGCGAGCGTTAAGAAAAGTGGGATAGACGGCGAGGGTTTAAAATGACGTGTCGCCTTACATTGATCTTGAATTCCTGAACATTCCAATGACTGTTGAAGACAGAGTGCAAAAAAGAGTTACACATTCACGTAGTACGGCTAAAGAACGATTCTCTATACGTGACAGTACATCCATAGTTGAGCTCGAAGGTGAACTGATTGTTATTCCTGGAGGCGAAGGTGAAAATATTTTAAGGAGAGGAATAGAAGTGGCTATTTCACCAGAGCGTATACCGTTGAAATATCGGTAAAAGAGGGTGTGACATGAAACCATTACGTCGATTTGCAAAAATGACATGATCACCAATCATCCTGAATGCTCTGTTCCGGATACAGTAGAAAAGTATAAAGTACGTCACTGGAGCACCAGCTCAAACGTAGCCAGATAAAAAGGGAAAACATATTCTATTTCTCTAGGGTGGATTCAATGACTTTACGAGCCGGAGTATTGGTGTCCATCCTCTCAACGTGACCAAGCCATCAGAGTCTTTGGCACTTCACTCTTATAGCTTGGTCAGTGTCACTGTACAGCCCGTACAGTTCGTGATTAAATCTTTTCCTCCATTTACCGTTTATGCAGGCAGGGCCATAGATCTACTGTAACACTTTTCTCTCGGACCGGCCGCTTTTGATAGGGGCCATGCTTCTGCACCATATAGCAGGACGGGGATGATGATGGTCTTATAGAGCATCACCTTAGTATTTGGGAAAGGGTTTCACTACTCAATTGCTTTCTTAGCCCGAAGACACAACGATCAGCAAGAGTCATTCTCCTTCTGATCTCGGCACTGATGTCATTGTCCGAGTTGATAGCGGAGCCAAGGTATACAAAGCCTCCAACTGCCTCGAAATTATACGCGTCTATCGTGACGCTTTGTCCAAGACGTCGGTGTTAGGTGTCCTTTCTTGGTGACAGTATATACTTTGTTTTGGCCTCGCAAAAGCACTGTTGACATCAGGCTGCGTTCTTCCAATGTCATCAGAGTACGCGAGTAATTACAAAGACTTCTGGAAGATAGTGCCTCTAGTGTTGACGTGGGAGTTCTGCACTATTCGTGAGGTGGTCCATGCTCCTAACCAATTCATCGCCAGCTGCTTTGAAGAGTTTGGCAGTGATGCCTTCAGCTCCCGCGGCTTTGTTGGTTTTAAGCTTAGATATTGCTATCTTCACTTTTTCAAGGTCGGGTAGACGGAAATCTTGGCTTGCGTCATCCTCATTGAATGGTTTATTCTACCTGAAAGCGAAATTTGATTCGTCATCGCCGTTGTACAGTCTGCAGAAGTCGTCTTTCCATATCCTCAGCATTGACTGTGTCTCTTTTACGATATTTCCCTGTTGGTCTTTACAGGCTTCAGTTTGTACTCGATAACCTTGAGTCATTCGTTTTACCTCTTGGTAATGATGCTGCACATACCGAGCATTTCAAGATGTTCAATTTCACTGATGCAAATACCACTTATTATCAGTGACAAGGTGGTATGTTTCGCTTCAGCGATACAAAGGATTAAACTCTTCTCTGCTAAATCAAAGTTTAATGCGATTATCATATTTTGCCGTTGCAATTCTACATCCGAAGAGGAGGATTGTGAGTCTGGGAACGAATATGAAAAGCTAAGGGTACTATTGTCAATGTATTGGATTAGAAGTTACAT
Source organism: Sphaerophoria rueppellii (assembly GCA_920937365.1). Classification (NCBI taxonomy): domain Eukaryota; kingdom Metazoa; phylum Arthropoda; class Insecta; order Diptera; family Syrphidae; genus Sphaerophoria; species Sphaerophoria rueppellii. The sequence continues at coordinate 38,642,351 of CAKKXW010000003.1, read as the reverse complement.
GAGACAGACGGTCGAAGACAAAACGGAGCTCTGGGGCACACCAGAATTTATGTTGTGGGTTTCAGACTTGAATCCGTCCAAGTCCAATACAACTTGTATTGCACAGTATGAAAGAAAGTTTCTAATACAACGAAGAAGGGATTAATTGATACCAAAGGCACGCATTTTCGATAAGTGAGCAAGAAGCTAAACTTTATCAATTGCTTTTGAAATATCAAGTCAAAGTCTCCAAAAAGATGTAACGATTTGTTCTACTATTCGGTGAGATAAACGACCAGATCACCAGTGGACCTGTTGCAGCGAAACCCGACAGCCGGTAATTAATAATCTTTCGGTCTTCGAGGTATTTCTTGAGCTGATAGTTTATCAGCGTTTTCATGACCTTAGAAAGAAGGGGCGTAAGTGCAATCGGACGGTTATTGGAGATAGATGAGAATTCGCCTTTTTTGGATATAGGCTGAACAAATGCTGTTTTCCAACTGCTCACAACGAGCCCAAAATAATAGGATAGATGGAAAAGCTTACGCAAGGGTTTTGCCAGCCCAGCGTGGAACATCAGCACCTCAGAACAATAGTAGGGACAATATCCCGGCCAGCAGATTTGTTTATTTTAAGATCTTTTATGACTCTCACCACAGCATCATGCGAAAGAAGATTTGCTATATAGAATCATTGACGCGCTTATGAACTGTAGGAGTCATGACACACTCTGGCAGCGAAAAACAGTTTTGTACATTTTGGAAACTTAGGCCGTCTGCTCAACTTGATTACAGAGATCGCTAAATTAACTTCATCAATGCCGGGTGGGGGGATTGGTATAGACTGCGTTAGTTATACTGAATATTTCTGTATAACTGTCAGAGTTTTGTCATCATAAAGTTTTGCCGTTATAAAACTTGGAAAAGTGGTGAAGCTATATCAAATCTACTGCACTTATGATGACAAAAACAATCTTTATCCATTTCCAAGGCCGCCTCGTGGTGCCTTTGGTGACACTTCGGACAGTCCAAGACATGGCAGCTGTTGATTCCTCTTGGCTGTCAGACGATCGTAAACAAACGAAATTGTCGAAATTAGGATTAATTAAATTAGGATTAATTAGAATTAACATGAGATCCAAGATAGGTGTTCATTTTTGACATAGAAGTTCGCGGAAGTACAACTTATGATCGTGAGTTGTTGGCGTTATATAGAACAATAAACACGGAGTCGGATAACAAAAAGAATAATGAATTGCTGTCGTTTTTATTGTCCTGAATAAGCTCAGCTTTATTCTGTCACAGACTAAGGCGTTGTTAAAAAAAAATATATAATCGAAAATAAAAGAATGTATTTACCCAGAAGACGATTAAATAAAGTCAGATAAGTCTGCTAACCTTATCTGATACTATTCTATCTTCGTATGGTCTTAAGGTTGTGTAGTTAGTACATAGTCCATACATTAGCTTCTCTTTGTGCAACAAAACAATAAATTGCACTTAGAACCCTGGCGTAATCTCCCTTGAGCAATCTTAACACTAAACCTAATGCAACTATAAGCCGTTGAATCTTGACTCCAAAACAACTCTTCTTAACCACAATTTGTACTCAAATTGTTCGCTAGCGTTAGAAGCCACTATGTGTGTGCTGTTGTAGCTACAGCCATCTATGTGACGACTGACGACCAACGGACGTGTTGTAAGCAATGCGTGAGCCAAAAAAACATACAAATCCAACCAGCATGCATGATGGTATGTGCCGCCAATGACGCGGGCATAAATGGTTGTCTCTGGCCAAGTCGAACCCCAAGTCGTGAAGACACTCTTCGTTGCGATGTTTGTTAATTTAAATTCTAAAGCCATACCACCAGAGCCCACACTGACTGAATAAAACTCGATCAACGATAGTTTCTTGCCACAGTCTACCGGTTGCTTTCATTCTGCCCACAATAGCCTCCCATATTGCCATTCAAAAGCCTTTTTTCATCCGAAAGGCTTTAGCAATATAAAAAAAACGGATTATTTTCGAAATTCAACCAGCAGCGTTCCCGAAATAAAGGATATCGTCTGTTGTGTGTGAAATCATAAAAAAAAAAAAAACAAAACCAAGTGAATTTTTAGTGAATGAGTTTGTGGTGGTTAAGAAAAAACGAAAATGTTCCCAAAAATATTGTGCCTCCTAGCCCTTGTGGCGGCTGCGTCCGCTTCAGCCGAATCGTCCGAAGGTGACAATCTCCTGGCCAATGCCTTAAAAATGGTCAAGGAGTGTGGTGATAAATCAATGATTTTGTGTGTTAAGGTAGGTTTTTTTTTAATATTCAACAAAAGTGCTCCATGTGGGATTTCATAACCAAACAAAAACTGTAAAGAGGGGAAACAACAATATTAAGGAACAAATCTACTTTCTCATCCATAGGAACGCGCTCTACAATATTTCGACACCGAGGACGGTGATGTAAAGCTAACTGAAGGAATTCAACTTATTAAACCGACGACATTCCACAGGGACGCTCGCTTAACGATGTCGATCTACCCAATGAGCCCGAGGCCAGGGAAACAGAGGTTGACGCTCTTCTGGTTGAACGTGTTGCCAGATTCTTTGGCACACATACTCTCCAATTCAAAGTCCCCAAAGAATCCATTGAGGATATGCAAAGATCTCTCGAAGAATGTAAGTACTTAAGAGCACAAAACAAAAAGTCTTTTTTCCCAATGGGGATGGGAGGATTATGAATATTTAAAGGACGAAAGTAGGAGGGGATAGAAGTTAAGTGAATGATTTTTGAATGTTGGGAGGGATTTGGGGTGAAGCGAATTATGGGGTGTTTGCGATATTTATCGAGGAAGGCGAAAAGTAGCTTTTGCGATAAGGACTTTCGGAATGTTAAAAAAAAATTTCTTTTTGGAACTTGATATCATTGTTGGAAATTATAATTATAATGTTGGATGTTTTGAATGTTCTATGCGGCCTTGTGAAAAATGGGAGTGAGAACGTTGAAGAGTCTTAAATCAAGATAGATAGAAATATTATAAAAATATTGATTTCAATTACGGAATGAAGCTTTTACTCCTCATCGAAAACTGGTGTTGTAGCACATTAAAAACTTCAGAACCTAAGTCACCAGAATCAATAATTATACGTTTTCATTTGGCATGCAGCGAATTGTGGACACTTTAAGGCTAGGCGCATATTGGCACGCGTCTAAGGTGTGTGACGTGACCTGACAACTGTCGCACGACATGATTATAGAAACATGTCATGCCGTTCTCCTCAAATTGATTCGCGTGTCTCGTGTCAAAATACATATCTATATTAATTAAATCACAAATTGTAAAGCAGAGCAAGAACATCGCATTGTCAAAAGTTAACTATTTTTTGAATTTTTTGAGTTCTGGGTCTGAGGAAGAATACGAAGAGGAAAAACTTTTGCTGATTTTCTTGAAGACCAAAAAATTCAAATCCCAGAATGCAAAACATCTTTCAAAAAGAAAGAGCCACGGACGGTTCAAAATGACATTGGAGTTGCCAGATGAGACATTCATCAACTTCTATAGAATGATTCGAGAGAAATTTAAGGAAACTCATGAGATTATTAAAGAATCTACTTACTCAGATGGATGTAATACCAAAAAAAAGGAAACTGTTTTTAATTTTCCAACCCAACTACAATTTATTATTTTATTTTTGAAATAAAAATCAAACTCATGGTAGTCTCGCAAGGAAAACTTTGTTTCGATCACTGTGTCACGCGATTTCCGGAAAACGCTCGTCAAGTCATGTCGGGTCGTTCTATCAATATGTGTTGTCCTGGTTATTTATATTGTTTACAAAAACAAGTGTTGTGCTATCTAGCGTCGCTCGCGTGGAACGCGGACCAATATGCGCGTAGCCTAAAGGGAAAGAGTTATCCTCTTTGTTGTTTTTAATTTTGTCAATTCAATGCGATCGAAAACCATCAAATTTTTGTTGTTGATTAAATTAAAAAAAAAAAAAACTAAAATTCTGAACAAGAACTATCATCTTGTGCCAAGTGAACGAATTAAAAATCGTTCGAACAGTTCAGTTCCGGACGTCAACAAAAAAAAAACGTATCGCTCCCATTATGATAAGTTTGATCAAAATCTCGGAATGCGATTTTTTTACGATTGCTTTCTTGGTATTACGCGTATGTATAGTGTGTATATAGTTTTAGGTCGTAAATTTTTCTTTTAATCCTTGTGAAAAAACCAAAAAAAGCTTAAGGCTCGTTTTAATTTTAATACGGTTTGGATAGGATAGCCGCCCAAGCCGAACAACGGTCAAAGTGTGATTGGATAGTAAGTGATGTTTCAATACCTTCAAAGTATGGATATTTCTCAGTTTTCCCTGATATTCTGCCAACCGTTGTATTTGGATCACATTTTCAGTTTGTTCGGTTTCAGAGAGTTCATGTTATGATCGTTCACACTTAGATTTCGGTTCCAATGGATTTTTGTTATGTATTGAAGATTCTGATATTCCGACATTAGTAAATAAGAGTTGAACTCGATTCTTTTAATTTGATACCAAGGACAAATTAGAATGGAATCCATTTTTCGATACTTATCGGTACCTATTGCATCAAAAAAGACCTGTTTGATTTCTTATATTTCTTCAAATATAATGCATCTCTTATTTTTCTTTTTTGTATTTTGTGATGATGATGTGATGACTATGCATTTTCTATGACAGTTTCTTATCTCTTTTTTCTGATCTCTACAGTGTCAATTCTATCTCCGCCTTAGCACAGAAAATAGTGGTTAACTACAGAAACAATACGATAGTATGACGAGTTTTTCAAATCAATTATATGGATACAATCGCTTAATGAATCCATTTGACATCTCGTCCATTCTAATGTCAAATTAAATACAAGTTGCAAGCCTAAAATACTTACCATTTTGTTGAGGTTTCTTGTCTCCTTTTTGTGTTATAAATTGTACTAAATTAAGTAACAAAAAAACTATATAGTTTAAGTTATAATTTATTAATTTCAAGTGAATTTCACAAAAATAAATAAAACTTTTTTTTTGTGTGACACAAGTTTGCGCCCGATGATGGACTGAGTCCGAAACGCGTCGCCTCTCCGAAAAAAGTTTTATTTATTTTTGTGAAATTCACTTGAAATTAATAAATTATAACTTAAACTATATAGTTTTTTTGTTACTAAATTTAGTACAACTAAAATACTTATTGAATTCAATATTAATCTGTTAAAAGCTGAAGTGAAAAGAAGTTAAATCTCATCACAAATATTATTCAAGTAAAAATGTTGACTTGCAACAAAATAGAGCATATAATTTTGATTGAACTCTATCAAACCCACCGAAGTCTTAAAAATGAATGGGTTCGCAACTCTAAAAACCGTCAATACTTTTAGCGAAAGAACAAAAGTTGAATTTTGGTTCCACCTCCTTCAGCGACAGATCTTGGCATTTGACAATTCGAGGAAAAAGACATCCTTAACATGAATTCATCAATGAAGGTTTTGCCTTTAGTTGTTAACGGAGGTTTAGTCTGGGCGTCTTCTAATAAATTTCACTCCTTGTAGGCCAGCCTTCTAGCTACAGTTTGGTCTGCCGGGTATCCTGCCTCAATTCCTCTATTCTCATAGGAGCTAAGTAAGCTCAAGACTTTTACAATTCAATACAAAAGTTCATTAATTCCAAGTTATCATTTTATTTACAAAAAGTTTTATGAATGTTCAATATTGGCTTAGCTAGCAACTCTGCTGTGAAAGCTTAAAGTTGAACTTATATATCGCTCTTTAAAATTAGTTAATAAAATTCCATGAATAAAATATATTTATCTTGCAATGAAACTTCAAATGACTGAAAAATCAAAAAATCGGCGAAACATCCAAAAAGGAAATTTGTAATAAAAATACTCCTACTTATTGTTTTAAGATCAGAAGGCTTACCACCATGTCCATGCCTGATTCTGATTTGCAAAAACTTAAATTAATTGATGATTATTCGGTTAAAACTGAGCTTGCGTTGGAAATTACCTACCTAGCCACCAAGTAAGACTTAAAAGTTGCTGAAACTAACGGCTCCCTCTATAAATTCTGAAATCACGGACTTAACTCAACAAAAGAGACTAATTAACGTTATTTCGCTAACTGTAGTAAAACTCTTAAATGCACATCAAATGAAATATTAAATTTAAGCTTTCTGTTTGCACGTTTTGTGCAAAAAAAACAAAAAAAACAAAAAAACAAACAAACAAGGATTATTTCAGCTCCAAAGCTTTCATAATTTCTAATATTAAAATATCAAATCAAAACTTATAGAGTGGGAGTTAAAAGCAAAGTACCGAAAAGCTATCCTCTCAAATTGAAAATTCCTTCCTTTCTTCATAAATCCCAATGTGATTCATTGACTTATTTTTATTATTATTCATGGCAACACAAAAAACAAAAATAGAAATTTCCACATTCAAATACGTTTTGGCATCCTATAGTGAAATGCATTTATTTGGTTTTGGTAAATCCTTTGGGTGATGTTTAGTATGTATTTTATTGCATTTTTGAACATAGTTGGGTTAATATTGTTTTTATTTCATATACAGGCGTCCTTTGACTGCAATGTTGAACAAAAATACTGTATTTTAATTTGAAAAGGAATTTAAATTAAAAACTTCACAATAAAGTCATCCATATGGCTTAGTAACTTTTGAAAAATAAGAGTTTCTAATTATTGCAATTACCAAAAGAGTATGAAACTTTCTTTACAAAAGTTGTGGCACACAATTAAGAAATTCATTATTTTCTGTCCAAAATACTGTTGTTTTTCAGGGACATCAGTACGATAGCGTGAGATGATAACAGTCTTTCTCTGATGTCTCTTTCACTGGAAAGTTGTTAGCTAACAATTTGAGGTTCATAGTTCTTTACAAGATCTGCAGCGTAATGAATACTTCAAATCGGTGATAAAGCTAAGTAAACTTCTCAGTAATGGATTCAGTTAAGAAGATATCCTTTTTCTAAGATTGACAACGGTGTTATTTTTTGATCTAACACTTGAAGGCACTATGTTATTCTAGCTGAATCTGAATGTTATTGCCGTTACAAAGTTCTGAGGAGTCGTAGTCCCATATTGTCAGAATTGACTTTGGTTCAACAACAAAATTCCTGTGATAGTCAGCTGTCTTCAGTGCGATGTCCAAAACCATTGATGGATTGTTTTGAATCCTCGTCTTCTCAGTATTCTTCTTAATGCTTGGTAATGTGATGGTTATCGTATCTCTTTTTCTGCTCGAAGAACCGCATCGGTCCTTTTTTGTTACTTCGTTTTTTATGATTCTTGTTTACTTGACGACTTCTTGGGAGAAAACTGAAGACATAGCAGAAATCCCAGCAGAAATGTCTGCATTAATTGCATGACTTCAACAATTAAGTGGCCAGAGTCAATGTTAGAAAGTACATTGGCATGTTCACTGTACAGGCATCGTGCTGGAGAAATGGTGCGACGTTAAATGATCATAATGTTGTCAATCTAATTGTTTTGCCCAGCAGCGATGTCGATCAATCTGAATCTGATGTCAAGCTAGGTATGTGGCGTTCTACTTGGTGGATGAACTCCAAATGGTTTAGTTTGAGGCAGCTCAATATTACAACTAATATCCAAACAAATGTTGTGCCCGTAGCTTAGTGGTAAGGTGCGTTGGCTGCTAAGCAGAACGTCGTGGGTTCGAGTCCTACTCGTGCCCAAGGTTTTTATATCATCTTTCACGGACACTGCCTCTGCGATGAACTGACAAAACTTCCAAGAGTATCAATCTGTCATGAAAAAGTGCTTTGCCGTTCGGAATCGGCGTTAAATTGTAGGTCCCCCCAATTCTTCACACGCACCTAAAGAATTGTTGATGAGAGTAAGCCATTTAGGCCTTGGCTCTTCAAGAGCTATCGCGCTACTCTATTTATTTTATTTTTTATCCAAACAGATGATGGCAATTCTCTTGTTTCTGCTTTTATTAACTTGACCACCTTGACCACCGCATCATATATTTTAAAATGAAAAGCATATCGCAAAAACACTTTATGTACGATTCTTTTTAGTCAAATCCTTTTTGTCCTAATCTTAATCTTAATCCTTCTTTGTCTTTGTACAAGACTCTTACTCTCAGCACTTTAGTATTCATTAAGGGATTAAGGAAGTCCACTTCTGGAATCTGGTGATCAATCTCCTCAAAAGCCATAACGAATTTCGAATTCCGGGGACAGAATGAGATTTTGTTACCATGGAATTGAATGGCATAGGCCCAAATCCATTTTTTGTAATTTTTTTTTTTTTTTTTTTTGAATATTTCGTCTTCTTAGTGATGGTTCAGCGAAAATTGTATTTCAGTTTTCTTCTTGTTTTACTCAATAGCAATAGCAAGCTATTGGAATGCACAAGAGTGGGTTATCTCATTGCCACTAGCCTACACGCCCGGTTACATTTCAGAGAAAAAAAAAAACACAACTTTCACGTTGCCTTTTGGAATTTTACGAGTGAAAACTTGTCACAGAACACCACCTAACTCACTCATGAACTTGAACACTAAACCGCAAAGGAATTAAAAAATAAATGAAAAACCATGAAGCATCGCCATGGTGTTTCATGGCTAACATGCTGCTTGTGACAAGCGCTTTAATTGAAAGCCACTTTAAAACGAGACAAAAACCTCTTCTTCTCCATTGCAAACGGAACCCCATTCCATGGACTGAAATTGCAATGGCAAAAGCAAGCGCGAATATGTCCGGCTCTATGGTTGAATGTAGGTCACTGGCACTGCGAGTGCCACTTCTTGTTGCTGGTCTTCTTCATCACCTGGTCCAAGGCATTTTTATATATGGTCCCCTCCTGCCACTTTCGGTATGAACCATGTATGTAGCATGTCTCCAATTAGCCACATATGACTCTATATGAAGTTGTTTACTGTAAAAGTGCACCCATTCGCCATTTTCATCTCTGCTTTGTCCCACATTCGTTAAGCTACTTTTAAATCCGCACCAAATTGATTAATGATAACAAGAAAAAAAAAACTGAATTAATTTTTTGTTGTTGTAATTTCAGCTCGTGGCAAGAAGAAGAAGACCAAGAAGTATCTGATGCCTTTATTGCTGCTGTTGAAATTGAAGGCTGCCGCTTTACTACCATTGGTCATTGGTTTCTTGGCTCTAATTGCATTCAAGGCTCTGATCATCGGTAAGATTGCCCTCTTGCTGTCCGGTATTATTGGAGTCAAGAAGCTTCTAGAGTCGAAGAACTCAAGCCAAAACTACGAGGTTGTAGCCCATCCACATTACTCGGCTCACGAGGAACATAGCGGCTATGCGAGGTCATTAGATGCACAAAACATTGCTTACTCTGCTTACCAAAAATCAAAGTAAAAATAGATTCTTATAAAAATTTTACAACATTCAATTCAAACTCACTCACTCAATAGAAAAAATGCAATAACTTATTCTTATTAACAAAATAGTTAGTTGTAAAAATAAAATATTAATCCTTATCTTTTTTTTTGTTGTAGAAAGTTTAAATTTTTTAAAAGCGCCATGTTTACTTATTTTCATTTTGTTTTATTTTTATTTTAATAATTTATTGAAAATATTTTTAAATCTTAAGTTAAACTTTATATTTAAGAAAATTATTAAAAAGACGTATATTTTGTTTTCATAGACGGAATAATTCCACTAAGCAGGAATCAAACTTTTATTGAAAAATTTATCTCACTCTTTGTTATCTGTAAACACTTTTTATGAGCTTTAATTTGCTGTAAGGATATTTTTCCATTTTTCCTTTTCTTTCAACTATTTTCTCAGCTGCTATTTAACTTTTTTTTCAATTTCTTCTAATTTTCTTCAGTTCTATAGAGTAACTAGTACAAACTTAAACATAAATAATAGTCACTTTATTTATATTATTTATTTATTTATCATTTATAAACAATATTTAATAAATGTCTATATACTTTTTTTATAATACAAACCTAAGAGCAATGTTTTTATGAAAACAAATAAATCTAAAAAAAAATGTTTTGTGTTTTGTAGTTTTTTTTCTCGTGAGTAGATAAGGCTATTTGTACGTAACTATTATTTTCGGTTTATCGGTCTACCTGCAGCCAAACCTTGATTAATCAGTCAGTCTCGAAATAATCTTGAGTCACTTGACACTTAATTTTACTAGCTAAATGGTTGTTTGTGAGAAATGTGTGTTCCATTTCACTAAGGCACCTCAATTCGGAATAAATTAATCTTTTAATGATTTACAACTGCTATCTATGTACTTGAACTTCATGTGACAATCGATGTTACGATGCAAATGAGGAAAAACTGAATGCCTGGCATTGTTAAAAAAAAAATGAATATTTCATAATTTTTTTTTTAAATTCACAACAAAGCTTAAAAAAAAATAAATAGAGTGGCGCGACAGCTCTTGAAGAGCCAAGGCCTAAGTGGCTTACTCTCATTCAACAATTCTCTAGGTGCGTGTGAAGAATTGAGGGGACCTACAATTTTACGCCGATTCCGAACGGCAAAGTGGAGAAGCACTTTTTCATGACAGATGATACTCTTGGAAGTTTTGTCAGCTTTTCGCAAGAGGCAGTGTCCGTGAAAGATGAAATAAAAACTTTGGGCCTGAGTAGGATTTGAACCCACGACGTTCTGCAAAGCTTACAACTCCAATTATTTACTGACCCGACAAGCATTGTTCTGTGTTTGTTCTTTAAACAAAATCTGAGAAATCAATTTCTGTTTTTAGTTTGAAGATTACAAAAATAAAAAACTGGAGAGTACAAGCGTACTTAAGAGACGTTGTTCTGAGAAGGGGCTAATGAATTCAACGATAATTCCTTTTGGTAAATACAGGATATGAAAATCCCGCAGATGATTTGCTGCAAGAATAAAAAACGCGCAGTACTTTAACCCTCTGGCGCGCAAAAGATCATACCTTTTTTTCATGACAATGTCATTTTTTTTCACTTAAAGTTTTGAGAAGTAAGGATATCGAAATGCTGTGCCTTTTCCTTATATTAAAAATATCAGCAGAAAAGATCTTATAGGCCTCTGTAGTTTGTGCAGTTTCAAGGGTCTCCTTTCTTCAGGATCGGGCGAACAACACTGAGATTTCATTCATCAGACATGCTCTTTCCGACCATATTCTGCAGATGAGTTGGTGCATGCTTCCTACCAAGTCATCGCCATCTGCTTTGAAGAGTTCGGCAGTGATGCCGTCAGCTTTGTTATTTTTAAGCAGATATTGCTATCTTCGCTTCTTAAATGGACGGAAATTTTGGCTTGCCTCGTCTTGACGAATGGTTCATTCTGCCTGAGAGCGGAATTCGATTGGCAATCGCCGTTGCAAATCTGCAGAAATGGTCCTTGCATATCCTCAGCATTAACAGTGACTCTACTACTATAGTTCCCTGTTGTTCCTTACATGCTTTCATGCTAGGTTACCTTGAGTTATTCGTTGCCTCTTGTAAATAACTTCCATTGTAATGAGCGTTGCCTTCCTTGTAATGATTAAGCGCAGTATATTTTGTAAAAAGAACGCAGTAGATTTCATGAGAGCGCAGTAGATTTTATGAAAACAAAACTTTTATTTCAACAAACAGCTATCATAAAAAAAATAACTAAAATAATTTCAATTCAATAAAAAATCCTCAAACAAATAAATAACTAAAACAATTCAACAAAAAATCAATTTTTTATAAAATATTTAAAATAAATTAATAACTTTCATTTTAAACACAATTCATTCTTTAAAATTACTAATTAAGACCATGAAAATTATTAATTTTTCTCTTAAAAGAACCCAATTAATTTCATATGATATTAAGGTTCAGTGTTCCTGTTCAGTCTCTGAAATTACAATTATGTTCTTACAAATTCTCCATTCACAAATTTGAACTCTTTAAAAAAAATAATTATTCCGGGAGAATCTGAAGGGGACCAACAAACAATTTTTGGGTCTGAGAGTTCTTTGGCAAAAATTACATTTTGTAGAGTTTTAGTGCTGAGGTTATTTCTGTTGTCAGTTTTCATCAAGTTGACCAGTGAAAACTTTCGCTCGACAGCTGCGCTGCTATGAGGCAACGAACAAAGAAGAAGCATACATTTTGCCAGCTCTGCCAACACAGAAGGGCCAACTGCGCAAAGCCGTCTTTAACTTATTGGAGGCCCTGGGCATATTACGATAATGGGGCCCTATGGCTTTGACAGAACACTATTTTGTTAGATTAAACAAAGAAAGAAGATAACCATGTTTCTAGATTCATTTTTATTGACAGTCACTTTAAAGTCACCAAAGCACAGGTGCTGAATGCGCATAATATCGAGCGAGCTAATAACGAGAGAGAAGCAAGATCAGTCAATAAAGACCCAGTCCCAGCCCTCAGTTCAGAAGACGTAGAAAGAGCCATCCAAAAGCTAAAAAAATAACAAGTCCGCCGGGTCGGATGGCATACCTGCGGAACTCTTTTTGATGAACCGCATGCACCAGGTCGTCACCAAAGTGTGGGAGGAAGAATGCCACTGGTTGATAAGCTCCATATGTCCCATCTACAAAAAAGGCGATGCGATGTCATGAAGAAATTACCGTGGCATATCCCTGCTTAATGTTGCATACAAAATTCTATCCAACGTTTTGTGTAAGCGTCTTAAACCTTTCTGCAACACAATAATCGGCACGTACCAGTGTGACTTTAAGCCACATGACGCTTAACAATACGCAGTGCAATGTGCAAATCGATAACAGCTCATCCGAGTTATTCCAAAAATGCGCAGGGTTTAGGCAAAGAGATGCGTTGTCATGTGATTTCTTCAACATAGTCCTGAAGCAGATAGTGCGCAAGGCAGGTGTGAGCACGGAAAACACTATCGTCAACAAGTCCACCCAGCTCCTAGACTATGCGGACGACATTGATATCATCGGTCGATCCAAGAGAGCTGCACTTGAGGCCTTCACAGCGATTAAAGAACAGGCAAAACTCGTTGGTCTTGAAGTGAATGAGGACAAAACAAAGAACATGCCATCAACAAACAAAGCAACATCTGTCCACCGCCTAGGACAAAACGTCACTGTTGGTAGCAGCATTTTCGTTGTATTAAGGAGTTCACCTGCCTTGGAACAAACACCAATCCCACAAATGACACCTTAATGGAGATCCGAAGAATCATTACCCTAGCGAACCGTTGCGCTGCCGCTTCGGATTGGCCAAACAACTGGGTTCAAAACTTCTGACTCGAAAGACAGAGTGTCTGCTAAACAAAACTTTGATTTTACCAGTACTACTCTACGGCGGCGCAGAGTGCTGGACGATAAGTAAAAAAGGGGTAACTTTCGAGAGAAAAATTCTTCGACGGGTTTTCGGTCCCGTATGCGACGATAGCAAATGGAGAAGAAGGTTCAACCGAGAACTGTACGAGCTGTACAAAGATGTGGATGTAGTCCAGAAGGCCAAGAAAAGACGACATCCATCAAACGAATGGACGACAGCGTTCCAGCCAAGAAATTCTTTTCATCCCAGCCCCCAGGTTCGAGCCAACAAGGAAGATCGTACCTACGGTACAAGAACCAAGTGACAGCGGATGCCAGAGCTCTTGATTTCGGTGACTGGAGAGTGCATGCGAGGGATCGTTCACGATGGAAGGTTGCAGTATCTCAGGCTGAGTTCCTTCATTGATAGTGAGTTGGACAAGTAAATAAGCTCGTAATCTGGCAGGGACGAGGGGGCCCTGGGCACTTGCCCAGAGTGCCCAGTGGGAAAGAGGGGCTTGCAACTGCGTTTTTAAGATTGAAATCTTTTGCCCAAAACTTGGTAATGTCATGGTATTTTTCAACCATTTCACCATTTCCTATTAAAATTCTCCATTGTTTATTAAGAGTTTCCACATTTTCAGATGAAAATGGCAAAATGGGGATTGACAACATTTTCCTTTGAAAGCCAACGAGTGGAAGACAAGCCTAAAATATTGTTTTTTTTACATTAAAAAATTCTTGAAACTCTTAATATGCTCCAATGCGTTTTGGGCTATGTGCGAAGTAATTATAAATTGCTCTGATAGGATTTTTTAAATAATGAGTAAATTTGTTTTTGTGCAGTAACGAATGACAGGTACATCCAAGAAAATAAATATTTATATCTATCTGGCGAAACTTGGCTTTTACCCCACCAAGGTTAGGTTAGGTTATGAGGGGTGTGCTGCATATACGGGGGCCTACTGGTCCATTGTGATCTCCTATAAAAATAAAAGTTAGCATTGATGCTATTCAAAGTTGTCGATTAACGTAGACCGGCTCGTTAACGAACCAGCCTGTGCTATCTATAAATTTCCTCATGTTTGCCATTGAGACCTGTGCTAGATCATCCAGTTCCCCAACAAACTTGTTCCCAAAATGATGAAGTCGGTTAGTTAGAAGGTTCGGACAGTCACAGAGCAGGTGTTTAATGGTTTCTATTTCCTCTCCATCCCCACCAACATAACCGGACATAACAGATGCATTGTCTGTTGCTAGTCCAATAATATTGGTGAGGAAAATATCTTCTTCTTCGAAAACGGATTTTATTCCCGAGAATATTTCTACCGAATCCCACAACTCAAGTTCTAATAAGCAAGAAAAAGGTCAGTGATTTGCCTCAAAATAAAAAAATCGAGTGACAATAACTAGACACTTAATTGAGGAAACATCTGTCGTCTCATCAATAATAATTATGCAGTTACATATTACTGTATTTGAATGTCTATAGTATTTCTACGAGTAGAATTTTTGTAGTTCTAGGTCTGATCCCTAGAGGCGGTGCTTGAGAAAAGCCACCGTAGAGGTGGAGTTATTAACCGAACACACTTTTATGGTGGCGTTTCTCAAGCAATGCCTCTATGGATTAGATCTAAACCTACAAAAATTTCCCTCGTGGGGCTCAAATGCAAAATTAAAAAGAATTTGTTATACTATATTTCTGCTGAATGCATTCACAGTAGACGTTTAAGTTTTTTTTGAAAATTTTGAGCTCAACGGAATCTTATTTTCGAAATCTGAGCCCATGAAACCCACCTCGACTAAAACCTGAGTGCGAATGTATTGGTGCAGTTTCTCATTTAAAAAGCATTGTAAAACTAACACATTCTCACTGGGTTAGTACAAAACGACCAAATTGCAGCTTGTAGGCAAAAAGAGAGCGAACACCCGAAGTCACGACTCTAGGTAATATATGTTCTCTATGTTTGCCGTTCGGAATCGGCGTCAAATTGTAGGTCCCCTCAATTCTTCACACCCACTGACTCAGAGACATAGAGGAGGTATTACCTAGAGTCGCAACTCGTTCTATTCTTCAAAGAATTTTGCAATTTACTCTCTTTTCTTGTGTCCGTGAATCTGTGTATATCCATGTCAGTGAGTGTTGCCGCAAGCTGAAATAAAAAGTCGCTAGACTCACCTGTAAAAGTCGCTAGATTGGCTTAAATTTCAGAGAAAAAAAGTCGCTAGATATCACTAGAATAATTTGCAAAATAATAAACAAAAAAATCTTATTTAATTTTTAATTTTTAATTTTTTTTTTTCAAAAACAACAACTTGTTTAATTGATGTAGGTATGTTGATGATGTTGAAAGGTCATTATTTTTCTTGGTGAATTGGATCTGCTGATTCGTCGAAATAAGCTCCTCATGTTTCCTGTGCTTTTTTGTGGAGCAGTGCTTCTTCAAATCCGATAGCTTGGCGATGATCTGGATGTGACAGAAGGAACAAAAAGCTTTTGTCGTATCATCAGCAAGAATTTATCTATCTATCTCTCTATCTATCATCAGCAAAAGGTTTTATCCATGATTTAAACTTCCGATTTCTTTTTAAGTGAAAGATCCATACTTGATCTAGACTGGACTTATCGCACTAAAGTCTGGAAAATAGTTATAAAATGCAAAATTTATACCGAAAAGAACATTTAAAACGCATTTGTATGTACTGACAAAAAATATATAATTTTGCGTTCACTCAAGCCGACTGGACTGACAAAACCAAACAAAAACATTTACAGTTTCAAAATTCTATCCAAACAAAAAACCAAATAACAATACAGCATAGATCTTTGTATATCTATTTGTTGTTCCATATACAAAGGCATAGATAGCCTTTATTTTTTTGTAAATATATCCGATCTACTCGCTCACTCGCAATCACTAATATAGTGACCTTTTCCAAAATAGAAAGGAGTGCTTACCCATCACTCCCTCAGGGAGTGAAATCGTCACTCCCTACTTTTTCTTGGAGTGAAGGAGTGAACACCAATACATGCATAATCTTGTATCGTACTAGTTGTCAAATGTCAAAAGTAAACATCAAACAAACGACGCATTTTATGTCGATAAGAAGTTGGGAAAAATGTCTTGAAAAATTAAATTTGTTTATTTAAATCTTGAAGTAATTTTCTATTTGTGTTAATTTTTGTTTTGAATAATATAAAATGAGTTCCGATGAAGAAATGTTCCTTGCAGAAGAACTTCTGGAATCTTCTAGTGATCCTGATGAAGAATCTTCCTCAGAAGAAGAACATTTTTTTCACAGCTATTGTAAATGGAAAAGTGACGAGGCATAGAATTCAAAATTTTATGGATGTTGTGGACAAATATTATTATTATTATTATTACTATTATTATTATTATTATTATTATTATCTTTATTTCATTAAAAATACTTAGTATCTACATATTGCTTACAATTTTTTAGTTAATAAGTAAATGTTGACATTTATGTACATAAAGTAATTGTTTTTAATGAAATAGCTAAGTACATTCTTTTGTCAATTATGACAGTGGTGAAAGTACCCTAAAAAGTTAAAGAAAAAAAAATCAAAATTCAAAATTGTTCTATTGATGGGGAGCAATAGAATTGAGTAATAAATTAAATAAATTAACAAATTAATAACCAAGCTTAATAAGTACAAAGCAAGTGACATTTATGAATCGAATAGAGCATCAAATTGATAACAACACAAACAATAAATACTGAGATCACACATACTAAATCATTGGTTTTAATAAATCATCAATATTGGCATGACTGAATGAGAAAAGCCATTTTTTTACTTCAAATAGGAACTTTGTTTTTACTCTCTCACATCGTACCTGTTCGGGTAATTTATTAAATATACGAGGGGCAGATACAAAATAAAAATTTGAATAGTGGGTTTTCTTAACCATTGGTACAATTGCGAAATTACTAGAGTTGACTCTCAAACTATAGTTATCATGTCCTCTAGTTACAAAGTAACCACAATTCATGAAGAAAATCTTTAACACTTTGTAGCAGTAGAGGTGCCTCAGTGGTAAAAACTTAAGATCTCTAAAAAGCTCAAAACTTGGAGTTCTCCGATTGACTTTTAAAATGATTCTAATTGCATGTTTTTGTTTAATCAGTAGAGGTTCTATTTTATTAAAATGAGTACCTCCCCAACAAGTAATACCATATTCAAGCTTTGATTTAAATAAACCATTATAAACCAAATATTCGGACACAGAGGTAATATTTATTTACATTGG
Organism: Sphaerophoria rueppellii; assembly: GCA_920937365.1. NCBI lineage: Eukaryota > Metazoa > Arthropoda > Insecta > Diptera > Syrphidae > Sphaerophoria > Sphaerophoria rueppellii. Next base: position 38,624,830 of record CAKKXW010000003.1, on the reverse strand, counting down.
AGGAATTGTTTCAATATAATTTTATTTTCCAGTTTCGACAAAACTTTAGATTAAGAAGAGATGTGGCTGAAAGTCTTGTGGACAAATTCAAGATTTTAGATTAAAAATTCCAGCCAAAGTGCAACTACATGCGTTTTTGTGGTGAGAAAAAGATTTCCATAATGTTTAAATACTCATCTTTGTAAATATTTTCATATTTTGTTTTAGGTTCGCTGGAAACAAAGACTCTTATAGAGAAGTTTCTAATATTTTTAACATTTCTGTATCGTACCGAGTGTTGACAAGCGTTTTGGAGTTTTTTTTTTTAATCTCTCCAAATTATACAAAATTTCCTGAGAGTGAAGCAGAAAAGCTAATCGTTTCCCAGAAATTTCAAGAGGTAAGCGTACGATCTTTTATAGAAATATTTTCTATCATCTTCATTTCTAAAGTACTTATTTATGTGAATTCAAATGTTGTATGTTTAGATTGCTGGTTTTAAAAATGTCCTTGGATGTGTTGATGGCTGCTATATATACATAATAATAAAATCCGGTCAACATACATAAATAGGCATGATCTTCTGTCCCTCACACTCCAGGGAATATGCGATGCCGATAAAAAATTTACTGATGTGCATGTGGGTTTTCCGAGCAGAGTTCACGATGCGAGGATTTTCAAGATGTCGTTTATAAGTGAAAAACTACCGAAAGTTTGCGGAACACAGTTCCATTTACTGGGTGATGCTGCTTATCCCCTGAGAGAGTATCTCTTGACTCCTTATAAAAATTTTGGCAATATGTCGACGAAGGAAACAGTATTCAATAAAAAACTAAGTCAAACCCGAGTAAAAATTGAAAATGCATTTGGCTTGTTAAAAACAAGATTCCGGCAACTAATTAGGTTGGATTTTTTTACTGTGGAAAGAATGTGTAAATTTATTCTGGCATGTTGCGTTCTTCACAACATATGTATTGACGAGGGAGATATATGGACAGAAGACAGTCAAACAAGTTTGGACTATCCCCCTGATGTTTATGACATCACTTCTTCGAGATCCGAGCAGGAACGGGATTCGACTCTGCAACGATTAGGAAAAATAAAACGAGATGCCATAGCAGAAGCTTTTTAAGATCACGAAACTCTTTTTATTTCACATTTTTATCCAAATAATAAATAAATTAAAATTAGTTCATTGCTTATTAAACTATCACACATTTTTTTTTTAAATTAATTTTTATCTCGACGACGTGCCTCGATGAGTGCGTCAAGTCGTGCCATCTTCTCCTCATGTCGTTTTTTCTTATCTCTTCGCAACACCTCAAACCTTTCCCTTTTTCCTCCAGGAACTTCTGGGCAATTTTTTCTTGAATTGTCAATTTCTTGACAACTGCTTTTGAGCAACATGGCATTTCTGATGGTGGCGGCGTAGGACTTTCAGAGGTTGCGTTTTTTCTTTCGATTCGGTTCGGTCCTAAGCTCACATCTGGAACTAAAGAATCGTCGGCCGAAACAATTTTCGCGAATACATCAGCGAAGCCTGAATCTTGCCGGGTGGCTCCACTGGTTCTATTGTTGGCCGACGATCTTTTAAAAGTTCGCACAACCGTCTTATATCTTGAAATTATTTGAGAGAGTGTTAACTGTTTTTTAAACTTCTCTTCACACTTCAATCTCACATGTTCCCACATGTTTTTTTTTTAGTGGAAAAGCGCTTCATCGGTCCAATTTTTCTTAAATTTTCTTCGTAAAGCGACAGCATAAAGTTAGTTTGGCAGTCAGTCCATTTAAAAAAGGCTAGAGAAACATTGTTATACATGACAGTGAAAACGAAAATAAATGACAATTTGGTATACGTACTTGATATATTGCTTGACTCCAAATCTTGTGATGCTGATTCTTGTCCAAAGGATAGTAAATCTTCAGTTCCCTCTGTTATTTCTTGTTCACCTGTTGGTGGTGATTCTTGCTCCTGGAGTTCGTCTTCTGCAATATATTTTCAGACAGTAAATAAAACGTTATGGAAATCAACCAACTCACGTGAAAATTGTAGTTCTGCACCACTAGAAGGATCTAGGTTGAAGTACTCGGCAACTATTTCCAGATCCATGCAAAATTTATAGTCCTCTAAATATCAATTAATTGACTCATAAGTTTAAAATATTCAACTTAAAAATTTATTGTCATATTACGTAAATTGTGTTGTAGGAACACATTACTTCCTACAATGTGTACCTCTCCATTATCTTTCCTACAGACACTGCACTGATCCAAATTATTTTCTTTATCGAGATCCGACAACATTTTATCTTTTGAAGATAACAGGAACAACAGTAATTTGAATTTGAATTTTTGAACAGAAAAATAACTTTGTTTGAAGTTTGACAACTCACCAACACAAACAAAACTAAACGTCAAAACACTCCCTTTCAAAATGAATTCCAAAACTCTTTGACAGGGAGTGCACTTCCAAAAGTAGTTTTGGAAAAGGCCATAATAGTATCACACTCAGTTTGTTCTTCTTTCAGAAAGAAGTTCTAAAATACTAGCGTCATTTAAAATATAATTTCATAAAGTGACAAGCTCGAATGCCAGGGATGTAATATCACCGGGGACGTGATATTTGCACAAAATGGGTTTTTTGCAAAGAGTCGCTGAGTGAAACCCAAGTAGGTGAGAATTCCGATCCTACTGAATTTCTCATTCATGGGTATAGCTTAGTGCCATTATTCTTCCTCCACCATGGTCTCGCCGTTTACATTAGGAATGATGTCGCTTATCAATTCTTACCACAGTATGGACGCTGCTCCAACCCTTTTTTCAATTTTATGTGGTTCAAGTTTTCCGTAAATAAACACATCATTCACTACTGTTTTCTTTACCGAAGCCCAAATTTGGACAGAACTTCAACTTCTCGCGAATTTGACGCTCTGTCTGACTCCATCCAAAGAATTGTATCCCTGTATCCTCACACTGAAATCGTTATTACGGGCGATTTCAATGTACACAATTCTTCGTGGCTTCTCCATTCGGGCCAGACAACACCCGAAGGAATGTGTGCTGAGATCTTTGCTGAGTTTAACCACCTAACTCAGCTTGTCACCGAGCCCACTCGAATATCGGACATTAATGGCCAAGCGGAAAATACTCTCGACTTGTTTCTTACGTCTGACCCTGATAAATACACTATCAGTGTATTAACGCCTCTAGGCAGATCAGACCATAGTATTATATCTGCAAATTTCTCGTGTCAAGCTAATCCAGTTAGAGAAAGAGCTCCGAAGAGAACCGTCTGGCAATACGAGAAAGCCAACTGGGACGGTCTCAACAACTTTTTCCGGATCTTTAACTGGTCACTATGCTTCCTCGATAGTGACGTAGACTCCAGCGCAGATATGATTACTAATATGATTATTTTGGGAATGAAAACTTTTATCCCGAATAGGGTTAAAAGCATCAAACCCAAGGAAAAGTCATGGTTTGATTCAAGCTGTAAAGAGGTTATCAGGGAAAGAGAAGTAAAGTTCCGGTGTTTTAGAGCCAACCCAACTGAGGAAAACCGGAACAAGTTTAAACAAGCCAGGAAGGCCTGCAATGCCCATATTCGGCGGACCAAATTTTTACATGACCAAAAATTACGGCAAAAAATACTGCAATGTCCCAAAGGCAGTAAGAATTTTTGGTCATTTGTAAAAAATATGAAGAATTCTTCTTCTTCCTCGGTCCCTACGCTCGTTGACAATGACACTCCAGTTGTTAGCTCGCTCGCGAAAGCTAACCTTTTTGCTAGGCAGTTCGCCGCCAACTCTTCGCTGCCTGAGAGTGTCATGACTCCGCCTGCTCTTGAGCGCGTCAATGATTCCATGGGACAAATCTTCTTTCGCACTCGTGCTGTGGCGAGAGTCCTAAAGGATCTCAACATACATAAATCCGCTGGTCCGGATGGTATCCCCGCTATTATTCTGAAGAGGTGTTCTTCCACGCTGGCAAAACCCTTGCGTAAGCTTTTCCATCTATCCTATTCTTCTGGGCTCGTTCCGAGCAGTTGGAAAACAGCATTTGTCCAGCCAATCCCAAAAAAAGGCGAATCTTCTTCTCCCTCCAATTATCGTCCGATTGCACTTACGTCCCTTCTTTCTAAGGTCATGGAAACGCTGATAAACTATCAGCTTAAGAAATATCTCGAAGACCGAAAGCTTCTTAATGACCGGCAGTACGGCTTTCGCAGCAACAGGTCCACTGGTGATTTGATGGTTTATCTCACCGAACAGTGGAACAAATCTTTACATCGTTTTGGAGAAAGTAAGATTGTTGCACTTGATATTTCAAAGGCATTTGATAAAGTCTGGCATCTTGCTCTCTTATCGAAAATGCGTGCCTTCGGAATCGATGAATCCCTACTTCGTTGGATTAGAAACTTTCTTTCGAATCGTTCAATACAAGTTGTATTGGACGGATTCAAGTCTGAAACCCACAATATAAATGCTGGTGTGCCCCAGGGCTCCGTTTTGTCTCCGACCCTCTTTCTCATTTTTATTAATGATCTCTTGTCTGTTACTTCTAATCCAATAAATTGTTTCGCTGACGATAGTACCCTAAGCTTCTCATATTCGTTTCCTGATTCACATCCCTCCTCTTCGGATGTGGAACTGCAACGGCAAAATATGATAAGCTCATTAAACTCTGACTTAAACAGCATTGTTCAATGGGGAATTAAGAACCGTGTAGAGTTTAATGCTTCGAAAACTCAATGCTGTCTGGTATCGTTGAAGCGAGATATACCCCCCTGCCACTGTCCATGAGTGGCACTTGCATCAATGAGACCGAACATCTCGAGATTCTCGGTATGTGCATCACTGACCACCTCTTGTGGTCCGAGCACATACGCGATGTCGCCAAAAATGCCGCAAGATGTTTGGGTTTCTTAAGACGGTGCAAGAAATTTTTCTCCCCGTCTGATCTGGCTATTATCTATAAAACCTATATCCGTCCAAAGCTTGAGTACAATTCACATCTCTGGGCTGGTGCTCCAGCTACATACTTAAGCCTCTTGGATGGAATTCAAAAAAGAGCTGTAAGAATGATTGGTGATAGAGAGATCACTGATGCATTCACCACTTTAGACCACCGTCGTAACGTTTCGTGTCTCTCTCTGTTTTATCGTTACTTCTACGGTAAGTGCTCTAGAGAAATAGCCAGTTGCATTCCACCCCTTAAACAATTCAACCGTAATACCCGCGCTTCCAGGAATGCCCATCAGTTTACCCTCGAGCCCAACTTCGGTCGTACGCTCAAGTATAGAGAATCGTTCTTTAGCCGTACTACGCGAATGTGGAACTCTCTTCCACACTCTGTTTTCCCCGATCATTGCAATGTTCAGGAATTTAAAACCAATGTACACCGGCACCTCCTCTCTAACCCCTTCCTTCTTTCCTAAAGTACTCACTGTGTCTATGGCATAAAAAGGGTATAAAAACCCCTTGAGTGTGTGCTCATTATATAAAAAAAAAAAAGAAGAAGTAGCTAGCATTATCTAGCGACAAAAAATAATTTTTTCATACAAAGTCATCTTGTCATTGAGGCTCGCTGAATAAAAGCATATCAACCGTTTAAGAAATTTAAAAAATATGACAAACAGCGCAAAAGATTTATTACCAACAACTTATCTGTTTTTTTTTTTTTTTTTTAATTTGAAATTTTTTACCTACTTCGAAAACATTCTAACTCATGCGCCAAATGAACCGTTCAAAATCTAACCAAATTTATGCCTAAAGAGCGGATAAATCTTACTGACTTCAATGTCATTGGTTTACTCTTGATAGGAACCATAGAGAATATATAACATATAATATATAATAGGTGTGTTTTTTTGCACGCGTATATACGCTTAAAAAAATATTTGCATGCAAATGCAACAACAATAAATTTCTATATCCGCTTAGTTAGCGGCGATAATTATCCACGCTTATGAAATAAGCGGATATAAAAACAATGCTACCATATTCCGTTTTGAATGAATTTTCAACATATGTCAACAATTCATTCCAAAATTCATTCGAAATTCATTTCATTTAATAATTACCCAAGCAAGCTATGATTTTGCTGTTGTTTTATTTTAAATCAAAGGAAACCATTGGCTACTTTTGTATGTTCCATCTTCCATATCTTCGTATCTATTTCTCTATCCAGATCTCTTTTCTTCATTCTCTTGGTTTTCTTCTTTGAGCAAGAGATTTTTCTGTTCTCTGGAGAAAAAATTCCCGCTGACGTTGCTCTTCTTTCTCCTCTCGTTTACATATCATCAACTTGTGATGCCAAATTGCTAAAACAAAAAAATTGTCGTTTTTTTGCACTGTTCATTTTAAGCGTATATACGCGTGCAAAAAAACACGCCTAATATATATTCTCTATGATAGGAACGATGAACAAATTTTGGATGAAAACTTCTTCATTTCGATTCAATGGTTTTTCGGTTCCTACATCTAAGTAGCACACATCACAATTTAGCTTGATCAAAACCACTCACAAGACCGTTTCAACGTCATACAAAAATCCAGTTCTACAAACGGTTTCACAGAGATAAACTTCGAACAGATGTGATGTTTTTGTATTCCTGGTTATCCATCAATATATCTATCTACACATACACACCAGAATTCTGTTAAAGAACAGGAGCTGCTTTTCCTTCAACCAGATGGCTGACGACACAAAATATGTGTGTGTCCCACTGAGCATAATTAAATTCTGGAAGAACACGTTCTCATCCCGGTCCCAGCAATCTCGTCGCTCTTCAAACTTAAAGTAGGTCACCCCTCACCTCATGCGTCTTTTCAGTATTCAACTGAATTTATATGCTCTACTGGGGATAAGCCGTAAACCAAGAAGCACAGTCACTGTCACAGGCAGGAATTGCAAATTTGAGCAGAGTTAGCAAAAACAAAATGTGGACAAAAAAAATTGAATATCAGATCGAATATTTTCTTCTCTTCCAAAACTCGAATGAAAACACTTTCACCACAAAGGCGAACACCACCGATTTGGGTGCAGACAACCAACAACGGTGCAAAAAAAAGGCTCTATCCAATTTGGTATTTGCTAGCTTGTAGCTCGTTTTTTTTTTTTTTTTAGATCACGTCGCGTCCCACCGAACGACCAACCAACCTCCGCCAACCGACCACACATCCTGAAGAATGTCATTGACTTTGGAGCTGGAAAGAAGGTCGAACTTTCATTTGTCAATGAAGCAAACGGGCTTGTGATATTGCGAGACTTTTATTCATGTGAGTCAACTGTTGTGGTTACAGCCGCCACCACATATCGTACAGTTGAAGTTAGCTGCTGCTGGCAGATTCTTGTTGGATAAGGTTGTAGGATTAGGTTAGAGCAGGTATTTTTACTTTTCACCAGATGAAAGGGAAGGTTCTAGTTAGGGCTTTACGTTCGATGCAAAGAAAACAATCATGGGACTAGTCTTGGCGGTATAAAACAGTAAAACATTTTCGATTTTACTTGGAGGAGCAAATTACTGGGTAGAATTAATCTTGTTGTAGGTTATGTCTGCATGCTTGATAGTTTAAGGACTGCATTTATGAAGGAATTTCAGCTTCGGGCATTTCACTTTCTCCAACATTAAGTAACTCATGAAACAGGACTGTAGTGTTTGCGGGAAAAAGGGAAACTGGGAAAGATTATAATTTGTGAGTATAGGAAATTAAACGGAAGTTACAGGAAGAGAATTGATAAGATTTTCTATAATATCCGTATAAGAACATGTTTAAAAAGGGGAAAGCGGATGTTATTTGTTTAAACTTAGTGCGGATCTACGGTTCGCATTATTCAACAGAATTTTAATAGTCTCGTTTCGCATTTGTATAACCTTACGATATGAAATACAGTTTTTTTTTTTAAGTTTTGGTTCTATTCTCCTATCATGCGTGCAGAAAATTTAAGGAGAGAAGCAATAATAAATTCTCCGCTGATAGATGATGTAGGTTCGTACCGAGTAGCACAGACGGGTTTAAATTTGGTATTTACAACTCCAATAAAACAATCAAGTTGTTGCCCATTTATTACAGCAACGCAATTTAGAACAATATTGTAACCCAAATAGCCGCGTTTCCCCTCTCGATTTGCAACAAGTAGGTTGTAAATAAGTTTCAAAGAGGTTAAACTTTGTTATTTCTTAGTTTCATAAATGTTGTTTTAACTACATAATGTTACACGTAACTTAACATTACATTTGTGCAACTTTAATTGAACAGGCAGATAAGTTCTACTAATGTTGCAAAAATATGAGTATAACTTTAACTATTTTGGTGTACCTACTTTGTTATAGTTTAATGAGAAAGAATGTTTCAGAAAACATTGTAAAAGTTTCTGTTAAGTTATTAATCAATTTCATTTAAAGTGTATAATGCCTTTTTATGTTACAAAGAAGATAAACTTCAAAGCCTTGAATAAGATTAATATATCTATTATAGTGATTGAAAATGCGAGTTTCAATCATTTATGAACGTAAAATTTTAATGCAAGACTATTTTTGTCATAAATGTTGATGTTCTACTTCTAGAAAACTTACGCGCCACCCAAAAAATTAAAATTGGGCGAAAAATAGAAAAATAGAAAAAATTGATGATTGTATTGAGGCTTTGAAGTTGCAAAAATATTAATGAATTATGTTAGGAAACGGATCTTTCATCCATTTTCATTGATTTTCACAATAGAAAAAGTGAAACCAATTCGAAAACTTATTTTTAAAATGTAGCATATCAGATCAAATTCCCATAATAGGTCATTAGATTGTGAACAAAATGGCACTTGTTGCAGGTAACATCAATAAAACATTGTTTATTGATATTATAACTTTTTTGTACTTACAACAAAGATACAACAAAGTAAAAACGTCAGGAAATAAGATCCTCATTGTAACTTATTTACGTTGTTTATAAAACAAAGATGAATTGATTTTTCTTACCATCGTTTCTAATTAGTTTTTGAAACTTAAATCTCGAAGTTATAATAACCTTGTTTTTTCTGGCGGGAAGAAAATAAAACAAAAACTAGGATTAAACCTTGATCTATGATCATCAGGGTTGCCGCAGTCCACTTTTGGTTTAAATATTTGAAAACAAAAATGTTATAAAAGAAATCACGTAAATGTAAAAAAAACACGTTTCTCATTTTATATCAAATCCTGTATACCTATATAAAGGCAAAGGTCTTCTGTTAAGAGAGGTTAAAAAAACCTCAAAAAGGTCATACTGTTTGCCTTTGTTTGTTTGTCAAAACATATAACATATAATGTAAAGTTTGAACAAAAATTTAACGAACGTTGCTTAAGTAGGTACGTTATGGTTTGCTCATAGGGTTTATTCGCTGATTCACTTCAGAGTGCTTGCATGAACAAAATTGCATTATAATTCAGGCTTTAACCAAACTTCTAGTTTTAATACTCATCAATTTTGACAGTACGGTTTAACGTGACATTTTTCAAATCAAATCAATGAACGCGATAAATGACTGCAATTAAAATGATTACGACCTCTTAAAAAACACAATGAAAAACGCCAATCAAATCTACGAATTTTTGTATGGCTTGTTATGTTCTTAAATCTAGCGGCAACTCTGACATGTGAGGTCAGTCTCTTCAGTTTATTTGAAAAAAATAATTGTTTTTTGTTAAATTTGTATGATCGATTTATTGGACTTAATAATAACATAACATTAATCTTATTATAACATAACAACTCTGAAACCTTTAACGACAACGCTACGCTTTGCGCCGACGTTATTGTAACAAAGTTCCAGCTAAAATACAACTTTACAGTTTTAGAAACTCAACTATAACATCTCTTGAATCTTAAGAAATGTTGTAGTTTTGTTTCAAACACAAGCCAAATGTTTTTGTTTTCAATACTAGTACCTTGGTTACATATTTGTTTTAATATTGTAATAATCTTTGTTTCATGTTAACAAATTAGAAACCCAAATATAACAAAATCTCCAAAAATAAAAATGTCAGTTTTATATCAGTTATGTTTCAGTTATATTTTAACTCTGTTTCAACTATGTTTATTGAAACTTTTAGGTTTATATATTCGTTTTTTACATAACACATTTAAATTTTTATATTTGTTTTGATGTTGTTAATTGCAACAAAGGTATATGTCACAAATTAAATTTAATAAAAAGGAAAAAAATATACAGAGGGGATTAATGCATACTCGTCTAAATAAGGTCATTCACTATTTAAAATATGGCTTTTTTAGTTACATATTTTATACATAATTATGTTGGGTAAGTTATAACTTTTTTCGAGGAACAATTGAACAACTGAAATATAACTGAAAATGTTGCAGATTACTTCAACAAAACACACAATAAAACAAAATTCTTGTTATAAATCGAATTCTGTGCTACTCGGTATGTAAAAGACTTTAAATTGGTTTGGAGAAGCCTTTAGCGACAGGCTTTACTATATCAATAGCCTATTCTGTTGTGTGCATTTAGGAGTTGTGATGGTAACCAAGATTTATAGCTGAGGTTTGCTGAGGAAACTCCATGTTTTTTTTTTTAAATATAATACCGAAATTAAACTTGTGATTGTTTTCTTATCCAATCGTAATTTTCTATATAAATTTTATAGATCAATAACAAGCAAACCGTACGGATGCTCGTGTGTGTTTCTTCCTTCTGCTGGGACATAATTAGCTCGTTGTTCGTTGTCTTCCTCGGATATTGGTACGGTATACTTTTTAGCAACTGGTTTTTATCGCCTGATGCGGGTAATCACCGTTAAAACGGGTAGTCGCTGTAAAAGAAACGGGTCAATCTCTCTAAAAAGGGGTTAATCGCCAGTTCGCCACTTAACGTGGGTAACCGCTATCGAAACCGTAATAATCGCCACTGAACGGGTAATCGCTGTATAAGTGAGTAATTATACCCAATGACGTGGGTAATCACGGTCGAAACCGGTACCGGGACTGTTTAATCAGTATTACTGGTATTGTTCTCTGCCAACGTTGTTCGTCGAAAGATCACCACAAAGAATTAATTAATATTGACCACTTGGTTTTCTTTTCGAAAAATAATTGTATTTATTACACTTTCAATAATTTTATAAAGGAAAAATAAGTGACGCCGAGATGCGGCGGAAAAGTAAAAAAAATTAATTTTGGAAAGAGTGCCAATAGTAGTGGCCTCTGTGAAAAGTTGATGAAGAATGAGAAATAGAAAAATCGGCGTGCCTAAGATGGCTGCCGAAAAAGGTTTTGTTTCCTCTATTTCCGACAGCCACCTTAGGGTGCGTTCCGAAAGGTCGGTTTTAAAAGGGGTTTACATGGGTGGAGTAAGTGTCGCTTCGAAACTTACTCAACCACTAGATTGGCGTAAACATTACCGCCCCCCTTGGCGTAGTACGCCAACTTAAATATAACTTAAAATATCTTAGGGCTACAAGAATCGAGAATTCAGTGCATGAATAAAAGGAAAAAACACATTTTTTTTTTAAAGTTAAACATATTGATGACCGTTAACTAGAAATAAATAAATACTCAAGCGTGGAAAATAGTTTGAATTGAATTTTGTCGGGTGGCAGGAAAATAATTTCTTAAGTATTTGGTAAAACGCATAATTTAACGATGGGACGCGTGATGTCACCATGTTGCGTCTTCACGGTTGCGACTCTTACCCTTCCATCACTTCCTGGGCACACCTTAACAACGCGGCCAAGACACCATTCGGTACAGGGAATATTCTCCTGTTTAACAACCACAAGATCATTAACATTTACGTTCTCTTTGGGAAACTGCCATTTGTAACGCTTTTGCAATTCGGTTAAATATTCATTTTTCCATCTTTGACAGAATTGTTGTTGAAGACACTTTAATTTTTCCCAACGATTAATAATGGAGAGGGGAGATTCCTTACAGTAAGGTTCCGGAAACGTAATTAACGGACTACCACGGAGGAAGTGTCCGGGAGTCAAAGCTAAAGGATCGGCTGGATCATTAGACATCGGTGAAATAGGGCGCGAATTGAGACATGCTTCGATGCGAGTTAAAATCGTAGTGAACTCTTCAAATGTAAATTTTCTAGTATCGCCAAGCTTCCGCAGATGGAGTTTGAGGCTCTTCACTCCTGCCTCCCAAAGGCCTCCCATGTGCGGAGCACCAGGTGGGATAAAATTCCACTCAAAACCTTCTACACTGTACCGCAAACGGGTTTCTTCGGAGCAGGAAGATAAAAACGTTTTAAACTCTCGGCGCAATGCCGCGTCTGCACCAATGAAGTTAGTCCCGTGGTCGGAGAACATGGTCTTAGGTAATCCTCGGCGAGCTACAAATCGTGCGAAAGCTGCGAGGAACACTTGGGAAGAAAGATCGCTGGCTGCTTCAAGGTGAATAGCCTTGGTAGCGAAACAGACAAATACACAAGCATAACCCTTGGTTATGCGACAACTTCGTCCTAAATAACTCTTAATAGAAAACGGGCCGGCAAAATCGACGCCGGTAAAGGTAAAAGGTGGTGAAAAGGAACATCTCTCGGTGGGAAGAGCCGCCATAAGTTGTGAACGAAGTTGTTTTTTGTGAATGATACAGATTTTGCATTGACGAATACAAGATTTAATCAAATTTTTTAATTTCGGTATCCAATACATGCGCCTGACGACCGACAACATTAGGGCATTACCTCCATGTAGTGTCAACTGGTGAATGAAAAGTACTAAAAGCTTCGCTAGCTGAGAAGAATAAGGAATTATGATGGGGTTCTTTTCACTATATGAGAGATCAGAGTTTGACAGCCTACCATTCATTCGGAGCAATGAGTTTTCGTCGAGAAAAGGATTGAGAGGTAATATCGTACTTTTACGCGGTAGAGGCTTCGCGCTGAACAAAGCTGAATATTCACGAGGATAATGAGCTTGTTGGCTTAGTAAAATTAAACGATTTCTTACAAAATTGATTTCTTGTTGAGTTACTGTAAGATGCTTTCGATGGAAGATTTTAAGACTCGGATTGGATTGAGCATTGTAGCAAAAACGGAACACATAACTTAGGACACGCAGAGCTCGTGGCAGTGAAGAAAAACGTTCTAAAACATCTGTAAAGATAACCTGTCCCGTGAAGCAGGGAACGGCTTTTGTCTCCAGATGATCGAGAGGAGGTTGACCGGGAGTGGAACTAGGCCAAAGATTTTCTGGCTCCCGAAGCCAATTAGGCCCATGCCACCAAAGAGGGTTGGTTTCAAGTTCCTTGGGAGTCAATCCTCGCGTTGCCAAGTCTGCAGGATTATCGCTGGACTTGACATGATTCCAGTTAGCGTTTCCTACGTTGCTTATTATTTCACTAGTACGATTAGCTACGAATGTTTTCCAAGTGCTAGGATGCTTGTGGAGCCATGCTAGCACTATGGAAGAGTCGGTCCACAAATAGGTCTGATGCAAGATAGACTGATCCGGAGTAAGACGAGCGGTAACGAGTTTGGATAATAACACCGCGCCACAAAGTTCAAGACGTGGCAAGGAAACGGGCTTGATTGGGGCTACTTTAGACTTAGCGCATATTAAATGTGAACTTATCAAACCTTCTGGTGACTCTACCCTCAAGTATAGAGCTGCAGCGTATGCTTTTTCGGAGGAATCACAAAACCCGTGGAATTGGCACAGATACAAGGGTGAATATTGTAACCATCTAGGAATTTTCAGGCGTTGTATATCGGGAAGTTCAGTAACGAACGCTTCCCATATTTGGGATGTGTCAGCTTCGACTATACTATCCCAGGGAGTAGCTTCAATCCAAATACGTTGCATCAACATCTTCGCTTTGATCACGACGGGTGCCAACCATCCGGCTGGGTCAAATAATTGAGCAATTTGAGAAAAGATTTCTCTTTTACTAGGTGTTGATGACCGTTTGAGAGTGGGAGCCGTGAAATAAAAAACATCATCCCTCGCATTCCACCGAACCCCGAGTGTTTTTGTGGTACTTCCCTTATCTAATACCAGAAAATTTTCGTTTAATACGTGATTTGTAGGAAGATGAGTCAATAAGTCGGTAGAGTTAGACGTCCATTTCCGGAGAGGAAAGCCTCCAGAATTGAGCAAATCTATAAGTTCGAGTTGTGCTTGTTTAGCAGTTATGAGGTCATGGGCCCCAGAAAGAATGTCATCCACATAACACTCGTTCTTTAGAATTTTTGATGCCAGAGGGAAACTATCTTGTTTGTCCTGGGCGAGCTGTAGAAGCGTTCTAATAGCTAGAAATGGGGCGCAATTGACACCGAATGTTACTGTCAATAATTCATAGTCATTCACCTCGGTTGAAGATGGGAACCGAATAAGGAGTCTTTGAAACGCGGTATCCTCCGGATGAACAGCGATTTGTCGATACATTTTTTCTATATCGGCATTGAAGACAAATTTATAAAATCGCCATCGAATGATCAAAGACGTTAAATCACTTTGTAATACGGGACCAGTATGCAGTAGATCGTTCAGGCTAAGACCATTAGAGGATGCACTGGATGCATTAAAAACTACCCGAACTTTCGTAGTGGAACTTTCCGGTTTTACTACTGCATGATGAGGCAGATAGAAGGAAGCTCCTTCATTGGATTCTTGGCTATTTATCCTACGCATATGTCCGAGTTTCAAGTATTCAGAGAGCACATCGAAATATTGTCTATATAATTCTGGCTTTCGAGTGAGGGCGCTTTCATTTCGCAGGAATTGTCTGAGCGCGATGTTGCGAGAATTACCCAACGATGGCTTTGATTTGAACGGTAAACGTACCACATATTGACCATTTGAATTTTGAAATGTCGTTTTGGAGTACAAGTCTTCGCAATACTGATCTTCAGCAGATAAGATTGGCGGAGTGCTAAAAACTTCTTCCAACTCCCAGAATTTTCTTATCTGATCATCTAAGGAATCTTTCTCATAAGAGATGAAAGTGCTAAAAGCGTTAACCGTTTTTGGAAGCGGACCGGAGAGGACCCATCCAAATATCGTACTCTGTGCTACTAAGGATTCACATACCCTTTGCAATCCATTCCGGATGATATCTGGGTATAAATCCGCTCCGATGAGTAGATCGATTTGAGCGGATGAGTTGAAAGTGGGATCTGCGAGTTGGAGGCCTCTTAATTCGGAAGGATCAATTTTTGCGAAAGACGAAGATGGTAACTCATTAGTTAATTTCTTTAAGACAATAGCGTTGGCCGCTATTGGAACAGTGGGATTCTCAGAATCATAAAGAGAAAAGCGACATAATTTTTTAGAGGACGCGGCATGCGTGGCATTGACGCTGGAAATTTCGATATTGATCGGTATTGTCTGTAAATTGAGACGTCGTTGGACTGATTCTAAAATAAAAGATACCTCGGATCCGGGATCGATCAAGGCACGGACTAAATGATGTGAGTCGTTCCCAATGATGCTCACTAAAGCAGTGGCGAGCAACACCCTTTTGTCGGAGGACGCAAAATGCGTGTTTCCTGTTGTCGAGGGCACAAACGGTTGAGAAGTGGACTGTAGTTGCGATGAAGAAGGATTGTTCGACATAGAAGTTGCTCTGGTATTTGAGGAATTGGATTGCTTGGTGAGCGCTGGTTGGGATCCTCGAGAATTTAAAAAATGTAATAAAGTATGGTGGCGCTTGTTGCATGTGGAACAAGAATAGTTGCTGGGGCAAGATGAAGCCGAATGTTTGCTAGATAAACAATTGACACATAAGTGATGTCTTCTCACTAGATCGTATCTAGCTGTCGGATCTTGTGAGAGAAATTGAGGACATTTGTTTATCAGGTGATGGCCTGAGCATAGCTGGCATACAAACTCTTGAGGTTTGGAATGGTAGGTACTCACTCGGCGCGTTGTTTGTCTTGGAGGTCTCTGAGACTTGGTAATATTAGGTACACTTGGCGATGTCACATCCGCTATAGTCTCGAGTACTTGAAAACGTGAAGTTAAAAATTTATCCAATTGATTCCATGTGGGGATGGCAGTTGGGTCCTCTAAGGACTGTTCCCATAAGAAGAGCGTATTGGAGGGTAACCGGTTAGAACATATATAAACCAGGATTGGATCCCACCCAGAAACTCGGATACCTTGGGCCTGAAGTGCCGCTACGCTATCATTTATGTGGCGTTGAAGATTTTTTATAGATTTCCCCGAATCAACGGAACACGGAGGTAAGTTAAGGAGGTTTTTGACCTGATTATTGACAATGATGCGTCTATTTTCATAAGTAGAGCGTAATGACTCCCATGCCAACTTAAAACTGGAGTTAACTAAAGGAAACTTGACTACTATATTGAATGCGTCACCGGTTGTTTTGGATCTGAGATGGAAAAGCTTTTCAACTTCCCCGAGGCGAGGATGCCGAATATAGATCGCTTCAAACATATCTCTAAAGGAAGGCCACTTTAGATAATCACCGCTAAAGGTTTCCGTGTCACAAAATGGGAGCTTCACCCCGAATAGACTAGGGCTTTCATTATCGCTCTTATTGGCTAATGATGTTGGTTTACCAGGAGAGGACCCTGATTCGGATATAGTTAGAAGACGGTCTTCTTGTTCGATTATAAGAACGAGGCACTGTAAATAGGTATCCTTTGAGGATTTATACTTTTCCTCTATGGTGGCCGGTTCGAAGTCGTCCTGTAAAGACAATTCTCGGACGCAAACCATATACCTCTCCTTAACTTCCGACCATAAATCTTTTAATTCTGTTTTGTGTGCTCTTAAGTCCCCAATCTTTAAGCTAGTCTCAGGAAGCTCCCGGAAAGACGCAGTGAATTTGACGAGCTGGTCCGCTGAGTGAATGAAATCAATTAACTCACTCATGTCGGAGGTCTTAGGACTCAAATATACAAATGAGACGATTCGATTACCACTGTGCAAAGAAGAATGGCGACAAGTGAATGAAAGATCCGAAGAATCGAAAAAATTGAAAAAAGACTTGACTTATAAAAAGTGCCCACTATACGACTGCGCAAATATGCTACAAGTGCATAAAAGATCCGAAGAATCGAAAAAAAAATGATTTGACTTATAAAAAAGTACCAACTATACCACTGTGCAAATAAGAATTGCAGCAAGTGATTGACAGATCTGAAAACTCGAGAAAAATTGCAAAAGGAATGAATGGTTTGACTTACAAAAAAAAATGCCAACTATACCACTGTCACTGTGCAAATAAGAATTGCGACAAGTGAAGAAAAATCTGAAGAATCGAAAAAATTATTTGACTTATAAAAAGTGCCAACTATACCACTGTGCAAATAAGAATTGCGACAAGTGAAGGAAAATCTGAAGAATCGAAAAAATTATTTGACTTATAAAAAGTGCCAACGATACCACTGTGCAAATAAGAATTGCGACAAGTGAAGGAAAAATCTGAAGAATCGAAAAAATGATTTGACTTATAAAAAGTGCCAACTATACCACTTTGCAAATAAGAATTGCGACAAGCGATGGAAAGATCTGAAGAATCGAAAAAATGATTTGACTTATAAAAAGTGCCAACTATACCACTGTGCAAATAAGAATTGCGACAAGTGAAGGAAAAATCTGAAGAATCGAAAAAATTATTTGACTTATAAAAAGTGCCAACTATACCACTGTGCAAATAAGAATTGCGACAAGTGAAGGAAAAATCTGAAGAATCGAAAAAATTATTTGACTTATAAAAAGTGCCAACTATACCACTGTGCAAATAAGAATTGCGACAAGTGAAGGAAAAATCTGAAGAATCGAAAAAATGATTTGACTTATAAAAAGTGCCAACTATACCACTTTGCAAATAAGAATTGCGACAAGTGATGGAAAGATCTGAAGAATCGAAAAAATGATTTGACTTATAAAAAGTGCCAACTATACCACTGTGCAAATAAGAATTGCGACAAGTGATGGAAAAATCTGAAGAATCGAAAAAAATTATTTGACTTATAAAAAGTGCCAACTATACCACTGTGCAAATAAGAATTGCGACAAGTGATCAAAATGATTTAAAGAATCGCAAAAAATGGAAAAAGGAAAATTATTTGTCTTATAAAAAATGTCAACTAAACCACTGTGCAAATAAGAATTGCGACAAGTGATCAAAATGATTTAAAGAATCGCAAAAAATGGAAATAGGAAAATTATTTGTCTTATAAAAAATGTCAACTAAACCACTGTGCAAATAAGAATTGCGACAAGTGATCAAAATGATTTAAAGAATCGCAAAAAATGGAAAAAGGAAAATTATTTGTCTTATAAAAAATGTCAACTAAACCACTGTGCAAATAAGAATTGCGACAAGTGATCAAAATGATTTAAAGAATCGCAAAAAATGGAAGTAGGAAAATTATTTGTCTTATAAAAAATGTCAACTAAACCACTGTGCAAATAAGAATTGCGACAAGTGATCAAAGATTTGAAGAATCGAAAAAGTTATTTGACTTATAAAAAGTGCCAACTATACCACTGTGCAAATAAGAATTGCTACAAGTGATCAAAGATTTGAAGAATCGAAAAAGTACACCACCGGATGGTTAATGGAAGGGTAGAAACTGTTTGCGTGAACAATCACACCAGCCAATGATCATATATATTTAACTACTTGCTTGAGGATTTATTTGTTTATAGATTATAAGTAGATACAATGAGAAAAAAAACTAAAAAGCACTGAATTGACGATACCTGGTTTTATGTTGTTGTCGTTGAATCCGGGCTGCTGGTATATGGCTTCGTATTTTGTATGGTGGTGGATGATGTTCACTGGTGGTGGTTGATGCTGTTTTGTCCCTTGCAGGTTGTAGATTAATATGACTTTTGGCCGCTGCTACGTTGTTGAGCGAGAATTGGTGTTCGATCAAATACGTGAAACACGTACCACAAGGGTTTTTGACTCGGGCAAGAGGCCAATAATAGGACGGTTCCTCTGTGCGACCGCGTGGTGTGACGACGACGATGAAGAGCAGGATTCGGAACTGCGAAGTGCGAAACACCGCTGTCTTGACTGGGCAGGAGGATGATAATAGGACGGTTCCTCTGTGCGACCGCGTGGTGTGACGACGACGATGAAGAGCAGGATTCGGAACTGCGAACTTGGGCAAGAGGCCAATAACAGGACGGTTCCTCTGTGCGACCGCGTGGTGTGACGACGACGATGAAGAGCAGGATTCGGAACTGCGAACTTGGGCAAGAGGACGATGGACTCCAGGACGATTCCTCTGTGCACGTTTCCGATGATGACGACGACGATGTAGGAGCTGCACGAAGATCTGGCTCGTTTGGACCAAATGTTTCTGCCAACGTTGTTCGTCGAAAGATCACCACAAAGAATTAATTAATATTGACCACTTGGTTTTCTTTTCGAAAAATAATTGTATTTATTACACTTTCAATAATTTTATAAAAGAAAAATAAGTGACGCCGAGATGCGGCGGAAAAGTAAGAAAAAATTGATTTTGGAAAGAGTGCCAATAGTAGTGGCCTCTGTGAAAAGTTGATGAAGAATGAGAAATAGAAAAATCGGCGTGCCTAAGATGGCTGCCGAAAAAGGTTTTGTTTCCTCTATTTCCGACAGCCACCTTAGGGTGCGTTCCGAAAGGTCGGTTTTAAAAGGGGTTTACATGGGTGGAGTAAGTGTCGCTTCGAAACTTACTCAACCACTAGTTGGCGTTAAACAGGTATTTATAACTCACCTCGTTCCTTGATGGCTAGCGACAAACTGAATATTTCACAAGAAGCTCCTTAGCACTGGTGGGTGGAAGTATTTGTTATACTTACTCCTCGGCCGTCGAAGTTAGACTGAGGAGTTCTTTATTTGTTCTCTTGTATTTATACAAACACTTTGCCCCCGAGTTCTCATTTTGCTTTTTGTTATTTCATTTGGCTCTACCTTGTCAACCTTTTGCTTAAAACCAAATATGAACTATTCGTAGGTTGAAATTAGAAATTACACTGCAAATCACTCTTTCTTTTCTCCCCTTTTATTCACCTGGGTTTCGGCTCTGTTGAGTGCCAGTCTGCCAGTTAGAACCTTTTAACTGTTCGATTTACCAGAGTTTCACATTTATGTGTTTAGTGCCACCAGAGGTCTTAAAGATGTTGATCTACCAGAGTTTCGACCTGATGTGTTGAGTGCAACCGGGGACCTTGATTGATCCTATTAATCTATCACGGCTGCAGACTTCTCTGTTATGTAGCTTTCACTAGCTATGTTTAGTGCCACAGGGGACCTTGATTCTGTTGCGCTAATAAAGCGTTAGCCTTCTATGTTGAGTGCTTCCAGGCGCTATCTGCTGATCCTCCAGAAGACAGGCCTGTTGTATTGAGTGTCATCAGAGCCCTTGTATTGAGCGGTAACAAGGATCTTGTGAAAGGGCTTAAGCTTGATGTTTTGTGTTTTACTGCTAGTCTTGTACCCTTGTTGATTTATCATAGCTTTACACCTTGAACTGCTATGCTGAGTGCAATGTTCAAGTAAGAATACATCCGTCAAGAATTTACATTAAAAAACATTATGACGAATTGATTCATCGTTTTCAGCAGCTTGGTGTATTTCACAGGATGATCTCATATCTATAGCAATCACAATTAAACTTGTGCTAGTTATTAAGCCGGCTGAGTTCAATTTCGTAGGTTACCTGAGTCGCGGTCTGCCTCTATATTTATGTCCTTTGTTAAAGGTATCGAAGGGTTTCCAGGCTGGACAATGAGTGTCCATCCGCTTTATATGACCTAGCCATCTGGATAGCTGGAGCTTGACTTTTCTGGCTAGGTCCGTACGGTTGTACAACGCATAAAGCTCGCTGTTAAATCTCCTTCACCACTTTTAATCATTTTCAATATCCATGCTTCTGCACCATTTAGCAGGACTGGAATGATGAGGGTGATGTATTATTTTACCTTATTTCATAGGGAGAGCCTTCACCACTCAATAGTTTTTTTTAGCCCGAAGAAACAGCGATTAGCAGGCCTCTAATCTCAGCGCTGGTGCTAGAAGCGGGAGTAGTCAAACTCCTATTCTACCTTGAAGTTATATGCGTCTATTTTGATGTTTTACCCGAGCCGTCAGTGTTGGGTGCCTTTCTCCAAGACAGCATATGCTATGCATAGGTACTTCATTTTACCCTCATATAGCGCTAAATACATTTTTGATGCTTCTCCTCAATTTTCACAAAGCGCCAGCTTTGTTCCTCCCATTCTGCCAATATCATATCATCATTGCATGCGAGAAGTTAAACAGACTTTTGGAAGAGCTGGTACTCTGGTGTTGACGCGGGATTTTTGCACTTCTCTTTTCAAGCACGGTTTTTAAGAAATCACATGACAGTGCATCACCTTGTCTCAATCCTTTTTTAACATCAAATGTTTCCGTAAGCTCGTTGCAACTCTTGAATAAAAGAACGTGAACTCACCAATATCATTTTGCTAAAGCGAGCGATCTTGGCCGGGAAGCCAAGTGTTTGTCTCTATAGAAGCAGTCATACGCGGCTTTAAAATCGATGTCGATTTGTAGCTCTTTGGTTTTTTCCAGGATCTGCCGCAAAGTGAAGCCACATTAATAAGGACCAATCGGATTGTCGAGGATAGATTTCAGAGGTTTAGGTACATATTTTGGCAGAGGGAAGTTAAAAGCGATGTTAGGTTAGGTTAGTTAGGCCATTGTGATACCACATGAATCTAAGAATGCCTTTCTTCGAAAGCTCATTGAAACCAAGAAAATACGCCCAGTCGCGCAGCGTGTCTTCCAATTAGACAGTGTCCCGGTAATGACACCAAGCACTCTGCTTAGAGATATCAGGCATCTAGATCTCCTTAATTAGGCCAAATGTTTTTCGTTGCCTGACAGGTGGTTATGTTATTCCACCTGATGTAAGTCCTCTTAATAGCATCTTGTTGTAGCAAAAGTTTACTTGTTGCAATTGGTATACCAACATTAGCCATTTGTGGTTTAATGTTGTACCATGTTTGGCGAGTTTGTCGTCTTGCAGTTTCCTGAAATGTCTCTGCCATCTCCATTAGAGACGATCAACAGTTTTGGACCGTAATCGAGTTTGTAGAGACAGAGTCCAGGGATTTTATAGCTGCTTGACTATCTAAGAAAATCCGGATATCAGATGTGGATACCAGGTTTTATCTGAGCCAGGATAGGACCTCCTTAATCGCCAAGAGTTCTGCCTTAAACACGCTACAATGATTTGAAAGGCTGATGAGAGATTTAGTTTAAGTCGTTCGGAGTACACACCTCCACCAACCCCATCACTAGTTTTCGATCCATCTGTATAGAAGTGGATTGCCTCGTCTTCCCAGAAGGATCGGAAGAGATAGAAGTTTGAAAGTTTCTATCGAACTGTAGTTGAGGAATGGTGTAGTCTGTGTGCTTTAGAATTGATTCTTAATAATAAAGAATAACAGAGTGGCCAATGTTATTGTTAGTCCACTGTGAAGAGGCATACAGGCGAATAGCAGAATTGGCAGCTATTTGTTTGCTGATTATATCCAGAGGTGTTAGATAGAGTAGGGTGTCTAGTGCCGCAAATGGGGTCGTACGAAGTGATCCGCTTATACTTAGGCAAGCTGAGCGTTGGACTTTACTAAGCTTATCGCAGTTCATTCATACGTCCAAGGCAGACCACCATAAAGAAGAATCGGTCTGATTCCCGATGTGTATAGCCAGTGAGTGATTCTGGGTAGCAGACCCCATTTGCTACCAATGTCTTTCTTGCAGGTGAAAAGAGCTACCATAGATTTTCTTATTATTTCGTGTATTTTGCTCTTCCAATTCAGTTTTCTGTCTTAGATAACACCCAGATATTTAGTTTCCTCTGAAAACTGTAATTGGACACCGTTTATAGAAGGAGGGTCGATGTGCGGAATTTTATATTTCCTAGTGAGTAGGACCAAATTGGTTTTGTGTGGGTTAACGCCTAAGCCACACCGATTTGCCCAAAGTGATAGCTTATTTAGAGCGTTTTGTAAGAGTTCTTTTAAGGTATTTAGATGCTTCCCTGAAACAGCTATAGCAACGTCATCAACATAGGTTATCACTCTGAAGCCCTCTCTATCCAGAAAGGTAAGAATTTCGTTAACTACCAGATTTCAGAGTAGAGGGGAGAGAACACCGCCTTGTGGCGTACCTCTCCATATTTAGAGTTGACAGTGCAGATGTGATTGCAGATGTGTCCACGTTGTAAAAAGCGCCTTCAATATCAAGGAATGCAACCATAGTATACTCTTTATGATGGAGGGAGTATTCGATAGTGCGTACTAAAGCGTGTAGCGCCGTTTCAACCGATTTTCCCTTACAGTAGGCATGTTGAGACTTAAACATGAGTCTTGTATCAATGTTTGCCCTGACGTTTATATACTGTATATCTATCAATCTTTCTAATGTCTTAAGAAGGAACGATGATAGGCTTATGGGTCTGAGATCTTTAGGGTTAACTTTCGAGCATTTTCCCGCCTTGGGTATGAAAACAACTTTCACTTCTCTCCATTCTGAGGGAATATGGACCAGATGAAGGCAGCTATTGAACAATACCTCAAGGATTGGTGTTATTATATCTGAGGCTTCTTGAAGTTCAGTTGGAATAATGCCGTCTGGTCCTGCCGATTTGTACGGTTTGAATGTGTTGATAGCCCATCGCAGTTTATATCTTTTGTTAAGACTTTGTGGAAATGTTGTAGTAGTAATTGAGTGCAACTGATTGTTACAGATTACATTTTGAGAGCTACCAGGAAAGTGAGTGTCTAGTAGCAAGTTAAGCGATGTTAAGGAGGCTTATTCCTATGCAGTTAGAGAATCTCTTCTTATGCATGAGCGGGCAAACAATGCTGAGGTATATATATATATCTTATAGATGATGAATGTTCCCATCTAGATTGTCGGCTGCTGCTTTGAACAGCTCAGCAGCTAGACCATCTGCTCCAGCGCTAGCAGCTTTGTTGGATTTCAGCCGTGGTATTGCCGTTTTCAATTCGTCTAGGTTGGGTTCACGGAATTTGTTGACTATTAATCGCTCCTGCTTGACTTTGAGATTCTGTTCATCGTCACCGTTCTATAGTCTACAGAAATGGTTTTTCCAAATTCCCAGCATCGACTTATTCTACTATGATCTTCCTTTGCTCATCTCTGCAGACATCGGTGCTTGCTCGGTGACCTTGAACCAGCTGTTTTTACCTCCGAACTTCATTCCTGCTCTTACATCTCTCAACATACTCGATCTGGCGATTCTTGTGCTCCCCCTCTTTCTCTTGAGAAGCCAGCGTTAGCGTTCCTCTTTCGTTTTTTACTTGTAGAGCTCACGAGCAGCTCTATAATCCTTCTATGCAGCCTGATTTGTATATTGGTTGACAGTTGAATAATCGGGAAATCACCATATTCCTTTATGGATGTTGTGATGTTGGAGCCACGTGCTTGCTACCACAACATTTCGCCCAACAGCAAAATCAATCAGCATTGTTCATACGTTTTCTTAAGGAGCTCGTACATTTGTCTTTGGTGTACCTACTCGTTTTTCTCTTTTGCAGCGTAAAGTGCGAATATTAGGCTAATATTGGCGAATGTAGCCTTGATTCGGATTGTAGTGTTGCGTTCGCTTACACATTTGAAGCTCTAGACTTTTTCCTGGAGTTTGCTTCCAACGAGGAATCCGCATCCAAAAAGCCGTTTTTTTTTTGGGTTTGGGTAATTACCATTGTAAATGTCCTAGTTTGTCATCATCCTTCTTCATTCTTAGTGAATGGGCTCCAAGAAAACTCAACGAAAATACGCTTTTTTATCTTGAAGTTTTTTTCAATGATGAAACTTGTTTCTCTCTATTAATATATGTAGTTGTAAAACGAAATTTTCGTTTTTTTCCTGTTAACTGTTTCCATTAGTTCAATTGCCTAATCTTGATAAGCACTTGTTTCAAAAAGATGGCGCTCAAAACCTCACTGCATGTGGTGAATCAACCTTAAAGTTAACGGATTAAAGGATGAGATTTATGAGCAGCGCAGCAATCTTATAAAGCATCGCTTTTCAGATTGGAGAAACTAATAAATTCGTCTTTTGAGCTTATCAAATTACATCACCTCTCACTTTCATATATTTTAAGATATATGAATAGTCACCCTGGCACTTTATTCCAAAACAGGTAATTACATAACCTTTAACATGTTGTTCGTTCCATATTTTACTTTTACATAACCCTGACAGTGATTATCGCGAAAAATTAAGAAAAGTTAACAGATGAGTATCACTTTTGCATGGTTCTCACATAATAGATCAGGGCTGGATCTGAATGTAATGAATTTTCTTGACAGGCGGGCGAAATGAATAGACATACATAATTCTGAATACCAAGATTGTGTCTCTTTCAATTTTGTTTTACGATCTATCAAAGTGGAACAAGAAATATATTAGCAGCTCTTTGCAAATCCATCACTTCCACTACAACTTTTGCCCAACAAAGCCAAAGGGCCAACTAAGATCTTCCGCCTCTGTAACAATCTTACGCAACTAACGAGCGATTCTATATTGTATTTTTGCAAAGTTCGTCTGCTCACCCAATCGTGTCCATCATTATATTAAAACCCAAAAATGAATCCCGGAAACAAGAAAGTATAAATCTAGCTGACCACCAAAAATATAGTTCAGTTGGTAATCGCCGGGTTCTTTTAAGGTTTCGCATAGTTTTGTTGGTGGAAAAATAGTCGACCGTTGTCGTTTTTGTTCTCGTTGTCATGTTGAACTTTGTGAAATTAGTGAAAATCGTACTTTTTGTTTCTTGCTATGGACTTTTGTGTTTGATGGAGTCGGTGCCGGCGACGGAATCAGCAACGGAAAACCACTTCAATGTCTTTAATTACTGTATTCGAGATGCTGAGAACCAAGGACTCAAGTCGTGCATGGGAAGGACTGCAATCAGTTTTCTGCAGTCCTTTAATGAAAAAACTAATTACAGTGTGTTTGCTGATTTGATTGCTGAAAAAGACGAAAGCGTAGCATCACGCTCGATTGTGAACTTCTTGGATCAAGACCCAGTGGATTTTCGGTTTGTAATTTTCGATTTATTTTGCTCGATGATTTAAGTTAAAAAAAGGTGTGTCATTATTGTTCTCACCTCTGAGAATAAAAGAAATAAGGCAGAAGCAGATTTTCATTGCGGAAGCTACAATCTTTGACTTAAGAGATTTAACGTATGCAAATTAAATTTCCAGTGGCATTATGGAAAGCGCTGGTGCCTTGATAAGTGAGAGATCGTTACAATGGCGTTTGGATAACATTTATCCGGGTTTGATGTTTAAAATCGGACCGGCTGCAGACTCAAATAGTGTTGCAGAGTTTGTGTTGGACCCAAAAGCTGACCAACGCTTCTACGACCCCATTGAGACATCAAGCGGTGAGTAGAATAAATACATACCTACAATATATTGCATACTCTTAGGATTCTTAAACAAATTGTACATTTGTTTGCAGCCAGAATACTCACCAAACAATACCTCCTGCCAATGCTATTGGGATTCAAATTCAACCTTGCTGTTATGGTTCCCATAATATTTGGATTAATCGTTTTATTGCTGAAGAAGTCTCTCTTTCTGGTCAAGATCGCTATTTATGTTAGCAGCGTTTTAGGAGTTGGTGGTGCAGCTACTCTGGGATCACTACTTGGTTATGGTGGTGGTGCAGTTGGAATTGGTGGTGGTGGTGGCTGGCCACCTATTGGACCTGGTATTGGACATCCGGGGCCAGGGTTATATCCAGCCAAAGATAGCGTGCATTCAAGTCACCATTCAGAATCGGATATTTTTCAACATGATGCCGATTATTCTCGTAAAGATAGAAAGGTGATTTTTAGCGACAAGAGACAATTTCTTACGCATACGACACAGTTGCCGGATCGATTTTATGATTATGAAAAGACTGCTACACAAAACCCTCGCAGTTCGAGAATGATCAAGATGAACAAAGATAATATCGAATTTAATGAAGAGTGGAATGGAGATGGCTGGCGAGTGATTTCTTAATTATAAGTTAAATATTGCTTGTATAGATTATAGTGCTGAACACTTAGTTTACATCTCTAGTTAACATACAAAATTATTAAATAAGTCTGTAAATAAATTTCTTTAAGGATTTTTTTTCTAAGGATTTGCCAAGTATTGTAAGCAAATAATAGCTTTTAAAATGCTTGAAATATATATAACTGCTGCTCTATCCTATTCTAAGTAGAGATGAAATAAGCGAAATTCTAGAAGTTCCAAATCACTTAAAAGCGGTGGAGTGAAGGTTTATTTTATAAGTAATCTATAGAAGTTAAAAAATGTTTTTTTTTCAAAAGGATAGTGTGGAAAAGAGTCAACATGCAGTAACGAAAAACAAAAAAAAACGGAGTTCAACAACAGAAGTGGAAGCTTTTCTCAAAGGCGGATGCGCTATTTCAGAGACAGTATAGGTAAGACTGTAAGCGTTGCAGATGACAAGAAGAAAAAAAGGTTACTGTCTAACGAACCAGAGCCAATCCATTGATTATTTATGATCGGAGCATTGACGAGCTTCGGAATGGCCTACAGGTATAACCGAGATATCGAATAGAAGTCCGTTACTAAATGCTTGTTGGACACAGTTTGTGAAAAGTTTTACGTCGGCACCTATCAATTAAGCCTGGTATCTATTTATGAGTGTTGATATTCACCCTTAATCACGCTGTTTGAAATAAAACTTACAGCGTTTACTGTTCCCAAGACGCATTATTTGACATAATTTATTTCTTTTGTGATCTTAAGTTCCATTTTATTTATTCCATGTCTAAACCATAATGGTAAATGTTTTTCCATCTATATAACCGGAACTGGAAACGCCTTCCCTGTTACCGAGAACGAATCTCTCGACAACTACAGCCACTCTGAAACTCCCACAAGGGGGCCTAACGCGACTGTAGTTGCCATCCATATGTTCTTATGGGGCTCGCAACTACCCCAGAGTATTAGTTTATTCAATAGACCTGGTAGTCTTTCTATTGTTTATATTAACTCCTGTGAATAAATTCAATAGGAAAGTTCCCAACTTTCGTTCTTAACATGGATTAACAAGGATTCACTAGCGTCCTTGTCATGCAGCCTCTTGCCAGTTGTCAGGGCGGTTGAACAAGCTGGAAGACTGCATGACGTAGCGTAAACCATGCGCCTAGACCGAAGTCTAGCTTCCACCCTGCATCATGGAGGAGGTTGGTTATTCCGCACTTGAGTTTGAAGAAATATGTACTTGATATTGCAAGCAACACTTTCAAAATAACTCACCCACTCTTCGAAGGGCACTTGTTGGACACAGTGGGACTAGCTTAGTGTTCAATGGAATGTCCTTAGACGTAAATAGGAATCGACAGACGGTAAGTCTGTCTTGCTTGCTAGTCTAACCGAGATCGAAAATTGCTGACGTTCTGCAAGAGATGCATCATGATGGAGTTTCGGGAGGTTATCTAGAAATAAACAAGGTTTGAAAACTATTCTACTGGCTATATGCAAGGGAAGACGTCTCAGGAAGTGGTGCCAAAAATGAGGAACTCAGTGTTCCGATAGAGTTGCATTCCGACCAGGGAAGGAGCTTTGAATCGAACATATTCAAGGCAGTTTGTGGACTCCTTCACATCAAGTAGTCGAGAATACCGCTACACCAACAATTTGACGGCATCTTTGCAGAGTTGTGGACGACAACCAGCGAGATTGGGATCGGCATATTCCGCTGTTTACGATGGCCCATCGAAGTGCATACACTCTTTTTTAAAATTTAAGGGCCGATAAAGTATGTAATATCTTCAATAAACATGGTTTATTGACCCAGTCAAATAGTTTATTGAATTGAAAAAACATGTTTGTTGAGCCAATTAACTTGGTTGTTGAGCCAACTAACTTGTTTGTTAAGCTAATAAAATAGTTCATTGAATAAGAAAAAGTTATTAATTAATCCAATAAACTTGTTTGTTGAGCCAAATAAATAGTTTATTGAATTCGAAAAAAATGTTTATTGAGCCAGCAAACGTGAAAATAGTCTTTTGATCAACAAATTGTTTGGCAATGAATGAGTTCATTGTGCCAACATAAGTTTTGTATTGAATCGGTGATTGAAGACAAATTTGTTAAGCCAAAGTTATTTGTATTATCAATTAAAAAGTCATTGGGACAATGAAAAATCAGTCAGTAGACGCTGCTGTTTATTGATATTATAAACAATATTTTTCAGTAAATATGTAAGTTATAACTTCGACGCAAAATTTTATCTCTGGGCGGGCATTCTATACGAACGATAACGCAAGCTTGAAGGGCTTAATTCCACCTGGGGTATTTCCATTTAGATGGATGCGGTCTGATACACGACAAATTAGCGGATCTGCTTACCTATCACATAGTGTGAGGAACCGCACCTCGGCGCACGGCTCCTTTACTCGAGACGTTCTCGCACAAGATGGAGCAGAGCTTCTTTGATTGAGTAGAGTTGTGTCCTAAAGGGACTATTTGAAAAAATGGGATGATTGTTCAGCGACAAGTATGAAGCATCAGTGTAGGGGGAGGGGAGAAAATAATGATTCAGCGATCGAGTGGTAAGATGGGGAAGAATAGTCAGTGAATCAGTTTTTCATGTATATGCCGCTTGAGGCAGGTCGCGTAGGGTTATAAGCTTTCTTAAGATCTTATTGCATTTTGAAACTGTGCGGCTTATATACTAGTCTTTTCAGCATGTTCTCTGATTTTAATCATAAGTCTTTTATAAAAGGGACACACAACCTTTCAAGGCCGACCTGAAATACTATTAAAGAAATAAATAATAATTTCAACTTTTACTAGGCCCTAGCCCTATGCATTTTACAAGAGAAACTCATTCTTCATGCACCAACCAGCAAAGTCAACCAGCCGTGATAAGTACCTATCCCAATGAGTGTTAATGATATGTTCGTGATCTAAACGGAAAACCATAAAAGCATCGCGGAGAACTTAAATTCTCTGAGCAGAAACATCAAGCGCTTCGATAATCATCCAAATTAGAACGCAGAAGATACTGTTCTATTTGTCTTTTAGAGATGTTCTATTGATAATAAATTTAACCAAAAGTTCAAGACAAAGTGAAAGAAGAAGAAACTCAGAATCATTCAGTGAAAAATCTGGTGACGATTGTCGTGGGTGATATGGAAATGTTTTTCAGCTCCAGTAAATAATTTTCGGCTGTTTTACAGATTCAAATGAAATCTTCAAACCTTCAAAGACTCCTCGAAACCTATAAAAATAATTGTTGGCATTTGGAAACATTTAGTTCATAATTAAACTCGCATTGATGCACACATTCCGGTTCAAAATGTGTCACGTACTTGCTACTGTCTTCAGTCTTACTTTTTTTGTGACTATGGTTTTAGGATTCAAGGACACCCTAAGTGCACATTCGATCGGTAAAAGCTTTGCTCGGTGTCTGGGTGATCCTTCAATTGGCAATTGCCTTCAACATGAAACACTCAAAACCTTGGATGTCCTACTGCAGGACAATTCCACTTGGAAGTACGGCGAATTCATCGAGTTCGAAAAAGATCCAAATTTCGATATTTCCGATTTGGCTTCGAGAAGACTCAGTGGTGGATTGCCTAGTGATGTTATTGCTGATAAATTGCTTCAATTGGCGCAGGCGCGTTCGATTCGCATGAAAATGAATCCAAAGGCGCTGGAGACGAAAGTGGACACGTTGGGTTTTGAAGAAGGTGCGGGTGAATTGTTAAGAAACAAGAAGAAAATATGGTACTTAACTCATTCACTTAAAGGACGCAAGAAAAAGGACAAAAAAGGTGGAATAGCTATGATGGGCGGTTTGGCGATGATTGCAATGATGGGTCAGATGTTTTTGGGCAAGGTGCTTATGATTGCTGGAGCCGCGTTTATGATGTCGAAAATTGCTCTGTTGGTGTCGCTTTTGGTGAGTTTTGTCTGCAATCATTGCTAAATTTATGTAGAATTTGGTAAGACATAAGAAACAGAGCATTCAACAACATTCAACAAGCATTATAATAATGAGTGATTTTTTAAGAGCTATCTCAATTGATCCATTGTTCCGCCTGCTGTGTGGCACTGACTTGTTGAAATCACATGTTATGCAAGTCAAGTTCTTCCATTTTGTGTAAGAAAAAACATGTAATAAACGCCCACCATTCACAGAATCGTTGCGAATCGTATAATTCTTGAAAAAGAGTCGGTCATAGAACAGAGCCCTGAGGTACACCAGCGTTTATTTTGTGTGTTTAAGACTTGAGTCTATCTATTCACAAAAAAAATAATACATAACAACATTCTCAATAAAACTGAAAAAAATTGGCCCACATATTAATGTGCTTGCTTGGTCCATGTCCATGAGTCCACGTTGGACCGAGGCCTCATTCAAAGAGCGTCTCTAGCCAACTAGATATCCAGCTAGCTGTGTCCAGTTTCGTATTTCTCGCCATTTATATAAGACTATTAAACAAATACAATTTTCCGTGTATGCCACACTAATCAATCTCTTTTCCAGACCAGTCTAAAGGGGAAGCTAAGTGGAGGCGGTAATACGGATCATGTAGTCACCATAGATTCCGGCGGTGGTCATGGCCATAGTGAAAGTGGTGGTCACAGTAGCTGGCATCGCAGTTTGCCATTTATTACACCCTCTCCACTGGGTCATCACTTTGCAGATTCGGAATACTTCCCCGCACACGATACAAGTTCCCAAAAAGATGACTACAAATTTATTTAGTAACTTTTTAACATAATAAATATTTATTCTAAATTTTAGGCATTAATTTAATAAATAAATTATTTTATATAAGAAAACAAAAAAAAATTAAAAACTATTCATAAATCTTTGGTTTTTTTCTTGAGAGCGAGTGAGTCTTCTCAAGGTGTTAATTCCTCGCTGGGACATGAGCTCGGTAAACCTTGTCCTGCATGATCATCTCATCGTCTATGCTCCGATGGTAAGATCCACCACTCTCATGGCCGCCCTCGTACTCACCATGACTCGATGAATATGTATGACTCTGCTGGACTTGAGGGTGCTTGACGATCTCGTATGTGGTCTTTTCATGGCCCTCACCTGAGACAAGTTTCTTCAGACCAATGATCGCACTTATGATGAGAGCGATCTTCCCCACGATCAGAGCTTTCCCGGCTAGGATCGCTATCGAGTGGTATGCCATTTTGAGAATTCCGGCTTTGAGAAGAACTGCAGCAATGAACGGACCCAAGTACTTCTTGTCGTCCTTTTTCTTCCGAGCATCACTGTTGTCCTCATCGGTGAAAAGGACCTGGCTGGTCCTCTGGCCAAAGGACAAAAGTCGAGGAATATTCACTTGCACTTGTCGACTCTGGAGAAGGCTGATCATCCTCGCGAAAAGAATCTTATCCAGACTCTTCGAGGACATCTGCTCGAGATCACTGTTGCTCAAATGAAGATCACCGCGGGATCTGGCTTCGCTCTCGTTGAAGTCCGGCTTCCTGACAACCGTAATTCCATCGATCAGCTTGATGTTGTGCACCTTCAAGGCTCGCCCAAATAGCTTGGCGCCCTGAATCTTAAGGCACCGGAATATATCATCACTGTTCTCACACTGATCGTAGATGTGCTTGATTGCTCGGGATAATCCATTGTCAAGTAACGATGCTCTTCCGGACGATTGTTGAGATGACGACATTGTATCCTGCTCCTGGCTAGCCAACGCACAGCCAATTAGAATCAACACGATCAGTTGCCTCAGTCTTGTATCCATAATTTTGAATTGGCTTAGAGTTTTGGTCTCCAAGTTTCGCGTCGAACTCTTCTAATCAAACTGATCGCCATCAAGTGTAGCAAATCAATTTTATACGAATAAGTAGAAGATGCATGTTGGATGCATTTTGGATGCACGCGGTTATCCAGAGCGTGCAAAGCGGAGCATGGCAGTTGGTTGGTAGAATTGCAATGCGGTCGAATTGAGCGAGATTGGATTACAAGCTTGGCTAGGCCCAGTCTCTCGTTTGGCATTGAGGCTAAATCAAATAGGAAAAATACGATTGTTCAGAGCCAGCAGCGGTGCCGGCGCTGCCGAATTATTTTTCTTTGGTGGAATAGCTTTTGTGAATGCAATTGTGTACCTACTCTTTTACTTGCACTTGAACGTGCATGGCGACTTCATCAAGCGAAACGGATGACTAATTAAAACTACGTTAAAAGGGAGAAATGTGCGGCTGGTTTTATTTGGACATTATTAAAGTGAATCATGGAAAAGGGGTTAGTGGAAAATGTTCAGAGTAGGTGTAAGACTTTCTTCTGGGTTTTGTTAGTTGTTGTCTAATTAACACGCAATTCTGAGTGGATTTCATTAGACCGTAAAAAAAGTGTGAAAGTCAACTGCTAATGAGATTTTGCCTTACATCGAAATTCACTATTCCGGGGATCACGCTGGGTGTCGTTTTCACTGCGGGTGCCTGTATGTTTCAATCCAGCCATCTTAATAGATGGATTGCGGTCTTGAGAATATGATTTCATGGAACAGGGCCGTAGAACAATTTATTTGCCAGTTCTTGATCAAATAATTTCATATGACCATGGAGAATGTTAAAAGTGATTTCCTCATGATGTCATGTCTGTTCGTAGATCTACTTAGATGGGTCTTAGCGTCGTGCACATTCCGCTCCTGCCTATTATTGATTATAAATCATAATATCGTGTTGCCATTATGGTAAACAGTTTGTCGAAATTAATTTTAAATGTTGGGCGTCGTCGTAACAAAATAGCATTTAAGCTCGTAATCATTACATGCTATCCAGTATGAATTTTGTATAATTTTTGTGTAAAAATCTCGAATTCGTAAACAGAAAGACAATGTGTTAATTTATCGTTGCTAAATGCTATTCCTTGTGATCACGATGTATTAATATGTCCACATATTTTAAGATTAAATAAACTGATAAGATTATGTCGTGACTTCAAAGATAAAGTATTTTGAGTTGAATTAACAGATCAAAACTGTACGAATGAAAATTAAGTCCACATAAGATTTTGAAATTGAAATTATTTATTTATTTGGATAAATTTACTCAGTAAGATACAATACCTTATAATTAAGAGTAAACATCAGTATAGTAATACTATTGGTAACTTTACTGTGCTTATTCTAACGTGGTTTAAAATTGATTGAAAATTGAAGAGCTCATTCATTCGCTCTTTTAAAATATTTAATATAAAGGGTTTTTCAATAGGGACGCTACAAAAGTTTTCTTAAATAAAACAAAAACGGTTTTGGATATCAATA
Organism: Sphaerophoria rueppellii; assembly: GCA_920937365.1. Lineage (NCBI taxonomy): Eukaryota > Metazoa > Arthropoda > Insecta > Diptera > Syrphidae > Sphaerophoria > Sphaerophoria rueppellii. The sequence goes on along the minus strand of CAKKXW010000003.1, from coordinate 38,590,573 downwards.
AAATTCTTTATTCCTGTGGAAGTACATTTGATGCCATTATGTATGGAACTTTTGCACGGCCACCACGGGCACGCTTGCAGAAGTCCAGACGCTGAACCCAATTTTCGACAGTTTTCAAGCATAAATCGGCCGATACTGCTGCAATTTCACGTTCGATATTCGTACGAAGTTCATCAATCGTCGCTGGCTTGTTGGCATAAACCATAGATTTGACGTAGCCCCACAGGAAATAGTCTAACGGCGTTAAATCGCATGAACGAGGCGGCCAATTCACAGGTCCATTTCTGGAGATAATGCGCTCATCGAACTTCGTTCTCAATAATTCGATTGTTTGGCCGCTGTGTGACATGTGGCACCGTCCTGTTGAAACCACATATCGTCCAAGTCCATATCATCCAATTCATTCCAAAAATAATCGGTTAGCATTGAGCGGTAGCGATTCCCATTCACAGTAACGTGCCGGTCTTGATCATCACGGAAGAAGTACGGCCCAATGACACCACCAGCATGTAAACCGCACCAAACAGTGATTTTTTCGGGATGTAATGGTGCCTCGTGAAGCACATGTGGATTGCTGCCTGACCAATAACGCATATTTTGCTTATTGACGAAGCCATCCAGCCAGAAATGAGCCTCATCGCTGAAGATGATTTTTCGATGAAAATCCGGATCATTTTCAAGTTGTTGCTCAGCCCAATTCACGAACATACGACGCTTCTGGTGATCAAGCGGCTTCAGTTCTTGCGTCAATTTGATCTTGTAAGGATGTAGGCCAAGATCTTTTCGCGAAATTCGCCACAACGACGTCACAGAGATGCCCAACGCTTGAGAACGACGTGTGAGAGACTGATTTGGATCTACCGCAATTGATGCGCTAGCGGCAGCAATATTCTCGGCACTACGGGCACTTCTTTGTCTCACTGGCACGAGAGCATTTTGTACTGAGCCAGTGGATTCAAATTTTTCCACTAGACGCTCAATTGTTGATCTGGCAGGATGATTATGACGACCATAAATTGTACGTAGCGCTCTTAAAGTGTTGACCACTGACTCCGAATTTCGGTAGTAAATTTTTATAATTTCGACTCGTTGTTGGATCGTATACCTTTCCATGATGAAATGGCAAATCTTACTGAAATGTCAAGAGAACGGGAAAAAATATGGCGTCGTTTGCTGTCCCTATCGGTGTACTTTTGTAGCGTCCCTATTGAAGAACCCTTTACAAGATCCTTGATGAGCTAGCTTGCCTTTTTGCAAGAAATATAAAACCCACGCTCCACGTTCCAACGCTTAACAGCTGTCACAACATCAGTGAGGATCCTTCTACCAAGCGAAGGAAGTTTCTTAAATTAATAAAAATCTTAAATGAGATATAAATATGTATTTTTAATTTTCATTTTCTTAATCTATTATTTATTGCTTAAAATTTTCACAAAAAATATATAATTTTATTTTTAGTGGGCGACGCGTTTCGGACTCAGTTCATCATCGGCCGCAAACTTTCATTTAAGATCTTATATTTCTCCCTCCCTCAAATAGCAAGATGAGATTGACAGTCTGCTTATAGAATAATATTGTTTACGACAAGAAAAGTTTGTTGACATATAAAAGGTAAGAAAAAACGTTACATTTTAAGGAGTGGGGGTAAAATTCTCTTACAGAAAAACAAAACTACAAAAAAATAAGCGAACGGAAAAACAAAAAATTTCAGCCACATTTTAACTGTCAACTTTTTTATTTGCGACATATGGAATATACATATTATGGCAAGTATTGAATTCGTAAAAAATTTGAGATGATGATGAGATATGACATTACGATGATAGAGAAGTCGAAAAAAGTGGGTCCGACGATTCCGTCTGTCTGTCTGTCTGGAAGTTTACAGGCATCTACAGCCTTAACTACTGGTCCGATTGACTTCAAATTTGAAAATTAGAGGTTTGAGCAAAAAGTCATATCCCAATTTTTTTATTTTTGTTTTAAGATCAAAATTTAGGGTAGCCACCATACGATTTTTTTGGCCAAAAACCAAAACTTTTTTTTCTCAAAAACGGCCCGACGATTTTTTTAAACTTCTCGAGTTTAATTTTTTTAAACATTCATGTATTTTATGTAAAAAAAAATTTTGTATTGCTCCAAAACGGTACCTCCCATAGAACCGTTTTTTTGTTATTAGATTTTCTCGAAAACTGAAAGTCCGATCAGCGTAAGTTTTTTTTTGAAAGTACGTATATATTGTTCAAATAATATTTTGTTTTCAAAAAATTAAATTTTTTTTGGATTTTTAAAAAATATTTTTAACTTTTTTTTCAAAATTCTGTATCTCAAAAACGGATCAATTTTAAAAATCCAAATTGAAGTATAATATGTATATTTACATGGTCTTGAAAACTGCATACCCAAATTAATTTTAAGACATTTTTGAAAAATTTTATATATAAAAAATTAATTTAAAAAAAAACGGCTCCGACGATTTTCAAAAAAAAAAAATTCAAGTAAATCAAGAATAAGGTTTGAATTTGTTTGGCATTTAAATTTTTGGAATGAAATGTGTTTACGAGGTACATTTTCAAATTTTAATTTTTTTAATGAATTCTAATTATTTTTATATATTGAGTTTTTTTACTTGCGACATATAGAATATATGCAAGTGTATTGAATTCGTAAAAAAAATAATTTGAGATGAGGATGAGATATGACATTACGATGATAGAGAAGTCGAAAAAAGTGGGTCCGGCGATTCCGTCTGTCTGTCTGTCGGAAAGTTTACAGGCATCTACAGCTTAACTACTGGTCCGATTGACTTCAAATTTGAAAATTAGAGGTTTGAGCAAAAAGTCATATCCCAATTTTTTTATTTTTGTTTTAAGATCAAAATTTAGGGTAGCCACCATACGATTTTTTTGGCCAAAAACCAAAACTTTTTTTTCTCCAAAACGGCCCGAACGATTTTTTTTAAACTTCTCGAGTTTAATTTTTTTAAACATTCATGTATTTTATGTAAAAAAAAAATTTTGTATTGCTCCAAAACGGTACCTCCCATAGAACCGTTTTTTTGTTATTAGATTTTCTCGAAAACTGAAAGTCCGATCAGCGTAAGTTTTTTTTGAAAGTACGTATATATTGTTCAAATAATATTTGTTTTCAAAAAAATTTAAATTTTTTTTTGGATTTTAAAAAATATTTTTAACTTTTTTTTTCAAAATTCTGTATCTCAAAAACGGATCAATTTTAAAAATCCAAATTGGAGTATAATATGTATATTTACATGGTCTTGAAAACTGCATACCCAAATTAATTTTAAAACATTTTTGAAAAATTTTATATATAAAAAATTAATTTAAAAAAAAACGGCTCCGACGATTTTCAAAAAAAAAATTCAATAAATCAAGAATAAGGTTTGAATTTGTTTGGAATTTAAATTTTTGGAATGAAATGTTTTACGAGGTACATTTTCAAATTTTAATTTTCTTAATGAATTCTAATTATTTTTATATATTGAGTTTTTTTTGTGAGTTAAGTGTAAGCTGTAAGTAAGAGTGTAATCAGAATTGCTTAAAGTATATCTCTTATTTTAACACTACTTTTTGCAATTTAAGTAATCATAAATATTTAGTTTTAGCATGCAGGAGCAAGTTCGTACGACCCAGTCGTGCACATTTTTTATTTTTGTTTCAATATCAAAATTTAGGGTAGCCACCATACGATTCTTTGGCCAAAAACCAGAACTTTCAATTTTCTAGAAAACGGCTCCTACGATTTTTTTAAACTTAGTCAAGTTTTATTTTTTTTAAACATTCATGTATTTTATGTAAACAAAATTTTGTATTGCTCCAAAACGGTACCTCCCATAGAACCGTTTTTCTGTTATTAGATTTTTTTTAAAAATGAAAGTCCGATCAGCGCAAGTTATTTTTTGAAAGTTTGTATATTGTTCAAATAACATTTTGTATTCAAAAACATTTTTTTTTGGATTTTTAAAAAATATTTTTAATTTTTTTTTCAAAATTCTGTATCTCAAAAACAGATCAATTTTAAAAATTCAAATTGAAGTTTAATATGTAACTTTACATGGTCTTGAAAACTGCATACCCAAATTAATTTTAAGACATTTTTGAATAATTTTATAAATAAAAGATTAATTAAAAAAAAAAAACGGCTTCGACGATCTTCAAAAAAAAAAATTCAATAGCTAAATCAAGAATAAGGATTGAATTTGTTTGGCATTTAAATTTTTCTAATTTAATGTGTTTACGAGGTACATTTTCAAATTTTATTTTTTTAATAAATTCTAACTATTTAATTATATTGAGTTTTTTTGTGAGTTATGTGTAAGCTGTAAGTAAGAGTGAAATCAGAATTGCTTAAAGTGTATCAATTATTTTAACACTACTGTTTGCAAGTTTTGGAACATAACACAAATCAGCCCAAAGAAATTCCTTGTGCTAAAATTCGTAGGTTGGAAAATATGTTACTCTTCTCGTCAGCGCTCTCTTTTACGAAAAACTACAACATTTTTTTTGGTTAAATTTCGTAATTACCTTTTAACTGAAATAAATTCGTAAAATAACAGCAAACAAATATTTTCTCTTTTGCAAAAAAAAAAATACTTTTCCATACAGTGTTTTACCTTTTATTTTTAATATTTAACACTAATGTCAAATGTGTTTTTGAAAAAATTGACAATCTTCTCAAAGGAGAACATCTGGCAATCATTAATTAACATCAAAGTTTTTTAATGTCAAACTAAAACGTTTAATATAGTTAGTGTGAACAGAGTTCGAGTTTTGTAAATTGGCAGTTATAAACTTCGTTTTGCATCTGTTATCAAAAGCCCCTTAGTTAAAATTTACACAAAACACAACTCTCAACGATTTAACTGAAAAAAAACGAATGCTTGTCTTTATACCCTCTTTGGATTTTTATTATATAAAAAAAAAACTTATCCGTATAGTGCAGTCATTGAAGCATTATTGGTCAGAATTTTTTTTGGAATTGCATGCAATTTTGGAATTAGGTTCATCTTATCCTTAACTTCAAAAGTGAAAATGATTTGAACTCCGCTATCACCCTGGGGGTGGTTGCCACCACTTCTCGGATACTGATTAGAAGGCCTAATTTAAAACAAAAAATCATTTGCAAAGTTTTCAAAAAATCCAATACTTTTCAAGTTATTGGCAATTGAAAATTCGCAATTTTTTCACGTTTTTCATCGTTTTTTTTTGCAAATATCTCCAAAAATAAACGTTTTATCGAAAATGTTATCAAGAAAAAATTGTAGCAGGTAAAACAATGAACAATTAGGTTTTTTATAATGTATTCTAAGTGCAATATTAAACTAGATATTAAGATCAAAGCCGTTTTTTATTGTGTCTGAAATTTAATCGATTCGGTCAATGGCATCTAGCGGCGAGCAGATGCATTTTATGCGTTCTAATACAAAAGGGTTCCGTAGTGCTTGAAAAAAGATTTAAAATGAGCTTTTTTAAAAGTCTTGCACGTAAAATAAGTAAGCTGTACTGCAAATAAGGGGAACATCTAATGTTTTTTTTCTTCTAAACCAATGAGTTTCATAAGTGCCATTTCCACCAAAATTAAAATTAATCGTATTCCACCTAGAATTAACTTTATTATGAAGAGTTTGATAGAAACTATCTGTTTTGCTGCTTCAAAACACATAGCTATTTTTCAAAAAAGTCACGATTAAAAAAAAAAAAAATTTCAAATATTTAAAAAAAAAACACTTTTTTTTTCATAATATCTCAAAAATGACGACGAAGTATAAGGATTAAAAATTTATGTATGTTTATGTAACAATTCTTTGTTTTTTTTTCTGTCAAACAAAAATTGGCGGAGATATGATTGTTTAAAGAGCGCGTGGCAGCGCAATGATAGCCCCTCTTAAGCCCTTTAAAACCCTGTCACCCCGCCTTTTGAAAAAAAGTTGTTGACTATATAATTGCACTGAAGGATGTAGGAGCTCCTCTTAATTACCTCTACAATGGTTGTTTTTTTATTAAATTGTGATACCATGAAAAGTTAAAGGAGTTATGGTCCGCAAAAACATATCATGTTTCTCTCTACTTAGTAACGAAAAGTTCGGTGTGTGAATATTTCGAGCAACGTGAAAGTAGGCAGTATAACTGAGACCCACAACTATTTTAAAAAAAAAAAACACTGCCATAAAATTATCATCCTTATTTCCAACCGTGTGATGGTGCCATTACACACAGATTTGGCTTGGCAACAAAAACATTCATCCAACAGATTGGGGGTGGGTCATGAATGGCGGTTTATTAAGTCCACTTAATTCTGTAGATCCAATACAAGAACTGCTGAAAATGCAAAAAAGGATGTGAAGCGTCTTGCGGATACAGAAAAGCTGGTCTGTTTTGTAATAGTGCCTGTGGAACGTGCAGTGGAGATAACTGCCAAAATAGCCCTCAATTCAGGCAGAATTATGTTGAATGTGACAGCGACTCCGAATGGCAGTCATGAAGTCATAATGATAATATTTTCCTATTTATTTTTGTTCTAAAGCAAGAGTTTAGGGTAGAAGGTTTAGCAAAAATAAAATGTTATATTTTCAAATCACAAATGGTTCAGTTGTTAAAAAATGTTAAAAATTTTGTATTTCGTACTAACAAAAAAAAACTGATCAATTCGAACACTCATTTAGTTTTGAAAATTTTGTCAAATATTTTTTTTTTCAATAAAAAAATAAAAAAAAATTCAGTGAAGAAAAAAATATTTGGCAAATATAATTTTTCTTCGACAAAAAGAAATGTCAGTGAAACCTAGAAATTATGTTTGAACTAGCTGACCCGGCAAACGTTGTTTTGATATATGAAATTTCTAGAGTATGAAAACATGTATGCATCTCTTATTAATTTTAGTGATACTATTTGTTTATTATTTGTTAATTATTATTTTACATTTTGAATGTTGATGGAATCGTTCATTAATAAAATTTGATCAACCTAACGAACTGGAGGTATTCCCGTATAATTATTGTCTGGAAACATGGAAGCTCAAATTTAAGCCACAAACAGACATTATTTAGCTTTGAGTCAATAGTCATTGCAAATGCCAATCTGATGGGGAATTGAATGCTTTCAAATTGAAATGTGCCAGTTGCTTACGAAAAAACCATTTGCTAATAAAACATTGCCACAGTTGAATTGGTTGCACCACCAATATGACACCATTAGAAATGCAAGGTGTGATCAGTCTGAGTGGTGGTATATATTTTTGTGATGCACCCGGTGAAATGGGGAAATCTTTTTTGCAATCATTAATTTTAGCATCTGATCTGACATTAAAAAAAGAGATTGCTCTTTCTTCTTCTGGAGTTGTGAGCACATTATTAGAGATAAAACTGACATTACAATATTTCAAAAAAATTGGTAATGCCCGAATATTTGTGTGGAATGAGAGCACAATGGTGCACAAAAATTTTACTTGAAAATTACTTAACCGCAACTTGAAGAATTTGGAGCTCTGAATCTTTTTGTTGCTGGGGACAAACCTTGTCGATTATACCACGGTCAACTGCTGCAGACGAATGGAGTCGTTTAAAAACTTCTATTTCAGGTAACTTATATTTGAACATTAAAGGGAGAGTGGCGCGACAGATCTTGAAGAGCCAAGGCCTAAGTGGATTACTCTCATCAATAATTCTCTGGGTGCGTATGAAGAATTTAGGGCACCTACAATTTAACGCCGACTCCGAACGGCAAAGTTGAGAAGCACTTTTTCATGACAAATGATACTGTTGGAAGTTTTGTCAGTTCTTCGCAAAAGGCAGTGTCCGTGAAAGATGAAATAAAAACTTTGGGCCAGAGTATGATTCGAACCCACGACGTTCTGCTTAGCTGCTAAGACGCCAACGCACCTAACCACTAAGCTACGGACACGATTACGGGTACAGATTAAAGTCTTTCTAAAATCGATGCAACAATTTATTTTTAACTAGACAAATAAATGCTTAATTTTTTGCCCACAAGTCGCTTGAGTGGTTTGACACAATTACAAATGAAAACGATGTAGTAAATTTTACAACGAGACGGAGTTTTTGAATCTTTTGCATTTAATTTATGTGCCAGGACTGCCTCCACATTTTTTAACTCTGATGGTATGAGCATTACTATGTTTCGGGACGTCAATCAACTTAAACTTTACAGTACTACAAGACTAGCCGTGAGGAAGTCAATGGCATACGTCTTTAGTGTCCTGTTCGACTTAAATTCGCTGAAAAATAAAAAAGACGCAAGGTCAATCTTTAAAAATATGTGGTTTTGATTTAGAAATGTATGTTTTTCCTCATGGTCAACCATACAGGGTATCCTGTAATTTGTCTGCCATATAGTATGGGATGTGATTCTTGGTCATATTCTTAGAAAATAATCCTTCTAAGACAAAGTTACTTTTTCATCACTTTTTGACGATTAAAAAGAAGGCTAACTTTGTATTTAAGTGGGGTTCATTTTTCCTGCCCGAGCAAAGTGTTGACTTTAAGATATTTTTTTTTTGGTTTTCCAAATAATGCGTAAAGAACATAAAGTTTTCTTATTTTTACCTTATGAAGAAAAAAATTAACAAATAAAATCTCATTGATAAACAAAAACCCATACATTTTATAATACTTGGGAAAATCTAAAACTGCTTAGAGCATCGAATTAAGGTTTTTTTTTGTCAATATTTTTATTGCAGCACTTTATAATATCACAATAATTGTTAGTAAATAAATAAATAGGGTGGCGCGATAGCTCTTGAAGAGCCAAGGCCTAAGTGGCTTACTCTCATCAACAATTCTCTAGGTGCGTGTGAAGCATTGAGGGGACCTACAATTTTACGCCGATTCCGAACGGCAAAGTTGAGAAGCACTTTTTCTAACCACTAAGCTACGGACACTACTAATAATTGTTAGTATTAAGAAAATGTATAACATTGTGCAATCCTGAAGAGGGTTAAAAGCATACTTATGCCTATACCTGAATTGCTTTCAAAATCCTAATTACCTTACCTCTTTTCAGGGAGCTAAATTTGGGGAATATATGTTTAATGGGTAAATTAAATAAAAAAATTGGGTAATTGAATTGAAAAACGAATAGATTATTCATCAAAATAGCAAATACTGGCATGATTTTTATAAGAATATTGTTCACTTCTGCCTATCCATCGATTACCGTATTCTTCATCCTGCCAATCTCTTATTTCCGAACCGTTGTGGGCCGAAGCCCTGCGAAGCGGGCAGGGTTTTGCTAGTTTATATTATATTTTAATAATAAAAGTCCGTACAATTTTGTATAATTTGTAAATAGTTTATTCAATAAATGGAATTTTTTTATTATAAATTAAATTATTTTTAAATATGTGATCATATATTTTTACTGTTTTAATTTAGAAGTAGTTTTAAGGCTAGAAAAGTTTAAGAATTTGATAATCATTTTTGAGAGTGTGGAATAATATTTAAATCCTTTTATTTTATAAAAAAAAAATTTAACAATTTATTATCATGGGGTAGTTTTCAAGGGTTGAGAGGGGGTTCCAAATTTGATAATTATTATAGATAATATAAAATATTACTAACTCTATACTTACATCTTTTTATGTCATGCTAAAGTATTTTTTTGTGATTGTTTTCTATTAAGTATGATGTAATTATGTTAGAAAATAATTTACAATTTCACCACTTGCTATTAGACATGCTTTCTAGCGATAAAATGGCTCAATGTCAATTTTTCCATTAAGGGGTTGCTTACACCCCTTAAAAATAATTGGCGGAGTTCAGATCATTTTCACTTTTGAAGTTAAGGGTAAGATGAGCCTAATTCCGAAATTTCATGCAAATCGGTTCTCAGTAAAAAAATTCCGAGGTTTGAACGTATTTTTCGCTTCAATGACTGTACTAGTAGTTTAGTTGATTATCTTATTTTAAAGAAGCTGTTAGTTCTAGTATAAAGCCTAATTTTTGTTTGCCCTTTTCTATTGTTAGCTCAACACTTAATATGAGAACTAGGACAAAAATTGGCAAACCAAACATTATAAAAGATCAAAACATTATTTTAAGAATTTTTTTTGCTCTCGCAACATTTTTTTCAACCTAGTAACATGTTGATTGAGCTGATGTCAGCTACCAGCCTGATAAATTTGTTTTCCAAAAACTCGTATAGTATGGTTAGTCCTTCTAAGATATCGTCTTTAATATATCCTTGGCGTTATCCTGTTGTAAATTTAGGTATCGATGCAACTGTTTTCAGTTTTCTAAGGTAGACAGAGTTTTCTTCAAAAAAAAATTTATTAAGCGTACGTTGTTATCCCAAGACACTCTCGCTATTGACATTTTCGCAATTATTTATGTTTTCACACGTTTTTCCTTTTTCAAACGAGATATTAAATTCACTTACCTCGTTTTTCACATCATAAATTACCACAAAAGAAATAAGTAATGCAGCGTTGACACAAACGTATGGCATTAAGTAATTGTTTGTGTCCAATCATACGAAGAAATTCCTTTACGGTGATTGCGCCTTATTTACTGACTTCACCTCTCACCTTGTAAGTTTTGACTTCTAAGCACACAGCGCAGACTTTCTTTTTCGCTGGCAACCGATTGATATGGCAAAAAACGGTGGGCAGTACATTTTTCTTCAAGCATGAGTGCTAGCTATGGCAATTATTTTGGCATACGACTAGTCATGTTGGATTGATATGGCAAAAGAGCTGGCCACAGTCATTAAAATCACTCCTTTCTTCATTGTTATCACTGCTATTTCAAGACCAAAAAAAAAAAAAAAACAATATGAATGAAAGAAAGAATGTAGAATGAAGTAGAAAGTCCAATTAATTTCCCAATTAGTCCTCCAATGAACCGTCCTTGGGAGAAAGTCTTTTGCTGCTACTGGGGTTAAGCTAAGTATGCTGTGAATCTGTTCAAGTCAATCAATGCATTTGATTGATTTGTATATCTATTCAGATTATCAAGCCTGCGATAAATGGTTTCGGTTTGTCTTCCTCCTTTTGTTTGTAAGTTAAGAGCATTGGTCTTATTGGTCCCAATGAACCGATATTATAATAATAATCACAAACGATAAGAGGGCCATGTAAGGCGGAGACAATTACAACGTCTGCAACAACACTTCGAATTTGTTTTGATACATGATATTAAATTTCTTTCTTATAAAACCAAAATACTTGTGACAGTATTGCTTATCATAAGGAATTTCAATTGGGTTAGTAATACTCTAGCTTCAGCTCTCAGTAAAGCTTTCTGGTCTGATATTATTTGGTCCTAATCTCTGATCAAGCAATTGACTGCTTGCGTCATTCTGCTTGTATCATTTTGAGGTACTATTGATCTGAGGCCAGGGTAAGCGAGCCGGTCTTTTAAAAGGGTTTGGAATTAAAAAGTACCAGAACCTTAACTTTGAATTCATTGCCTCTAGTATCCTAACGGTATCCTGTTGAATAAACTGGTCCTCTTAAACTTGAGTGCTCCACCTAAGTCGCGGTCTTCCTCTCCTCCTACGTCCATCGGGAATAGTGTCGAAGGCTTTCCGGGCCGGAGCATTGGTGTCCATTCGCTCTAAATGACCGAGCCATCTGAGTCTCTGGACTTGACCCTTCTGGCTAGTCCATGTTGTACACCCGTAAAGTTCGCTGTTGTATCTTCTTCGCCATTCCCCTTCATGTACACGGGGCCAAAGATGACCCGAAGAAACTTTCCTCTCGAAACAGCCTAAGGCACTTTCATCCGATTTTGTCAGGGTCCTGCTTCTGCACCATACAGCAGGACTGGATGATGAGTGTGTTGTACAGTTTTACTTAGTGCTCGACAGAGGGCTTTTCCACTCACGTTCTGTCGAGCTTGTCGGTGTTGGTCCTTCCTCGAAACGCAAATTCGAGCCGATTTACGCAACAGTTTTCTTCTGTTCAGATCTCGGCGCTGAAAGTGTTTTTGCCCGTGTTTATATCGGCTACGCCTAGAGTAGACGAGAACTCCTCTACTGACCTCGAAGTTATGACCGCGTGCACTTGTGACGTTGACGTGCTCCGGAGCTCGATTGCACTTATGAACGAGCTAGCGAAGCCAATTGACATACCGAATGACTTCTCTGCGTAAAACGACGAAGGCGTTTATCGATCTTGGAGCAGGTCCGACTCTGCCAATAAGAGACTTTGTGATGAGTTGCTGTCTGTACAGTTGACTAAGATCCTCTGTAGAGAGCTGTCATCGATTCTTGGGCATGAGTCTCTCTAAAAGCGATGTAGCAGGATGATTCTGTACTCATATTGGGCAGTTCTATAGGTCCTCTGTTTTCGACAGTAGTACATATCCTCTGCTACCTGTAGAAATTCTGCGTCGATTGTGACTTGTCACTTCTAAAGTCTCATTCGATAAGACTCATGCTAGATCTGTCATGGAAAGGATCTTCAGACGTTCATTGTATTCACTCAGTGCCGAAGATCTTGTAAGTGCGAGAATAGAATTAAGCTTTTTGAGTCACGTTATTCGCAGCTATAGTCTTTCGATGGATTACAGATTATCTTTCCCTGTTACAGAATCGTGTCAATACATTTGATGTTCCTTTCAGTCTGGTCATGCGAGTTCTCAATTTTCCATGTCTCTAGAGAGGATTGCTCTCATGCTGTGTCTACGAGCAGCTCTGTCTTGCACTCTGGCAATGTTGCCACCTGCTATCGATACAGTGATGTTGGCGGCATAGGACTCCTTAGAGGAAACTTGAAATCGATCAGAGAATGATCTGGCGATCCTTGCGATTGTAGCCGTCCGACGTCGAATTTTTCTTGGCAGCATTTTCGTTGTTTTTGGCCTGGTCGAGATATTCTACACTACCTAGCTACGACAGGTATGTCCGAGTCATGTTAGCTCCTCGGAAATTCGAACATCTAAAATGGTGGACAAGTGCCTTCCGTCGATCAGCAATGTGATCAACTGGTTGACTGTTGATGATCAGAGATCACCATGTACCTATAAGGATGTTGAATGAGGAACCAGGTGCTTGATACCACAACATTTCGCCCCAGCAAAATCGATCACCTGAATCCGTTATCGGATGTGTGTCGTGCAGGCTGTGCTTCCGACCGTTATACCAAAGATTTTCTCTTTCCCCAGCTTTGCGTAAAATCGCAGAGGACAATTTTAATGTCGTAACTAGACATTGCTCGTATGTTTTGTCGAGGAGCTCGTAGAACTCGTCCTTTAGTGTCGTCCTTTTTCTCTTCTGTGGGGGCATCGCACATATTAGGCTAATGTACCGAATTTAGCCCTTGATTCACATTGTCGTGATGCGTTCGCTCGACACATTTGAAACCAAGACTTTTTTGCCCTGATCTGCTTCCCACACGAATCCGCATCCAAATAGAACGCTGTTGTTGCTCTCGGTAACAATTACCATAGTAGATGCGCAGTTTTCAACCTCCCTTTTCCCCCGGCCAATCCCATCGCATTTCCTGGATAGCTAAGATCTCTTTGTAGCAGTTGAGTGCACCGCTAACTGTTCGGCAGCACACGTCTATTAAGGGACCTTTACATTCCACGTGCATATCCGAAAATAGTTGTCCTTTGTACAGTTGTTTGTCGTCATCAGTGTATCCGTCCTTTCCGATGCCTGTGTTGCTTCGCTACTAAGATTTTTTCTATGTGTCTGGAGAAGTCCACCCCGACGCACACCCCCAACCTGGAGTACCAGGCACTGATATGTACTTCCAAGTGCAAGACCGAAAAAAACCACCCTTGTACGGCCTGGCTTCAATAAGTCGAAGTACCCGTAAAGGTGTTCACCAAGTATTCGCTAGCTGGAACTGGAGACGCCACCGTTTGATTCCAAAGAGAAATTCATTCGCTGCCGTCCCTCGTGGGAGTGCCTTGTGGGAACACTCCTTCGTTTTGGGGAAATTGGTAGTAACACCTACTCCCTCGACCTGCGACCATGGGAGGACCCCTCCCTGCGAATCAAGTTTCGCGATCGCATAGCACTACCTACATAGTATAGTTACGTAACCGCTCCACCACGTCAAGGCATACCCCGTGTAGGGTATCACAATCCCATAATCAAAAAGAAGATATCAATTAGCTTCTATAGAATTGTTGGCCTATCGTCGCATTAAACGTTTTAGTATACTACTTACGAGTTTTCATTGGGTGACTTAAAGAAATTACTTGCTCAAATGCTTTCACATTTACAACCTTATGCCAACATTGCTAACAGCCAAAACGTACTAGAATAATTTTTATTTCTAACTATTTCTTATGTGAATTAGGCAAAAGAGTTAACCTCAACTTTCAGGAAAAAAAAATGCATAACATCGCCTGCAACAAATAAAGAAAATCCTTTGTACACTCAATTTTCTTTGACATAACTTTCATCAACAACAATATTGGACCTTAATCTGATTTGATTAAAGTATCAAGTATCAACCTCAAACCAATCTGCTACTCACTCAACCTCCTTCCAATTCATATTTTCGTTAGTTCCGATCTACCTTCCTCATAATGTTGTTAAACTTTTTCAACCTGTTCCTCCTGCATTTAATTAATCATCACCACTAATGACCTCTTTAAGGCTACAACCAGCTATCTGTAAGCACCTTCTAGTTTTTGCTTTCATTAATTTCCTCAAAAGACCCAAAGACGACGACATACACGTCAGTTGGCTGGCCGAATGGTGAGCAAAAAAGGTGTCTTGTGTCTCATAAATTATTTTAATTAAACCTTTTTTGTTTTCCATTACTAATTCATTAATGAGGGAATAATAGGAAGACAAATTACCGAAGGTTTTTTTGCTGTTTATCATCAATTTGGTTACAATGTTTACTAAACATCAAAGATTCATAAACGCCCGGTTGATATGTGGCTTTTGGGTTGTTGGGCTTGATAAATATCGCAACAAAAAAAGGAGAAAAAGAAACGAGCAAGTGACAATGATACACAGAATAAGTGTCTAGGCCCGTTTTGCCCAAACAATATTCTTTAATTTTTAGGATGATGCGAACACCTTGGAACTACGTAGTTCAGCATAACAATCGATCATGGGGAGATTTCGTATGGTTACCATAATCACATCAATATCCATTTCCATATCCATCCAACATTAAGTTTTTTGTACGTGGGAAAGTGCCGCCAACACAATAAAACAGTTTTACCATTCATTCGATTCGAAAGGAACACAATTTTCCACAATTACGATTTCTTTTGACAAACAAAACTTTCAATCTTTGGCTAAGCATCTTCATCTCACTTGACTGTCGTAGTCTATACAAATTTTCCACAATAAAAAAAGAATGACATGTCCATTCCAACGTAATGCAATTTGGTCTTTCCTGCATAAGCATACCTGCCTAAGTTACCTGCCTAATGCTTCAAATGTCTGTATCGAGGTCGGTAATTGAAAGTTAAAATCTCCCGAGATTGGATTATAAATTCCATGTCATTTATTTGCAGAGATTTTTGCAAAACAACAATTTCACTTTTAACCAAACATCAACCACCCAGCAGCAATATGCATCAGCGGCACTGTGCCCTGGTCTATAGAGCCTGAGCGACCTTAACTTGTTTTGTCGCCCTTAATATCGAGATTCTAGTGCCGCAAGTTGTTGCACTTAAAGCTTAGGTATTTGCCAAGTTCAGTTATTTTTTCGATTAAGGCTAATTACACGAATACGTCAGGCACTGATGCATTTTTGGTATTTTACAGTCGTAGTAAAAAAAGTAGGTACATTTTGATTTAAATTGTTTGCTTACTTACTTACTCTTAAAACTTGGAAAAGCTTTAAACCAATACCAGAACTGTCAAATATTCTAAACAAACTGTTAATGTTATGCAGTCTGTTAGAGCATCGCTACGCAAGCCTAAGAAAGACAAGAAATTTTCTCTTTTTATTAGGTACACTGAATGTTGAAGAGCTGAACCTGACTCAAGAAGATTTATACCAGTTTCATCAACCGACAACATCGACAGTGTAAGATTGACAGTGAATGATGCACCTTCAAGCTTCAACTTGGTACGCTCATCATAAACATCCGCGTGTACAATGCCCAACAAATGGTGATTGACTTCAAATGCGGCCTCCATCAGCTCAAGAGCTCTAGCTGAAATCATCTGTGAGAGACTTGATGACACAGTAAAGAATTTCTTTGATATTTGCGTGTGCATGAATGCTTATCTGAAATTCGCACATATAATGAAAGTAAACACATTCAGAGTCACGAAAATCAGTACATGTGAAATTATTATGAATTCTTCACTCTTCAGTCTAGGTCCACATCTTCTCTTATTAAAATTTCAAAACGCTAAAATAATCCTTTTTCAAGGACTCTATTTCTTGTGCTGAATGTGTCGATAGTTGTTTCTCAACAAAAGTTAAAAGTTTGAAACCGAATGAATAGCGTTAGTTCTCCATCGTTATTTTGCATAAGCGAAGGAGCTTGGCAGGGATGTTAAAATTGTACATTGTAAATGCTGTCATACGCGGCTTTAAAACCAATGCAAAGGTGGTAGGTGTCGATTTGTGAAAATTGTCGAAAGTGAAAATCTGGTCTATGGTTGACTTCCTTGGTATGAAGGCACATTGATAGATAGACCAATCAGATTGTTGACGGCAGGCTACAGATTCTGACATATGTAAAGGAGCAAAGAGGATCTTATAAGCGAAGCGAATTTGAAGTAGCCTAGAGGATCTCTCTTCTTTAGGATCGGGAAAACAATGCTGAGGTTCCAATCATCATGCATTCTTCCGAATTTCTTCTTCTTTGATGAATTTCAGCAATGATATTGCTGACTTCACTTCGTCAAGGTCGGGTTCACGGAATTGTTGGTCATCGTGCGTCATGTCCAACGAAAGACTCTGTCCGTAAGTGGGATTCTGTTAGTAGTCGCAATGTTCCCTTGTTCATCTTGCTTGATGACCTTGAGCCAGCTATTTTACCATCCAGTAATACTTCCGAACTTCATTCCTGTGTTGTCTCTCTCAACATCCTCGCTTTGTATGCCTTCTGCTTGGCTGCACGCACCTAATTACATTCTTCGTCAAACCAGGGGTTTCACTTTATTGGCTGAATGAAACTTAGCAGCATCTCTATCTGTTTTCTGTCAATGTTGCCACGGATTTTCTATTATTGGTGTTGACGATGGGAGAGGACTCTTTAAAGGTAACTTGAAATTCGAAATGTTGTATTTTAACACCCATGAAGGAACATGGAGATCTCCCGATCAATCAATTCGTCAACCAGATTGATTACATGCCATCGATGAAAGGAGCATGTCCAACATTCTATGTGTTCGAACCATAACAACTCGGACAACTACCTCGTCGTAGCCAAGGTAGTGCGACGAATATCCCGCCAACAAGGTATACAAACAGGGAAACGCTGCTTTAAATTCGGAAAACTCGACGATGGAAATCGTCAGATCCTTTTTCAATCGAGTGCCAAACTGCCAAGTAACCTTTAAAGACCAAAATTGATCAGCCTGAATTCTCTGTTGGAAGTGGTGTCGTGCAAGCTTTTCTTTTCCACCTGTTCCACCGAAGAAGTCATCTTTTTCAAGCTTTTCGTTAAAATCGCCGAAAACAATTTGTTGAAATAATATGTATTAAGTGTTTCGCTCAGCTGTATCACTCAGTTCTTAATAATGTTCATAGTATGCATAGTATTTATTTCTGATATATAAATCGAAATCCTAATAATAAATTAATCATTCTGTAATCAACCTTTAAAGAATAAGGAGTTTACATTCGAACAATATCCATTAAGTAATCTGCTCAATATAAATAATAATATTTATATTTCATTAGGTTATGGGCCCAGATTGGCAATAAATCATTAATTGTTTGGAATTCTTCTTTCAAGAAACTTATTGGTGTTTTCTTTTTGGTTTTTTGGTTGCAAGTTTTTTGGGTAAACGTGGTAGACGTTTTTGAGATAAGACTGCAATGGGTAAGCCAAAGAAATTGGAAGGCCGTAAGAATTTCGATGAATGGAAGGTTGAGGCAAAAGCCTATATTGCCACAAAGGGTCACTGGAAATGTTTCGACGGTACAGAAACAGATCCGGACAAAAAATTTTTTGCAATTCAAATGGTGAATTTGTTGTTGTCATCTGCGTTCACTGAACTAAATCGGTGAGTAATAAAGATGAAAAACGTCGTCAATATGATGAAAAATTCCTCAATTTTAGTCCATTGAACCTTTTCATGTAAAAGATGAACAACAGTTCGTCAATATGATGACAGATTTAACTGATGAATCTCGTACATCATTCATCAATTGGTTTCGTCAATAAGATGAAAAACAAATTCCCCTCAAATTTTTCATCACATTTATGAAATCGTTCATAAATATGATGAATCTTTTCAAAGTTTTTCTTACAAAAGTGATGAACTCATTCATCAATATGATGAAGAATCTGTGAAATGAAATGAAAAATTCATAAACATGATGAAAAAATTTCCTCAATATTATGATTAACCCAAAGATGTTGATATTTGAATTCATCAATGTGATGACCAGATTCCATCAAGTAGATGAATAATATTCATAAACTTCATCAATGTGATGCATACTATTCATCCATCTTGAGAACTTAATCCATGTACTGCCTGCAATAAATTTTCCCAAACAAATAATAGAGAAACAAATTGAATTTTATAGCAAATTTTACTATTTTTCTTTTTCTTTCCAAACCTTTACTATCTTGAAGTATTAAATTAAATTAAATAGTCAGTTTAAAAATGCTCACTTAGGCATACATTCGGGTCCATATACTGTATTTGTCGTATTTTGTTGGGAGCATGCTAGCCAAAAGATTCTTCAGCCAGATACAGCCTCCGGAACTGAAATTTATAAAAAAATAGATTAGAGTGAGGCTATAGAACATAACGAAATATTTTATTGCTTTTCTTTGGAAGAAAATTTAGTCAAAGTAAAAGATAGATCAATGATAATTTAAATATAAAAAAGAATATGAATACAACTTACCTCGTATTATAACTCTTCCTTGGTTATCCAAGTCTCTGATTTCTGTTATTGATGCAGTATAGTAATTTTGTTTCTATTCCCGAAGCGAACATGAGTATATAAACGTGAGCTATGAAATGATAAACTGAAATTATATAGTCAGATAATAAACGCTTTAACTTACCTCGATTTATAAATTTTACTTTCTTGGAACTTTCTTCAAGATTTTGTTTCTCTTAATCCATGCGTTTTTATTGACAATAATGTATGTATGTCCATTCATAAAATTAATATAAAAATTGGAGGCAAAGAAACATAATTATATTACATAAGTATATTGTAAGCAGATTGCGTGATTAAAATGAATTTAAGGAAGTTTCTACTCTTTCAATATAATATTATACGATTTTACTTACCCTATTTTCTTATTTTTCCTTCCTGTACACCTTTTTCAGTTTCAATTTTCTTGTGCTAATACGGTTTATATTTTATTTTCAATTTTAACTTTACACTTTATAAATATCTGTTTGTTTAATCCCGATTTTTGCCACGAGAACTTCAGGTTTCAGACTCTATACAACAAGAGCCACTAACTGAATGGCTGAATCGCTTTCAAGAGCATACCACGTGTCAGCATCAGTGTTTGAACATTTACAATGTTCTCATTAAATCGTCAATATGATGAATTTCATAAATGTGATGAAATCAAAGCTGAATGTATTCATCAATATGATGAATTTTATAAATGTGAAAGAATTATTCTTCAATATGATGATTGCATTCATCATTTTGAAGAAAAATCATTAGAATTTGGGTTCATCACATACGAGAAAAGTTTTGATGAACTGATGAAATTTCCCCTTCAAAGATTTGTATAGAATATCTGGTTGAAAAGTTGATGAAATGAGATTGGTTCATTAGGTAAGTTTTATTTTTCCTATTATTTCTTCATCCATAAGATGAAAATATCATCCATGTGATGATTTTCAGTTGATGAACGCCGTTCATAAATATGATGACGGTTATTTTTTTCAGTGTTGTATACGTACATGGAAAAGTGTACAACCAGCGAAAGAAGCATGGGACTCTATTTGTTCTGCATTCGAGGATACAGGAATTGGTCGTAGAGTGGATTTGCTTAAGCAGTTGGTAGGACTTCAGCAATCAGATTTCTCTTCTATGGAGGACTATGTGCATAAAATGGTGCTAATGGAGACAAAGGTGAAAAAGGCTGGATTGGAAATTGGTGATGATGCGGTGGCAGCGCTTATGTTGGGAGGATTGCCAGATGAATATCTTCCTATGGTGATGGCAATCGAGAATTCAACAGCAAAGATGACAACTGATTTTGTCCAAAACCGCCTTCTTCAAGAAGTTTTATATGACAACAAGGACAGTGCAGAGACTGCATTGTACGCTAAGAAGCGTTTCAATAAAAAACCAAAAAACTTTTCTCAAAAGTTTGTGAAATGTTACGTGTGTGACAAGGTTGGCCATTTTGCGATTGATAACAGGTGGGTCTACAAGGTCAAGCGCAATGCCACTGGTTCTATTGAATGCTACAAAGCACGTATTGTTATCAAAAGTTATAGCCAAATTAAAGGTATCGATTAAGATGAGACTTATTCCCCTGTGGCTCGATATTGTTCAATTCGTTTCCTGCTGGTTATGGCAGCAAAATATAAAATTAAAATCCACCAAATGGACGCAGTGAGTGCTTTTCTACAAGGCGAATTATCAGAGGAGATTTATATGTGTCACCCAGAAGGTTTTAGCGATAAAACGGGAAAGGTTTGTCGTTTAAAGAAAGCACTTTACGGATTGAAGCAGTCGATCCGAGTATGGAACGCAAAGTTAAATGACGTACTTGTTAGTGCATTAAATTTCAAGCGATCTTCGATTGACCAGTGCATATATTTTAAACATTCAAGCAAAAATACTATCATTTTAGCTGTGTGGGTGGACGACATCATGATATTTTCGAGCAATGCAACGATGTGTACAAAGCTAAAAAATGAATTATCAACTCATTTTAAAATGAAGGATCTAGGCGAAGCGAAATAGTTATTGGGTATAAATATCACTAGATACCCGGATGGCCCTCTATCGATCGATCAGCGCCACTACATATCAACATTTATCAAAAGATTCAACATGGATGATTGTCATCGAGTCAACACACCATTGGATCCCAACCAGAAACTATCAGAGTAGTTTTGTCCAAAAACAGATGCCGAAAGGCGTGAAATGAGAAATATTCCTTATCAAGAGGCGATAGGATGCATGATGTATGCTGCACAGATAAGTCGACCAGACATTTGCCATGCAGTTGGTGTTCTTAGCAGGTACAACAATAATTATGGTCGTGGACACTGGGCAGCGGTGAAGAGAATTCTACGGTATTTGAAAGGGACTATTGACTTTAAATTAAAGTTCAATTCCAAGTCAAATGGTGAAATATTTGGTTATTGTGACGCCGATTGGGCTTCTGATCAGGATAAACGACGTTCAACAACTGGCTACGTATTTCTAGCACAAGGTGGAGTAATTTCTTGGACTCCTCGTCGTCAGCCAACTATCGCTCTATCTTCTACCGAGGCGGAGTTTATGTCAATGGTTGCAGCTATCCAAGAGGCACTTTGGCTGAAGCGTTTCGAGACCGAAATATTTTTGGGAGCATCGAAAACAATTCTTTTGTATTGTGACAATCAAGGTGCAATTAGTTTGGCAAAAAATAGAAACTATCATGCACGTACAAAACACATAGATTTCAGAAAATATTTTATTCGAGAACACTTATACCAAGACGTAAAAGGCGAAATAAAACTAAATTTAAAGTACAAGTCTACAAAAGAAATGGTTGCAGACATATTGACGAAGGCAGTCGATCATATTAAACTCAAACAACTTATTCCACAATTTGGACCTTTTGTATAGATGTTAACGTTGTTTTTGTTTTTTGAATTGTTTAATAATTTGTTTATGAACACTAGTGAGGCTGTGGAAATAATATGTATTAAGTGTTTCACTCAGCTGTATTACTCAGTTCTTAATAATGTTCATAGTATGGATAGTATTTTTTTCTGATATATAAATCGAAATCTCAATAATAAATTAATCATTCTGTAATCAACCTTTTGAGAATAAGGAGTTTACATTCGAACAATATCCATTGGGTAATCTGCTCAATATCAATAATAATAATAATTATATTTCATTACAATTTCTCTTTCATAGCTAGGACATTGCACATATGTTTTGTCGAGGAGCTCGTTGAACTCGTCTTTGGTGTCGTCATTTTTCTCTTTTGTAGCGGCATGGGCACATTCAAGGCTAATTTTGCCAAATTTAGCCTTGATTCGGATTGTCATGATACGTTCGCTTACACATTTGCAGCTCAAGACTTTTTGCCTGAGTCTGCTTCCCACGACGAATCCACATCTAAGAAGCCGCTGTTGTTGCTCTCGTTAGCAGTAACCATAGTAGAGGTCGCTGTTTTTTCATTCTCCTTTTCTCCGGTCCATCCTATCGCATTTCCTGAATAGTGAAGTAGTTGAGTGAACCCGCAAATTTTTTTCAGAACATGATATATTAAGGGACCTAACATTCCATGTTCATATCCGAAGTTCTTTGTCTATATTATGTTGGCAGGAGTAATATCCGTCCGACACATGTTGCTTCTTCGAAAATAGGTGTTTTTCTGTGTAGCTTTGAAGTCAGCCCCAACCTGGAGTACCAGGTACTTGATACGCCACCGATAATTCCATATAGAGAATTAATTTGTTGCGGTCTGTATTAAAAGATGTGCACAATTGTCAATACAGTCTTCCGCAGGGATTTTCACCCTATCTCCAACTAAGTATCCGATGTCCACCATATGAAGGTGAGAGTAGTATAGTTTATAGGTTGACGAAGAAGCTTGTGTCTACGTGAATGCACACAAACATATCTATCCTTTGAGGACATCACTTGAAGCCACCATTGAAGCATTTGTCACAACTCATGACTCAAGATATGCCGGCTGCAATGAAAGCAAGAGTATACCAAATTTGGACTAATGTGGTGCACCATTTTGAGACGCAGCCACGGAAAAGCTTCAAACATAAGTTTATAAGGACCGTACTATCGATTCAAATAAATATTTTATGCATTATATTTTCTCAATCTGCAAAAGCTCTTAAGAAATCACTCGTTATACGCTGACATTTGGGTCACTCTCATCGCTTCAAATTATTTAGTCTAGACTTAAATTCTTATAAACAAAATACCATTTTACCTACCTATAATATTTCATCTTTGTACACAGAATTTCACTTTTCGTAAGACTTTGAGCGAACAACCAAATTAGTACATAATGGACTTAATGTTAAACAAATGTCACAACAAAAACATAAACGTTCTTTTTTGCTTTTCCCTGTCGTGAGCTTCCTTCGAATTACCACATAATTAAGGTCTTTCGCCCTGTTTCATTAGACCAACGATTAAGAAAAATTTCACTTTAAATCACGAAAAGTCAAAAACATAAATTAGGCACTCCAAAACCACGACAAAAACATTAAAGGAAAAAAACAAACAAAACAAAAGCCTCAACGCCCCAGAAGAATAAATTATGGTTAGAATTCGTGAGAATTGTCACTCGTTCTTATAAAAAGTGTTTCATTGCGTTTTGACAACAAATGAGTCGTCACCGCCACCGTTCTTCGTCGTGTGTCGGCCCTGTTCCAAAGTGAAACTGGTTGCGCATAAATTAAAGCGAAAGAATTAGCAAAAAAAAT
Organism: Sphaerophoria rueppellii; assembly: GCA_920937365.1. Classification (NCBI taxonomy): domain Eukaryota; kingdom Metazoa; phylum Arthropoda; class Insecta; order Diptera; family Syrphidae; genus Sphaerophoria; species Sphaerophoria rueppellii. The sequence goes on along the minus strand of CAKKXW010000003.1, from coordinate 38,566,820 downwards.
AAATAAAATTATAAAGCTTGAGCCTAAAGAACACGAAGAAAAAATAAGGAATATAGAGACACCAACCAACAGCAAACATAATTTGTTTGAGTTTGTTCATTTTGGCGAAATCAAAAATGTAAAACTTTCCATCTTTGGATGTTTTGATAAACTTGTATCCAGTCGTATAATGCGTGTGGGACTCCTCACCTTTTTGCCGACATGACTTCAAACAGTTCATAAACTACAGTGGGCCGACTGTAGGAAAGAACATCAAGATTTTAAGACGAGAACTTTTTAAAATTGCAATAAAAACACTTCTGAATTGAAAAGTAAACCTGAAAACAGCAACCATGAAAATCTGAAAATCAACGAAGATTCCAGGCTAAATGTTAGTCTTTGGGGAATTAGAACTATCTTCCAACATTTCACCATTAATTCTGATTTTCCAATTATTGCACTGTGGGTTTGTTTGGCCAATCTTTCGTTACTGTACAATAACAAGACTCCTAACAGATTTTGACTCCTCTAGCTATTGTTTGGAACGGGTATGGTTTCAAGACCTTTCAAAATGACTACTTGAATTATTAATTTCCTCATGAATAATGAAAGTTCATTAGTAACTGTAAATAATGCACCAAATGTTGTGCGGCTTTTACTTGACAGCCAAATGCAAGATGCTGGACTTGGTGTTCGAAGAATCCAACATCTAAAGTAAACATTATCGTAGCCTTGTGATTTATATTCAACTCTTTCTTGTTCATAAATCTTCATATTATTATTTAAGATTGTGTATCGAGTATAAATGCCCCACAGTGTTGTCATGCAAATTATGTTGTGCTCATCATCCTGGAGAAAATTAACAAGTCAGACGCGTCCGTCGGACAGTCGACAAAAAAGTTCACGATCTAAAGAAACGAGGAGTTTTTTTATTCTCCTCATTTCTGTTTCAATGCCCGGAGAACTTGCAATTACTGAAGTTGTTTCTTTTGGATGAAAAACTGAAAACCGCCTTCCCACTTTTTTGCTTTTGTTATTTCGAAATTCTTCGAAGGAAAATGAAATCGAAAAGTTGACCTTAACAACAATGAAATCTTTTCAGAGTGCAGATTTTCAGTTCTCATCGCTAAGGCACCAAGTTGGAATAATTTCCCATTTGAGCATTTCACTCGAGCCTCTAGATAGTGCAAGATGCATCATTAGATTAACTTTTTGCAATGTTCGTTCAACCATAAGGCGGTACGGTTGGACTTGGATTCATTGTCATTATCGTAAGCGATATTCAGAGCCGCTTGCAGTTTGTGATGAGTTTGATGAAGGCGATGCAGCATTTGAGAAACTTAAATCATATATAATAGGGAACCTTTTGTGCATTAATCTAGATTGAAGAGTTAAGATCAAGGGGAGACAACGTCTGCTCTATGGAAATACCTAGAATTAACGCCCTAAATTTCTGCAGCCCGGTGAATGAAAAATGAATGAATGAGAGTTGGTTGTGACGGAATCAACTCTTTCCGCTTTCTTTGAAGATTTGCATCGGGTCATCGAAACTACATGTTTTGAAGAGGTTAACGATTAGGTTGTTGAGATTGTGCATCTGTTCGAAGTATAATATTCTTTAATTACAGATTTCCCTGGATTTAAGGGAAATAATTTTTAGAAACTTTGGCAAGGGTAACCCAAAACGTTGAGTTGATTATCTCTGGCTCAGAAAGTAGGTAAGTTAAGGAATCCACAGGAGACCAATACCTTCTATAGTAATCGAAGTTAAGTCGACACTTGTTTTTGACAAGAACGATGGAACATGACGAAAAATTTTCTCTTTTTTTTTTTTATAATTTGCACCCACTTAAAGGATTTTTTATACCCTTTTTATGCCAGAGACACAGTGAGTGCATAAGGAAGAAGGGATGGGGTTGGGAAGGAGATGTCGGTGTACATTGGTCTTAAATTCTTGAACATTGTAGTGACTGGGAAAAACAGAGTGTGGAAGAGAGTTCCACATTCTCGTAGTACGGCTAAAGAATGATTCCCTATACTTGAGAGTACGTCCGAAGTTGGGCTCGAGGCTAAACTGATGGGCATTCCTAGAAGCGCGAGTATTACGGGCGAATTGTTTGAGGGGAGGAATGCAACTGGCTATTTCCTAGAGCAATTTCCGTAAAAGTAGCGATAAAACAAGGAGAGATGCGCTACGTTACGACGGTGGTCTAAAGTGGTGAATGCGTCGGTGATCTCTCTATCACCAATCATTCTTACAGCTCTTTTTTGAATTCCATCCAAGAGGCTTAAGTAAGTAGCTGGAGCACCAGCCCAGAGATGTGAATTGTACTCAAGCTTTGGACGGATATAGGTTTTATAGATAATAGCCAGATCAGACGGGGAGAAAAATTTCTTGCACCGTCTTAAGAAACCCAAACATCTTGCGGCATTTTTGGCGACATCGCGTATGTGCTCTGACCACAAGAGGTGATCAGTGATGCACATACCGAGAATCTCGAGATGTTCGGTCTCATTGCTGCAAGTGCCACATGGACAGTGGCAGGGGGGGTATATCTCGCTTCAAAGATACCAGACAGCATTGAGTTTTCGAAGCATTAAACTCTACACGGTTCTTAATTCCCCATTGGACAATGCTGTTTAAGTCAGAGTTTAATGAACTTATCATATTTTGCAGTTGCAGTTCCACATCCGAAGAGGAGGGATGTGAATCTGGAAACGAATATGAGAAGCTTAGGGTACTATCGTCAGCGAAACAATTTATTGGATTAGAAGTAACAGACAAGAGATCATTAATAAAAATGATAAAGAGGGTTGGAGACAAAACGGAGCCCTGGGGCACACCAGCATTTATATTGTGGGTTTCAGACTTGAATCCGTCCAATACAACTTGTATTGAATGGTTCGAAAGAAAGTTTCTAATCCAACGAAGAAGGGATTCATCGATACCGAAGGCACGCATTTCGGACAACTATCTTGTCGTAGCCAAGGTAGTGCGATGAATATCCCGCAAACGCTGCTTTAAATTTCGGAAAATTCGACGACGGAGATCGTCAGATCCTTTTTCGATCGAGTGCCAAGAGATCGAGATCAGCCTGAATTCGCTCTCGGAAGTGGTGTCGTGCAATCTTTCCTTTTTTCCTTTCTACCTTTTTCACCGGAGAAGTCATCTTTTTCCAACTTCCCGTTAAAATCGCCGAGGACAATTTTAATGTCATATAGCTAGGAAATAGCTATATTGAACTCGTCTTTGGTGTTGTCATACGAAGAAGCTTGTGTCTACGTGAATGCACACAAACATTTTGGCAAGGGTAACCCAAAACGTTGAGTTGATTATCTCTGGCTCAGAAAGTATGTTAAGGAATCCACAGTAGACCAATACCTTCTATAGTAATCGAAGTTAAGTCGACAATTGTTTTTGATTAGAACGATGGAACATGACGAAAAATGTTCTGTGTCTCTAAAAAAATCGTTCTTGAGGGGTGAGTCACATTCATATTATTTTCCTAAAAATGAAGTTTCCAAAGTTATTCATTTGAAGTTACCACAGCACTCTTGGTATGGTAACTGACAATTTTTGGCATAGTTGTTGTTCAATGACGCACAAAGCTGTCTCTTTTTTAATAATCAGTGCTCAAGAAACTGGAGTTGGAGTGTTGCTCATGAAAAAAACAACCAGGATTTAAAATCATTTTTTGACAGGCTTCTGGAAAAGAGATTGGTCAAATTCAGGTACCAGAAGATTATAGGCATCACTCTTTAGTAGTTTGTCGTAGGGTCGTATTAAAGTCAAACTGTTTTGTTGGTGATTTCTTTGTCAGCTAATGCTTTGAAAAATCAACATTGATATTGTGAAGGCTTAAGTCACGAAATTTAGTATTTCGTTAATATTTCGCGACCTATTGCCCGGAGGTCAATACCTGTCAAGGACAAATTCTTCGTTTTGAAATTATCAAAAAAAAAAAAAAAAATTGCCTCAGGCATATCCTGTAAAATTAACCCTTTGCCTCCAGCGGCTTTTCTAGATGGCTCAAAATTTGAAAGTTCCAGTTTTCGATGACCTTGGCGTATAAATCAAGCAGAATGTTACCGATGGCATTGAATACGTCGTCTTTGAGGACCGCGGTGGTTTGCGGCTAGTTCACATAGACCTGCGACTTAATAAAAGGGATCAAATCACACGATCTTGGTTATATATTCAAGTCACATCGGCGCTTGTAAATATTCGTCATTGAAATTGCAAACAGTATTAGACCTCCCGTGCCTGAACGAGTTCACGGCACGGCAGCCAAAAAGGCACTTAGGTTAAAATATCTGAACTTTTAGAATTTCGTATAATATACAGCCAGGCAAGGATGGCCGGAATTGCCAAACCCGCACTTTTTTCGTTTCCTCTAGTTTTTTTTTTTTTAGGAATACGCAATACCTGCTTTATTTTCTAAATGTCGCAACTAAAAAATACTAGCCATGCAACATTCAAACAAAAATGGCTTAGATAAGTAATTAAACATTTTTCTTAGAACCAATTATAACGGAGATAGGCATTTTCTGTCCATTTTATTATTTTCTTTTCTCCGTTTAAATGTTCAAATGTACCGTAACCTAAATGCAATTGAATTAATTTAAATAAAATAAATAAAAGAAAATAAAATACACCAGTTTTGAAATTGAAACATATCTGCCTTTAAAAAGGTAACCCATCCTAAAAACAACAAAATACACCTTCAATACAAAAACTGTCCAAATCATTTGCTTGGAAACTAAGTTATACATGTTATGCTTAGTGTTTGCTCCAACCGATGCATGTCAGCATTCTATTTGGTTAATACATATTTTTATTTTCTACAAATAACTGTTTGACAACGTGAAAGTAGAAACTCGAAAATCCTGCAAAGCTTGCATCTTATTTATCATCTTCATGAAATACTAATGTTCCCACTATACAAGTGTACCTATACATTTTCTCACGAGGCAATCGTTTTTCATAAAACATTATTTACTTTTTTTTTGTCACAAACATCATACTCGCCAACTCAACCGTCCAGCCAGCAGCGACAACGAACGGTGTGCGCCAACACGGATAGAAGATTGGGAATCTTCTTTCCTGACATCCTTTTTGCCGTTTTCTAACTTTCCCTCTCAATTTGCAAGTGCATTCAACCTTAAAAGCGTTTCTTTGGAAATGCTTGCAGTTGCATCCATTGACTGCAAGCAAAAATCCAAAGTCGTTATAAATAAGAACCACTAACTGATGGCCCTCGTGAACCCAAACATCCGAGGAAAAGTTTTTTTTTTATTTTTTGTTGTTTGCTGTTTTGCTATTTTAAAGAGGAAAGCAGTTGGAATTCTCACCGTATTTCCCGGAGTTGGTGGCAGTGCGAATGCATGTTATGTTGAATTCAGAGGCAGAGAACAACCCAGCCCTAAACAACAACTGTTGTTTTCGTTTCTATTTGCATTGTTTTCCCATCCTATTGGGTCTTTCCGTTTTTTCGTCTTATCCCCGGAATAAGAGTTGTGACCTCTTCACTCTGAAGTACCTCTATCCACTATATTGAAGATGTTGGCTCCTTTGCGAACACCTGTATATACATATTTCTGAATTGGTGTGCTTAATGAAGAAACGTTTTTTTTTTTCTATCAAAACAACCAAATGTAGTAATGTATTATTTGTGAATTGCACGAGTCATCGGAGAATGGGGAATTTCACAAGGCGAAAAGTTGAAACACTCTATGAGACATTTATGTTTAGAATTCGACTTTTCGTATTTTTATGAAAAGCATTTCAGATTTAACTTTTGACTATTCTTAATTCCTCACCATTGTGTTTCACTTACTACATGAATTAACTTTTTGGCAATTCGAATACAATAATTCAAGCAAATATATAGTAACGATAATGGAGAAAGAGAGTTCGGAAATTCAGAACTCAGATTTGAAAAATAGGATTTTAAAAAATTATAAAATGGCGTTCTTAACTTCCCAGAGGAAGTAATTCTAATGGGCCGATTTCAAGGTTACTAGAATTCGAATCAACCCTTTTTATCATGTCTGTGTGCGGCGCAGGGTCATAAGTCCACAGGCCAAAAGTCCATAATGGACTTTTGACCCACTCTGGTGAGTTAAAAGTCCATAAACCAATTATGGACTTTTAACCCACTTGAGTGGGTTACAAATCCACAAAAAAGTGGGTCAGTAGTCCATAAGTTATACATAGTGTAAAGAAAGACCAACAGTAATTTATTTTACTTACTTTGTCACAAAAATAGAAAAATGACTGAAATTTTCAAATTCAATAAATTAAAAAATAAAAAGAGAAAAGTTTAAACCTATGATTCATAAAAGAATTTCAAGTTCTTCTTTTTTTCAGTGTCTTCGCTTTGGCAAAAATGAAATAAATTAAAATGAACTTAGTGTCTGCGCGTTTAGTTAATTAAGAAAAGCAACCAATACAAATCTTGTGATGCATACAAGTGTCTTGAAAGCAGATTCTCTTTTTCAATGATTTATATTGAGCATCCTTTTTTCACTTTCGACTGAGCAAGGGATGATGCCGATTCGGATAATTCAAGATGGGTTTGGTTTGATTTCGAGTGAAGTGAGCGAAAAAAAAATGAGCCCATAAGAGAATCAATTTGGGGTGTGAAAATAAAAAAATTCGCGCGAATTTTTTTATTTTCACACCCCAAATTGATTCTCTTATGGGCTCATTTTTTTTTCGCTCGCTGCCAATGATAAGGTACAAAATATTTTTTGCTCTGAGCTCCGAGTCCTCACTCATATAATTTTTAAAACATATTCGCCATCACGCTAATTTTTTTTAATCACAAATTTATTTTTTAACCACAACACAATGTTTATAAATTAGTATGATTTGTGATTACATTACGTTTTCAAAATTTCATAATGTTTACTATTATTACAATTTTTTGTTTTGTTCTTGTAATCCTACGTACATATGTCCTTAAAAATATATAACTTCAGTTAAAATATTACGTGCCCAGAATGTGCGACATATGCGATCAACCAACGATTCCAACGATCCAACCAACGATCAACGATTCCATTCAAATAATTTTTATACCTATCTATTATTCATCATCAGTAAAACCCAAAAAGTTGTACTTCTTTCTATTTTTCTTACAATAGTAAGAAAATCAATTTGGGTCAGAAGTCCACACACATTTTGTGTGGATTTCTGTCCCACTATGGTGGGTTAAAAGTCCATAGTTGATTTGTGGACTTTTAACCCACCAGATTGGGTCAAAAGTCCATTATGGACTTTTGGCCTGTGGACTTATGACCCTGCGCCTCTGTGTGCGTAGGTGTGTTCGGATTTGTCTACTCGATCAACTTGCAAACCACTCACCACAAACCGCTTAATTTAATAGGACATCAATTAACTATTAGTCTTTGGAACTTTATCTTCAATAAATAAAAAAAAAAGATATATTTTCTTCTTCTCGATTTTTATATCATGGAAAGACAGTCTATATGAGTAGGAATAGTATAGAGAGCTCATTAGTCTAGTTGATAACAGCTTGATGTTTCATAAACAATGTCTTCTCATGGAAGCTAGTCATATGGGTCACAGGGGTCGCAGTTGAATTTGTTTTGTTTTTTATTAACTCGTGTTATTGGTGTTTTATCAACTTTGTTTGTTCTGTATCAAATACAGCTGTTCAAATGTTTGTTAAGAGCTTTTGGCATAAGAAACGGATTTTTCTTTTTGATGTGACAGAAATGGTGAGTGAGATTTTTGTTGCATGCTTAAGTCATGTCGCGATGTAAAACGGAACTTGAAGTATTAATCACAAGGAACAGTTTGAAAGACTTAATATCTATTGACAGCTTTTATGGATTTTAACACGTTTGGTGGTTTTTGGTCGGTGATGGCAATGCCTTTATTTTTCGTCATTGACTTTCTTTTTTCATGTTTAATCCGTTTTTGTTACAGAAAGTAAAAATGTAAGCTATTCGTTCGAAATAAAAAACGAAACGAAAGAGCTGAGTTCCGAACTTAATTAGGTTTAAGTATTATTTTTTCAATAATGAAGCGCTTGGTGGAAGAAGGGGGTAAGTGAAATTTTTTCCTTTTTTCGTTTTTTTTTTTCGGTTAATGGGGATTCCTTGCGAAAATTTAAATTTCTGTCTAATCTACACCACCCTATGATTCTTATTTCCTTATTTAGCGCTTTCATATTTGGTATAAAAGAGTTACTTACAACCCAAAATCGTAATTTGTGAGTGGAAGAAAGAGCTAAAAGCACTTGCCTCCTTTTTGGGTAAAATTACAATAACTTTAAAAAAACCTAATCTGCATGAAGGGGTTAAGTGGATACTAAACTCCTTCTTGCACCCAAATTAAGATACATTTTTAAAGTGGTTATAAGTGCAATAAAGGTTCAAAGCTGTTATATACCCCATTCATGCACTTTCTAGAAGCAAAAAATTAACTATGCCTACCTACAAAAAGTTGAACTGCCGTTAAATTTTTGTACTATGCTCTTGAAACGTATTTTGTAAGCGGTGGAAACCTTTTTTTTTTTCTTTACTTCAAATTGGTAAAAAAAATTAGACATTCTTCAATGCAAAATGAACAGGTGTGAATATGGTCCACCTTTGGATAAAAGAGGTAAGCATTCAAACCGACCAAATAAAATACCCGATTATGTAATGGATTACATATCGGAGCATATTAACGAGTTTCCAGCCGAAGAATCGCACTACTCGAGGAACTAAAACCCAAATAGGCTCTATCTTTCACCTTTGCTAAATATATCAAAATTATATGGCCTTTACACTGAAAAATGCACCGAGCATGAGAAAAATGACGAATATTTTGTTGGTCAATATTTTTATAGAGAAATTTTCAACACAAAATTCAATCTGTCTTTTCGCTTACCTAGAAGTGACACTAGTAGCATTTGTGACTCTGGTAAAAATTCAGCTAAACACCAATCAGCTATAAGTCCGGATTCCAAAGTGAAAAAAAAGACCGCGAAAAAGCTCGGTCCGATCCAAACGTAGTATACATTGCATTTGACCTCCAGCAAACCATGCCTTTACCAAAATTAAACACTTCTAAGGCCTTTTACATGAGGCAAATGTGGTTCTATAATTAAGGAATCCATGTCATTGCATCCGATGTGGAAATATCATACATGCTTACATGGACCGAAGATATTGCAGACAGAGGAAGCGCCGAGGTCATGAGTGCATGGACCGATTTTTGCCCTGGACAAAACAAACATTTCTTTTTAGTATGTCTTTACCAAGTTCTTATTTTGACAGAGTATGAATTTCGAAATTATTGATCACAAATAATAAAATCTGCTAGCAAAAAAAAAAAACACGGTAATTATTAACATGGAGGAACACTTTCGATCGTTAGGAAGTCATGCAGAAAAATGAAAGCCAAAAACACCTTAAATGAGAAAATCAATTTCCATGATACCGTAAAATAGCTTCGCTTAAGCAAATATGGATCCTATTTTTATAAGGAATGCTGCGACGAAGGCGCCTTATTTTATGAAGCTTTTATATAAAAAAATAAACTAGTTCCAGACAATAATCAAGACTTTTTCGTTCGAGAATAAAATGTAAAGCAGCTTTCTGCTGAGAAAATTAAAAATTTAAAACACGGAATGGTGTTCATACCAAGGGAACATCGTTGGCTTTATGAAAAGGCTTTATTAGCTTGGCAAAGAGAAAAAACTTTTGAAAATAAAAATTAAAAATAAAATTATTATTACTTAACTCCTTTGTTATTTTAAGAACAAAAAAATGTTTGTGCAAGAAAGAGTTAACTACACTTTTTTAAGATATTTTTTATTTTTTCATTACACTAACCTATTGTAATGAAATAAAAAGTACATTAAAAAAAAAAATATTATTTTTCCTATTTTATTTTTTTATCAAAATTTTCTAGATTGGAATACGAAAAAAGTTCTCAGCAAAAAACTTTGAGTCTTTATATCTCGAAATGTTGCAAATGTCACTTATCCCCTTCTTCATCCAAACGCTTCTTTGTAAAAGATGGAAAAAGGAGTACATTTTTAACATAACACAACATAACAAATTTGAGTGGTACAATTTAAAATTGAAATACTTAACTCTTCTACCGGATTTGAGATTGATCAATAAACAAGAATGGAAAAATCGTTTCGCCAATTTTCCATTGACATAACAGTCTCAATTATCCCCATATCCATAATACATATGTTTTAAAGAGCATACCCAGATAATCGAATGACAAAATGGTCTTTCATGGTCCAAGGATGCTTGTGGTATTTAAGTTGAAATCCCGTATGTGTGTGCAGTCCACAAGAAGTGGCTGATGAATGATGATACAAAACGTTGTTATCCATTCGCTCGATGTGTTTGAACCAGTCATCTTTTCCTGGCTTTCTGAATTACATCCACATTCTTTCGAAAGTGCGCAGTATCAGTTCAACATTCGGTGCAGTAGAGTAGAACTGGTAAAATAAAAGTTATGTATAGCAGACACTTTATCTTTCGATTGAGGAGCTTCGAGCCGAGTTGTTTTGCCAAACCGAAGTAGAAGCGGTTTGCCAGGATAATTCTTCGTCGAATTTCCACTAAGTTGTCGTTAGTCGGAATGATATTTGTTCCAAGGCAGGTGAACTCCTTAACTACCTAGAAATTGCTGCTACCAACAATGACGTTTTGTTCTAGGCAGTGGACAGGATGTTCTTTTGTTTATTGATAGCATGTACTCAGAACAGCTCTTGTGCTGTTTGAAAACATCTACAACTCCCACTGCTTCGGTGACTGGGTTTCCTTCACTGTTTCGAAGAACCTGTGTCCCGGTTCTGAAACCAGAAGCTAATTATTGCCTTTTGAAGAAACGCAGGTGTTGTTCTTGGCCCGTGACTCTTCTAGATCTTTGAGTTGAGAAACTGGAGATGCTCTTTTCTTCGTAGAGTGTTTTTCTCATTTTTTTTTTCGGTAGTCTTCTCTTGCTTCTCTTGCTTTCCATTGCTGTATCTTCAAACGTGCATTTTCCGTCTCTCTCATCAATAACGCGCATTAATCATCATACCACGGATTCTTTTTCGGTGGTCTCGGCTGCATTGTTAATTATTTCTCGATTTTCTTTCCATAAAGTGTTGACATCTGTGGTATTTGGGAGGACGGCGGAGAGTCGCTCACTGAGGCGTTCACTGTAGTCTCTGGCAATCTCGGGGATGCTAAGGCAACCGATGTTGAACTTCATTCTTTGAGCCGTACTTGTTTTTTAGATATGCGAGCTCTAAACTTACACACTTCCAGAAAGTGTGCACGCTCAAGATATTAGATGCGTGACTTGCGCCCATAAGCACATGGTCGATTAGGTTGACGGTACGACCAACCGGAGATCGACAGGTAGCTCTGTAGATCTTTCTTCTTGGAAACCTAGAGCTACTTATCACCGTATTACGAGCTGCAGCAAAGTTGATTCCCAGTTTGTTCCTTCTTAAATGGCAACTATTTAATTATTCTTATCGTTTTGCAATTTTCATTCTTTGCCATTTTTAGATCAAACTAATAAAGTCAGAAGATTTTCAAAAACATCATAGATCGTAGTAGTAGTTAAACAAAAAAGCCATTTTTTTAATATTTTCAAGAAACACTGAATTCAATAAACGGGGTGCAGTTATATCATAAAAGTGTGAAAACAAATGCTTTTTTGATGGTTGGTATATGGACGAGATTTCTGGTATTAACACTTAAATTTTTATTTTCATACACTCAGGGGTTCGATTGATGTAGATCAGAGAAATTGGGACACTCATTTGCAGTAAATTGCTAGGGCCTTACGAACGACCGTTCATTTTTCAATAAACATGAAGCCTTGTTTTGACAGGCTTGTGTTGCCAAAACCTAATGCAATCAATGATGCTGAGGTAAAGCTGGTTCCTAAGACATTTAAAATGAACATTTAACAAACCCATTTAAAAAAAATTCGCAGCTGACTCCCATAAACGTTACAAAAAGAATTATAACTTGCGGTGCATTGCAAAGATGTGAAGTTGTCGGTTATGGTTATCGTCTTTTCAAGTATTTTTGCACACAGCGATGCGGCAAAAAGCAATTGTGTAAAAAATTCAGCCCCAAATTTTTTAAAATGATGGTTTCGAAAGCCGTTGGAAACTGTCTGTACGAATTAGAAGACTTTAACGGTAAAAAGATATTTCACGCTTGAAAACTAATGCCCGGCAGCTTGATCAGGCATGAGACAGTGAGTATTTACACAATTACTTAAAAACAAAACAAAACTCATACATAACAATGCTTACAACACTAATTAACATACATACTCACTCATAAAAAGAAAATCAAGATTTTGAAAAATAAAAAAATAGTCAGTTTTTTTCTAAATCAGTTTGAGTTAAGGTTATTATTGGATTCTAAAGGGTTTTTCAATAGGGACGCTACAAAAGTACACCGATAGGGACAGCAAACGACGCCATATTTTTCCCGCTCTCCTGACATTTCTCTTCAATAAGGTTTGCCATTTCATCATGGAAAGGTTTACGATCCAACAACGAGTCAAAATTATTAAAATTTACTACCGAAATTCGGAGTCAGTGGTCAACACTTTAAGAGCGCTACTCATCTTCAGCGATGAGGCTCCTTTTTGGCTGGATGGCTTCGTCAATAAGCAAAATATGCGTTATTGGTCAGGCAGCAATCCACATGTGCTTCACGAGGCACCATTACATCCCGAAAAAATCACTGTTTGGTGCGGTTTACATGCTGGTGGTGTCATTGGGCCGTACTTCTTCCGTGATGATCAAGATCGGCACGTTACTGTGAATGGGAATCGCTACCGCTCAATGCTAACCGATTATTTTTGGAATGAATTGGATGATATGGACTTGGACGATATGTGGTTTCAACAGGACGGTGCCACATGTCGCACAGCGGGCCAAACAATCGAATTATTGAGAACGAAGTTCGATGAGCCCATTATCTCCAGTAATGGACCTGTGAATTGGCCGCCTCGTTCATGCGATTTCACGCCGTTACACTATTTTCTGTGGGGCTACGTCAAATCTTTGGTTTATGCCAACAAGCCAGCGACGATTGATGAACTTCATACGAAATTGAAGCAGTATCGACTTTATGCTTAAAAACCGTCGAAAATTGGGTTCAGCGTCTGGACTTCTGCAAGCGTGCCCGTGGTGGCCATGCAAAAGAAGTCGAGTTCCATACATAATGGCATCAAAGGTACTACCACAAGAATAAAGAATTTCATTAATATACAAAACCGTGTTTGTTTTATTAAAGAAAACTTTTGTAGCGTCCCTATTGAAAAACCCTTTATTATAGTTTCGATGACCTTTTTGGTAAAGGTCCGAAAAAAGTGCATGAACAAAACAATATAAATGATAAAAAGTGAAACTTTTATATTACAATTGTAAAATATTTCATGATCTACCATTGATATAAGCCTTGGTAATATTTTTTTTTTTTTTTTTTATAAATATACTAAATACTATTTTTTCCAATAAAAAATGTCCAAAACTGTTTCCTCAGATCATTAAGTTTTATTTGGGGTTTTTATTATTCAAATATTTACCACTTTATTTAAATTTTAATAGATTTAGTAGTTTTGTTTGATTCTACATAAAAAAAGAGATTTAAAAACCAAAAACTATGACCAGGGTTGTGTCGTTTTATTATGAATGCCACGTTTTGAAGTGATTTGACATCCTTCAAATCAGCGGTAACAACTAATTCAAAATAGGGTGATATTACAAAAACCACAATTGAAATTGCATTATCACTTTAATAAAAGAAAGGCAAATCGCAGCGGCAAGTTGTTTCAGAGTTGAAGATTTGAAGAATTTACGGTACTCCGTCAGTTGTTGTCAAAGGAGATGCCATAGATACTTTTGGAAAACTGAGACATATGATCGTAGCATCTAAGACCTAAAATATAGCGTGCAACGTTATTGAACACTGTATTCATCTTTCTTTGACTGACACTATCAAGCTTACAAAAAATTTAACAGCCATATGTAAGAATGGGTACTACAAGTTTTCTTGCAAGCATTTTTCGAGTGCCCAATGGGATGAACTTTCTTGTTGGCCACAATAATCGAAGAGCTCCATAAGCTTTCCCAAAAATTTGATTAATATGGTCGTTCCAGCTTAAAGTTCTATTAAAGCAAATACTACGATTTTTAGCGGTATCCACGAATTTTATTTTTGAGTCTCCAAGAAGAATATCTGGAAATCCGACCAAGTCCACGGGCTTTTTAGAAATAGCGAGGCATTTGCTTTTGAGTGGATTTAAGGTAAGACCACATTTTATGGACCAATTTAAAATCGATAACAGATCCTCGTTAATTGCATCAACACAATCTTTCAACATGCCAACTGGACAACTTTTCATTAGCTGCAGGTCATCAGCAAAGAGGTGCTCATCACAGTGGCGTAAAGAGTTTTGGTACTTCGTTCACGTAAATCGAGAAAAGTGATGGACCAAAAATTGAACCCTGTGGAACTCCGCTAGATATAGGCATAAAATTTGAAGTTTTATTGGCCGAGATAAGAGGAAATAAGTTTAACTGCGTCAGAAGAAAACTTGTAAATTTTTAAAAGTTTTTGACATAGAATGTGGTGGTTGATAGTGTCAAACGTCTGAGAGTAATCTAGAAGAATAAAATTGAAACTTTGTTGGCATCCAACGCTTAACGCACCCGTTCAACAACTTCCAAGAATGCTGATTTACTGCTGTGGGAAGGCCAAAACCCGGATTGCTTTGACCGTTTTGTAAGAGAAGTCCAGAAAGTTGTTTCTGCATTAATATTTCCAAGACTTTGGATTAGAGAGGAAGGACTGCAATGGGCCTTAACTCCGTGTTGGGACTATTTTTGGGGATGGGTACAATTAAAGAGTCTTTCCACTTTGAGGGAAAAATTCCCCTTGTAAGAATAGTATTATACACCTAAGTGAGATGTGGCAAGATTCAGAGCTAACACATGAAAACCCAAAAGCAGCTCCATTGTACATTGTAGAGAACTCATTCGCTGAAAAGCTTTGAATGGATGGTTGGGGAATTGATGCAATAAAGAAGTAATTTATAGCATTACAATCCAGCTCATCTACACAAATGTTATTTGGTCTGTTTATCACCTCTTTTAAGTTTTTCCGTAGCTTTCGTCCGCCGAGAGAGATAATTAAGCGACACTGGTACCATTGGCCTCACTTTTTGTAACTTTTTGTTCATGAAAAGAATTTGTATATCAAAGTCAAAATATAATATTCGCAACAAAAAAACATCACAAATTTCTACAATGGCAACACGCAGTGAATTTAATATCATATTTGTGAATTAGTGTCATCCACATTCTCAAGAAGGCAGTTCCACCTGACAACATCTCACTCAGATCTCAATGTCTCACTTTGACTTTGATAATTTGGTGGAAAATATTTTTATCTCAGACCTCAGAGACCTCAGAAAAAAATCTTAGTTCTCAGCTGAGATGTCTTGTTCCGCTTAAGAATTTCTGAAAGCTCAGTGCGATGTTTTTACGTGGAACTGACTTAATATCCTCTAAACCTGCAAATGAATGTGTACCTACGTTTAAGAAAAAGTGTTCTTTTCTCGATGAAAAAATATATTTTATATCCGCCCGGTATTTCAGCATCCGTTGAGCGAGTTTTCGCTGCGATAAGCAAGACATGTACGACTAGTTTAGCAGTAGAAACATTCAGGCAAACATAAATGTTAAATGTAGTTTTAAATTTCCGAGCGTTAAATTTTACAATTAATTAACAAAAAATTAGGAATTGCTTTGAAAAATATCTGTCAAAGAAAAATACAAAAAATATGTGCTGTCTTATTAACGCTAACGGACGTCCTGTTTTTTTTTTCATATTTTGTGCAAATGCATTAGTCATCATCATCATACTTCATAAAAGGTGACGTGAAATAACGCCAAACGAATAAGGCCGAATTCGAAAAATTTGGCAGTAGCTATTTCCTTTTTAAAAACGAAATAACGCCAAATTCTCAATTCGGCTTTTTTTCGATCTAGAAAACGAAATAATACCAATTTGGCAGCATTTCAAATTGAAGTTATGCAGAATTACGTCCCGAAGTCAGAAGTCCTCTTTATTTATTTCATCTTCTATCGGACAAAAGTCCCAAATGATATAAAAATGTGTTTTGTTGTGAGAATCAATTTATTTATTTGTATTTATAACTATTATATGGAAACAAAAAATTTTCATCGTAAAAAAAAACAAAAAAACGTGTACGGTACACATAACTAAAAAATATACATATATAAAACTAGTCTTATAGATAAAAAGGACCATTTTTATTTATACTATTAGTCAACAAAATTGACAGAGCAATTCATTTTTCAAAGCTGCTGCCGTTTCCTTTAATTTGGAAAAGGAACCACCTTAGTAATGCACGCTTGAGCCTGGAAAGCATGTGCTGCATTGCAATGATTCATAGTGCGCATCTCTTTTCACTTTCGTCTGAGGATGATGTCGATCTGGAACATTTGAAATAGATTTGGTGAGACTGGGAGCGTAAAGAGCGGAAAAAATTTTGCCCAAAAGAGAATCAATTTGGGGTGTGAATCAATTTGGTGTGTGTGCGCTTGCATCGCTCGCTAGCAATAACTGTTCCTATTTCATTTTTTTGTTCAAGCTCCAAATCCTTTATTGAAATAATATTTGAAGACATGTGACACTGAGGTAAGGTTAAGTATTGCAAAAATAGTACTTACGTCTGCATACACATGATGCAAGAAAACTTAACATTCCACCAATACAAACATGTCTTTCTGATGGATCTGTTAATGTAAATGTAATTGATAATAAGATGCAATAAGATGAAACTGGGTTCAAGTGCAGTGTGCTTGTAGAATGCCCTACTCTCACCGAACACAAAGTTCAGAAGAACGTTTGCGTCTGGGAAGAGTTTCCTTTAGGTCACCTGAAATATGTTCAAACTGTCCACTTAATTCTATTGTTTTACAATCACGAGGTCAAACTCCGAGTTTTATTTCTGGACTGTGCCAAAATGATGTAACTTTTGCGCGAAAAAATAAATAATTATTTAACTTGTAAAATTATGTTCATATTCAATAAATTGGTTGATTATTCACATATTTGATTGCATTATAGTTACTAACATCCCTCGTAAAAACCTGTATAGCTCAGTTTCATGCTGTGAAGAATTCACAATAAATTGTGCAGTTATTTCCCACTCGCAGTGGGAAATGTATTCCACTTTAAAAAGTGGAGCGAATTCCCGCTTTGAGTGGAGTAAATTCCGTGTGAAGCAGATTCCCGTGAAGTTATTTCTCTGCACCAATTTCGAATATTAAAATATTCGGGGTTACTTCCATTATATTTTTGGCCTTATTTCATTTTTAAATCGAAATAAAGCCAAATTGGTTGTATTTTGTTTTGAAAAACGAAATAAGACCAAATTTGAAATTTGGCGTTATTTCACGTCACCTTCATAAAATTTGCTTCACTATCAATTAATTGCCGAATCCGATTTGGTGAATAATCTAACTACTAATCAAATCGTTCATTGTTTATGGAAACTAAAATAATATTTTTGTTATTAAAAAAAAAAAAGTTATCCCTTATATTATCATACGTTAAGGGTATAAGACTTGCAACAAAATTACTGCAAAAATTCACAAAAAAAATTACTGAATACCAAACTCATTTGTGAGTGATAGGCACGAGCTTACTAGCTCTTACCGATTCCTTCGCCTCACATGGGATAGATGCATAATAAAAATCTGGATAAACCTCTACTAGCAATCGGCAATCACACTCATACCATATTCCTATTTTAATGCTTGTACTGTTGCCTTCGCGCCACCAACAGCCATCGAAGTTTACAATGTTTGTTTTGCTAGCGCTGCTAAGCCATCTACTATGACGGCAACGACAAACGCCACCGTTCGAGTGCTCTATGCACTGAAAGTTGTGATGGGCCAAGACGAAGAATAGGTCTATAAAAGAATTTACACCACTATCATCCAACATCAGTTATCTGTTGCCTGTGCTTGACGGCACTCGGGATCGTGAGCGCTGCCGTGTTTTGACTGTTTTCGATCTATAACGCGAATAGGTACAATACCTTGGGAACTTCTCAAATTATTGTGAATGTGAAAGCCTTTAGGATATTCGCCACTAAAAGTGCTATCCTTTTTTTGAAGAACGAAAAAAATATACAAAAAAAAAAACAATGGTGCTGACAAAAAACATTCGGTGTGTTCGGTCATTTAGTGATCCTCGGAACTCTCCTGCAGTTGTGTAGAGCCGCTAGTGAGGATATCAGTGCAAATGTACCAGCTCCTGGTGCAACATATCAAAATGCTGGTATGCGCACAGTATTACGCGTTTATGACGAGTGCTCCAAAGCTGAGGGTGGTTTTGTGCCATGTTTGAAAAAGAAGACAGTCACGTTTATTGATCGGATTTCGACAATTGACGCAATTACGGTTGCCGATGGGATTAAAGTTATTCGATTGCCAGATGCTCCGGTGCCACGGCCAGTTAGTGAAAATGAATTGGAATCGATATTGCCACGATCGATAGACGATCGTGACACAAAATTGACGACAATGCTGATCGATCGGTTAAGTCGATTTTTTAATGGCCATTCAATGCAAGTGAACTTTCCCAAATTGACGTCGGAAGAGATTGGAAGGGGATTGGAAGAAGGTTGGTTGACATTGTGGATTTGTTTTTTATTTTTTTTTTTAAGGGGAGGGGGAAGGGGGCAGAAAATTAAAAAAAATTATCTCATGAGATGTGGAAAAGAGAGGGGGATGAGGAAATATTGAGCTATATTGATGTTTGAAACCTTTTTGCAATAATTTAAATAATGACAGTTAGCGACTGAAATAAATTATGCTATGTAGCCAGGTACTTTAGGTAGCTTTAAGAGTGTAATACGGTAAGGGGCGAATCAAATTAAAACTAAACTGGAACACATTGTTTGGCTTAGTGTTGCTTAACTGAAGGATAAGGGTGAATACCTGGCAACAATATTGTTTGCGTGCAGTTGTATGATAGTATAATGCTGAGAAAAAAATTTACACCTAACGAATTCTACAAAAAAAGTGCAGTGACTAGTATTTAAATATTCTGTACCCAAATTGTTTAAAATAATAAATTTAAATTATTACTAAGGAAAATGAGGTAATTAAAACGAAAATAATTGGAAATGTGAAACCACAGTGTTGTAAAACAGCTGTTGTGTGCAAGGTGTGTTCGCGAAGAAATATCATAAAGAATCAACCACATCACTTAAGGTGAGCTTACAGTGGTGTTCATACTTGAAGTTGATAGACATGTTGCTGAATGTGAAACCTCTTAAATGAAGACAATGAATTATCAAACAATCAATCTAGGCTAGAATAATGGATTACTATAGCAAAGAATTAATTATACTAGCTGACCCGACAAAACATCGTTCTGCAAACGCTTTTAGAAATTTTATGAATGTTGTGAACTCTTTATATATTATGTCTTTTTAAACGTCTATTCAACCGTCACTCTCATACACAATATGTTTTAAATTTAAAAATAAAGGTATTTATTTTTTTCTGTACAGTGATATAAATCTTAACCGCATCCATAATTTAATTTGAACACATACACAAAATATCATACAAATCTGTAGCGTAGTTTAAAGAAGGTCTCAAATTTTCTCGGTTTTCATAAGAAAACGACCCGCCAGAAAACTCTATGCGAATCTTAACAGTGACAGGGAACAGATAAATGCCATGTTTTGCTTTCTTAAAGAAATCGAATTCGAAGTTTGTATCTTGTTTATATTTTTAAGATCGAAAAATATGTTAGATCCAATTATTTGCTAAAAAATGAATTTTTAATCTTCTGAAAAACAG
The DNA here is from genome assembly GCA_920937365.1 of Sphaerophoria rueppellii. Taxonomy (NCBI): domain Eukaryota; kingdom Metazoa; phylum Arthropoda; class Insecta; order Diptera; family Syrphidae; genus Sphaerophoria; species Sphaerophoria rueppellii. The sequence continues at coordinate 38,546,928 of CAKKXW010000003.1, read as the reverse complement.
TTCCTACGATATTTTTCAAACTTTTTCACGAACGGGTTCCTAATAATTTACCTTTTTTTATTTTTCAAAAACTGTTTGTATTGCTCCAATACGTTTTTGGTATATAACAAGGTTTTATAAGAAATTAATAGCCCCCTGAGCATATTTCTTTTATTTAGCAAATGCAAGCATTAACATTCGCCTTATTAAATATTTTAAAATTGGATCAAAACCTGATCATAATGACATATAAGTTTACTTATTTATTGTTATAATTTTTAAAAGAAATCCATTCAGCATAACGAGACCAATTGTGGTTTCTCCTCTTAATAATAATTTAAACTAGTTATCAACAATTGAATTTATTAAAAGATAAGTTGAAAAATTAACCCATTTGGAGAAAAACAAATAAATAGATCAATTTAAAATTAATTCGTTGAAAATGAAAAAAACTATAGAAAAAAATTCAAGTGAAGGTCGCACCGACTTGCTCCTGTATTCAAAAACTTAACTCACAAGAAACGTTAAGAAAACATAAAAACATGTTTATAACATTCATAAAAAAAATTGAAATACGAAAACAATTTTTATATTAAACAAAAAAATAATCCTTATAGCGGTTTTTTTTTAAATTATTTTTTATAAGGTTGTGCAATTTTTCTAAGCAATACAAAAAAAATTGTTTTACATAGAAAACATCAGTGTTTGAAAAAAAACCTACGAGGATGTTTAAGGATATCAAAGGAGCGGTTTTGTTTTAGAAAATTATAACTTTTGGTTTTCTGTTGTATTCCAAGAACTCACCAAAAACAAAAATATTAAGAAACAAATAAATGTGTATAGTTGAAATTCATAAAAAAAATAAATTCTAATATCTACCTCAAAAAACATTTAAAATGAAAAAATTGATGTCATAAAATGTTTTAAAAAAATTTTTAATTTGTACATTTTTGTTAAAAATTTTCTTGGGGTGGTTTTTGTTATTTTTCATTACCTAATTTTTTATGGACACAATTTTCAAAAAAGTTCTAAAATAATTCTGGGTATGCAGTAATATAGAAAACTTTAATATACATATTAAATTTTAATTTCGATTTTAAATAATGATCCGTTTTCGCGATACAGAATTGTGAGAAAACAGTTTAACATATTTTTTTTTTTAATTCACAAAAATTTAAAATTTGTTTGAACACAAAATATTATTTGGGCGTATACACGTACTTTCAAAGAAAAAAAAACAAAATTTTACATTAAAAATAACAATGTTCCGAAAAATTCTATAAATACCCAAATTTTGATCTTAAAAAAAAAGAAAACGCACACGACATAACAAAATTCACTCAAATCACAAATTTCCAAAGTTGAAGTCAATCGAACCAGTGGTACAGACCGACCAAAAGACAGACGGACGGAATCCTAGGATACACTCTTTTCTATTTCTTTTACATAAACAGTTTTGTAGTACCTACCAATTGGCGTAAGGGTTATAGGGTTATGTGTGTTGACTAGTAAAAAAGAAAGATTTTGATCGAATCCTGATGCTGATCGCATCTTAAATTTTGTTTGATGTCATTTTTCATAGTTATTGCCTCTTGTGAAGTAGGTACTGAACTGAATAAGTTTCCCAGATATCATTTGTCATGAAAAAATGCTTCTCAACTCAGCCATTCAGAATTGTCAGATTTGTCAGAATTGTTGGTCCTTCAATTCCACAACTTTGCTCTGGTTCTTTGGAGCTGTTCACTTTATAAAAATTGTTAAACAGTATGGCTATCATTTATATTTGTGGATTTAGGCGCATTTGCTGATTCAGTTTTCATTTTTATATGGGACGTTCCGGAATTCGATAAGTTCTACATAAAATCTCCATATTAAAGATGAACTTTATGTAGAACATAAATTTATGTTTCGAATCAGCAAATGGGCCTTAATCTACAAATCTAGTTGTTCGAGACTTTAAAAAAATAAATAAATAAATAAAGTGGCTCTGAAAGGCTTAAGTGGTTTACGTTTTCTCTCATCAACAATTCTCTGAGTGCGTGTGAAGAATTGAGGGGACATACAATTTAACGTCGATTCCGAACGACAAAGTTGAGAAGCACTTTTTTAATGAAAGATTTATACTTTTGGAAGTTTTATTAGTTTTTCGCAAGAGGTAGTACCCGTTATTTAAAAAAAAAAAAAAAAAAATAAGTTTGTCTTTGTTTTAAAATGTTTTCTTTGAATCCTTGAAAAACCAGCAAACTGCAACATTACTTTTATTTGCAATGTAAAAAAATTGGTTCTCTATATCTTGAATGTTTTAAATCATAACAAATAATCAATATTTTGAAAGAAAAGGAATTTTATTGAATAACAATTTTTATTCATCAGTTTTTGGCTGGCAAGTCCTTTGTTTTTAATGCATCACTGGATATAAACCTTATATAAAATCCTCAAAAATATCGAATTTGTTCTTAATACAAAAAAAAAAAAAATCTCAACGCAAACCTGAAAATGTTAATCTACACCGATTTGATGAAATTTTTTATGTGTATTCAGTAGATATGAGAATAGGTTCATATCTTTTATACCGATAATTGTTAAGGAAAGCTCATCCACATATTTTGTATTGGTATTTTTTGGGTAGTTTTTTTTACTATAGTTTTTGTATGGTGCGGCATTTAAAAATACATTCAATCCTTAATTTTCAACTTCCTATACCACTTACCCCTACTTTTTAAGAGCCACTTCTTAATGATCGCAATAGTGATAGTGACATTGAAGCTTATTATTGTGAAAGTAGGTTAAATAGTAAAAGATAAATAAACATAAGCATACAATGCCATACTAATGCGGGGTAGAGGTCGGTTATGGTAGTGGGGTGGTGGGATAGTGGTTAGGTTAATGGGTAGTGGGAAGCGAGGTGACGGTGTAGCGGGTATGGGTAGACAAAGCGGGTATCGGTTACTGGGGTAGCTCAAAGCGGTTAGCGGGTAGAGGATAGTGGGTTAACGTTTGAACGCGGCTCGAATGGTAAATTTTTTTTTTCGTGTTGGATAGTCCATTGATCGAGGGAGGCTTTAGGTTACTTTACATTAAGCTGTGACCAATAGGAGCGAAGAATCAGTGAAAAATGTGGAAAAAGGCAAAAAATGATAATTTTTCTCCATTTCAATGCGTTTATCTCAGAAACTACTCAATCAAATACGCGTGCATAAAAACACACCTAATATTATGCTGCGACCAATAGGAGCGAAGCGTCAGTAAAAATTATTCATTTTTGAAGGCTTTTGTTGTTTGCTTGAACGTGCTGATCTCAGGAACTACTAAATAAACATTTCTTTTTGTGTTGAATAGTTCATTAATTAAGGAAGAAAAGTTTAAAAAACGGCAACAAATTATTCATTTTGCTGATTCTTTGAACGCGCCTATCCTAGCAACTGCAAAATAAAATTGAACCATTCCTTTTGTATTGAATAGTCCATTTATCGAGGAAATATTCAACCTATACAACGTTACGCTTATAAGTTACGAATAATAAGAGGAAAGCATTAGTGAAAAGTGTGGCTAAAACAGGGAAATTATACATACATAATATGAAGGCTTCGAGTTATGAACAATTTTGATTTAGAGAGAGTCCACTGTTTTAAAATTACTTCTCAAAGAGATTCCCATGCGGGCATGATGCACAAGTCGAAGACGCACCTCTGGGCGGTGGATGAGTAAGAGGCGGACGAAGTTGCGGGCAATTGCAAGTCAACTAATAATTATAAAATCCAAATCAGACCTGAGGCAAACAGATGCCAGCCTAGTCTTTCTGTGTTTCGTTTTGACCAAAGTCAAATGAAGGCCTATGGAATTGGAAATCAGCTTATCCCTGAAAATTTATTTCCTACCAATATTAAATTCCATATAGTTGCCTTCACATTAACACATTCTTACCATCTTGCTTACATTGCTGACTATTGAGAAGCTCTAGCCCTCAGCTTTAGCTGATATGTCATAAACTTATGTCGGGTGGAGGTTCTATTTGCTTTGTTTTCAGAATCTCAATTATTGAGCTCTGTAGGTTAACATACACGTATTTCTTCCTCGCAGAATCCTAGAAAAATGCACCATGCGTGCTCATGAATTCTTTATAAAGTTTTCTTTCCAATTTTACCTTTTCGTCTTGGAATAAAATAATCGGGATCAATGCTCCAGCGGATTTTAAGTTATTATTGTAGTTTATAAGATCCGGTGTTTTTAAACAGCTCCTGGAAATGCAATGAAATTGTATCGATCTACCAAACTTAACGAAGTAGTATTAAAACATGAATCTCCTTACATTAATATAAGATACTAGAGAATTAAAATTAAAAGCAAATCTTACTCAGAACTTGGTAGCCCAACAAATGACTCACAAAAAAGAAAAACGAAATGACCTTTCACGCCATAACAAGAACTAAAACATAACCTTGTGTGGCTTTGGCTTTCATAAAAGTAATAAAAGAAGGGTTCTGTCTTCATCAAGCAAGACTTCAAAGTTTCTTCGTAAGTAGTTTATAGGTCATTCCGACTAACAACTACAAGCCTTTACTCTATAAAATAATAATGCAATATAATTTCCTACCTACTGTCTTACTTTTAAATGCCACAACAAAGTCTCTCGTTTCGTTCTTACACCTCGACAAATTTCTATGTCACTTTAAAGTACAATAATTCTGAATGATCATTAAAGCAAGAAGTCTGAAGTACCGCAAATTAGACTCATTTTGCTCAACATCCATCATACGAAAAAGAGATATCTACGCAAGTTAATGCGTTTGAATAGACACTGATTTGTATCTTAAAATTTTTTAATTGTGCCAACATAATTTTTTCTAATGTGTTGCATATCTAGGTTCTTGGCTTCTTTTTAATGTTGTGCTCATAAAAATTATTATGTTTGTTGTTCTTTTTATGTCACTTAATGCCACACTTCTTGTTTTGTCACGCTGGCTTTGTCTTTTATGCTTAATGAGGCATTCATGTTGTTATTTTCCCATCAAAATGAATGAATAGGCGTTTCGATAGCAATTTCCATTTTCCATCAAATGAATTTTCTTCTTGTTCGAGCCGAGGAAAAGACCGTCCACATCGGTCGTCGCCATCGCATCGTCGTCGTACTTGAATAATTTTTAAAGGGAGAATATTTGTGGCAGTAATTTCCACAGTCTTTTGAATTGAAGTTTTCATTTAAGAAAAAGTTGCTGCTTCAATGCTCCTCATTTTTAGTTTTCATCGTGAACAGTTATCTACAAGTGAAAAAAATGAAAAATCAAGCAAAGGATTTAAGTTTATTTTTGTTTTGTGAAAGTGCACTTGTGTCTGATGACTAAAAATCTCATCTTACAGGTTCAAGTGGGACGCTCAATAAAACGAAAGAGTTGATGTAAAAACAGCAAATTGATATTTGGCCACACTTCTTCTTCGATTAATTAAGTATGAAAAATGATATGGAAAACGATACTATCGTGCGTCGCATCGAACTGCTTCATCGTTGAGCACTTTGTGAGCTGCACAGCTAAACGAAGTCATAATCAATCTGATGGATGTGGCTTTGGCGGTATCGGTAATGACGTAAATCAAATTCAAGTTGTTTTTGCGAGTTTCTTAGGTTTTTCTTCTTCTATGATTTCTTTAAGTTCTTGCTGCTTTAATTGAAACTCACAACAAGAAGAAATTCTCATCAGTCGGAGAGTTGATTGAAAAATAATTGATTTTCTGTTTTTTTTTTTTTGCATACCTAGAGGTGGAAATGTTTGCATTTGAAGTTGTTTCCTAGAGAGATGGAAAAAAATATTCTAATTTTGTTCAATCGAGGTTGAACGTAATTTGTAGGAATTTTGTTTAAATCTTCAATCTCCATGTTACAGTTGTTTGATATTTGAAACTGTTGTACGCATTAGCTCTGATTTTGATGCGTGAGATTCAATTTATTGGTACACAGTTAAATCCTGTTTAATAACGCAAAGATGACTTCTGTTTGGGCATCAACTGATGTTTGGTTAACATTTTGTGTTTACAGCATACATCGGTCATCGGGCATTTTTAGAAGCACGAGTATTTCGGACAAATTGTTAAAGGGTAGGAATGCAACTGGCTATTTCGCTAGAGCACTTACCGTAAAAAAAAAAACCGATGGATTAGTTTCGATAGCAAGATCAGAAAGGCAGACAAATTTCTGGCACCGCCATAAGAAACCCAAACATCTTGAGACTTTTGTGGTGACATAGCATATGTTCTCGTTCTACAAGAGGTGGCACCGAGATTCTCGAGATCTTCGGTCTCATTGATGCAAGTGCCACACATGGACAGTGGCAGGATAGGTATATCTTGCTTAAACGATTCAAGACAGTATTGAGTTCTCGAAGCATTCAACTCTACGCGATTTTATTTTCCATATTGAACAATGCTGTTTAAGTCAGAGTCAATTGAGCTTATCATATTTTGGCGTTGCAGTTCCTCATCCGAAGAAGAAGGATGTGAGTTTGGAAAGGAACCGCGTTTGCTATTTATTAAGCCAATATCAACCCATTCTTTTTTGAATTGGTTAATTACTTACTTAAGTTGGCGCTACAGTTCATTAGAGACATAGGCCTCATCCAACAGTCTCCGCAAGCCAGCTCTGTCCCTAGCTAACTGTCTCCAGTTTTGCTCTCCAAGTTGATTGAGTTCCTCTTTCACTTGAGTACGCCACCTGAGTCGCAGTGTTCTTCTCCTCCTATGTCGCTTGGGAATAATGTCGAAGGCTTTCCGGGCTGGAGCCATGACCATATTAACACATTTGTATAGAAAATACTGCTTAAAGTAGTAAAAGTGCACAAAAAACAAATTCCAATAGTTTTATGTGACTAACAAACTGCGAAATGCAAATTTTCAAATGAGAATTCGCAATCCACAAACAAAAACGCGTTCCACAAAGCTTCGGATAAATAATTCACTCGGATTCTATGTAAAGGTCCGTTTATAATGAAGATACGACCTGCGTCTGCGAATTGCGAATGGTTGTTGTATTTGCTATTTCATTCATATGAGAATTCGTAACTGTATACAAATATGTTAGTATGGTCATTTATTCACTTTGTTAGCCTATTTGAAAAATAATAGGTTGATATTTGCTGTAGAAATAGCTCAGAAAGAATTATTCGCAGACGCAGGTCATTGCTTAAAAGTATGCTGAGTTATGTGTTGCAAAAAAAGGGCTAAGAAAAGCGAAGGGAGCTCTACCATAATAAATCTTTATTTTTAGTTTATCAATGTCAAGATGGAAAAAGCATTAAAAAACGGAATGCGTAAAAATGACTTTAAACTTCTTCAAGCTTCAAACACTAACGACTCTTTGGAAAAAAATCAGCAAAAAATGTGTTGTAAGGGCAGGTCTTATAATTATACGTCCTGTTATGTCTATAAACATCTTAAAAGACTGAAAGTCAAGAAGATGTTACATCTCAGACCTAAGGCTTCAATTCCCATCGGGCCCATGTCACCTGGACTTCATTAAAGTTGCATTCCTCCCCTAAAGATAATGAACTGTAAAACCCGCGCCTCCAGAAATGTCCATCAGTTCATCCTTGAGCCCAACTTCGGTTGTACCCTCAAGTATAGAGAATCGTTCTTTAGCCGTACTACGTGAATGTGGAAATCCCTTCCACACTCTGTCTTTCCAAATTATTGCAATGTTCATTAATTTAAGACCAATGTGAACCGGCACCTCCTATCCAACCCCTTTCCTCTTTCCTAAAGCAGCCACTGTGTCTCTGGCATAATAAGGCATACAAAAACCCTTGAGTGTGTGCTAATTTAAAAAAAAAAAATCACATTTTACTTATTTTTAGAAAAAACTGATTTTGAACTTTGACATCACTTATTTTAGTCAGTTAGTAATTCTAACTTTAAAATAACGTTGAAAATTGAATTTGAATTGAACTGATATATTTTTAAGGTTCCCAGATATTCATTGCTCCAGCAAAATTTTGACTTAAAAGTTAATTTTTTTACAAATAATTGCAATAAACATAAAGTTTTGTTATTTTTACTTGGTGAACAAATCAATTATTAAAAAATGTGCACGACTGGGTCGTAAAAACTTGCTTCCGTATTCTAAGACTTGACTCGCAAAAACCAAACATTTAAAATCATAAATAAAAATGTAAATTAAAATATGGACCTTGTAGCGACCCATTAGTAAAATTATTATTTTATAATATTACTAGCAAAACCCCTGCCCGCTTCGCAGGGCTTCGGCCCACAACGGTTCGGAAATTAGAGATTGGCAGGATGAAGAATACGGTAATCGATGGATAGGCAGAAATGAAAAATATTCTTAGAAAAATCATGCCTGTATTTGCTAATTTGATGAATAATCTATTCGTTTTTCAATTATTTTACATAATTTTTTTTAGTTAATTTACCCATTAAACATATCTTCCCCAAATTTAGCTCCCTGAGAAGAGGTAAGGTAATTAGGATTTTGACAGCAAGCCAGGTATAGGCATAAGTATGCTTTTAACCCTCTTCAGGATTACACAATGTTATAAATTCTCTTAAAACTAACAATTATTGGGATATTTTCAAGTGCTGCAATAATATCGACAAAAAAAAACCTAAATTCGATGTTCTAAGCTGTTTTAGATTTTCCCAAGCATTATAAAATTTATGGGTTTTTGTTAATCAATGAGATTTTATTTGCTAATTTTTTTGTTCATAAGGTAAAAATAAGAAAGCTTTATGTTCTTTACGCATTATTTAAAAAAAAAAAAAAAACATCTTAAGGTCAACACTTTGCTCTGGCAAGAAAAATTGAACACCACTTAAATACAAAGTTAGCCTTTTTTTAATCTTCAAAAAGTGATGAAAAAGTAACTTTGTCTTAGAAGGATTATTTTCTAAGAATATGACCAAGAATCACATCCCAAAGTATATGGCAGACAAATTATAGGATACCCTGTATAGTTGACCATGAGGAAAAACATAAATTTCTAAATCAAAACCACATATTTTTAAAGATTGGCCTTGCGTCTTATTTATTTTTCAGGGAATTCAAGTCGAACAGGAAATTAAAGACGTATGCCATTGACTTCTTCACGGCTAGTCTTGTAGTACTGTAAAGTTTAAGTTGATTGATGTCCCGAAACATAGTAATGCTCATACCATCAGAGTCAAAAAATGTGCAGGCAGTCCTGGTACATAAATGCATAAATGCAAAAAATTCAAAAAATCGTCTCGTTAAATTTACTACATCGTTTGCATTTGTAATACATAGTGTCAAACCACTCAAACGACTTGTGGGCAAAAAATCATGCATTTATTTGTTCAAAATAAATTGTTGCATCGATTTTAGAAAGACTTTAATCTGTACCAGCCATTATTGCACTTCAACTCAATGCTTCAATGCTTGGAAAGACATCTTGAATCATCTCATTCCTGGATTTGCATTACAATAAAAATTGTTTGGAAGTGAAATTCGGCCTTCGGAATCAAGTGAAATTATTCCATTTCCAATGTCAAATAGTGTCCGTAGCTTAGTGGTTAGGTGCGTTGGCTGCTAAGCAGAACGTCGTGGGTTCGAGACCTACTCGTGCCCAAAGAACTTCCAAGAGTATGAAAAAGTGCTTCTCAACTTTGTCGTTCGGAATCGGCGTTAAATTGTTGGTGCCCTGAATTCTTCACACGCACCCAGAGAATTATTAATGAGAGTAAGTCACTAAGGCCTTGGCTCTTCAAGATCTGTCGCGCCACATTTGAAAGCATTCAACTCCCTGTCGGATTGGTCATTTGCAATGACTATTGACTCAAAGCTAAATAATGTCTGTTTGTGGCACACCATGTTTTTCATTCAGAAAATAATTATACGTGGAATACCTCCAGTTCGTTAGTGTTGATTAAATTTTATTAATGACACATTCCATCAACATTCAAAACGTCATAAATAACAAATAAGAATATCATTAACAAATACGTACCCACTAAAAATAAATAAGATATACATATCTACATATTTTCATACTCTAGAAATTCATATATCAAAACAACGTTTGCCGGGTCAGCTAGTTCAAATATAATTTCCTAGGTTCACTGACATTTTTTTTTCTTTTGTCGAAGAAAATTATATTTGTCAAATATTTTTTTTCTTCACTGACATTTTTTTTTTATTTTTTTATTGGAAAAAAAAATATTTGACAAAATTTTCAAACTAAATTGAGTGTTCGTATATTGATCATTTTTTTTTTCGTAGTACGAAATACAAAATTCTTAACATTTTTTAACAATTGAACCATTTGTGATTTGAAAAGTATACATTTTATTTTTGCTAAACCTTCTACCCTTAAACCTCCTGCATTTAGAGAAAAAAATAAGAAAATCGGTCAACCAGTGTGCCCGGTTAGCGAACGAACACAGAAATTAGGCTGTTCTTTTATATATATAGATTAAATTTATGTAAATACCCTTCTGGTTCAACCTTATCTTTTCGTTTAATACCCTTCTGGTTCAATCTCAACATAATACCCATCTGGGTACTTCCATAATTTTCAAATAAAGACGTTAAACTCAATGCCTCCTTAATTGTTAACTGTAAAAACTAGTATATAAGGACAAACAGAATTCAATAATATTCACTCGTTTATCCAAGACTAATCTGATCCGTAGAGCTACCTCAGCCACAGATATTATAGACAGTTTTAAAAATAACAAATCGTGTAGTCGTAATCGGTGGAGCTACCTCCGCCTCTGAAATTTGATCCTCCCTATTTAATCCTCTTGTCTGCAAACCCACATATAACTCTGCTCTTCTACAACCTCAAAAATAAATTTTATCTGAAAAAACATGCTGTATAGATGCTGTAGCATTTCTTAAGAAATTATTGATTTTCAATTTTGTTTTTTTTTTTTATTTCTTGGAGCGGTTTCTTTTTTTTTTTAAATTAATTTCTTATATTTAAAATTTTTCAAAATGTCCTAAGATTATTATGGGTATGCAGTATTTAAGAACACGTTAAAACATGTCTTGCATTTCAGTTTCAATTTATGATCCGTTTTTGAGATATAGAATTTTGAAAAAAGGTTTAAGAATATTTTATTTTAAATCAAAAAATATTTCGAAATTTTCTTGAAACCAAAATATTATTTGAGCAATATGAACGTACTTCCCAAGAAATATGTACGCTGATTGGACTATGTATTATTTTTTGACATAATCTTAGACCCATAAAAAAAAAATTAAATGAAAAGCTGTTTTTGAGAAAATTGAATTGCTGGTGGTCGAAAAAATTGTATGGTGGCTATGGCTTCCCTAAATTTTGGACTTTGAAAAAGTAAAAAAAAAAACCCACGCTAATTTGATCAGACCTCTAATTTTCAAGTTTGAAGTCAATCGGACCAGTGGTTGAGGCTGTAGGTGGGCTACCAAACAGACTGACAGACGGACGGATTTGTTGGCCCCCACTTTTTTTACTTCTATATTAGCGTAATGTTATATTTTTTAAAAATCTTAACTTTTTTTCGCCACGTTCATGAAAATTGTAATTTTTAAATTTTCGGTTTACCTAGGAAAAACCCATGTTTAATATAAATGTTACAAGAATTATCAATAAATAAATGTTATCAATAACCTAAATTAATTGATGCAAAATTTTAATTTTGAACGTTATTTCTGATTATTTCATTGTGATTCAAATCAACTTATTATTCTAAAAGACAAGTTTGCGTTGTACGAATATCTCTTTATAAATATTATGATCCCATATGAAAATAAGTCCAAAAATGCAGAAAACTTTAAAATTATTCTCAGAACATATTATTATGACTTAAAAAAAGCATTCAGTATTAGTTCTTTCGTCCCTAAATAATAAAGAATCGACAGAAGAAAATGTTTAAATTTATACATAACTTTTCTAACCTATGAAAATTTAGAATACGCCTAAGCGTACTGAACACGTTCTGATCTGGAGAATAGGGTTATGTACGTAGACCACTTTCACAAAAGGTGTGGGTTGCGTTATTTTTTCATTTCAAATGGGAAATTCTTCATTAAAATAACTGAAAAAACTTAAAAGAGTATAAACTGTTGGGAATCGATATAAAATTGAAGAAACTCACATCGCACACTCTGTGTGTACTTCTATTGTTCAAATATTAAATCAACTCTAAGTTAGACTTGTAGTGTCCGTAGCTCAGTGGTTAGGTGCGTTGGCTGCTAAGCAAAACGTCGCGTCGTGGGTTCGAGTCCTACTCGCGCCTATATAGTTTTATTTCATCTTTCACGGGCACTACCTCTTGCGAAGAACTGACAAAACTTACAAGAGTATCAATCTGTCATGAAAAAGTACTTCTCAACTTTGCCATTCGGAATCGGAGTTAAATTGTAGGTCCCCTCAATTCTTCACGCGCACCCAGAGAATTGTTCAAGAGCTGTCGCGCCACTCTATTTATTTATTTATTTATAAGGTAGACCTAGCTTTTCGTAATTTATGTTCCTTGCAACTCCGTTTTCGAGGACAACAAAAACAAATATGCTAAACAGGACATGTAACAAGGGTTACATAGAAAAAGGTTAAAAATAATTTCCAAGAATTCCAAGACAAAATTGAATTTTATTTAATAAACTTTTAAAAATAAATTCTTCTTTAAGAAAGGAAGCTATTCACAGTTTGGTGTGGGCTGGGTTTCACATTTCCTAGAAAAGGCTTTTGTCTTAATTTCGATTTAATTTAGTTCACCTGAAAAAAAGGGAACAACAAAAAATGAATTTTATGAAAGTTTGCTTTGAATAAGTTTTTGATCTACTTTCTGTTTTTTCTTTTGCTTTTTTACAGGTCGTGGCAAAATGAAAAAGATGATGGGAATGATGATGATGGGCATGGCTATGAAAATGATGGGAATGATTCCACTGGCGATGGGTGCACTGTACATATTGGCAGGCAAAGCGCTGATAATCTCGAAAATTGCCCTTCTTCTAGCTGGTATAATTGGTCTGAAAAAACTGATGTCTGGTCGCGGTGGTGGTGGCGGCGGTGGTGGTAATGCGGGTTGGTCTTCTGGTGGCGGCGGAGGCGGTGGTGGATGGTCATCGGGCGGTGGTGGCAGTGGTGGTTGGGATAGGCGTTCAATCAATGAGGCTCAGGATCTGGCGTATCGTGGCTACAGTAAAGCACATCAACAACAACAACAACCGATCCTACAACAACCATCGCAAAAGCAACAAGATGTTCAAAAGTCATAGATATTTTTGTATCTGATAAATTAAAAAGAAAAATAATATTCTGTTATGTATAGGCAGTTAATTGTAATTTAAACTCCTTTATATAGGACTTCTTTTTGTTTTAATATTTATTTATGTGTTTATTTATTTAATTTATTGTATTTATTTATTTTCATAAAAAAAAATAAAACTAGCTCTTCTGTTCTTTAAGATAAAAAAAAACACGAATATTTTTTTGCATTTATTTATATACCTACTCTTATTTTTTGTGTCTATTTTATAATTTTTGTTCTAAAAAATGTGCTAAGAGAAATATTTTATAATAAAATATTGAAGCAGAAACCAAAACCATAAAAGTGGTAATTTTTACATTAATTCTGAAATTTGGTCAAAGAAAATATGTTGACTACTGAGTTGATGCAGTGACATAACGCCGACAATTAAAATGACAAATGAAATGAAATGAGAAAGTGAATTTGGGTGCAGGATTAATATCTTCAGATAACACCATAGTTCGATGGCTGGGATCAAGCATATAGCAAATAAAAAAAAAAAACAATTTTAAGAGAATTATCTTAACAGTGATAGAATGATCTTTAACAATATTATGTGTGTAATACAGAATACCGGCCAAATGCTCTCCATGCCGATGTTCCATACTTTCAAAGACTCTGAAACTTGATTGAAGTTCAATGTCTCTCTCCAACGGTGTTGAATCAAATTATTGTGGGTAGATAAAACTGATATTGAATTTCACACTCAAGAGAGCTATGGTTTTATAGACGATGTATAGCAAGTGCACCATCCTGTTCTAACCACATATTATCAATTTTCGGCTAAAAGAAATTGTATCGCTATCACGATCACAATTCCCGGTTACTACTTGGCCAATCCTATTTTCGGAGAAACACGGCAAAATGACGCCACGCACGGTAGACCAAAAACAGCACCAAGCAGTCAATCGTTGTAGATGCCCAAATGCGGATATTTTGTTTGTATAAGTATCCGCTGAGTTCAAAGTTAGCCAGAAATGCATTTTGCTTTGTACGCCTATTTTTGAAAAAGGGTTCAACAATCTTAACAAGCTGCTCCATTGGGTTGGTTTAGTTTGTAAAACACTGAAACAAAAGAATATCAATTTAAGAAGGGCAAAAAACTTGACGTAAAGATGTGACTCACTCGATAAGAATCAGGAACCAGTTTTATCGTGAAGAGAGGAGTACTATTAGCAGAAATAGAATCAAAGAATGATAACAATTATTGCAGGCCCATTTAGTTTAAAAAGAAAAACAAAGCATGCCAAGAATATTTCGTAAAAGTATTACATACATTAACACTTTATCGTGACCGTTTAGCATTACATATCGCACCCTCAGTACAATAGGTCGATAAGTCAAAAAATGGCGTTTTTGAGTTAAGAATGAGAAGTTGTTGGCTGTGAAATTACGATTATTTTAAGTAAAAAAACCTTAAAGTTATTCTATTTTTAAGAAAAAATGAAATACTTCAAATAATCCAGAGCAATACAGAGCTTTTACAAAATAGTTCGTTTTTCTTTCTACTAAATGAAAATAGTTCCAGTGCAATATGTACACAATATGAAATGATTCAATAAACCCAGTAAATTTTTATTATTTACACAAAATCTTGTGCAAGACAGAGACATTGCGAAATAAATCAACCAAAATGTTTCTTCATTCCAATACAACACAGCTACATACCGAAATAACTTAATTTCTTTTGATGCAACAGTGACTCAAACCAAAATAACTCTCTTGGTCTAAAAGATTATTTCAGTGCAAGAAAGAGATAAGTGGCAAAAATGAAAAAAAAAATTAGTGCGACAAAGTGACAACTCAAAATTTGGCGGGAGTTTTCATTATTCCGAATTATTTTTGCGGCAATCGGTTTATTGTAGGTATGTTCAGCGACACTGTTCTGCACACTTTGGAATAGTTTGGAACAGAAATTTACAGCTTTTTGGTGTTCATTGACACATTGGCTGTTCCAAACTGTTCTGACTTCGTGTTCATTGAGTCCGTCTAGAACAGCTTGGAACAGTTTTGGACAGGATTTTCTGTTCCATCTTTTTAGGTAGAACACATTTTGTGTTCTAAACTGTTCCAAACTGTTATGACATTTCTCATGAAGCTGTGCTGTACTGTGCTGTGCTGTGCTGTACTGTGCTGTCTTTTTTCGCGCTGAACAAAGCTTGTGTTTCAATGCTTCCAATACGAGAACTCTAGTGAAGATGAAAAAACTTTATTGCAAGAAGAACATGGGAGACACATACAGGAAAAGGAACTCTCGGGGAAGCAAAAAGAAGAAGATAAAAAAAAATGTGAGTCTACCAAGAACTTAAAAGTACTGTGCATGGATTTACAGACTGTGATTCCAGTGCCTTGTGGAGACACCTCTTCATGTCTCTATAAAAGGAGGCTTCTTTGTTTTAATTTTACGATTTTCGAACTTTTTACAAATGGCATGAAGGCATAGCACACCGAGGCTCAGATGAAATTGGAGCTTGCCTTAATATTTACCTGAGCAAATGTTCAAAAAGTGTGGAGCATGTAGTTATCTGGTCCGACAATTGTTCTGGACAAAATAAGAACAAGTTTCTTTTGTCTCTTTTAATCCATCTTGTTCAGATTTATGACATTAAATCGATTTCTCAAAAATGTTTGAGATTGTTGGCCATACCCAAAATGAAGGTGATAACATGCACTAATTAATTGAAAAAAACAAAGCAAGATGCTTAAAATCTGGGCCGATTTTCACCTGTGACCAGCTTGTACCCATTATTAAACTGGCAAAAAAAACAAAGCCATTTTATAAAGTACATCAGCTGCAAACAAGTGAGGTTTATGATCTAAAGGACCTATGCCCAAAAACAGGACAGAATTTTACCAGGAACGAAGCTGGAGAAAAAGTCGTAATGGCTGACGTTAAAGAACTTCTCGTGGAAAAACTAAATCCCAACGTAGTTAAATATAAGACTTCCTTTGCCGAAACACATTTTAAATCATTTAAAGTCTCAAACGAACCAACGTACGTAGATTTTAAACCAGCATACCCTAACGGTCCACCTCAGATACCAACGCTGAAGAAGAAAGATCTTATGGATTTATGCAGGCAAAATTCTATAACAGCTTCTCATCATCAATTTTTTGAAAACCTTAGAGCAGAAGAAATTCCTACTTCGAGTGCTGGGAAAAGGAGGCGTGCCGGAGCTTAAAACATGTTTTAAATTCTTATAAATTAATCTATAACTAAACTTTTCATAAGTACATACTATTTTTATTACATTATTTTGAGTTAATACTTTACTGCACTGGATTTATTTAGACATAAATAAGTGATATTTTGATTTATCGCTCTATTGCATATAAATTTCATTTCATACCTTAAAAATAACTAAAAACAATCGACTATTTAATTGATGAAAATATTTTTAATAAAAACTTTTTATAAAATCTTAAATTTCATTATTTTGTTCTTATTACTCCTTTTACAGTTCACAATTTTGTTTTTATTGTAAAAGTTACAGTAAAAAGTATAATTCAGAAATCTTATGGTGTTTTATCTCAAAATGCCATTTTTTGACTTATTGACCTATTGTACTGAGGGTGCGATATATTCGAACTAAAGGTCTCAAGGTGTTGATCAAATATGTCATTGTGATAGGAAAAAGAACTAGGAAAAATAAGGTTCTATGATTTCGTCTGTCCGTTAACATGCTGTCTATGTTTGTATCTACCAGTTTTAAGCAATGGATCAATTGACTTCAAATTTTCTAATTCTAATTTATTGGTTATTATCTTTAAAGTCAAAACTCCTTGTACATTTGGTCTAAAAATCCAATATTCTTAAAAAAAATAAAACAAAAATTTGCAGGTGGCTATGACACAGAGAACTCAGTAGTTGACTGCTTGAACGCTGAGGACACTAATCAGTTATAACAAGATTGGAAACCTACCTACGTTTTACCCTCCAAATGCAGTAGACGCTCGATATAGTGAATCTCGGAATAGTGAACTATCCAGTATAGTGAACACCCAAAATCTTACATGCACTACTCTAAATAGTGAACAATAAAAATATCGATATAGTGAACACATGTTTTATGTTATTTTGTATATGTATGTAAATATGTATGTATTATTATGAATAATTGTGTTGGCAAGAGGGAAAACCGCCATTAATCACTTTATAACAAATCTGAGATAAATGAATGTTTTGGTTCTCTTTCTTGTACACAGGCTAATGCGGAAGGAAATGTAAAATTTAAAAATCTCAGTTTTAAAACCGATCATGTCATTTACCCATCTTCTATAGGTACAACGTAGTTCGTATTCGTAGGCCGTTTTTCTGCATCATGGCTTTTTTTTAATTGTTTGGGTTAATACTATTTTTTCTTTAAAAGAGAATAGAACATCATAAAGTATAAACAAAGAGCTACATGATGGCACAATAAGTTTCATTTTGCAAAAAAAAAAAATGGACTAGTGCTGTTTTTCCCCTGGACCCTTTAAAAATAATTATGTTCACTTAACTTTCTAGCCTCCCGTTCGAAATAGTAAACAATCTCGAAACAGTGAACATGGCTGGTTTTTATTACTTCACTATATCGAGCGTCTACTGTACCTCAAAACTTTTTTTCTCCATACACACATACTCTCGCAGCAAACTTACTGTCTGTAACACGTAGACAGCGATGCCAACCTAGGCATTTTCTTGCCTTTTAGGCATGATTTTGCCAGCTTAGGCTTTAAGGCTTATTTTTTTGCAAAGAGGCATCTTTTTTTATTTCAGTTTTGAACTACTGATGACTTTTGTTTATAAGATTGTAAAATGTTAATACGTCCTTATGAAATGAGTTTCCATCTTCAAGTTGTTCGAATTTTCCGAACAGTTTCTTGTGGAAAATCCTGTCCTAAACTGTTCCAAACTTTTCTAGACGAACCAATGCATACAAAACCAGAACAGTTTGGAACAGAAAATGGGTCAATGTACAGCAGAAAGCTGTACTTTTCTGTTCCAAAATGTACCAGAAAAGTATCCCTAAACATACCCTCTCTATCGTTTTGTTGCGTGCCCATTTCTAGACTGAAAGTAAACTGTTTCTGTATTCATTGCGGTTTCATAATTTACTTACATATTGATTCGACCTCGACGTTTTTTAATTGAAGAAAAGTAAGTTAATCCTCTATTATTATTTGAACTCAAGGTTTTAGTTTTAAGTTGTAAGTTGTAAGCAAACAAAAATTTGTTTAGGTTCTTAGACCTAAAATTAAAAAAAAATTGTAATGTGATGTTTTCTTACTCCCACTGATAAAAGTGAAGGAAAGGCATTTTTACTTGCGACATATAGAATATATGGCAAGTATTGAATTCGTAAAAAAAAAAAATGAGATGAGGATGAGATATGACATTACGATGATAGAGAAGTCGAAAAAAGTGGGTCTGGCGATTCCATCTGTCTGTCTGTCGGAAAGTTTACAGGCATCTACAGCCTTAACTAGTGGTCCGATTGACTTCAAAATGGCAAAAAGCCATATCCCAATTTTTTTATTTTTGTTTTAAGATCAAAATTTAGGGTAGCCACCATACGATTTTTTTGGCCAAAAACCAAAACATTTTTTTCTCCAAAACGGCTCCAACGATTTTTTTTAAACTTCCTCGAGTTTAATTTTTTTAAACATTCATGTATTTTATGTAAAAAAAGAAATTTTGTATTGCTCCAAAACGGTACCTCCCATAGAACCATTTTTTTGTTATTAGATTTTCTCAAAAACTGAAAATCCGATCAGCGTAAGTTTTTTTTCGAAAGAACGTATATATTGTACAAATAATATTTTGTTTTCAAAAAAATTTCAAATTATTTTTTGGATTTAAAAAAAATATTTTTAACTTTTTTTCAAAATTCTGTATCTCAAAAACGGATCAATTTTAAAAATCCAAATTGGAGTGTAATATGTATATTTATATGGTTTTAAAAACTGCATACCCAAATTAATTTAAGACATTTTTGTCTTTTGTCCGACGATTTTCAAAAAAAAAAATTCAATAAATCAATGATAAAGTTTGAATTTGTTTGGCATTTAAATTTTTGGAAGGAAATGTGTATACGAGGTACATTTTCAAATTTTAATTTTCTTAATGAATTCTAATTATTTTTATATATTGAGTTTTTTTTGTGAGGTGAGTTAAGTGTAAGCTGTAAGTAAGAGTGTAATCAGAATTGCTTAAAGTATATCTCTTATTTTAACACTACTTTTTGCAATTTAAGTTATCATAAATATTTAGTTTTAGCATGCAGGAGCAAGTTCGTACGACCCAGTCGTGCATTTTTTTTAATGAAAAAGGCATCTTTTATTTCTAATTTAGTCATTTTTTCGGCTAAGGCGGTTGACAACGGTCGGCAACGCTGCACCGTATGTTTCTCTCTCTCTCTCTCTCTCTCTCTTTCTCTCCCTCTTTCTCTCCATCTTGTTCTGTTCAAGCTAGTGATACTAGTAAATACGAGTATGTATTAGATAGTCGATACTTACCATTTAGGTCTTATTTCGTTTTTAGAATCTTTCGTTTTAAAATATGTAGGTTATATTTAGGTACTCTACAAATACATACCTATCCTGGATGTGTATAATCGTTTCTAGTTTAAAAAAAAAATTGATTGATTTTAGTGTTTTAGTGGAGTCAATGCAGCTTTTTTTCCATTTTTTGTTTTTTATATTTTTTTAAAAATCAGAAACGTTTCATTTGGGGAAAGTAATAATTTATATTTATTATATTTAACCAATCCCCAAAATTACTTGTTAAGTGTTATTTTTTCGATTAAATAGAACAAAATTTCATCCAAACCAGAGCTCTAATTTTTGTTTTTGTTTTTTTTTTTTTTTTTGTTACAAATTACTCAGTTCTTTTTTTGTTACAAATTACTCAGTTTTTTTTATGTAAGCTTTTTTTTGTAGCGCGTTATTTAATGTCCCTTTCCGAGGCCTGTTGTTGCTTCGCAACTCTATTCTTTTCTACGTGGTACCCCCAGCTTGGAGTACCAGGCACTCGATGTGACCCCAAGTGCAAGAGCCGGAAAAACCGCTCGTTTTACGGCCTGGGGTTCAAATAAGTCGAAGTATCCCGTAAAGGTGTTCACCAAGTAGTTCGGCCTAACATGGAACTGAAGACGCCACCGTTGATTCCAAAGAAGAAATTCATTCGCTGCCGTCCCTCGGAAGGAGTGCCTTCGTGGGAACATTCCTTCGTTGTGGGGTAATTAGTTGTAACAGCCTACTTCGCGTCGACCTGTCGTCCCTTTATGAAAACAATATTTTAAATCGGTGAAGTACTGTGGAAATACGTTTATTTTGTTTGAACATCCGAAGTAACACGGAATTTTTTTGGAAAGCAAATTCAGAAATAAAACCATGTTTTTTTAAATTTGTGTGTATGAGTAAGTATCGAAACTTTTGAAGTAGGTTCATATTTATCTATGAGTCGCACCGAAATATGATTTAAGTACTTGTCCTACTCAGTTGAGAAGTATTGATACTTTGAACGTATCGGAATATTACTAATCCCAGCTGATGGCCTCAGTCACCACTGCTACTATGTGTTTGCAGTTCGTAACATTCATGTCAATGTTTCCGAATGTCAAAACAAAAATGTGTTATGCTTTTTTGCAAAATAATAAAACCTCTCGAAATTCAAATGCGTTCATTCTTCATTTAAGGGGGTTCACATCCAACAAAAACTTATCGATTTCTGTCGTGTTGACAGATTTTTTTTTTTTATAAAACGAAAACCATTTGAGGACTTTCAAAAACCTTAACATAGACTTGAAGTACAATGAAAACAGTTATGAGTGGAACTCGAAGTCATTATTACCTATTTTTTTTTTCTCTTTTAAAACTCCCGAATAAATTGTTTTGTTCACATTTCAATCAAGAATTTGTGGTTGTTATAAAAATGGATGTCTATCAATTTTGTTGTTATCCGTGCCAATCAAAAAAATCACTCACAACACAATATTGATAAAATATAATAAAATTCAAAAGCCGATTTACTGGGATAAGGCAGTAAAACTGTAGGATTTAGAAATAATGTTCCTTTCCTACTAAAAGGTAAATTCGAATCATTTTAGTCCTACATGATAAAAAAAGCGAGGGTTCTTATAAGTGTACTTATGTAGTTATGTTGGGCTTGACTTTAACCCGAAATATAAAAGTTTTTGAGCTTGAGTATAGACAGACAGACGAAATCTTTTGTGATGTCTCAAAAAACCTAATGATGATTTGTTCAAAAAACATGAATACAATCGTCAAAATTTGGATTTCCGCCACTCTTTATTGTGTAAGGATACGACAAACTGGAAGACTAAGAAATAGCTTTTGTCGGTGAGTGAAGTAATCACAACCCCAGTTATTTTCAAAAAAGCAACCGCCTAGATCTATACTATTAAAAATAAATTTCTTCCCACACCACGCCTAAAATACTACCATTTTTTTTTTGTCTGTCAAGTGTTGACTTCCTTTAAAACACGACTTTCTTTTCATAAACTTTCACTCAAAACGAGATAGAAAAATCATTTGTAGAAATGTTAAATTTTGAAGACATAGTTTGTCAGTGCCTTAAGTGATTGCATAGTACCAGGAGATTTTTTTTATTTTCACTGCTATTCAAATTAATTAGCTGCTTGTGTAAGCAATGAGCTGAGTTAAACAATTTCAATAAAAAGGAAATTCTGATGAGGTCAAACTCAAATATATAATCATGATTCATCTGTTGTGTTTTAATAGTTTTTTTTTTTATTTTGACATTTTTTATATTTTATTAAATTTTAGTAAAAAAATATTTTAGAACCAACAAACGTGGTGTTGAATAACAGATCTAATAATCCAACCAAATCCATACAACTACTTTCATTTCGACTAAACCATCAGTTACTCACCTTTGTGTCAATTCTCTTTGACTTCAACTTCTTAAGAAGCTATGAACAAGAAGAGTCGTTACTCTGGTAGAAATGTTTGCGTTTTTTTCTTCTGTCCAACGGCACAAGCCATTTAGCGCCCGACCACATGATTACTTTTTCATTTGAATATCGAGGAAGTAATTTCTTCCATTCGTCTTCGTTTGGTTGGATCACGTGCTGACACCTGAGACTGATTCGTAACGGCCGAAGATCATTGACTAATTATTGTTTTACTATGTTGCATGGTTTCTGACAGTACGGTTAAACAATAAGTTGACGGGATTGCTTTCGTAAATGTGTCGAATGCGTCACGATAAAATCTGTAAGCTTAAGTTTTTCGATAGCAATGGACCCATAATGGGGTATCATATTATCGGGTCGTGACTCGTAGTAGCGAAATAAAGAGGACGCGACAACGAATACTGACGGCGCGCGACGGCGATGAAGAATCACGACTACGTTCGTTGGAGTTTGATGGCCTCAATCGCATTCGAATTATTTTGAAATGTGTGACCGAAAACTGGGACGGTTAACTGAATAGTAGAAAAATACTTCTGCATTCCGTTGTATGGAGACACATTTCGCTTTCTTTTGGACACTCGCCAAAAGTAAAAGTAGATTGAGATAAATGATAGAATAAATGATAAACCAAGTAAGTAATTACACATTCCGCTTTGATTAGTCAATTATTGCCTTTGAGCTAAGAATCCGAGCGAAGTTTTATTCGCATTACAATTTTTTACTGCAACTTCGCAGCAAAATTGTGAATCTAATCCAACCTCTAATCCTTTCTAAATCACTTAATGAATTTCATCAAAATCGGTTCAGCTGTTTGTAATGAACTTTAATTTTATCTTAATTGCTTCAAATTAAATAAGGAATAATTTACTCCCTTAAAAAAAAGCAGGTATACGCCAGAGTGAACTTTGTAATAGGACGTTAACTCTAACTTCTAGACAAAGCCTTTCTCTTTGGTGGTTGGGTGTATCTGGTTTGAATGGACATACACCTAGTTGCAACCCTCCAACACGGTTTTTTTTTGTCTCGGCTCAATCTAACCAGACTAGCACCTTTTGAAAATCACAAATTTCCAGTGACGTAATGGTTATATGAGCCAATAAATATCATCAGGAGGAGTGGGTTGGAAATTTGAATCCTATCGATATGGCTTTTAGTTTATTTTATCTTTCGTAGGTACTTGCCTTCAAAACGAAGTACTGAAAACGTTTCCAAGAGCATCATTTGTCATGAAAATGTGCTTCTCAACTCAGCTTTGGATCGGCATAAAATTGAAGGTCCCTTCAATTCCTGTACTATGTCATACTGTTGAAGAGTATAACTGTGGTACAAAGGTTCTGGTTCTTCGGAGCTGTCAGTCTATCCTATGATTACTATACCTACTATGAAAACCAAACTATATACTTTAGGTGTGTGAATTGCGTTAAAATGTGTGTTAAAATTTAACCAGCGTTAAAATTTGACACTAATGAGGTGAATAAAATGGGTTAAAATTTATTGAGCTGTGGAGCAGGTTAAAGTGTGTTAAAATTTGACGTTTCTAGTGATAGAGAAATTTGTTCTTGCTTTTGCATTCCAACAACGGAACAAAACTTACCGCACGCTCTCTTCTCTGTTTAATTGAATTTCTTGTTAAAATGCGTTGATATTTTGAAAGATATAAAAGAATAAACAAAATGTCATTTTTCTAAACCAAATACGAATTTATTGTTTTGTTTCTTTTGAATATATGACAGATATCAGCTATAAAACAATTTTTCAGTGTTACCACACCGAATAAGTCAATTAATCAAAATGGGAATTTTGTTTGATTATTTTTGACTGTTGTTTTAAAATATGACATTAAAATCGAGAACAATAAATAAAAAAGATTTTTTTTTAGTTTCAGAGACTTTTTATTAACCCTGTTTTCTTAGAAATATGTTTTGTAAGAGAAATTATTTTTCCATGAAAAAGGAAACCAATTTTTGTTCAGGGAAATTTCTTAAATTATCGAGGGAAATTTTTTTAACCTACGCAGAAATCTTGGTTAAAATAATTGTTTTAACGCAATTCACACAGCAAATGGCTAAATTTGATCCCACCTCAAACAAGACGTCAAATTTTAATCATGGTAGAAGTTTTAACGCAAATTTTAACGCAATTCACACACGGCCTTAATATCCAAAAACAAATAAACATTATTAACGAGGAACAGTACAAAAAGGATTTTACTGAAAATCGGTCTCAGTCTAAATGCTTTAACTATCTTCAATTATGCCTGTGTATCGAATTTGCGACTAATGGAACGTTAAACAAGTGACATAAGCCCTATTTAAAATCTTTCGTCTGCTGTCCTTTTCAGCACGTCAAACGAAAAAAACTGGAAAAATGTATACATTTAATCACAGTGTAGGTACGTAAATATGTTCCTCCTTGGCTATTAAAAATTAGTTTTACATAAATCATGGGCTTTTCTATTGAAAACGAAGAATATTAATTCATCAGCATGAAGTGCATCGCTAATTGTTCCTCGCTCAAAGTTTGTTCAATTAAATAAAATTGTTATTCATACCCATTCGCTTACAGTAAAGTTATTACCAAAACGTTAAGTCTCCACATCCAACACGTGCTATGGCATGCATAGATTATGGAATTGCAAATATGTAGTCTGTAATGCTAGAAGCAGTTTGTACTTATTAACATCCGGCTGGTGTACTTTGTTTTTATTTTTGTGAGTTTTTGACACTTCCTATCGGGCACAAAAAGTGTACAGTTTAATCAAGTAATGCAAACATGTTGTCCATTTCAAAATCAAACAATGTTCATGTTACATGCGTTTCAGCACAAAAAGTGTATTTTTGGATCCGTGTTCGCTTCAGGCTTGCATTTAGTTTAAACTCCAACTCGGTCGGTCGTTCGTGGGTAGTAAAAAAGATATTATGTAGGATTATGGTAGTAAGTGCGTCATTTTGAAATTTGGTTATTTGGTTCAAGTTTGAAGTTCCCATACAATACAAGATGCTTCGAGCCATCGAAGCACTGGGATCAAACAAAAGACTCAATTCGACATTACTGAATAATACATATTGTTTTTCTTTTATTGAAATATAAGTTTTATGTACGAAAATATTTACTTAGATGAAAGTCACCATTTCTTAACTTCCACCTTATGCTCAGATCTTAAGGCCATGACAGCTGTAAACAGCGCAAAGAAGAATCCAGCCATTCCAGTTGTTCCAACGAGTAAGACTAATCCTCCCATCAGCAATGGTATCAATGCTAAGAATTTAAGCTTGTATGCTAGCAAAAGTGGGAACAAAAGTTTCCTGTACCTCTTTTTGATTTTTTTGAGGTTGCGACTACTTAATTCCTTTTGAGATTCGTTATTTCTGTCATCGTACAAGAAATCTGAAATTATAAAAGAAAACATTATTATCAGCTACATCTACCTAATTTAAACTGAGAGAGTTCACGAAATAACATATACCATTCAAAAAGAACTTTTATGGTAAGCCTTAAAAAGAATGAAATAATAATAATGATCAAAAGCGTTTACCATAATTTTAATCTAGTGTGTTCTTATTTGCAAGCAACTCACACTCAAACACTGCCAGAATTGACAAAACAAATACGCAAACATTTCAAAAGAAGTTAAAGGATAATCAGAGGATTATATAAGTGAAAATTCAGGCTGGTAACGCTATAACCTAAATTCCCATATCCGATCCTCAAGAAAGGAGACATTCTATAATCGGTTCGTTCGAATGGGAAAGGGAGAACAAATAAATGAAAATTAGTGATGTGCCGAACCGTAAATTTTGTAAACCGAGTTAACTCGAGTTGCAACTCGGTTTGCCCAACTCGAGTTGAACGAATCCAACTCGGTTTGCCAACTCGGTTTGCAACTCGGTTTGCCAACTCGGTTTGCCAACTCGGTTTGCAACTCGGTTTGCAAACCGGTTTGCCAACTCGGTTTGAGAATTCGGTTCGCCAACTCGGTTTGCAACTCGGTTTGCCAACTCGGTTTGAAAATTCGGTTCGCCAAGTCGGTTTGCCAACTCGATTTGAAACTTAAAAAAAAAAAACGAAAATAACAGGTTTTTAATCCGTCAGAATCTCTGCCATCCGCTGATAAAAGTTGAATGTCAATGGCTCAATAGAAAGACAAGGTACGAATCTAGGTCGCTAGAGGAATATTTCGTTAAAAATGTTACCGGATTGCCCCGAGTTGCAACTCGGTTTGCCCAACTCGAGTTGAACGAATCCAACTCGGTTTGCCAACTCGGTTTGCAACTCGGTTTGCCAACTCGGTTTGCAACTCGGTTTGCCAACTCGGTTTGCAACTCGGTTTGCCAACTCGGTTTGAAAATTCGGTTCGCCAAGTCGGTTTGCCAACTCGATTGAAACTTAAAAAAAAAAAACGAAAATAACAGGTTTTTAATCCGTCAAAATCTCTGCCATGCGCTGATAAAAGTTGAATGTCAATGGCTCAATAGAAAGATAAGGTACGAATCTAGGTCGCTAGAGGAATATTTCGTTAAAAATGTTACCCGGATGCCCCGAAAATCGCTCTAGAAAACATAAAAAAAAACGAAAATTCTAAGTTTTTAATCCGTCAAAATCTCTGCCATCCGTTGATGAAAGTTGAATGTCAATGGCTCAATAGAGAGATAAGGTACGAATCTAGGTCGCTAGAGGGATATTTCGTTCTAAATGTTTACGGATTGTCCCGAAAATCATCGAATTTCAAACCGAGTTGGCAAACCGAGTTGGCAAACTGAGTTGCAAACCGAGCTGCAACACCCAAAAAAATCTAGGTTGTAAATTTAACAACAATTGGAAATCAAATATACAACTAACTGTTTATTTATAAATTTAACAACATTTGTGATAAAATTCACAATTATTTGTTGGTTTTACAGATATGCTATCATTTTTACAAGGAAATTGTTAAAATGATTACCATTTCCTGTTGTAGAATTCACAACGTGTTGTCAATTTTGGTTGTCAATTCTTCATTATTATATGTGTCTCAAATTTAAAACCTAAATCTATCAAAAGTACAACAATTTGTGAAAATGAGAACCGAATGTGCTGAATTTACAACAATGCAGTCAAATTGACAACCAAAACCATCAATTCTCCATCTTAGCATTGAAAGCACATATCTAAAGTTGTGCTTTCAACATCCAAGTTGTTGAATTTAAAACATCGCAATCAAAACCCCAACCATCTGTTGAGATTGAAGGAATAGTCCCGTTATCTACTTATTCGCTTCGTATTTCAATCAGGTCGGTCATATTGTTTAAACGTGTCAAAAGTGGATATGAACAGTGATTTTCTTTTCATTTCTCAAAGTACTGAACAATAACGTTTGAGGCATATGTGAAAGTGAAAATAATTCTGTTTTCTTCTTTTCTGTTGCTCTCGAAAGTTTTCCAGATAGTCAGCAATGTCAATTTGACTCAAAGTGTGGAGCCTTTTTTATTAGGTAAGTTATCATAATTACGAATTTGTTTGCATACATTTAAAGTAAACTCAGAGTGGAGTTTTTTTTTTAATTCCCTTCATTATTTTACTTCCTTTTATAAACATAAAACTATCTTTATTTATATTTTAATGGTCAAGGGCTTTCAAAAAGAAGCTTACTTCTACTAAGTTCGGAACATTTATTGAGAATTTGTCCAGATTGTCTGCAGTAAGAGTTTGAAGACGAGTTGCTCAAGTGGAAAGGGGGTGACTTTCAATATCCAATTTTATAATAAAATTAACAAGGTAAGTACATAATTTCATTATAAAAACTACATAATTACTGATTTTAGTTTTCAGAATGCACAACAGTCGCAGCGAGATAAGCAGCCTGGACTGGGTTTAAGACAAAAGCTAAATCCTTTTATCAACAAGCACTGGAAGAACTTCCCAAGCATGTGGCTCATCTGACTGGGAAAAAATATTTTGGATCTTACCAACACCAACAAACACCTCAACTAGCGACAACTAAAGCAACAACCCTAATGGTGGATCCAACATTTCTAGGAAAAGTATGTTAATTAATTTATATAATGAAAATTTATGTTTTCAGAAATATATTAATTTATTTATTTAATTTCTTATAAATTTGAATAAAGTGAAATATTAATTATATTGGTCTGTATTTTAATTTGGAAACGAAAATTTCACAAGTATGTTGTAGTTTCTGCAGCAAAAAGTTGTAATTTTGATAACCACGGTTTCAATTTGACTGCAAGAAAACTACAACAATGCATTCAATTTGTCTACAAAATTTGTGAAAAGCACAACCAAATTTGTGTTCCCGACAACAAGGCGTTCATTTTGAATGCAAACATTTATAAAAATCACAACACAGTTTATAGTTTTGACAAATTGTGTTGTAATTTCTGCAGCAAATGTTGTTGTTTTCTAAATTCTCCGGTTTTAATTTCTACAGCAGAAGTTGTGATTTCTACAAGTTGGTGATAGATTTAGCAACCATGCCTTAGTCAAATTGAAAACATTGGATGTAGGGTCAATTTTGACAATGAATGCAATCATTAAAACCACGATTTTCATCATTTCTACAACCGATTTTTTTGGGTGAAACCGAGTTGCAAACCGAGTTGCAAACCGAGTTGCAAACCGAGTTGCAAACCGAGTTGCAAACCGAGTTGCCAAACCGAGTTGCAAACCGAGTTGCAAACCGAGTTTGCAAAACCGAGTTGGCAAACCGAGTTGGCGAACCGAGTTGGCAAACCGAGTTGGACCGTTCAACTCGAGTTGGCAAACCGAGTTAGCTAACTCGAGATGAAAAAAAAACAAACCGAGTTAACTCGAGTTAGGGCTAACTCGGGTTGACTCGAGTTAGCAAACCGAGTTGACCCATCACTAATGAAAATAATAGCTGCGTTTTATTATCACGATGATTTGATCCGGATCAGATCATGAAAATAAAACATCTTCTATCATCAATATGTTCTCTGTTACTTCGAGTTGGCAGATGTTTGTATTTTTTTTTTTTTTCATTCCGATCGAAGTTGCCCCTAACGACATGTTTTTTTTCAACGATTATTAGGTTGTTTTTTAGGGGAAAAGTTTTTTGCTATGTAATTGAAAAATATTTCATTACCGGATAGATGAATGTGTGAAAGTGGCAGCACGGTTTTTATTGAAAATATACGCCAACGTTTCAACTTGTGTGCGGAAGAAGAACTAATTTTTGGATCACAAAAAATTGATCCAAGTGAAAAGCTGGATTGCAATTTGTTGTTGTTACACATATATATCAATGATCTGATCTGGATCATGGTGATAATTAAAACGCAGCTAATGATGAACGCATCACCGAATTAGAGTTCAAAACAAAATAATCGAGATCTATACTATGCACCGCCGGGTGATACCGCACTTCCAACAAAACAGGAATTATTTTATTTATTTATTTATTTATTTATTATTATATTCCAATTCAAAGTAAAGGAACACTTATAAATTTGTGATAACTGCTGCATAGTTTTTAAAATTGAAAATAACAAACACATGGTACGAAACTTCATATATTTGAAAAATGACATGCCTAATAAATTTTTTTCCAAATGTGAAATATGGTCGAATCTCCTCAGATTGTAGATATAGCGCAGAGTACCTACTGTTGAATGCTACTTGAAGTTTTCTTTTGCGTTCAGTATCATAGTTATACAATTTTTCACAACCATACACGAGAACTGGTATAACCAAAGTCTTAACAAGAACTAATCTTGTCTTTGGTGGTGTATGCTTTTGAGCTGTCCATAAAGTTAGAAGAAACCCCATATGCTTTAGCCACAACCTCATTAATATGGTTATTCCATGTCAAAGTTCAGTTAGTTCTTTGACTTATCCACGAATTAAATTTTTGAAGAACAAAGCATAATTGAGGGAAAATAAGACAGAACTAGCTTCTTTTTCGAGATAACAAGGCATTTACATTTTTTTTCGGATTGAGCGAGAGACCAGTGCCTACCGACCACCTCACATTCGTTCGTTCGTTCAGATCATTGGCACAGTTTTCTATGAGCCCAAAGGACAGCTTTTATAGGTTTGAATATCATCAGCATAAAAATGCTTCGATGAATTCAAGATTGTATGTTGTATGTCATTTATGTACAGCGAAAATAACAGAGGGCCCAAAATCGATCCTTGTGGAACACCCCGTAGCACAGAACAAAAATTTGATGAGGCAGTCTCTAAGAAGACAGCCTGTTTTCAATCACTATAAGATACGATGAAAACAATTTAATAGCAGAAGAAGACATATTGAAACGGTGGCTCATCTTATCAATAAGAATAGAGTGGTCAACCATATCAAATACCTTTCATTTCATTTCATTTTTCTTTTATTTCAAACAAGATTAACAGAGATACATTAAGATTTAAATCTTTTAGAGCATCAATAAAATTATATTACAATTAGTGTTACTAACAGAAAAAAAAATAAATAAAATAGATAATAATAAATAGCACTAAAGCCTTTACTAATAAACATTTCCTTAGTTAAAACATTTGAATAAACCACCTAAAGAAATTAAAAAAAAAAAAAAAAATCTAATTATTAGTATTAAGAAAAGAGAAAAAGAAACAAAAATAATATTAAAAGTAGTAAACATAAAGTCAGTTAGTATAGTGCAAAAATAATTTATTCCTGAAAGCTGAAGGTGAGGCTGTGCATTGCAACTCGTTAGGAAGTAAGTTCCATTGGCGAATTGCTGTTACGTAAAATGATCGTTCTGCAATGTTGCGATAAAAACGCGGCAAAATAAGTTTTAAGCCTCTTTGTGACTGGGCAAAAATTAAGTCCTCACTGAGGTAACTGGGACACCTTCTGTGAATAATATTATGTAGTGTCAGAATAAGCCGAAAGTTCAAGTAGTCATCTAAATTCATACCTAGGATAGTATGCCGCAAATGAGACACGCTCGTGTGTCTCGGGACACTATAAATAAACCTAATACAATCATTAAAAGCTACATTAAGTTTACGCTTACAATCACAATCTAAAGCAGGATAAATACAGGCATTATATGAGAAAAAAGGCAATAATAAGGACTTAACGAGTTGTTTCTTAACATGAGGCAAAAATAATTCAGAAGAAGACCTCAAACTACGCAAACCCC
The DNA here is from genome assembly GCA_920937365.1 of Sphaerophoria rueppellii. NCBI lineage: Eukaryota > Metazoa > Arthropoda > Insecta > Diptera > Syrphidae > Sphaerophoria > Sphaerophoria rueppellii. The sequence goes on along the minus strand of CAKKXW010000003.1, from coordinate 38,515,628 downwards.
CATATATTTTTCTGATTGCATCTGATACTGCCATACAACAGCTGACATTAGCATTAATTTTGTAGCCTAAATAGGCAACATCCTTAACATAGGTTATGACCACATTATCAAGAACTACTGCAGGTAAATCAGAGGGGTCATACTCAGCTCTAGAGCAATACATGGCTAGAGACTTAGCAGGATTTAATTTCATGCGATTTTCATTAGACCAACTGAAAATATGACTCAAATCCTCATTTATTCTTGCAACACAGTCTTCCATCAAACCAGTGGGGCGAAATAAATAGAGAACCACATCATCCGCATATAAGTGAACTCGACAGTTACAAATTATATTAGGAAGGTCATTTATAAAAATTGAAAAAAGTAGAGGACCCAGTACTGAACCTTGGGGTATTCCTATGTTAGAAGTTACGGTTTTTGAAATACCAACATCTGTTTTAATCATTTGGACTCTATCTGCTAAATAATTATACAAAAGCTTCAGTGATGCGTTAGAAAAATTATAAGAATGCTTTAGTTTAGCAAGTAAAATAGAATGATCAATGCAATCAAATGCCTTGGAAAAGTCTAAGAGCACAATGATACCATTTTTATCTGAGTCTAGGGCATACCGGATGTCTGTTGTGACTCTGATAACAGCAGTTTCACAACTGTATTTATTTCTGAACCCAGATTGCCATTTGGAGAGAAGATCATAGTTATTGATATAGGTCTGTATTTGGTCATGCATAATTTTTTCCAGCAACTTACAAGGAAATGATAAGATGCTAATGGGCCTATATTCAGATGCATTCAAAGGGTTTGCTTTTTTCGGAACTGGAATGACGTTTGCGTGTTTCCACATATCTGGAAATCTACCACTATACAAACAATAGTTGAAAATGTGAAGTAAATAGTTAATAACGATTGGAAGAACAATTTTTAAAAATTTTGGGGAAATATCATCAGGTCCAATCGCATTAGACTTAATAGACCTAGCAGACTTTAATAGTTCACTAGCATCAATACAAGCAAATGAAAAAGAATTATCACTGTCAGGCAATGTAAGAATATCATCTGGACTTCTATTACTGGACAAGGAAGGATAAAGAACACCAATCATCTCGTCAGCACTGAAAGGACATTTAGTGTCCTTTAGGAGAAGTCCAGTAAGACAAGAAAAGTAACCTGGTCTCCATCTAGTTGCGCTCTTATGTCTTCAACTACTTTCAAAATTGCTGTGGTACAACTATGTTTGGCCCGAAAACCAGACTGAACTGAGACGAGAGTACGAGATAATCATTAACTAGCTTAATGCATAATTCGTTCGCAGATTTTGGACAAATAGGGAAGAATTGAAATCGGCCTAAATCCCTCACCCGATGAGTTTTCAGGTATTGGAATAATTTTTGCATTTTTCCCCTGACAAGAAAACTCGCAGGTCAAAAAGATTGTATTGATAATGTGAGTTAGGTATACATGAAAGCAAAAACGGTAGTATAGCTTTTACAAAAACCGGGTGTATTCCGTCTATACCAACTGCATTAGAGTTAATGGATAAAAAGCTTTCCACTACATTCGTACTTTCCATTCTTTCGAAGAAAAACGGTGTTTCAGTGGTGCCTACATTGCTATTAAACGGGACTCTATTACCATAGGGTATATTAGTATCTGGAATCGATAAGAAATTTAGATTTTAAATAATTTTTGCACTTCAATTTCTGCTTGCCAACTCCTAATTTCCGAAGATTATTCCACATCTTTCGCCCATCTACACTAGTTTTAAGTTTATTAGAATAGAATTGTGTTTTAGCTATTTTTAGCTCACGAACAACTTCTTTTCGTTTATTTTTGTAAGCTTGAAGCTCATCTATACGGTAGCGTTTCCATCGCTGGTAAGCATGATCTCTTTGCATTAGGTATTAACAAACGAATTTCATTCGTGAACCAAGCCTTTACTTTAGGTCTCACGCTACCGGTTGATAATGGAACATGGGTGTCATATAGGCTATTTATATTACTATGAAGAAAGGCAACTTGAGCATCCGGAATTGAACGAATATGATTTTCCAAAGCAGCACCGTTTATATTCTTGAAGTTACGACAGCCATAAGTTGTGTTGTTGGTATGTACGTTAGTATCGAAGATGAGGTCATGTTTTGAAAAAGCAGGAACAGAAATTTGGTCATACTCATAAGAGAGTACTTTGTCAAGTTTCCTTTACACCAGTTATCACGAAACTCGTCAATATGTGACGGTGGAGCTACAGCTCCTGAAGTTGCAAACTTAGACAAAGTTCTCAAGGCTAATGGTTATTCTAAGAGGCAAAGAACATGGAAACCAACTTTGACGAGTAAAATAGAAGATGGCGTATTAGACAAAAAAGCTTTCCTGCCATATTTGAAAGATATAACAAATATACTGGGGAAAGTTTCAAAAAGATATGGTATAAAATCCAGATTGCTACCTTCTAACTACCTAAAGTCTCCAAAAGACAAGTTTACCCTAGAAATACCAGGGGGAGCAGAGATCAATTTTAGCGGCTTTAATTCGCGTTTTTACCAGTGAAGTGAACCCTATGACAGAGATACCTGTAAAGTAAAAATCATTGCTGTCATAGAATGGAGAACAACAATGCGGTTGAACTTGACGTTATTCCTGCAGAGCTCTTACAAACAGCCCCATCAACAATATCGGGTGAGCTACTGCACTCATTTATTAAAAGATTTGGGAAACGGAGAGCTTTCGTGAACAGTGGAAAAAGATAATGATATTCGAGCTCCCAAAGGAAGGAGTTCTCAACCCAGGTAGTGTAAGAACTGGAGAGGAATATGCGTTCTGTCAGCAGTAGCCAAGATAATCACAAGAATAGTAAAAAATAAATAAATAGAGTGGCGCGACAGCTCCTGAAGAGCCAAGGTATAAGTGGCTTACACTCATGAACAATTATATGAGTGCGTGTGAAGAATTGAGGGGAACTACAAATTAACGCCTATTCCGAATGCCAAAGTTGGAAGCACTTTTTTATGACAAGCATTTATGATAGTCTTAGAAGTTTTGTCAGTTCTTAGCAAGAGGCAAAGTCCGTTAAAGATGAAATGAAAACTTTATGGATATTAGCAGATTTCGAATTAATGTGTTTTGCGTAGCAAGCCAACGCACATACATCTTCGTCACGGGCACTAGAAGAATAGTGCACTATCGAATAAAAGACCATCTCCAATATAGACTTGTAGCGAAAAAACAGGATTCCGTACTGCATCTCCCTGTGTATAACATCAACACCTAGCGGGTCATTATTGAGATTGATTACAGCACATTGAATATCGATCACCACTTCACCTTGCTTGCTTTGCGCAGGAGGGGAGTCGCAGATAAATTGATTATTATTATCAAGGCGTAATGATACATTAGCTGCATACATTACCAATTGCAAAATAACGTGAATTATACCAACAAAATATATTTCATATCTACTACAAACAGAAAGCGTACCAGAAATAGATTTTTATGCATTCTTACCACTCAATCAAATATAATTCACAACCAGTTTTTGAAATAAATGTGCATAAGGGAACGAATCGTCGGAGACAAAATCAGGTTGAAGAGTGGTGACATTGATCATTCGGTGAAAGTATAGTCTCGCACTCGGACCTGTCCGTTGAAATACCGGTTAATCGCCGTTAAAACAACTCTATTCCGCATGAATTTTGAAAACGTGCTGTTTTATGGATGGAGCACTGGCAAATTCAGAGACACTGTCACACGGAAGCTTCAAATGTTCGAAAGGCGATGGGTGCATTGCGAGTCAGCCCGCTCACACAACAAGGCAGACGGCTTAGAAGCACTTGGCGATGGATGAACAGTCGAAAAGGAATGTGCACAACAGGGGATGATTTTGAGAGAAGAGAGAGCTGAAATACATTTCAAGAAACCGTATGTTAGCGCAGCGTAAAAGTAGTAGAGAAGAGACGGACATTATAGGTTTGAGGACTTAACTAAGTAATAGTTGTCATTTGGCATTTGCTAACGAATTATTTGGATACCAGGCAACCAACGCAAAGTCTGGATTAACAATAGCATAAGAGAATATCTGTGAAGTAAGACCATCCTCATCCTCTCATCGTATCTTGTGATTCCAACATGAAAAAAAAAATAACTTCTAATACTGTAGTTAAGTTACTTATTACAGTTTTCGGTACAGTAGTGGAAGTCACATTGTCACAAGCGAATAAAATCACTTTAATGTCATGGAGGGGAAATTTTGATATAAATTGAGAACGTAGACTTACACTAGTGTGGATAACAAGGGTTGTATAAGGACACTAGTCTAGCTCGAAAACAAAAGCCAAAGGTGTGGGTGGCTGTTTTGTTAGGCAAAAATTCAAAAGTACCTTATTCCTCTATGACTTAAATAAGATTAAATAAAACTCTCATAAATTTGGTAGGCGACACTAAAAATGTTGTCAAAAATTTTGATAGTAAAATATGTTTTAACAATCTTCCACTCACTTACATTCATCAAAAAAATCCATGACAGTGGCACAAACAGCTCTGACCTTCTCCAAAGCACGACCAATAGGAATTACAAGATCACTATTTAACTCGACACCACCATTTTCCATCTTGAAATTGTTTTTTGATTCCTGATTGAACAAATTTTGTGTATTCCTAGCTTTAAAAGTTCTCATTATAAATGTCTCCATTGGTCTGGAACTACCATATTGATCAACATTTTCAACCGAACTCACATCAAAAACACTTGAATTTCTTGAACTTTGAAGTTCTTGCAAGCTGTTATCCGATCTTGCTGGTATAATAATCCAGTCATTCCATTCACTCGCAAGAGAAACACTTTTTGACAAAAGTAACAAGAAATGCCAAACCATCGTTTTCTTTAAATTAGACATATTTTAGCTGCACTCTTAGTCGTCAACACACTCCACACGAAATTCACAAAAAATGATCGATATACCCAAGTTCTTTAATCATTTATAGAAATCACTTATCACTTAACAAAAACGAAAACGACAGAGCTCGTGTAGACTTTTCTCCAGAGTTCTTTGCCAAAAACTGACACCGAACGAGTGTTTCCAATTTCTAACTGTAACAAAGTTCACTCATGCATCCTTTTCAAACTGCCCTTGGACATTGCTTTCATCCAGCAGCTGTTTGTCTCAAAGTAGACATAAAACACAAACTAGAATAATTATAACCTGCAGCTCAAGTGAGGTACCATGAACAACATCAAAACATACCCATTTAATGGATGTCGATTAAAGTAAAATTGGTCTTTGAAGCACAAACAAAATATTGACAATCGTGGCTGGAAAAAGCAATAGCGGGTAGGCGGATCACTTACAAACTAAACAATCGGATGGATGAAGTTGAAACTTCACGCACGGCCGCAGGAACTCAAAGTACTGACTGCTTTATTAACAATAATTTTCTGACTCCACTTTTTTTCGTATGCAAACAAAGTCAACAATTTTGTCGGTTCGTCCAGAGAGTTACGACCATAAAGTGTTAGAGGAGAAGACATAACACTTGATGCATATATTTTCTGACAAATTACACAGTAACATCAGAGTATGCGAGAAAGTTCGAGGGCTACAGTGACTTTGTCTGGGAAATAATGGTGCTGGCTTTAAGGCTACTCTCAAATTAGTCTCAAGACTACAGCGTGAGCGCCATTAGATGCAGAATTAGAGTTTTCCTTACAGACACAAATGTAAATGAAGACGTTTTGACAAATCATCGCTTGGCAGTTGGCACTTAGTTTAGACGAAATAGATGGGTAATTGTGGTGCTCATAAAGGAGAGGCTGCTTCAAGCGTAAGCAGGACTCCTTCCTGAGATGATTGTAGGTTTGCTCAAGATGAATTGCTGATAATTTGCGCAGAAAAAATGGATTCTTCGGCCTGGTTTTGAATAAAATAAATTGTTGCACGACGAGAAACTTGATTGCTATGGATTTAAGTCAAAAAGCAATTTAGCATTTCCCTTTTTCGAGATGCTTTTGTGTGATTTCTTTCATTTAAGAGTGTGTGGTTGAAATTGTGTTGGTTAATGCCATAAAGTCAGATGTAAATGGATACGCTTTTTCTAGTATGTGTTGAACCAGATAAAAGCCCAACGTTAAACGTTGGGGTGTCCCCAACCTAAATTAATTTTTGACCCATGTATCGAAAGAACCATTTGAACGAAATGAAAATAATAAACTGGAATGTTGTTCTTGTGATGGTGACCTGTTGGTAAGAATAAATATTTATATTGATTATGAGACACGGCGTCGTTCAAATTGATCCTTTCCTAGCTTTGGAGTGGTGTAATCCATTATTCCATATTTTCTAAGACTTTGTTGTCGAGCAGAAGCTTCTGAGTTGCTGACTGACAGCATATATTTTAATTTTTTCACAATTCCAAACAAACAAAATGTCGAACAGGTTCAAACTGCACCTCCTTGACGCACAGCCAGTTGACCTTGACTTGGTCATCGATGACGATAACCAATTTGGGAAATAGGTATATTATATAGGTACTTAAAAATCAAGTATTGCTTGACAAGTGTGGCGTAGAAATGAATTTCAATAATGAAAAATTGTGGTTAACATGGCTCTGATTCGACCACCGTTCATCGAAATGATTTTTGGAGTTGATTGTTAAAGAAAATGGTGCAATAATATCACCATTCTTCAATATCACCAATTAATAATCTAGACTCTTGCCCGCTGAAGTGTTCAATGCAGTAACATGATTTGGTTAGGAGAAGCTCAGGTACAACTGAACTATCTATTAAGACATAGGTAGTATAACTTGGTTAACTAATTGTTTCAAGCGAAAGAGATCTGACGTTTGAGGAAACAACAAGTATTGTTTTATTACTACTTTAATTTATAAAGTTTGCCTGATACGTCGTACTCCCTTCTCACAATTATTACATCCACGATTCTGCCTTCAGAAATGTTTTTAAATATTGAGTGTTGTAAGTGCCAAGTTTTAAAGTTATTGAATTTTCATTTGTTCAAGTGAAACCCCGTAAGGATCTTTTTTTAAGTACATAGAACAAACTTTGGAAAAGTATGTTAGTGTTAATTTTAATAATAAATTACTTAACAAATTTTAATAAAAAAATACAAGACTTATAAAGACTGTATAATACTCCGATAGGCATTTGCCTTAAGCAAAAGTCGACAGAACTTAGACTTTTGTACCCTGCTACCAAACCACTACCAGCTACACTGCTGTCCCATTACACGCCATCCCGTTACCCGTTACCCGCTACACCATAACCACTCTACCCGCTATCAACTTCTCGCTACCCACTACCCGCAATCCGATACCCCCTACAGGCTACACTGCACCCAGTTATCCTGTTTCCACACAACCGCACCGGATCTGTAATCTTCGCACCACATATGGGCTCTCAAATACCTTTTATTTATAGGCCCCCTAATTCCAATCTTTACCACAAAAGATATGGAAATGGCAAAAGATATATTTTCTTATCTCACTCAACGCTCGCAGCAACCATAGTGTCGAGTTATGATTCCTCCTCTATTCAGCTATAGCTACCAAGATGTTTCACCTTCTACTGTCTACATAGTAGAGGTTATTTGCAATATCAGTTTTGTTTGTGCTTGAGACCTCAATTTTCAGTCTGAATTAGACAGCATAATTCTTGCAGCCAGCCAACTGAACCAACCTCTTGTCAAGTATTCCCTTTAGGAATGGTCCTCTTATTAAACTTTGCACATCTTTGCGCATAAACCATAAGTCTAATAAAAAAATAACAAGAAATAAAAGGAAAAAGTGAGAGCATTGCTTCACTAAATCAAACAAAATCATAGTTTGGATTTTCTAATCACGAAAATTGTATGGAAATTTTCCCCTTCTAGACAGATTGTGATCTCTGAAAGACTCTACTGGAAATGATTATATGGCATTGTTTACCCGGTCAGCTAGTAGGATAAGAAAGAATCCTATAAACAGGTAACACTTATACAGGGTGATTCACGAGCGTTGTGCCAAAAAGCTAGAGCGTGTAGGTTGAGTTGAGACAAGAAAAAAATCGTATGGGAGGGGGGTCTATTCCCCCCCCGTTTAGCCGGGAGGAGCAATTTTCTGAAAAATTGACTTATTTTATAAAAAAAATATTAAAAATCAACGGCTTCGTTTACAATACCGTGTTATACCTTTTTGAAAAGCCAGAAATATCTTCTTTCATTCGATTTTTAAATTAAATTAATTAACGAATAGTTTAAAAAATAATTATTTTCAAACTCAAAATTTTCAAAAAAAAAAAAACAAAAAAATCATGTTTGAACCAAGTTTTTTCAAAATTTTATGTAATTAAGTAATAATTTTGTTTTCAAAATTCAATGCCATTCGAAAACAGAAAACCGGATGCAAAAATGTCTTTTCGTTTTTGAGAAATAAAAAAAAAGACCAGGTCCACCTTTTTTCTTAGAAAATCTGTGTTTTTATTATTACCTATCTCGACTCTTAGTCTTATTAATTTATTATGACACATTAACCTTTCTTTGAATATTTGTTCTGTAATTGGAATTTTATGAGGGCCCAATAAAGTAGAAAAGCATTGGTTTTTCCCTGGATTAATCATTTTGTTCATTGATAACCACTGAAAACTGACCTGAAATTATTCTTATTATGCCTGGGGGCTGCGGCCACCTGTCGGTGAAGAGTTCTACCTGCTAGGAGCTTAAGATGATTAACCCGCAATTTTTCTTGTTAACGACGTTAAAACAATTCAAGCTAGCCACATGTCACAAAGGCTTTTTCGGTAAGAGTTTGTTAGCTTTAGTTTCGAAGTGTTTTGAGACGTAAATATGATTTTAATCAATTTTAAAGTCTACAACATCACTATTGTTTGTATTAATAGACAGTTTGATACATTTAGACAAAGCAACAAAAGTCGGGAAAGCTTCTTTTAATTTTGTCTACTTGTATGGGAAAATCATCTCAAGGAAATGAAAATTTTCTCGCTTTTTTAATTTTTTAAAAGTTTTTCACCAAGTAAACCTTTCCTCTGGACTTCACATAACTCAAAACTAAATTTAACCGAATCAGTCCAGCCGTTTTCAAGATTAAGACTAACGAACAGAAATTGATTAACAGTAATCGGGACACTCTATAATCGGACCATCTCCTATTCGGACCGCACTTAATGCATTCCCTGCTATTTTTCATACAAATATCCCTCCGTAATCGGGACACCTGCTAATCGGACCATGGACCACCTTATATCATGCATTGCTTATTGTATTTACCTGTCTAATTGGACCAACTATTAATAATTTTTAAAAATGTTCGCATCTTGAAATGCTCTGCATTTAATTAATCTTGATTTTCTAGTTACCTACGCCAAATTTAATTTCCATCAATTACTTTTGTTTTACGTGGGGGTTTCCCAAAAGGTTTAGTTTTTAGTTTTTGTTTCTAGGCAAAAGAAACAATTTGAATTTCATTTTGAACATAGACGAGGCCAATAATGTTTCTGATTTAGCAGCTTAAATTAATTGTTTAGATGCTTGCAGGTGCAGCTGACTTAAAAAGGCATGGGATGATGTTACTCCATTTGCCATATCAAATTGTTTTAAGAAATTTGGTTGCTGAGGAGTGTTAATACTCGACCCTCTGTTGCTGTTTTTGAGTATCGATTCTAATGTGGCGACATTTTATGAATGGTTGGAGAATTGGGAAAATTAATTTTTAAATTCCATTCAGTTACCAATTTCTGATACTGCAGAGGAACATATCTCTGCCGACTTTTCTTCAGAGGGGTAAATTGAAACAATGCCCGGACCTCAAAAGCTGTTTCATACAAAGAGGCCATTTCGTGTCTCCAAATTCCAAAAGATTTTTCAACCGAAAATGGTTTGGACGATATCTAGGCATGCCTGGACAATTGTTCCCAAAAATTACTAACAAGTTTCAAAAATACAGCTGTGGTGCAGAAAAAAATTTGACTTTTTTTCTAAAAATGATTGAAAATTAATAAATAATCCATATGTATGCAGTATAAATGTTTTATGTACAAATAATACACCTAATATATGCATATGTTATGAAAGCATAAGTTATTAAATGCTTGTTTCCTAAACGAACCCCAGTCTTTGAAATACATATATGAAAGTGTAGATATACACATTGTACATACATTTCAAGAAATTTGATTTATTGGTAGTCATTTTTTACTCAATGAATGAGGAAAAAACCTTTCTTATTGGACCGGTCCGATTAAAAAGGAACCCGTATAATTGGACCACCTCCTAATCGGACCACTCTTCTTCGGTCCCAAGGTTGGTCCAATTAGACAGGTTTTCCTATGGTTTTCCAATAAGAGGTGTTATTTTGATATTCAAAGAAAAATAGCGTTTTTGAGATAAATGATCGGATGTTTATTTCATTATAAAGGTATAATGGAGCACAACATCAGCCAAATGGCCGCCACGACCACGCTTACAGGACCATATCCTTTTCCTGAAGTTTTCCATAACTAAATCGCAAAGTGGCTGCCATATGTCCTCGATAGCCTCACTATCCATCTTTGAGGTCTTAAATCGACGCTGGGCTGTTGGCGTAGACCTTATCTTTCACGTGGCCTCAAACAAAGAAGTCGCAAGGTGTTAAATCATAAGATCTCGGTGGCCAATTGTGATTATATCTTTGAGACAACACACGGTCCGGAAACTTTTCCAGTTTACGAACCGTCTCCGACAAGTTTTCACCATTTTTATTAATAATTTCAATGCGTTGTTGAAGCGTGTATCAATCCATTTTTAATTGCGTAGCTTAGACTTGTCAAATGACAAAAAATGACAGCTGCAAAAGTGACAGCTACCGAAATAGCAGACTATTCAAAATAACACCTCTAATTGGAAAACTCTTTACATTCATATGACCAGCTTTTCAAAATAATGCCGAGTAAGCGCCAAGCCACTTCTACTAATATCGACTCAACAACAAAATACAAGTGGCGAAATTGTTAATTAGTTCCCCAAACTCCCTTTCAATGATAAATTACCCAAGTCTAGCATTTGTTTTGATATTTATTTGCAAGATGTTGCTAGACGATGAGTAAACCTTAAACAAAACTCGCCAAATATCATAACCATGGAATTATCAGAAAACAAATTACCTACCTCTTCCACAAAACATCACTTTCATCTTTCGTTTAACACCTTTGTTGATAAACACGAAGAAGACATCACCATCAATTTTAAGACCATCTTACTCACGAATCTGTTGACCTTGGAATAATAAAAATTTATCAATCTGCCATGTAAATTTCTTCGATTACCAAATTGCTTTGCATCAAAAAATCACAGCTATCCAAAGTTAAACAAGAAAAAAGCAATAAATCCATATCAATGATTCAAACAAGCATTCAACTAGCTCGTGATGACGACTCTGCGTTCGCGATATGGCGGCATTAAATCAATTTGGAAACCACAACCGTAACAAGTTTAAGTTCAGCTAGTCTGCTCTTTTGGCTCTCCAAAAGGTGTGTGATCGAAATTCGGGTTTTTGTGTTCATGAATGAATATTTCACAGTTTCACAACTTCAAAATGATTGCGAACTTCACAGTCACGCTTAATGGAGCTAAGGTAGAGATGGAGTGTGACTGAAAATTGAGATTCATTCATAAAAGAAAACAAACAAAAATAACTGGTGGATGCTGTGTGAATGATGAAACACTTCATGTCAGGTCCGTCAGCATTTGTGGCGGATATGGCAATATGGGCTGGGCCGGCCCGCACAAAATCAACAAGAATGCAAACAGTAAACACTTTCTCAGTGAACTAATATTGGCATTTCTCATTTACACAAACGAAAAGAAAATCAATTTCTCCGGTTGGAATTTCAGAGCGTTTAACCCAAATACGCGCAGTATCTTGGCTTGGCATTTGGCATTGCGCACAGTTTCCGTCGTTGTCGTTAACTTTGTCGCCGTGCGTTGACGTGCGTCATGAGTCGGTGTTTCCTATTATAGCTGCCGAAATGTGATGTGTGATATGCAATATTTGTTTAAATGGCAATGGATACTATCCAATAAAAACTCGTTCGGACATTTGCATGAAGTTACATTAAGCAAGTTCAACCAAATTGGTGAGTCAATTTCGAGTTCCTACCGCAATCGCAACATTTGTACATTGAAGACATATTGTGAAAGGGTGGACGGATGTCTGTAAAATTGAGACCTCATCAGAATACAACACAAGAATTTATACACTGCTGAATGTTTAAGGTTATGTTTAAGGCCAACCTAGAAACTCTTAAAATGAATGAGACAATGTTAACAAAGAGCTTGAATCGGGCTGCTTGACGTTCTCATTTTTTATTCTCTTATCATCATCAATAAAGATAGATATTTTGGTTTTCTTTTGCTTGAAAGCAAACGACTGTAACCAAATCAAAAATCACTGAAATAAAATTGTCTGGTTTTACGCAATAAAAGTGAAGAAAACTTCTTTTCATCCACGAAAAGTCATAAAACTAATTATCTTCAATTAAAATAATCGACTATGCAACTTTCTTTTAGTAATAAATTTTTCTGTTTATCTGAGATCAAATTTTATGAGTGGAAAAAAAATTAAGTTATTTTTTGAAATTTTATAATCTATTTACCTTAAGATGCACATCGCTTACATCTTTATTTTATAATTCTGGTTAGTAAAATGATCATTCGTGCTCTCCTCTCTCTGAGTGAATATTTGAATCTCCCTTGAAGTTATAATTTTGTACTTCCAAACTGACAAAAAGGCTTCACCAACTGACTGAAACTGAATTATTATTGGCAATGACAATGGTTTCTCAGTTAGGATATTTTCAAAATCACTAGGTTATCACCTAGTGACCAATTCCTGCTACACGCTCGTTTCGAGGTTCCACCGACTTTAACCACTATCTTGTTTGTGTCGTGTTCCGAGAGTGATTTGATAACCCAACGCATCTGCTTCTCAAGCTTGAAACTTGGACTCACCTTTGAACACCTGCTTGAAGGAAAGACTGTAATTGCGTCCACCGAGCCAGGAAAGTTGACAAACCTAAAAAAAATGGCAATAGTTCTGCCATAGGCAGAAGTGAGAAAAATATGTGCGACTGGTTTGATGATGAATACAATTCAGGAAGAAAAGGTATTAAGGGTTCTGGTCTGAAATGAAAAAAAAAATGTGCACGACTGGGTCGTACGAACGTGCTCCTACATGCTAAACATTTATGATTACTTTTATGTTCCGAAAATTGCAAAAAGTAGTGTTAAAATAAGAAATATACCTTTAGCAATTCTGATTACACTCTTACTTACAGCTTACACTTAACTCACAAGAAAAACTCAATATATAAAAATAATTAAAATTGATTAAAAAATTTGAAATCTTAAAATCTTATTCTTGATTTATCGAATTTTTTTTTTGAAAATCGTCGGTGCCAATCTTTTTTTAAATTAATTTTTATATATAAAATTTTTCAAAAATGTAAATATACATATTATGCTTTAATTTGGAGTTTTAAAATTGATCCATTTTTGAAAAAAAAAATTAAAAATATTTTTAAAATATCCAAAAAAAAAACTTGAATATAATTTGAACAATATATACGTACTTTCAAGAAAAAACTTACACTGATCGGACTTTCATTTTTAGAGAAAATCTAATAACAAAAAAACGGTTCTACGGAAGTACCGTTTTGGAGTAATACAAAAATTCTTTTTTTTTACATAAAACACATTAATCTTAAAAAAAAAATAAAACTCGAGGAAGTGTAAAAAAAAAATCGTAAAATCGTATGGTAGCTACCCTTAATTTTGAAACTAAAACATAAATAAAAAAACAACTGGGATATGAGTTTTTTTCAAATTTGAAGTCAATCGGACCAGTAGTTAAGGCTGTAGATGACTGTAAACTTCCAGACAGACAGACAGACAGACGGAATCGCTGGACCCACTTTTTCCGACTTCTGTATCATCGTAATGTCATATCTCATCATCATCTCAAATTTTTGTTTACGCATTCAATACTTGCCAGATACATATTCTACAGGGTGATTCACGAGCGTTGTGCCAAAAGCTAGAGCATATAGGTAGAGTTGAGACAAGAAAAAAATCGTATGAGAGGGGTGTGTTGTCTATTCTTCTCCGTTTAGCCAGGAGGGGCAATTTTCTGAAAAATTGACTTATTTAATAAAAAAAATTATTAAAAAATAACGGCTTTTGTTCACAACACCGTGTTGTACTTTTTTGGAAGAAAATCTTTGTTTTTATTTTTACTTATCTCGACTTTTAGTCTTATTAATTTATTATGACACATTAACCTTTCTTTTAATATTTGTTCTGTAATTGGAATTTTATGAGGCCTCAATAAAGTAGAAAAGTATTGGATTTTCCCTGGATTAATCACTTTGTTCATTGATAACCACTGAAAACTGACCTGAAATTTTTCTTATAAAGCCTGGGGACCGCCGCCACCTGTCGGTGAAGGGTTCTACCTGCTAGGAGCTTTAGATGATTAAACCACAATTTTTCTTGAACGAAAAGACCTAAAGGTGAATAAAATGCATAGCATATTTAGTAAAAAACCATTTGCAGTTGAAATATTGACTCATCAACAAATAAAAATGTCAAACTCATACTCTCGAGAAGAGTTAGCGGACATGCACTTCTGCTACGGTTTAGCTAATGGTCGAGATCAAGAGGCTGAAAGACTTTACGCTTAAAGATATCCCAATAGAAGGTGCCCGAGTCGGTAGCATGTTTTCAAGAATCCACCGACGTCTAAGAGAGCACGGACAGCTAGAGCTTAGAAGAAGTGAAAAGTCAATTGCAGGACCCGCAATCATAGAGGAAAGAATTTTAGATAGGGTCCGACGTAATCCCTCCATTAGTACAAGGGGATAGCTAGAATGCTCGGAGTGTCCCAATCTAGAGCATGGAGAGTGCTTGCATCGGAACACATACACCCTTACCACTTCACGCCAGTTCAGGAACTAACAGCCAACGACAGGTTATTGAGAGCAGAATTTTGTCGATCATTGCTGCTTAGAGATGAAACTGAACGCAACTACTTTGAAAGGATTGTGGTTTAATCATCTTAAGCTCCTAGTAGGTAGAACCCTTCACCAGCAGGTGGCCGCGGCTCCCAGGCTTAATAAGAAAGGAGATCACGGACAGCTAGAGCTTAGAAGAAAATCCAATACTTTTCTACTTTATTGAGGCCTCATAAAATTCCAATTACAGAACAAATATTAAAAGAAAGGTTAATGTTTCATAAATTAATAACACTAAAAGTCGAGAAAGGTAAAATTAAAAACAAAGATTTTCTTGAAAAAGGTGGTTCTGTTTTTTTTTTTTATCTCAAAAACGAAAAGATATTTTTGCATCCGGTTTTCTGTTTTCGACTAAAAATTAACAACGGCATTGAATTTTTAAAACAAAATTAGTACTTATTTACATAAAATTTTAAAAAACTTAGTAAAAACTTAGTTCAAAAATGATTTTCTTTTGTTTTTTTTTTTTTTGAAAATTTTGAGTTTGAAAATTAATATTTTTTAAACTATTCGTGTAAACAATTTAATTTAAAAAACAAAATGAAAGAAGATGTTTCTGGCTTTCTTAAAAAGTACAACATGGTGTTGTGAACGAAGCCGTTGATTTTTATTTTTTTTCTAATATAAAATAAGTCAGAAATATTGCTCCTCCTGGCTAAACAGGGGGGGGGGGGAGGGATAGACCCCCTTCCTAGGCTATTTTTTTCTTGTCTCAACTCAACCTACACGCTCTAGCTTTTTGGCACAACGCTCGTGAATCACCCTGTATATGTCGCAAGTAAAAATCATCACATTGGTGGCCTCAGACCGTTATAGAGTAGATATAACCCGCATCCAGGAAATGGGATAGAATGGCCCGGCAAAAAGAAGATGAACAGCTGCGGTATCTAGGCAGCATGCTTCAAATTCCATAGAAGAGAACGATGATGACAATGAAGAACAGTTCTACGAGTTCTCGACAAGACATTCTTATGAGCAAATTAACTTAGGAGATATTGACGTCTGCAGAAAAAAAACGTCTTATAACGCATTCAAGCTTTTTGATTATGCGGTGGCGGGGCGAATGATATTCGTAGCAAGTAGGCGATTCTCAACATCCACGAGGGGACCGGAAGGCCTACAGACAAATCAAGTATCATATGGTCTAAGCTCTGGCGACATAATCAATCAAGTCTTCTAAAGAATGTTGTAAGATATATCTAAAAAAAGCCCTTAGGCAGTTAGACAAGAGTTTTTATGTCTGCCAGCATTTTGGCATGGCGAAAGCGGTTAAATTCGACTTAAAGTGTAAAGAAATGAGAAAAGTCAACTCTTACAGTAATTTTAAAAGGAATTTATTTTTTGGTGCCATTTGTTACATAAAATTTCCAAAAGAGTCAGCGCAAAAAGTCAGATCAAATTCCGTCACAAACATCCTGGCAGAAAACTTTACAAAATTCTGTGTCTCTTTTTTTTTATTTTAGATTAGTCATCCAAAAAACAACTCTCGGTACTATCCCGTGTCGTCGTAGCCAAGGTAGTACATCGGACATCTCGTCCAAAGCATAAAACAGGAATTGTTAGAAGAAACTATGACGTCGCACACGTACGGCTACAATCGCAAGAAACCGACAGATCCTTTTCCGATCGAATGTCAAGTAATCTCATGAGACGTCTGATACAGCAGTGGCAGAATTGCCTGGAAGCCATTAAGGATGCTGCATCTCATGTGATAGGTTTCATAAGACCATCGAAAAAAAACCCTAGTTTGATAAAGAATGCAGGCAGGTTCATGCAGCCAAGAAAGCAGCGCAGCACAGGGGGACGGTAGCTCTACGAGCAGAAGAGGAGAAAAGATCACAAGGTTTTCAATGAAAAAAAAAGAAAGAGCTTGAAAAGCCATCGATTGAGGATGCAAAAAGATTTATAATCAGGAATAAGGTTTGAAAGTCTTAACAAGATGCAAAAAGAACGACTCAAGATAAACAAGCACAAACTAAAGCCCGTAAAGACGTAAGACCAACAGGGAAATATCGTAGCAGAGTCACAGTCAATGCTGTGTGAAATATCACTTTTGTAGACTGAACAACGCTGATGACCAATCACATTCCGTTGTCAGGCAGAAAAAACCATTCGATGAATACAAAGCAGGTCCATACTGAAGTTAAGATAGTGTTAGTTACAGTAATTTAAAATGGATATAATTACTTTCAACTTATTGATCAAAACTTGTTGTGAAGCTTAAATAAATAGAAACTGTCCTGACCATATTAAATTATTTTTCTTCTACTTTAATAAAAATGTTTTTCGGACTGTTTTTCGAAGAAGCAAGCATTCATCTTCAGAACATGGGCCTCAGTATTGTTTGCCGAAAACTGCCGAAAAGGAGACCCCTTGCACTTACTGTAGAGGCATCAGCCTTCTTAGATCTTTTCTGCAGTACCTACTGCGTGTGACCGTTTGAAGCCATTTGTCTACAAAGTAATGTAGGTAGGAACTAAGACCAAGAAAGTCCACCATCGATAACATATTCTCATCACGGCAGATCGTGGAAAAAAAAACCTGAGCAGGATGCCAGCGGAGAAATCAGGCTACTCCTTCAGAGTCGGTTTCTATCTCGCCGTACATTCCATGTCAAAACAGGTCTAAGGTAATGCACTGTCATGCGAATTCTTTAACATCATACTCTAAAGATTAATAGAGAGCTCCTTCTTCCAGAGACACTTCCAAATATATGTTTAACTACTCGCGTATCGCACGCAGACGATATTAATCACAGTGATCCCAATGGTGCATTGTGAATTTACAGATAAAGGTTAATAAAATCGGGTTTAGTTGTCAATGAGGACAAAACCAACAATATGCAATCATCAATCAACATCGACTCTTGGACACGACACGACACGATAGACACATATTCGGGATAGTTCAGGACGTTGTCTACTGACCATAGCGCCACTTTAGTAAGTAAGTAATTTTTGCTTAGCTTGTCATTCCACCTAAGCTTGTTGAAGTTCCTCTGTTAAAAAATACAAGGAAACAGTTTTAAAAAATTGCTTTTCTTTTTTCACCTTTATTAAAAACGGGAAAAAAAATGAATTAATCTTTAGCCACACAAAAAATTTCCTCCTATTTGCATCCTTTCTAAAGAAAAGAAGCCCGGTCGTTGTTATCGACAAATCCATCATCATAATTATAAGGACTGTACGATCCCTGTTCGGGATGCGCAGAGTACTTCTCCTGCACATTCCAACCGCCAAATGTTTTCTTGTATGCATTTGGGCCGGGGTATTGGACAATTTGCAATTTTGCTCGTTCTCGTGTCGCTCCCAACAGCCAGCTAAGTGCTATCAGCCCCGAAACAACCAAAGCAATTTTGCTCATGACAAACGCTGACGATGTTGTTGCTATTAGAAGTTTCAGCACCAACGGCACAACTATCAATTTGGCAAAAAGCGCTGCCATCAAAAATGGAGACAATTGTTTCAGGATCTTTCGGCGCTTGAGATGTCCTCGCCCTTAAACAAAAAGTTTAATCCACTTAAATGTGACAGATGCAAGCTCCTCGAAGGGTTGATGAAGCATTTTATACGAACCTTTGTTGTCACCACTTATTGTCCGTAAAAGCGTCTGAGTGGTGTTCAAGGGTACTGAGTTTGTCTTACTCTTATTAAATTCAGTTTTGGTTATTTGAATATTATTGGTTTTTATTGACAGAATCTTGGGTTCGAAATGCGGTTGGGTGTCGCGGTCCTCGCCACCATTGGCATTCGAATAAATGAATAGCAAACAGAAACAGAAAATATTTAAGGGAATTTGATTTCGATTACGGTTGGACATCTTCGGTCGATGGGATATTAGTTCAGACTGATTCTAAGTAGTCCCGGACTCAAGCCGGTAGGTGGCCAATTTGAAGGAAAGAGGCACTTTGTTCTTGTTTTTCTTCATCGTTTTTAGTTAAGTAATTGAGTTGCTTAACTTTGCACTTGGATGCACTTGGACAAGTTCCTTAATCGGTTAAGGGGCTTCTGGAAAGACTGATATGACTTCTAAATTAATATGCGGTGATTTATGGAGTAAAGGGCGATGGTGATGGCGTGCAATGGTATAATTTATTGAATGGATTCCTGACGTGCGGCCATAGCTTCTCTATGCTTTTTCTAATGGAAACATAATAGCCATTGTGGCAATAGACATGATGTATTTAATGCCTGTTGCTGTTCGTGACGGCTGTCGCCATCAAGATTAAAAGGAAGAAATAAGTTACTTTAAAAGGAACGATAACCCTCGTATATTTTTGCAAACTTAAATGACGGTGATTAGCATATGGCCGTGAGTTACTTTGATTGTGGCACGAAAGAAGACGTTAAATTTGTTAGCATGCAACTTGAAAGGACAAAAATAGGTCTGATGTTATTGTAGATGGGCTGAAATTAAGTATACTAAATGGCACATATTGGTCATCACTAAATCTATTGCCTTCCATTTTATCGAGCCACCAGGGGCTGTTAACATGCCTGCTATTTCACCAGACCTATTGTCTCATGTTTCTCGTGTTATATTTATAGCATTTTCAGATTCTTAGAATCCCTGGAAACAAAAAAAAAAAAATCATCAAAATCGGTACAGCCGTTTAGGACGAATTTGTCGAATACTTACTTACTTATACATACTTAAGGTGGCGCTACAGTCCGTTGTGGACTTGGGCCTCAATCAACAGGCTCCGCCAGCTAGCTCGATCCTTAGCTAGTCGTCTCCAGTTTTGCACTACGAGTTGATTGAGGTCCTCTTCCACTTGAGTGCGCCACCTGAGTCGCGGTCTTCCTCTCCTCCTACGTCCCTCGGGAATAGTGTCGAAGGCTTTCCGGGCCGGAGCATTGGTGTCCATTCGCTCTAAATGACCGAGCCATCTGAGTCTCTGGACCTTGACCCTTCTGGCTAGGCCAATGTCATTGTACAACCCGTAAAGTTCGCTGTTGTATCTTCTTCGCCATTCCCCTTCAATGCACACGGGGCCAAAGATAACCCGAAGAACTTTCCTCTCGAAACAGCCTAAGGCACTCACATCCGGTTTTGTCAGGGCCCATGCTTCTGCATCATACAGCAGGACTGGGATGATGAGTGTGTTGTACACTTTTACCTCGGTTGCTAGAGAGAGGGCTTTTCCACTCAATTGCTTTCTTAGCCCAGCGATTAGCAAGAATTATTCTTCGTCTGATCTCGGCGCTGGTGTTATTGCCCGTGTTCATAGCGGAGGCTAGGAAGACAAACTCTTCTACTACCTCGAAGTTATACGTGTCTATTGTGACGTTCTGCCCGAGCCGTCGGTGTTGAGTGTCCTTCCTCGAAGACAGCATATACTTCGTTTTTCCCTCATTTACCGCTAAACCCATTTTTGCCGCTTCTGTCTCAATTCTCACAAAGGCGCCATTGACATCACGCTGTGTTCTTCCCATTATATCAATATCATCGGGGTATGCGAGAAGTTGAACAGATTTTTGGAAGATAGTGCCTCTGGTGTTGACGTTGGAGTTCTGCACTATCTTCTCAAGAACGATGTTAAAGAAATCGCATGACAGTGCATCGCCTTGTCTGAATCCTTTTTTGACGTCGAAAGATTCCTTGAGTTCGTTGCCAACCTTGGTGGAGCAGCGTGAGTTCTCCATCGTCATTTTGCACAAGCGAACGAGCTTGGCAGGGACGCCAAAACTAGACATAGCTTTGTACAGTTCGTCTCTGTAGATGCTGTCATACACGGCCTTAAAATCGATGAAAAGGTGGTGGGTATCGATTTGGAGTTCATAGGTCTTTTACAGGATCTGCCGCAACGTGAAAATTTGGTCGATGGTTGACTTTCCTGGCCTGAAATATTAAAATAACCATTGACGTCGGTCGGTTGTCGGCTTTAGTCAAGCCCAAATGCTTTTGATTGCTCTTTTTGCTTTATCAAAAAACTGTTAATCAGAACAGTTTTCACTTTCATAAAATAAATTACGGTTTGTGACAATTTCCATCAATACAATATCTGTGTTCGAAAATGCATTTCCTTTGGCTTTTTTTTTTGTTTGTTTGTTAATTTTGCTCACGTACTGGGTGTTTTTACCACAAGTACTTGTACTTGCGTTCCTCCATTACGTAATAATCTCCCTGATTACCTCCATTGAATAAATGTGTGTTTGTTTGACATGCGTATTCGATTAAAAAAATAAAAAAACATTTAACATTTAAACGATACGTAATAACAGTACCTACCTGAGGCCTGAGGGCCCCTGTCAATATAAACGACAATAGGGCGAAGTGAAAGTTTTTGTTTTGGCAATTAGCTTAGCGACGACTAACAACTTGATTTAACTGTACATGCTGCAAACATACTCATTTACCAAAGAGGAAGGAACAAACAGAAACTCTACAAATAACGGAACGAAAAACGTTAAAACGGTACGTTAAAGCATTTATTAACATAAAGACTAAACAATGATTACTTAACATTTTGTATGTCATCGTTTTCACTTTCCTTTGAGAGCAGCCGGGGTGACGACGATGACGAACGCGAAGAGGCCAGCGCAACAACTTCAATGCGCATTGCGCACGTATGATCGATGTCTTGTCGTGTCTACAGCACTGTCGAGCTGAAGATCATGATCAAGATGACGACGAAGTCTGTGGCTGAGATGAGGCTGTTGCTGTGTATGTCGCGGAGCAGTGGTATGGTTATATAAATCATTTAAGTCGCAAAAACGGTCCGGATAATGGACTATCACTATGTCTTTATGCGAATCATTTTTTCTTCACATGTCATGGTATATAACGTGAGCATGCTTCCGGGGAATTGACTGTCTATTGACGACAAAGGATTATGAAATAAATACTAAGGAACAATTAACAAGCAAATAAATGGATGCAATTTTGATTTGTAATGAGTTAAGTTACTGAAACAACTTTAGATACTTTCGAATGGTATCTCTTTCAACAACCATTTACATCAAAATAATCAGCTTCATTGATTATTCAAAACCTTGCTCTGGGTAAACGAATGCCCCACCGGTCAAGCATGAATCCAATTAACTGCTTTTAACATATCGTTCAAAGTAAATTCAGATGAATTATCGTCCACATTAAAAGCAGACCGAAAACTTACAAGCACTTGGCTCTTTCTATGGCAATGATGGTTTTTCACTTAACACTTTCATTGCTGGTCTATGAAGACGGATCTGAGTTTGACGGACGGCAATGCACTCCCGATGAGTTATTTTTTTTTTTTTGCTTTTCAACTCAATTTAATATGCAAATAATGTTTACTTGTTGAACGGTTTCTGCATCATGAGCGAACCGACCATTAAAATCACGACGTGCGTCGCGTCGATGAAAACACTCCTTTGAATATGACCATTGACCACACAGTGGCTTACGTTATAGTGATGGGTTTTGATTGGTTACACAAGTTACAAGAGAACTGCTGTCATTAATTCCGTCAATAAGTCGTTTTAAATGGGTATTTTGTGTTGCCATTAGAGTTCCCAAACAGAAGTTAGAAGATGAATGTAATGCGCTTAATGTACATAAAGTACATAAGTCATCGAAAGACCGATAACAGCATCTTCAGGAATATGTAGAGAATTTATACTCAAAACGTTAGCAAAGGATTCTACATCGGAAAATAAGCACCGGCAACCTGTACTACACAGTAGGTATAGCAAAAAAGGAACTAACAACATCACGTTCAGAAAGAGTTTGCAGGCTATCAAACAAGGACAGGACCAGGCACCTTCAAGGAAATAAATCACCCAGGGGGCCGTCCATAAAAAACGTCACGCTTAATTTAGCTGTTTTTACCTCTTCCCGGTGTCACGCTTTGTCACATTTGTGTAACCCCCCTCTGATAACGTCACAAAACAAGAAAGAAAGAAAGCACCCCCCCCCCCCCCTCTGAAAAAAAATTACGATTGATAGAACACATTTTTTACTTGCGACGCATATGCAGGGTGATTCACGAATGTTGTGCTAAAAGCTATAGCCTGTAGGTTGGGTCGATGCACCTCGGGAGGTGCAATTGCAATGTCTAAAAAAATAATAGCTTAAAACAGAAAAAAATATTAAAATAGAACGTAATACTTACAGAGTCATGCTTCTCACAGTTTGGAACTAGAAAAGTACAGCTTTTTGGTGTTCATTGAGACATTTTCTGTTCCAAACTGTTCTGGTTTGCTGTTCAATGAGTGAATTGAGTCTATCAAGAACAGTTTCGAACACCTTTTTAGGTGGAACAGAATAGTTTTGTTCAGCGAGAAAAAAGATAGCACAGTTCAGTAGAGCACAGCTTCATGAGAAATGTCAGAACAGTTTGGAACAATTTAGAACACAGAAAGTGATCTACCTTAAAAGGTGGAACAGAAAATCCTGTCCTAAACTGTTCCAATACTGTGCTAGGACAGACGCAATTGAAATCCAAATTCAGAAACAGTTTGTTTGGGAACAGCAAATGTGTCAATGAACATCAAAAAGCTGTTCTCTGAGCTGAGACATATTCCATTTGTCTAAAAGTTGAGCGTTGTAACTTGTTCCAAAGTGTTCTGACATTTTTCATGAAGCTGCGCTGTATTGTGCTATCTTTTTCTTTATTGAGACTTTAATCAAATACGACATTACGATGATAGAGAAGTCGAAAGAAGTGGGTCCAGCGATTCAACTTTGGAAATTAGTAGTTTGAGCGAATTTGGGTTGGTGGCTTCTTTTTAACTTCCCAGAGGAAGTTATTGTTATGGATCCGATTTTATGAATCTCCAAATTTTGCTAATCTCCATGTTTCGAGTCACGAAAATCGAATCAAGCGTTTTTTTGTGCTGTTGGTTTTTTGGTGTTTCTGTGTTGTGCGTATTGTACGTATGTGTGTAAGGTTTTTTCAGCTCGATTATTAGCGCGAACCAATCATTGTATTGTAATGAAATTGGTCTCATTCGACGCGGTATTGTGTTGTTAAGAGCTGATTAGGTTTTGAGCGAAATCGGCTTAGCGGTTTTTTAATGGCAATGAAAAATCTAAGACAACCCTTATGTAATGAAAATTATGATAATTTATGCGATAATTTCAACAATAATGCAAAAAATCTTATAGTAAGTGTGAAAAAAACCAATATTCAGGAGTATCATTGACCATATTTGATTACTAGCTGACCCACCAAACGCTGTTTTGTCATATAAACGTTAACCTTCGGAAATAAATTAAAGTGTTTTTCAATAGGGACGCTACAAAAGAAGACCGATAGGGATAGGGATAGGGACAAAAAAAAAATATAATATTTCTCTTCAGTAAGGTTTGCCATTTCTTTATGGAAAGGTATACGATCCAACAATGGGTCGAAATTATTAAAATTTACTACCGAAACTCTAAGTCAGTGGTCAACACTTTAACAGCGCTACGTACAATTTATGGTCGTCATAATCGTCCTGCCAGATCAACAATTGAGCGTCTAGTGGAAAAATTTGAATCCACAGGCTCAGTACAAAATGTTCCCGTGCCAGTGAGACAAAGAAGTGCCCGTAGTGTCGAGAATATTGCTGCCGCTAGCGCATCAATTGCGGAAGACCCAAATCAGTCTCTCACACGTCGTTCTCAAGCGTTGGGCATCTCTGTGACGTCGTTGTGGCGAATTTCGCGAAAAGATCTTGGCCTACATCCTTACAAGATCAAATTGACGCAAGAACTGAAGCCGCTTGATCACCAGAAGCGTCGTATGTTCGTGAATTGGGCTGAGCAACAACTTGAAAATGATCCGGATTTCATCGAAAAATCATCTTCAGCGATGAGGCTCATTTCTGGCTGGATGGCTTCGTCAATAAGCAAAATATGCGTTATTGGTCAGGCAGCAATCCACATGTGCTTCACGAGGCACCATTACATCCCGAAAAAATCACTGTTTGGTGCGGTTTACATGCTGGTGGTGTCATTGGGCCGTACTTCTTCCGTGATGATCAAGACCGGCACGTTACTGTGAATGGGAATCGCTACCGCTCAATGCTAACCGATTATTTTTGGAATGAATTGGATGATATGGACTTGGACGATATGTGGTTTCAACAGGACGGTGCCACATGTCACACAGCGGGCCAAACAATCGAATTATTGAGAACGAAGTTCGATGAGCGCATTATCTCCAGAAATGGACCTGTGAATTGGCCGCCTCGTTCATGCGATTTAACGCCGTTAGACTATTTCCTGTGGGGCTACGTCAAATCTATGGTTTATGCCAACAAGCCAGCGACGATTGATGAACTTCGTATGAATACCGAACGTGAAATTGCAGCAGTATCGGCCGATTTATGCTTGAAAACCGTCGAAAATTGGGTTCAGCGTCTGGACTTCTGCAAGCGTGCCCGTGGTGGCCATGCAAAAGAAATTGCTTTCCATACAAATAATGGAATCAAATTTACTTCCACAGGAGTAAAGAATTTCATTGATATCCAAAACCGTTTTTGTTTTATTTAAGAAAACTTTTGTAGCGTCTCTATTGAAAAACCCTTTATAATCCGATTAGAATAATTCTTTCACTAATAGAAAACTACAACATTCAGGAGTAATAGGCTGCATTTTACTGTGCAAAGTAGTTGTACATGAGTCCACGAGTTGGTACGACAAACTTTTGACAGATGGTGCCACTGTTATTCAATGAAATGTCCTCAAATCGTCAGTTTTATGGAATTTGACTTCGAACATTGTCAACTATTTAACGAAAACAACTAATGTTTTTACTTATTTTTCTACTCTGGGAAGTAAGTCGTGTGGACTACATGGGTCGCACCAATATTTTTTATTTTATTTTTAAAATTAACACTTTTTTTCGGCCAAAAACCAAAAATATCAATTTTATCAAAAATGGCAACTACGATTTTTTTCAAACATCCTCGTAATTTTTTTTCGCAGCACTGGTTTTTTTGTTATGAGACTTTAAAAAAAAAGTACGGTCAAAGTACTTGTTTTTTGAAAGTGAGTATAAATTGCCCTAATAATATTTCGTTTTCAAAAAAATTTCAAAAATTTGTTTGGATTCTTAAAAAATATTTTTACTTTTTTTTCAAACTTCTGTATCTCAAAAACGGATCTATATTGAAAATTGAAAATTGCAATATAAGGCACGTTCTTGAATACTGCATACCTTTATTGATTTCAGGACATAATTGAACAATTTTATATATAAAAATTAATTTACAAAAAAACCGCTACAAGGAAATAAAAAAAACTGGAAAATCAAAAATTTTATAAGAAATTTTATGGTTTCAATTTTTTACGATGAAATATGTTTTTGTGGTATATTTTTCAATTTCAAGTTTTATATTTTTATTTAATTACATGTTTTAATTTTTGTATATTTTTTTTATTATTATTTTTTTTTTTTTTTTTGAATACAGGAACTACCAGTCATTAACATTTTTTTTTATAAAAATGAAAGAATAAAGTTGCACTTTTTTGATTCCTTAGCGACGGCCTACAGTAGGAAAAAATAAGTCACTATCGGAAATCCTCCTCCGCTATTTACCACAGAAGTGGAGAACAACAAAAGTAGTGTCCCATTATGAAAAAAGTTGATAGTTTGCAACTTCATTCCGAGCCGTATCCTTTTGAATAACATCAACAAGATTCTTGAAGAAACCATCCTTAAGAAGATCAAGAGATTCTTCTACGAGCCCACTACACCCCTTGCTGAAGTGTTACTCTGACATCATCCTGCCCTAAAGCTCTCCTATGTTACTGATGAATGCTTTTTAGATGTCGATATAGCATTTGATACAGTGCTTGGATTGAGGCTCTCTTTCACACTCGGGAACTAGTCAAATTTTTGCTTTATTTTCTTTCTTCGTTGAAGCTGAAAATTATAAGTCGACAATTAGGGCATTAGGGGCATTATGGCTATAGTAGCCCAGGGTTGGAAACTCGGAACTTTCCTCTACATAGCTTAATGAATGTGAATAACTGCTCTTTTAAAATGGCCATACTCGCTACGCGTCATACATCTCATCTATCATAACAATCTGGAAGATTGAAGGAAAACATAAGCAGAGTATTGCCCCAAATAAGGCATAAGGAAATACCTCCAAGTCAGAGTTGATGTGCTTCAGAAGATTGGCACGGCCCCTTTATAGAAACCTAGTTCTGAAGTTCACAAATAGATCAACTATTCATGCAAAAAAGAACGGCAAGTATCTCGGAATGAACTTCATAGTCATAGATAACCATCGCATTTATTCCCTCTTGAAGCAGAGGACAGCACTGAACAAGCTCACCAAACTGATGATTTAGAAGCAGATATCAGCTACAGGTACACAAGACAATATTCTTGCAAAAAGAGCTTAGAAAATGGTCCGCTACTGATGAGATGGATGGACCTTGTTAATCGCCTGAATTTAACCATGTCAAGATCGGGCAAAGTCTGTGTTTAAATTCTGGTCTGTGTTTAAGAAATTGTGCTATTATACAATCGATCGTTTTTTAAGACTATCGATGTACGCTTTCGTTTCTTACTATCGATCAATTGATGTTTAACTCTTCAAAATTTAAACTAATCGCGAATTTCTGCAACGACTTGCTAACAAAACGAGTTTATTAGACAATAAATCAAAGTGAAGGAATTAAAGTCATCAAAACGGACCAAACGGACCCAATAGTCAAACCATTATAACGAACGATTGTGTCACAATTGCAAGTTAAGGTGTTGTCATAAAAGGAACAAAAATACTCATTTATCATTGCTAAAGACCTGAAGTGAGGCCAACGATTTTTTCAGCTTCGAAGTAGGAGTTCATCGAACTTGTTTTTAATGCTTTTCTTTCGTCTACACTAAACCGACCTTGGAATTTAAATTCAACAAAAAATTGTGTAGACATAATTTTTCAACTTTTGTCTTCCTTTTAACGACTTGAACATTCAAATTTCATCAACAAAACGAATTCATTAACCAAAACCACAGTCCACTTTTGCATCTCTCGTTTTATTCAAATCAATTTCTTTTCTTTGCTAACCACAAGCTTTGACAGCGAATAATTTGACCTGTCTATCATAATTAAATCGTTATCACAGTATTGCACTTCAAACCCAGTTTAATGAAGCAACAAAACGATCGTGTTGAAGTATGGCTCTTATTCCAAAAAGAAAAGCCGCTGCAACATGATGAAACCCAAAGCAAACAATATGCATAAATAATAATATTATTAATGCATTACAAAATTTCTCGAGTGGGTACTTACTGATTGAAAATTGATTTCAGTGGTTAACCCTTTTTTCTTTGGACACCTACCTATACCTGTTTGTAATAATGAATTCATGAATTGACCTAAATTTTGTTGGTTAACTGAAAAAACAAAGAATCCACATAAATCTTGTGCAATTTGAAATCGTTAAAAAAATACAAGAAACAACAAATTTCGAAAGTTGATCGATATTTGTTTTTTTTTTTTATTTATTTATTTTTTTTTTACCAAGGTCACCATTTCACGCTTTGAAAAAAAGGTACCTTTTGTGTGGTACTATTTTTGGTTCCCACATCGTCATACATTGGGTGACAACTCTGGGAGCATTTGGAAGCAAGGGTGGGTTTGGTTGTGTATATTGGTATTGCCTTTGAATTCCTGAATCATAAATTGAGAGGAAAGACGCGAGATTGGTAAAGTATTCCACATTCTCGCAGTATGGCTAAAAACAAATATCTGTTCTAGATAGTACGAGTCGACCGAAGTTACGGATCCAGAGAGTATAATAAGTAGCTTTTATAGCTTAACGCATTCTCAACTGTCTGAGTCTTCATCAACCTGGCATCGCGTATGTTATTGTTCTATAAGAGTACAGAGCTAAAGAGAATTTCAAGATGGTAAAATTCCTCGTATCAAACAGCCACTCATGAATAATGCGAGGGTTGGAATATAACGTTTAAATGATATTTCCCCATTTAATGAACTTATCATATTTCGCTGAGAAAGACATTCGAAGAGCAGGGCCGAGAATACATGTTCAAAAAGAAAAACCTTAAGACAAGAGAACGTCAACGAAAATGAGAAAAAGTTTCGGACATAATGCGGAACCCTGCGGCACATCATCCTAGTTTTTTTTTTTTTTTTGTAATATGCATGCACTCAAGGGGTTTTTGTTCCCTTTTTATGCCAAAGCACATTGCGAGCGATAGACGGAGAGGGCTAAGGATGAGGTGTAGGATAAAATTGGTCTTGAATTCCTGAATATTGCAGTGACTGGGGAAGACAGAGTATCTTATAGAGTTCTACATTTACGTAGTACGGTTAAAGAACGATTCTCTGAACATGACTTTACGTCCGAAGTTGGGATCGAGTGTAAATTGATGGGCATTCCTGGAGGTGCGGGTATTACGGTTGAATATCTTAAGGGGAGGAATGCAGCTGGCTATTCCACTAGAGCATAAACCATTGAAGTAACGGTAAAAGAGGGTGAGGCTTGAGGCATAACGTCGATGTTCGAATGACGTAAATGTCTCAACGATGGCATGGTCACCAATTATCTTAAATGCTTTGCTCTGGATAGTGTCCATAAGACTTAAATATACGTTACTGAAGCACCAGTCCAAACGTGGATGTTGTACTTAATCTCGAGATGTTTGGTTTCACTGATGCAAGTGCCAGTCACAGTGACAAGGGGGTTATATCTTGCTTCAACGTGATTTTGTATTGCCCATTGTACAATGGTGTTTAAGTCAGAGATTAATGAACTTACCATATTAGGCCGTTGCTGTTCCAAATCCGAAGAGGAGAGATGTGAGTCTGGGAACGAATATGAAAAGCTAATGGTATTATCGTCAGCAAAAAAATTAGAAAGAAGGTCGGAGATAAAACAGAGCCCTAGCGCACACCAGCATTTCTTTTTTGGGTTGCAGGCTTGAACTTGTCCAGTACAACTTGTACTGAACGGTTCGAAAGAAGGTTTATAATCCAACGAAGGAGGGACTCATCAATGCCGAAAACACGCATTTTCGATATGAGTGACTGGTGCCAAACTCTATCAAATGCCTTGAAGTATCAAGTGCAACAAACGATGGAAAGATTTGTTTTAGTGTTTGGTGAGATAAACCATCAGATCACCAGTGGACCTGTTCCTGCGAAAGCCGTACTGCCAGTCATTAAGAAGTTTTCGGTCTTCAAGATATTTCTAAAGCTAATAAGTTATCAATGTTTCCATGACCTTAGAAAGAAGGGAACTTAGTTAGATAGGGTTGCCTTTTTTGGGTATAGGCTGGACAAATGCTGTTTTCCAACTGCTCGGAACGAGCCCAGAAGAATAGTATAAATGGACACCTCTTCAGAACAAAAGCGGGGATATCATCCAGATCAGTGGATTTATGTATGTTGAGATCTTTTAGGACCATCGCTACAGCACGAGTTCGGAAGAAGATTTTTCCCATAAAATCATTGACGTGCTCAAGACACTATCTGGCAGTGAAGAGTTGAAGCGAACTGCCTAGCAAAAAAGTTGGTTTTCGCGAGAGAGCTTACGACTGGAGTGTCATCGTCAAGGAGCGTTGGGACCGAGGAAGAAGAAGAATTCTTTATGTTTTTCACAAATGAGCAAAAATGTTAACTGCCTTTGGGACATTGCAGTATATTTTGCCTTAATTTTTGGTCATGTTTAAATCGGTAGTGTTGGCTTTGTATCAAAGGAAACTTACCTCTTTAACCCTGATAACCTCTTTACAGCTCATATCAAACCATACGTTCTCTTTGGGTCTAATGCTTTTAACCCTATTCGGGATATAAGTTCTCATTCCCCGAATAATTAAACTTGTGAGCATGTCCATACTGAAATCTACTTCACTATCGAGGAAGCAGAGTGACCAGTTAAAGATCCTGAGGAAATTATTGAGACCGTCCCAGTCTGCTTTCTCGTATTGCCAGACGGATCTCTCAGGAGCTCTCTGTTTTATCTGGAATTTTTTGACACGATAAATTTGCGGATATGAAACAATGGTCAGATCGGCCTAGATGCGATAATACACTAATTGTGTATTTATCAGGTTCAGAGGTAAGGATCAAGTCGAGAGTGTTTTCTGCTTGAGCGTCAATGTCCGGTATTCGAGGGGTTTGTTGACCAGCTGAGTAAGATGGTTAAATTTAGCAAAAATCTCAGCAAACACTCCTTCGGGGGTTGTCTTTCTCGAATGGAGAAGCCAGGAAGAATTGTGTACATTGAAATCGGTCCTAACAACGATTGGAGTGTGAGGATACAAGGAAACAATTCTTTGGGATGCAGTCGGACAGTGAGTCAAATTCGTTAGAAGTTGAAACCCTGTCCAAATTTTGGCTTCATATACATGAACCACATAAAAGTGAAGAAAGGATTTAAATAAGAACAATACTGTGATAGAAATTGGTAAGCAACATCACTTCTAACAAAAACAGCGAGACATGGTGGGAAAATAATGGTGGCACTTAGTTGTACCCTTGATCAGAAGGATCAGTAGCCTGTATGGAGGTACGTCGACAGAAAAATCGTTCTTAACCCACGAATATTATACTATAACCGAGCCCGAAATTCTCAATCATTGCATAGAAAAAATTCAAAACCCAAACAAACGAGCTATGAAAGGGAAACACTTTAGTAAGTGTTTTGACAGTGTAGGTTTAAGGTCAACTCCTTAGAAGAAAAGCGGGGATACGATACGAATCAGTGTATTTATATATCTGATCGCCACAACACGAGTGCCTACAAAAGAAAAGAGAGACAGACTATATTTTTTATAAAAATGACGAAAAATTCATATTACGGATTTGGAACATTGATGTATTGTTTAATTAATATGGGCGTTGCAACAATGGAAATAACCTCCTTAGCCCTGATATCCTCTTTCAAGCCAATATCGAACCATATCTACACGCTTTTTGCGTCTGGCAGCCTGTTGCTGTAAACACTGTTGGCGATGAAAGTTCTCAATCCCTTAAGACCTTGAGATAAAATTTACAGTTCCAGTTTGCTTTCTCATAATTGCCAAACAATTATCTTGGAGCTCTTTCATTAAATAGTTTAATCCTAATGAAAGCACAATCAAATGACAGCAACTATTATCATTCCCGTTTATTTCTGTGTCATTTCATTAAAACCAATTTCTCCCAACAAACTGACAAGCCTATGCAACGACAACAAAACAATAAACAAAAAAAAAACTGATTTACAAACAACCTTCATTCAAAAGCACGTCCATCATTCAAATTCGTAGAGAGTTTTCGTTTTCAACCAACCGAGAGGTCTTAAATTTATTTTAACGTCTGTACTCCAGTCTCATGGCATCTGTCACAGTCACACACACCTCAAAAATAATTACACCTAAACAAACAAACTTGCTAATGAATTTTCGTTCTTCCATCTCCATATCTCGCAGTGAATTCCTGCATGTTTGTGGCAAGAATATAATCAAATGAAACACCGAGATAATTCAATAACTTGATTAGCATTTAATTATTTAGATTAGACAATATTATCCAGCACGAAGAATTCAATCTATTTCAACGATACACAATCCTTTTTCAATCTGTCGAAATTCGAGGAACTTAGAACAAAATTTGCATGAATTCCATGGAAATCGATTAAGAGTTTTTTGAGGTAGAGTCAAGAGATTTGATTAACAGAATTTCAATGAATTTTGTCTCAAGTGATGAAAAAGATGGCGAGGGGAAAACAGACCTCAGAATTAGTGTTGTCTGGAGATGTTGACTCTACAAGGACACTCAAATTCATTTTTTTTCGGTCTTGGTCCTTGCGAGGAAATCCTTTTAACACTGATTCGATGCGAAAGGAAGTATGTTTCAGAGAGTTGAATTTTGAAGTTCTCTAAATGGCAGGAACTTAGCGGATGGGTTCAACAGTGGGATCTCTGCAATAATTCTGTAAAAAACCGTAGTCATAATCTTATATAAAATCTCGATGAGTTAATTACATTACGAGTACATTCAGTTTCGGAGGATTATTGAAAACGGTAAGGATAACAACAAAACAGTTAGCTTAGCAGGTGCTTATCTAAACTTATGCAATTTGTTATCTTATTAAAGATGTATTGAGATTGATTGTTAGGGCTCGAATAAATTTGCATCGCCACTAATAAATTGATAAGCTGAAGAAGCATACTACTCGGGCCCAAAGTTTTTATTTTATCTTTCACGGACACTGCCTCTTGCGAAGAACTGACAAAACTTCCAAGAGTATCATCTGTCATGAAAAAGTGCTTCTCAACTTTGCCGTTCGGAATCGGCTTTGAATTGTAGGTCCCCTCAATTCTTCATACGCACTCAAAGAATCGTTGAAGAGAGTGAGCCACTTAGAGCTGTCGCGCCACTCTATTTATTTTTTTTTTAAGAAGCATGGGTATTGCTATTTCTCTAGAGCACTTATCCTAGAAGTTACGATAGTACAGAAAGAGACCTGAAACGTTACTATCAGTGATCTAATGAAGTGATATCTCTATCATAGATCATTCTTAGAACTCATCGAAGAGGCTTAAGTATGTGGCTGGAGCACTAGCCTAGAAGAAGTAAGAAGAATGTAGTTTGGGAACGAATAAGAAGTGATAAGGGTTCTAGGTACTATAGTCAGCGAAACAGACAAGAGATCATTAATGAAAATGAGAAAGTTGATCGGAGGCAACACGGAGCCCTTGGGCACACCAGCATTTATATTGTGGTTGTCGAAGGAATATTAGTAATCCAACGAAGAAGAGTTTCATTGATACCGTAAGTACGCATTTTCGATAAGAGTGCCTGGTGCCAAACTCTATCAAATGCCTTGAAAATATCAAGTACAACAATTTTACTCTCTCTTAAACGATGTAATGATTTGTTTCACTGTTTGGCGAGATAAGCCACCAGATCACCAGTGGACCTGTTGCTATGAATGCCGTACTACCGGTCATTAAGAAGCTTTTGGTCTTCGAGACATTTCTTTAGCTGATAGTTTATCAACGTTTCCATGATCTTAGAAGGAAAAGACGTAAGTACGATCGGACGGTTATTGGGGGAGAGAAAGATTCGCCATTTATTGGAATGGCTAGAAGAATGCATTGGTTTTGCCATCGTTGAAAAACACCTCCTCGCACTATATGTACCAGCGAATATCAAGTGCAACAATCTTACTGAGATCTTCAAGGACGGGAGTTTAACAAGGAGAAGAAGTATTCTTCGAAACATAATCGAGTAACCCATTTTTATTTTCCTTCAAAAAATATCCATTATGTGTAGTTTGAAAAGCACTTGGTCACTGTTCTCTTTACCTTTTTCCTTCAACCAACATTCTTATACCATCATTTTATGATCTGAAGGGGATCGTATTTGCTCCCTACTAATAATCCTCCTATGGGGTTTACTCAGAAATTGATCTGAGTAGATCAAACAATTTTCAGCATATGGGTATTCGCTTTTCATGGCTAAATTGTCAGGAAAGAAAATTTGATTCAGTTTTCTGAGCGTCAACCAACCTTCGGACAGGCTGTCAAGTACTCAAGATTCTTCTATTGTGATTTCGAATTCTATCCTTACCCCGGCTTCACATCTTACTTGTAGGACACCTGAAGGAAAAGTTTCTATATATATACCAAGTTCGAATGCAAATCACGATAGAAATCACAGGAAAATGAACAGACACGTTTGTTACCTTACTTACTTACTTAAGGTGGCGCTACAGTCCGTTGTGGACTTGGGCCTCAATCAACAGGCTCCGCCAGCTAGCTCGATCCTTGGCTAGTCGTCTCCAGTTTTGCACTCCGAGTTGATTGAGGTCCTCTTCCACTTGAGTGCGCCACCTGAGTCGCGGTCTTCCTCTCCTCCTACGTCCCTCGGGAATAGTGTCGAAGGCTTTCCGGGCCGGAGCATTGGTGTCCATTCGCTCTAAATGACCGAGCCATCTGAGTCTCTGGACCTTGACCCTTCTGGCTAGGTCCATGTCGTTGTACAACCCGTAAAGTTCGCTGTTGTATCTTCTTCGCCATTCCCCTTCAATGCACACGGGGCCAAAGATAACCCGAAGAACTTTCCTCTCGAAACAGCCTAAGGCACTTTCATCCGATTTTGTCAGGGT
Source organism: Sphaerophoria rueppellii (assembly GCA_920937365.1). NCBI lineage: Eukaryota > Metazoa > Arthropoda > Insecta > Diptera > Syrphidae > Sphaerophoria > Sphaerophoria rueppellii. The sequence goes on along the minus strand of CAKKXW010000003.1, from coordinate 38,480,533 downwards.
CCATGCTTCTGCACCATACAGCAGGACTGGGATGATGAGTGTGTTGTACAGTTTTACCTTAGTTGCTCGAGAGAGGGCTTTTCCACTCAATTGCTTTCTAAGCCCAAAGAAACAGCGATTAGCAAGAGTTATTCTTCGTCTGATCTCGGCGCTGGTGTTATTGCCCGTGTTTATAGCGGAGCCTAGGTAGACAAACTCCTCTACTACCTCGAAGTTATACGCGTCTATTGTGACGTTTTGCCCGAGCCGTCGGTGTTGGGTGTCCTTCCTCGAAGACAGCATATACTTCGTTTTTCCCTCATTTACCGCTAAACCCATTTTTGCCGCTTCTGTCTCAATTCTCACAAAGGCGCCATTGACATCACGCTGTGTTCTTCCCATTATATCAATATCATCGGCGTACGCGAGAAGTTGAACAGATTTTTGGAAGATAGTGCCTCTGGTGTTGACGGTGGAGTTCTGCACTATCTTCTCAAGAACGATGTTAAAGAAATCGCATGACAGTGCATCGCCTTGTCTGAATCCTTTTTTGACGTCGAAAGATTCCGTGAGCTCGTTGCCAACCTTGATGGAGCAGCGTGAGTTCTCCATCGTCATTTTGCACAAGCGAACGAGCTTGGCAGGGACGCCAAAACTAGACATAGCTTTGTACAGTTCGTCTCTGTAGATGCTGTCATACGCGGCCTTAAAATCGATGAAAAGGTGGTGGGTATCGATTTGGAGTTCATAGGTCTTTTCCAGGATCTGCCGCAACGTTAGGGTCCAAATTTCCCTCATGAAGAAGAACTATATGTATGTAGAGGTCCATCAATAATGCAGTTTGTTTTACTCTCCTTCCAAGCAGAACATCAAGGAAACCTTAAAGACATACCTACATGCCAATTCCTATTATACGCGGAGCTGCACACATTTAATTCCAAAAATTACTATCTTGCAGCATATTTTCTCTTTCCAATTCAAATTATACAATTTTTGCGTTCTCCAATCGAGGTCCATCTCCGCACTCACGTTCCTTACCAGACATCCTGGCACCTGTCTCAACTTGAGGCAAAACTACTCAAATTAACAGCTATGTATATCCTCTTATGGCTGAAAATTATTTAAAAAACTTAAAGTCTCAACCATTCTCTCATTCCATGAACTTTAGTCATCAACATGAAGTTTTTCTTCAAAAAAAAAAATCCAATTCATAAGAACTTCAATGCATAATGGCTCCGCCCTGCATATAAAAGCTTGCTCACTAAATTTAATATAATGTCAACTCTCAACATTTTTCTCAAAAATTAAAAATCTAAAACATTATCAACCTGAGGAACACACGGCGTATGAGTAATCTAAATTCCTTTTAAGACCTGTCTCATTGCAGACGGATTATTGCGAGATACCGTTTTCTTTTCATTTTTTGACTCTGACATGAAAATCACTACAATTAGCTTCTCTCCGGACTCCGGACGAAAAAAAAAAGGAAATAAACCACGAGAGTACCAAATTGGCCAGTTACCAAACGTCTTGACCATAAGCAAAGCGTTTCTGTTTACTCTGCCCTCGACTTAATGGCTGCGGTAAGTGTGGTGTGATTGTCCAAGTACATTTTTTGTTGCTCGCTTTCTTTGCGTTTTATAACTGTTCCTCCTCATTCCAACAACATGTGAGTTTTGTGAACTTACGCAGGCGCAAAATAAATCGTTTATTATCATTTAGACCAAGCACGCTCGCAGCTCGCTCAAGACGTAGCCAAAGTCGTCTCAAAAGAGTGTATTGAGTTGAGATTGTCAACCGTGAGTTTTTTTGAGCATCTTTTCTTTCTCTCTCGCGCTGACGGTATAGATTTAATTTGTATTTGCAGTTTTATGGTTCGTTCGTTGCTTAACGGTTTCTTGTGTATTTTTCGCGAGAGTAAATATTGACGAAAAACATATCTGAAGCCCCTCTTCCTAGCCCGCCTCTGAAAACTGGTGTGGTGTGTGGATATACAATGGGTAGACAATGTGCGCGATGTTACACACTTATGAGCGATATACAAGTTTGGTGTTTTTTTTTTTTATTCGGTTTGAGCTCAGAGCAATGAGGGATGGCATCAGCTTCAAAGTTGAGGTATAATAATGCAGTCGCGTTGTTGTTATCGTCGATGTGTCGCAGCAGTGGTGGGGAGGCAGTGCGAGGGGCTTATTTGACTTTAAAGGCGTATACGTAATCACGATAACTCGTGGTTTTGTTGCTCTGCCTCTGCAACACACCATGCGACAATATTGTTGGAAAAAAAATTGTTAAATGTTTAACCAACAACCAAAAAGCGACTTTTTTAAATGTGGTATAAAAGGGTGCCAGTGTCCGGACAAGTACATCAAATCATTCTCACATCTCGCTAGCGATACATCAAAGTTACAAGCTCGATTGTTTTTGTGCTTTTTTTTTCAAGAAAAGCCTTTTTTCAAGACTCAAACGTGCGGTTTTTGAGATCGAATCGAATTTAATCGGAAAAAAAATTCAAATTAAAAATGAAAGTGTTTATTGTGTCTGTATTGCTTTTTGCAGCGGCTTCAGCTGCTCCGAGTGTTATCGATAACAAAATCGAAAGTGAAGGCACCTTTTCGAGGGCAGCCAAATATTTGGGAGCATGTTTTGAAAGTGACGATATAACGACATGTTTAGCGGTTAAAGGAATAACGGCTCTTAATCGTGCGGCAAGGAGCAATAATATTGTTGTGACCAATGGAATTACATTCAAGAGGTGTGTTTTCTTTTTAATATGAGTGTGTGGGTTATGCTTTCAAAAAAGGAACTGATGAAAAGTGTTTTTTTTTCGAATAATTTAAAATGTGAAAATTATATTTTATCGATAAAATGCTTTCGAATTTTCAAATATCCAGCTTGTGTGCAGATTTTTCAAACAATTTCAATTTGTCAAGCAGGATGAAAAATTGACAGTTTTTCTCTAAATTAATGTTATCGAACTGTGTATCGAAATGATTTTTGAGAGAATAAGAAATTGCTAGAAGTTACTTCAGAATCAAAATGTTGAAACGAAAACGCTTTTTTTACATAAACTAATCGATTTTTCATTAATAGATCCAGATCCTTTGCACCGTATAATGATATCGAAAAATAAATTTGTTTTTAAGGGGTTTTCTGTTTTAATTTAAAGTTATCGATACTTACCTTAGAGAATAATTCGTAAGATGGTAATTTTTTTCAGTTTATTGGCAAGTTCTCGGTTTCCAAATCAATTTCTTTTATTAAGTTTATCGATAAACTTTAAATCTCTAGTCATACTTGAAGCTATCGATTTTCTTGTGTTTGATTCTGTTTTGAAAAATGTGTAATACAAGAAAACTTACTCAATGACTACATTTTCTTTTTTAATATTTCTTAGTTTTTGACTAATTGATCGATGTATTTAATGAGTTCTTATTTTTTGAATTGATAGTAATCGATAAGTAGATTCATATATTGATCATAAGTAATTTGTAATGAAAATTTTGAGGAAAGAATTTATTAAATTAGTTTGCAGGTAATCGATATTCTCTTCGAGAAGTTATTCAAGATATTTTTCTCACACTTCTTGTTATCGTTTTCCACTTTTATTGAGTTAACGTTTCAAAAACAAAGTCATAACTCCCTTCAAAAGTCCTCCTACCTATAAAATTACCCATCTCTAATCCAATAAGCACCAGCGATGTGCAATACTTGCTGTTAAATCATCATGCTATCAAAATGAATGCATTTTGCTACATTTTGCATCAAATCACGTTATTACGACATTAAAAACCATTCATAAACTTACAATTTGTCTCCCTTTCATCTTTGCAGAGATCCAGCCAGCCCAGTTGCACGCAGCGCCAAGGCACTGTCCGAAAATGACATAATGTCTGAATTGCAAACTGAGACCGAAGACCGAAATGGACGTCTCATGGATATGGCTATGCAATCGGTTACAGAATTCTTCGGAACACACAACTTGGAAGTCAAGGTACCCGCTGAGACAACCCAAGAGGTTGCTCGTGCCATTGAAGAAGGTAAGTAAATCTTAAAAGAAGGAAAAACAAGTTTTCCCCAGACGCGAGTGCATTGAGCGAAAAACTATCGTCTCGTCATCGTCGTCGTCGTTCGATGCAGTATATTAATTTTTTTTTTATTTTCTTGCAATGCCTTTGTAGGTCGTGGAAAGATGAAGAAACTCATGGGACCATTGATCTTGGCTGTCGGTGCTAAATTGTTTGCTCTGGTGCCATTGCTGTTGGGCGGTTTGGCTCTGCTCGCCACCAAGGCCATCGTTGTAGCTAAAATTGCCTTCCTTCTTGCTTTGGCTGTGAGTGCATCGAAATTGTTTGGCGGTGCAGCGGGCAAATTGGGTGGTCTTGGTGGTGGAGCTGGTGCTAGCCTGGCCAACGCTGCCGGATGGCAACAACCTGCTCAGCAAGGTTGGTCGTCGGGCGGTACATCATATCCATATTCTCGCAGCTTGGGCGATGTCGATCTCGATAGTGAGGAAGATGCCCAAGAACTCGCTTTCAAGGCACAAATTCCAACTCAATAGACGACGACAAAAACGACAAGAACAAGTAGCTAGTTGCGTGCCTTTTGTTTTTTAGTTTGTAGTTTAATTTATTTCATTTAAAAAAAGAGAAGAAGAAAAATACTATCGAAAGGTTGTTATCGAGAACGAGAAAAGAAAAACGAAAGTTGTTGTCATGATGACACGAAAAAACAAAGTAATAAACTCTGACAGTTGTTGTGCCAGTTTCATTTTTAGAAATTTTCTTTCGTAAGTTTTGCTTAAAATTGAGGTCACCCTGTAAAGTGTGTTTCTAGTTGATTGCAAACTGTAGAAATATGAAATATCGATTAGTTGCTAGCCCTTAATTTTGAAATATCGAATTCCCTTATGGATGATTTGTACATTTTTATTGTTAAATTATTTTATAGAAATAAAACCAAGAAATAAAAAAATATCTCACTGTATTTCATTTTGTGCGAGGGAATTCAATTTGCATAATGATGGAGAAAAAAATCATAAAACGAAGAAATGGTTTGAAATTGAATTAGTAAAATCAATAAGACCTTGGTGATGATGATCGAAAGTGTTTTGAAGGTCAATCTGGGTGATGTAAGTGGGTATAACGATGATAAGAAGAAAGATGTGTTGCATTTGAATTTGAATAAATTGGTAAGTGGAGAGTTTGTGTCAATGAACGGTTGTGGTTTGTGGATTTGATATTTTGTTTTTGGATTTGTTTGGAAGGTCAAACCTAAATTTGTATTGCTCAAAGAGATAAATATTTTTTGACGGAAAATGTTAGTTTAATTTAATTGAATAAGTTTGCTAATAGTGCTGCCAATAAAGCTGAAAGAAAGGCATTTTCAGGAAGTCCTCAGAAACAGCTCGGATTTGGATGATTTTTTTTTCAAATTTTTGTTTTTTTATTTATTTTATTTTATTTATTGAAATAATTTACAAAATAAATTTATAAACTATTTATTTAAGGCATCAGGGTAGCCAGACCATATGATGCCGTTTAATAGGTTTAAATGACTTTAAGAAACTAAATACATCTTTACGTTAAAATAATTATGTTATTTAAAAGCATGTTATTCGAGAGAAAAATGAAGGTTAGGATGGTAATGTAAATTAAGTTAAATTTCTTCGAACTTCTGGTGGGCGGATATGGCGGCTTTGATTCGACGGAGAGTGTTGACACATGATGGATTAAGAATGTTGGCAAGAAACTTTGGTAAATCGTCTGGGAGAGCATCTGTTTGCCGAGACATAGGACACTCCACCAAAATATGCAAAATGGTGAGAGTTGTTCCACAACTGGCGCATTCCTCTGGAGCCTCACGAGTGTAGAAATGCTTGCTTGTAAACAGGGTTTTTCCTACTCTGACTCTTAATATTTTTATGCAATCTTCTCTACTCAAGGATCGATTATACGGGATGCGGGAGACGTTGGGTTGATATTTTCGAAGAAATGTATCTGATTTTCGCCAGTTTTCTGTAAGCTCTTGTTTTTGAAGATCCGTAAAAGTTTTTCGCAGAAGTTGGTGTAATTTGGGGTACTCAATTGCTGCAAGGTCGGCGGTGTCATTACCTTTAATTCCACAGTGTCCAGGTATCCAAGCTAGTGTGATGTTTCTGTGGTGATACAAGGAGTTCCTTATATTTTGTAGCGATGGGCATTTGTTTGTGGCATTGTTTAATCCCTTAATTATGCTCAGGTTGTCTGTTAGGATTAAGGAACGTTCCGAAATTTGTTGGGCGACAGAAATGGCTTTATAAATTGCAGCTAGCTCGGCAATGTAACTGTCTGCATATTCTGGGAGCAGAGCCTGGTGAACAATAGAGAATTGTTCCCTATTTTGGAGTTCGACTACAGCATAGGAGCACCATTGATTCTCTTTTTGTGAGCCATCGGTGTAAAAGATTTTGTCTGTTTCAATACTAGCGATTAGCTCTTCATGAAGCATTTGGAACATGGCGTCAGGGGTGTTTGCTTTTTTGTATTGAGCGAGGTGGCTGTTGATTTGGAATGAATTTGTTTTCCATGGAGGTGGGTTATCAGCTGTCACTTGTATTTCAATTCCAAAAACAATTTTGGGCTCCAGAAATATAGATGCCATGTTAGTCAGCGCAGAAACAGCGTTTTTCTTTGATTCTTTTGGTGACGAAAGAATTTGTTTGACAGCTTCGAACAACGGATGTACTGGATTAACTAAAGCCTTACTAATGAGGTTGTTTGCCCTTCTTTTGGCTAGATTTTCAAAAGAAACGTATCCTGCTTCGAGAGCTCTTAGAGCTTCGACATTTGTCGATCTAAGGGCACCTGTTGCAGTTCTAAAGCATTCGTTAATCGCTGCATCTGTAATTGACATGTTCTTTTTTGTGGCCCACATAAAAATGGTTAAGCTGTGTTGAAGCGTGCCTTCCACAAGGACTTTTGCTATACGTAGAGATGTTTCTATATGTGGACCTTTTTGCTTAGAACAGATCATTTTCAATACGTTGTTTCGAGATTTCAAATCATTAACAATCTTTTTGGCATGTCGATCCCATTTCAAGTTCCCCGTAAAAATAACTCCAAGAACCTTTGTTTCTCTCTTTAACGGTATGTGAGTGTTTCGTAGCATGATTGGGCTGCAGCTACATTTTCTTTTCCTACATAGATGAAGCATTTCAATTTTTGAAGGAGGGATTATTGCACCCGTTTTTTCAGACCAAGTAAACATTGCCAAGTCCACTTGTTGAAGAACCTGATTAGGGTTGCCAGACGCGACAACATAAATGTTGTCAGCATGTACTCCAATAAAATCAAGATCGTACATCGGTTGGGAAAGTTCTTGTATTAAAGAGTCTATGTATGCATTATAAAGAATAACAGAGAGTGGCGAACCTTGTGGTGTACCGTTGTCTAATTTCATAAGTGTGGAATCATGCCCGTCCACATTTACTTTAAAAGTCCTATTACTCATAAAGGAAATCATTATCTTAAGTAATTTTTTAGGTACACCCCATTTATAAAGCTGTTCAATAACTGGAACCATAGTAACTCTGTCGAATGCTTTTTCAAGGTCCGAGGACATTACAATACTGTGTTTAGTTTTTGACAGGTTTTCTGCTAGTGTGTGCTCCAGTAGATGTAAGAGCGTTGAAACTCCTCTATTTGGTCTGTTAGCATGTTGTTCTCTACTAGCCTTTTTCTCTTACAACCAACTTATTCGTCTCGCAACAATTTTTTCAAAAATTTTGGAGAGAACAGGAAGGAGAGAAATGGGACGATATTCATTGAAATCGTGGTTATTCCTTGCGCTTTTTGGAATCGGCTTGAGCTTTACTCTTTTCCAGTCATGCGGAAAAGTCCCAGTCGTTAGAATGTCATTAAAAAGCGCACAAATTCTTTTTTTGAGGCTAGTATCGCTTAGTTCAAGCATCCTGTATGTTATTTTGTCATCACCTGGGCTACTTCCTTTAGCCATCTTGAGCGTCATTTCGAGTTCGATTTGCTCAATTTTTTCTTCTAACAGTTGGCAAGGATCTTGGTTTGTATCAAGGGTTTGTAAAGAAAAGTTTACCTTCTTTGCTAGAACGTTTCCTTGATATGTATTATCAGCGCTGTATGATACCCATTTTTTTGCAAAGATGTTGGCTATTTTACGTGGATCTACTTCTAGTTCTTTGTTCGTTTTCATGTAAGGGAACCTTCTATCAGAACTTGGCATACGTATTGCTTTAATGCGTTGAAAAACAGTAATATTTAATTTAAGTAAGTAACTATTTATATTGTTACTAACCGACCCGCGAGACGTTGGCATAAAGGGTAAGTGTTCAGTTTTCCCGACATAAAAAAGCTGCCGCAATTCCTCAAGAAGGTTAGTCTTATGTACTTTTGCCAATATAAAATTTGTGAGGAACATTTTCCCCGTTTTTTCTGGAACTTTCAAGATTGCAACAATGCACCCGAGAAGAAATGCTTAATAAATTGAACCTAAGTATACATTTCTATTAACATAATTATATAAATACAGCACAGTTCTTTTATGAGTAACAATTTTTTTTTATAATTTGCACCAACTCAAGGGGTTTCTTATACTCTTATTGGAAAGGATTGGAAAGGAGGTGTCGGTGAACATTGGTCTTCAATTCTTGGACATTGAAATGATGGGGAAAAACAGAATGTGGAAAAGAGATATACATTCACGTTGTATGGCTAAAAAAAGTACATCCGAAGTTGGGCTCGAAGGCAAACTGACGGGCAATCCTAGAAGCGCGACGGGTATTACATATTTTTTTTTTGGACACCTTTAGAAGTAAATGGGCCAATTACTTATTCGAATTGTGAAATTTGCTTCATTCAATCGTTGCATATTTTGGGTAAAAATGCATATTTTGGCTTATTGAGCATATTTTCAGAATAAATGCATATTTTTCGTTCGTATGAAAAAAAATGTAATGAAATAAATCAATCAAATATGACAGCATCTACAGAGACAAACTGTACAAAGCTATGTCTAGTTTTGGGGTCCCTGCCAAGCTCGTTCGCTTGTGCAAAATGACGATGGAGAACTCACGCTGCTCCATCAAGGTTGGCAACGAGCTTACGGAATCTTTCGACGTCAAAAAAGGATACAGACAAGGTGGAGCACTGTCGTGCGACACATCTTTAACATCGTTCTTCAGAAAATAGTGCAGAACGTCAACATCAGAGGCACTATTTTCCAAAAATCTATTCAACTTATCGCGTACACCGATGATATTGATATAATGGGAAGAACACAGCGTGATGTCAATGGCGCCCATGTGAGAATTGAGACAGAAGCGGCAAAAATGGGTTTAGCGGTAAGTGAGGGAAAAACGAACAACACCGACAACTCGGGCAGAACGTCACAATAGACGCATATAGCTTCGAGGTAGTAGAGGAGTTTGTCTACCTAGGCTCTGCTTTTAACACGGGCAATAACACCAGCGCCGAGATCAGACGAAGAATAACTCTTGCTAATCGCTGTTTCTTTGGGCTAAGAAAGCAATTGAGTGGAAAAGCCCTCTCTCGAGCAACTAAGGTAAAACTGTACAACACGCTCATCATCCCAGTCCTGCTGTATGATGCGGAAGCATGGACCCTGACAAAATCGGATGAAAGTGCCTTAGGCTGTTTCGAGAGGAAAGTTCTTCGGGTCATCTTTGGCCCCATGTGCATTGAAGGGGAATGGCGAAGAAGATACAACAGCGAACTTTACGGATTGTAAACGACATGGACCTATAGCCAGAAGGGTCAAGGTCCAGAGACTCAGATGGCTCGGTCATATAGAGCGAACGGACACCAATGCTCCGGCTACCCAAACATGGCATTTTTGAATTCATATTTTCATATTTTTTTACATTCCTCTGGTTATTACTCTTTAAACCTATAAAAAACGGGTGGGAACTAACTTCACACAAATTTCTAATGGAGTAGTTTCCCACCATAGTTGGGATATATCTTCACCACACAAAAGTGAAGATATTTCCCACTTGAGGTGAAGTTAATTCCCATGTGAAGGTAGTTCCCAGCGAAGCTAGTTCCCTGCACCGACTGACGTGGACTCGAATCGATCGAATCGAACTCGAACTCGGACTCGGACTCGGACATGGACTCGGAATTAATAATTGACTGGATAAGAGTCGCATTTATTTATCACATTAAAAATTTCAGCTGAATGAACATGAGCATACGTATCGCCTCGATAAAATTGAGGAGTCAATGAAGAAGGACTGTGACCACCTTCTAAATAAAGCCCTCCAAGTCTTTCCAGAAATCCTGTAGAAGTAAATATTTTTTGCAATCTAATAAACAAAGTTTATAAGGGGGGTTTCAAAGTTTCCAAAGAGCAAGATGTATACGATATTATATGATTTATTGATTCTGGTCATACAACTCGCGTGAGCCTTACGTAATTCTTGTTCGAAGATTTCTGAATTTTGGGATGATAAGGATGAAATACTCATATACCAATTTTGGAGAATTTTAAGAACGAAATGGAATACTAGATACAATGGACTTTCCACTCGAAAGAAAGCCCACTCTAATATCAGACATTAATAACCAAGCGGAAAACACTCTTGACTTGTTCCTCACGTTTGACAAATACATTATCAATGTATTAACGCCTCTAGCCAGATCAGACCAAATTAATATAAAATATTATATCCAAATTTCGAGTGTCAAACTAATCCAGTTAAAGAAAGAGTTCCGAAAAGAACCGTATGGACATACCAGAAAGCCAACTGGGACGGTCTCAATAACTTCTTCCGGATCTATGACTGGTCACCATGCTTTCTCGATTTGACGTAGACTTCAGCGCAGATGTGACTACTAACATGATTATTTTGGGAATGAAAACTTTTATCCCGAATTGTTTGATTCTAACTGTAAGGAGGTTATCAAGGAAAAAGAAGTATGTTTCCGATGTTTTAGAGCGAACCCAACCGAGGAAAACCGGAATAAGTTTAAACAAGTCAGGAAGGCTTGCAATAATGCCCATATTCGACAGACCAAATTTGGCATGGCCAAAAATTAAGCCAAAAAATACTGCAGTAAGAAATGTTGTTCATTTGTAAATTATATAAAGAATTCTTCCTCTTCTTCGGTCCCAAAGCGTAAGCTTTTCCATCTGTCTATTCTTCTAGGCTCATTCCGAGCAATTGGAAAACAGCATTTGTCCAGCCAATTGCAAGAAAAGGTGAATCTCTTCTCCCCCAAATAATCGAACGATTGCACTTACGTCTCTTCTTTCTAAGGTCATGGAAACGCTGATAAACTATCAGCTCAAGAAATATCTAGAATACCGAAATTATTTTATTGAACGACAGTGCGGCTTTGGCTTTTGTGCAACAGGTCCGCTGCTAATCTGATGGTTTATCTCACCGAACAGTGGAACAAATCTTTACATCGTTTTGGAGAAAGATAGATTTTTGCACTTTATACTTCCAAGGCTTTCGGTACCGATAAATGCCTCCTTCGTTTTATTAGAAACTTTCAAACCGTTCTATACGATTTGTATTGGACATATTCGCTTTGTCTCCGACCTATAGAATATATGGCAAGTATTGAATTCGTAAAAAAAAAATTTGAGATGAGCATGAGATATGATATTACGATGATAGAGAAGTCGAAAAAAGTGTGTCCGGCGATTCCGTCTGTCTGTCTGTCGGAAAGTTTACAGGCATCTACAGGCTTAACTACTGGTCCGATTGACTTCAAATTTGAAAATCTGAGGTTTGAGCAAAAAGTCATATCCCAATTTTTTTTATTTTTGTTTTAAGATCAAAATTTAGGGTAGCCACTAAACGATTTTTATGGCCAAAAACCAAAACTTTTTTTTTCCCGAGTTTAATTTTTTTTAAACATTCATGTGTTTCATGTAAAAAAAAAAAAATTTGTATTGCTCCAAAACGGTACCTCCCATAGAACCGTTTTTTTGTTGTTAGATTTTCTCGAAAACTGAAAGTCCGATCAGCGTAAGTTTTTTTCGAAAGTACGTATATATTGTTCAAATAATATTTTGTTTTCAAACAAATTTCAAATTTTTTTTTGGATTTTTAAAAAATATATTTTTAACTTTTTTTTGCAAAATTCTGTATCTCAAAAATGGATCAATTTTAAAAATCCAAATTGGAGTATAATATGTATATTTACATGGTCTTAAAAACTGCATACCCAAATTAATTTTAAGATATTTTTGAAAAATTTTATATATAAAAAATTAATTTAAAAAAAAACGGCTCCGACGATTTTCAAAAAAAAAATTCTATAAATCAAGAATAAGGTTTGAATTTGTTCGGCATTTAAATTTTTGGAATGAAATGTATATACGAGGTACATTTCCAAATTTTAATTTTCTTAATAAATTCTAATTATTTTTATATATATATTTTTTTTTGAGTTAAGTGTAAGCTGTAAGCTGTAAGTAAGAGTGTAATCAGAATTGCTTAAAGTATATCTCTTATTTTAACACTACCTTTTGCAATTTAAGTAATCATAAATATCTAGTTTTGGCATGCAGGAGCAAGTTCGTACGACCCAGTCGTGCACATTTTATAAATGATCTCTTGTCTGTATCTTATAATCCAATAAATAGTTCCGCTGACGATACCCTTAGCTTTTCTTATTCGTTCCCAGACTCACATCCCTTCTGTTCGGATGTGAAACTGCAACGGCAAAATATGATGAGCTCATAAAACTCTGACTTTAACAGCATTGTGCCATGGGAATAAGAAACCGCGTAGAGTTTAATGCTTCGAAAACCCATCTCGAGATTCTCGGTACGTGCATCACCCAAAAGCCTTTGGTGGAATGAACACATATGCGCTGTCGTCAAAAATGCCACAAGATGTTTACGTTTCTTTAGACGGTGCAAGAGATCTGATCTGGCTACTATCTATAAGACTTATATTTCTTCCAAAGCTTGAGTATAACTCCCATCTCTGGGCTATTGCTCCAGCTACCTACTCAAGCCTCTTGCTCGTGGATGGTATTCCAAAAAGTACGCTAAGAATGATCGGTGATAGAGAGATCACTGCATCACAGCATCATTCCCTTCATTATATCACCGTCGTGTTATATCTCTCTCTGTTTTATCGCTACTTCTACGGTAAGTGCTCAAGAAAAGTAGCCAGTTGCATTCCTCAAACAATTTGCCTGTAATACTCGCGCTTCTAGGAATGCCCATCAGTTTACCCTTGATCCCAACTTCTTCCACACTCTGTTTTTCCCAATCATTACAAACACCTCCTTTTCAACTCTGGCATAATGAGGGTATACAAAATCCCTTGAGTGGGTGCAAATTATAAAAAAAAAAATGTGCTCAAACAAAATGGGATAGCGGAGAGATAATTAAGCGGAGGTTCGTTGAAGATGATTCTTAAATACCGCTCAAGAAGAAGAGTCAAAGGATACCAAAACATTTAGAAGACCTGCTGAAAAACGAGTACTTCAACATTTACAACCCCTGATTTTGATGATGAATCTAACCAATTCAAAGTCCTAGAATTTTAGTCAAACCTGTGAAGGTGAAACAGGTAGAAGGAAACGAACATTTGGAAGAATGGTATGAGGCCACGGAGCAGAGAGAAAAAGAGTGACATCAATCGATACTGTGAAATGACTCCATTCCATATGTAATTTTTAACATTTTTATCGCGAAAATATATCAAATCGATTTTGATTTAACTCCACAGGTGGTGTGAACATTGAAGTTGGTATATGTTGGAGAATAGAAAGTCCTTGGATTTAATTTGAAAGTTCAAAGCATAGAAGCTTCAAAATTTTATGATTTTTATAGGATGTAAGTTTAAAACGTAATTGTGGCGAAATTGTTGTATTTGAATAATCAATCAAGTTCTCTTTAAAGTCTGCATTCCCCAGAGTTTCCTGTCACAAAATATTGAATTCTCGTGTTCGGTTAGGACGAATACCGATGAATATAATTAGGAATACATAATATATATGCAAGGGAAAAAAGAAATTCTACATTTTTTAAATCAGTGTTATATTATTCAGAAATAAAAATCTATATTTTTGAAAGAAATTAATTAGCCGCGTACAAAAAATATCCGTCAACCATATTCAATATAAAATTAATTTTACAAGAACTATTGGAATTTTCCATTCATACAATTTTAGTTTAAGTGGCATTTCCAATTCCAATTAAGATAGAAATTTGTATTAATTGAATTCGGTATAAAGTAATACTAAACAAAGTTCTGATTGCAATGTTGGATGGATTTATATATTGATTAAAACAGATAACAGTAAAAATTACTGCGTTTACCTTTAAGAGAAACTTATTTATCAATAAAAACAATAACCCTGGTTATTTATTGCAATTTTTCTTTAAGTTTTTTTGTGAACCCACCCTTCCACTAAGCGGACTTTGATGGTCAATGTATTCAGTAAACTCGAGATTTTCATCATGGTAAAGATGAAAAAATAAAAAAAAGCCTATACAAGATCAAGCTGACTCAATTACTCGATTGGGCTCTGAAGAAGATGCGATAAAATGATGAATTTCATCGCAAAACCATTTTAACTCGCTTTTGGCTCTATGAGTTATTTAATAAGCGAAGTGCGTGTTATTGGTGGAGTAAAAACTAATAAATCACCACTTTATCCACAAACCACAACTGTTTAATGCAGTTTTCATGCCGGCGCAACAGCGTTATTGTGCCTTATTTTTGCGACAATAACGATTGTTAGGATGCTGTGAATGGGCAGCGTTATCATGGATCATGCAGAATAACTCATTATATTTGCACTGAATTGGGAGATACGAGTATGTGGTCTGAACAGAATGTTGCTACAAGCCACACAGTGCACCTTACTATGTGAATTGTATTTTGTTGGTACCTATTATTTCTGTTATTTGGAATTTGTATTGTATGCAACTAACGCATTATCGCAAGGTTTAGGAGAACCTTTTTTTACTTGCGACATAAGTATAGAATATATGGCAAGTACAGTGAAAGCTCCGCCTGCGGACAGCTCCAATAAGCGAACAGTTCCCTTAAACGGACAATTTTTTGGGAACCAACTTTTATTTATAATATAAAAAGCATTCTAATAAACGGACACTCTCTTAAACGGAAACGGACATTAGTTTCTTCCTTTTTTCTCATCTCATCACTTCTCATAAGCGGACACATTCAAAACAAATTTCATTCGTTTGAATTTTCGTTAATTAATGTAGAAGCGAATTCGTTTAAAATCTCCAATAGCCGGACCACAGATTAGTTTAAAAGGGAGATGAGAAACCGAGCTGTCAAAATGACAATGCCTACAAGCTGCGCTCAACGTTTACTGCAAGAGTATGCGTGTTTTTACCAATACTATGACTATCTCAGTAAAGTTAGGCACCCCATCTGGGGAAAAAAATTAACCGGTAAATTTGAAAATTTGTAGTTTCAACGTACGAAAGGTGAGTTAAAGTGAGCAGAAGAGGGATATGATCAGAAAGATAGCAAACAAGTAAAATTGCGTAAAAGCAGTAAATGGCATCTAGCAGTTGAATTTCCAACATCAAAATTGAACATAAATGAAAATAAAGAAAAAGCTTACGTCCAGTAAAGGGCCGGTAATAGGTATTAGAAAAATGTATCATTAAATATGGGAATAGGGGAAAACTATCACTTTTTGTTTTGTCATCAGAAATATGTATATCTGTTGTGTTGGAAGAAAAATAAATAAATGAAAGCAAGGTTGTGAAAGCGACAGTTCTTCAATCCGCCGATTCACCAAAGAGGAATAATTTTGGCAGTTAAATTTGAATTTAGAACTTAAAACTTAGAATTATATAACGTTTAGTATAATACTACGTTTTTTCTACCGTAAATTTAAGAAATGTCGAGATGTGTTCTTAATGTACTTCGCTTAATCGCGTGATTAGCGTCAGTCTAATCAGCATATTCTAACACTTAATACTCTTAGCATTCTTCATTAGCGGACTATAATCTTACGACAATATTTTTTAACATTTGAATGCGTTTCTGCATCTTAACATACTTATAGTAAGGCACACAAAAATATGTCTTCGGTCTAAAGTTTCAGAACGCATCCGAAATCATAAGTTCTAGTATTTTCGTGGTGGGTTTAAGAAAAACGTGTTTGACAATTTCAAAATTCAAATTAGCAATCCATGATTAATTTGAAAATGCGAAAATGAACAAAACAGAAATGTAAAAATAGTAAAATCTCACCGCATCTCTTTGTTTTTGTAACTCACATGTATTCATGTAGACGAAAAGAAAAAGAAAATGAAAGAATTGTCTCTGAGCCGGACGCGAAGCTCTAATAAGCGGACAGAATATTTTTTTCGTTAGCTTGCTACGCTGATTCGTTGTGAGTTAAGAAAGTTAATCCCCAGTTCTTTAGCTTATTCGAAAATTTGAAACAAAAAATATGGTCAGGTTTTGAATATTCTTAGCCTGCTATGATCTGAAATGTACCTACTTATACTTATTATGTAAAACATCTTGAAAGCCATTTTGAACATAAAGTTATGGAGCATAAGGCAAGCAAACTACGCCATTCCTCACTTTTAAATTTTTATAAATTGTAGATTACCGACTACTATTGAAATACATGAATGTACTTTACATGCATTTATAACTTTTTCCTTAATTTTCTTTAATAAAAAATATTAAAAAAAAAATTATTTCTCTTAACCGGACAGCTCCCGTAACTCGCTGACCATGAGGGTCCGCTTATGGGAGATTTCACTGTAGGTATTGAATTCGTAAAAAAAAAAAAATTTGAGATGAGGATGAGATATGACATTACGATGATAGAGAAGTCGAAAAAAGTGGGTCCGGCGATTCCGTCTGTCGATTCGTTCTGTCTGTCGGAAAGCTTACAGGCATCTACAGGCTTAACTACTGGTCCGATTGACTTCAAATTTGAAAATTAGAGGTTTGAGCAAAAAGCCATATCCCAATTTTTTTCTTTTTGTTTAAAGATCAAAATTAAGGGTAGCCACCATACGATTTTTTTGGCCAAAAACCAAAACATTTTTTTTTTCCAAAATGGCTGAAATGTTTTTTTGTAAACTTCCTCGAGTTTAATTTTTTTTTAAACATTCATGTATATTATGTAAAAAAGAAATTTGTATTGCTCCAAAACTGTACCTCCCATAGAACCGTTTTTTTGTTATTAGATTTTCTCGAAAACTGAAAGTCCGATCAGCGTAAGTTTTTTTTTCGAAAGTACGTATATATTGTTCAAATAATAACTTGTTTTCAAAAAAATTTCAAATTTTTTTTTTTTTCAAAATTCTGTATCTCAAAAACGGATCAATTTTAAAAATCCAAATTGGAGTATAATATGTATATTTACATGGTCTTAAAAACTGCACACCCAAATTAATTTTAAGACATATTTGAAAAATTTTAAATATAAAAAAATAATTTAAAAAAAACGGCTACGACGATTTTCAATAAAAAAATGCAATAAATCAAGAATAAGGTTTGAATTTTTTTGGAATTTAAATTTTTGGAATGAAATGTTTTTACGAGGTACATTTTCAAATTTTAATTCTCTTAATGTATTCTAATTATTTTTATATATGTATTGAGTTTGTTTTTTGTGAGTTAAGTGTAAGCTGTAAGTAACAGTGTAATCAGAATTGCTTCAAGTATATCTCTTCTTTTAACACTACCTTTTGTAATTTAAGTAATCATAAATATTTAGTTTTAGCCTGCAGGAGCAAGTTCGTACGACCCAGTCGTGCACATTTTTTCGTTTAATTTTAAGCAACTTTTTGGACCGTAAAATACAAGTTGTATTTGATGGGTTCAAGTGTGATGCAGATGTTTGTTTGTTGACAGCATGTAGTTTGTTGTGTCATCATTCACTTCAAGACCAACGAGTTTCGCCTGTTCTACATTCGCTGTGAAGGCCTCAAGCTCAGCTCTCTTGGATTGACCGATGATGTCAAAATGTTGAAGATAGTGTATTCCGTGCTCACACCTGCCTTGCGCACTATGTGCTCCAGGACAATGTTGAAGAAGTCACATGACAGCGCATCTATTTACAGTCTTAACCTTGCGCATGTTTGAAACAACTGGGATGAGCTGTTACCCAATTGCACACTGCACTGCTTATTGTTGAGCGCCATGCGGTACAGTTGGATCAGTTTGTTTGGGATCCCGAATTCAGATATCACCATCATAAGCTCTTGGCGGTGGATACTATCGTAAGCAGCTTTGAAGAGCTCATCGACCAGACAATGGGCATACGGCTCATCAAAACAATCCATCCATATTTAAAGAGTTCCGCAAGTATGCCATCCGAGGCGGCGGACTTGTTATTTTTATAGCTTTTGGATGGTTTTTCTTACAGTTCTTCTGCGCTGGGGGCTGGGACTGGGTCTTCATTGACTGGTCTTTGCTTATCTTTCGTCATTAGCTCGCTCGACATTACGCGCATTCAGCAGCTGTTGGAAGTGCTGCATGCAAACATCTACAATTTCCTATGTGCTTCAAATGTCCTTTACTGATTCGAAGAGCCTGTGTCCCGATTCTGAAACTAATTAGCTTCTGGTTTCAGAATCGGGACCTTTTAAGGAAACGAATCCGGTGTTGTTCTTGGCCCGAGACTCTTCAAGATCATTTGCTCCTCGTTCAAGATGTTGGATGCTGGCCTTGCGCCGATTAGCATATGGCCGATTTGGTTGGTGATTCGACCATCCGGAGATCGACAGGTTGATGTGTAGATCTTTTGTCTTAGAAACATAGTGCTACTTAACACCGTATTACGAGCTGTAGCAAAGTCAATTAGTCGGAAGCTGTTATCTGTTGTAACTTCGTGGAGGCTGTTCTTTCCAATTAATCCGCCAAAGATGTCTTCCTTCCCGATTTTTGCATTGAAGTTTCCGAGTACGAATTTGACGTCGTACTCTGAACAGACACCGTAGGCTCTATCCAAGAAGTCGTAAGAATCCTCCTTGCTTGACTCCTTAGCATCATCGGTAGCGCGTACACATATCATACTGATGTTTTGTAGTATGGCCTCTATGCCGATTGCAGCCTTGGAATCCATGACTTTTGATCTTAGCCGATTCCCTACGACGAATCCGCATCCAAATATTTGTGCATTCTTTGATGACAGCTGTAATAAATGTCACAATTTTGCCTTTTTATTGTCCCTGTCTTATCCATTGCATTTCCTGGAGCCCAGTTAGTTCTGCCTTATACTGCGTGAAAACAGTTTCAAGTTTTTGATATGCACCTGGAGTGTAGAGTGTTCTTACATTCCAGGAACAAACTCTCAAAGCGTGGTTCGTTGTCGTCACGGGTCTGGTTACTTCATGTTTTTAACTCTGCCGCTCGGACTAACCTCGGGCCGTTGTTTAAGTGCTTCTGTTTCTCCGTTTTGCACTCGCGCTTACAGGTTTTGCAATTTATAAAAATAAAATAAATAGAGTGGCGCGACAGCTCTTAAAGAGCCAAGGCCTAAGTGGCTTACTCTCATCAACAATTTTCTATGTGCGTGTGAAGAATTGAGCGGACCTACAATTTAACGCCGATTCCGAATGGCAAAGTTGAGAAGCACTTTTTCATGAAAGATGAAACTCTTGGACGTTTTGTCAGCACGAGTAGGACTCGAACCCACGACGCACGTTCAGCTTAGCAGCCAACGCACCTAGCCACTTAGCTACGGGCACTACAAGTTAAATCTATTGGTATTACCAATACCCGGTGGTTACCACTTCGAGGTAATATTAGTAAGGTATGTAGGGAAAGATACAGTATATGTCCCTACAACACCATGCTCAAAAGAAAATTACTAATGAAAGGTGTGATATTTCTCCAAAGAAATAATTCAAGTACTCAATTTATATAATCAATCAAACCGTGAGCTACAGCCTTAAAAAACTTGGAAAATTGAAGTAAAATATTGCTCGTTCTACTTTAACATTGTTTTATAGAGTTCCGGGATGAAAGTCTTAATGGCCATTCGTCCATAGAATATAAACGTCGACGCAGAGGACGACCGCCGTACCTCATCCAACTAATTAAAAAAATTAAAGGAAGATGCTTGAATAAGACGTTGAATAAGGCTTCAATGCATTGCACTTAGTAGTTGTCACTTCAGAGCCTTAACTTTTTTAAGCATGTGCTTTGAACCAGATCCTGATATTTTCTATTGCATTGACTTTTCTATACAACAATACTTTCGTTTACCAGCAACTATAAAACGGAGCAAACATTTATGTACATATTTTACAAAATTTTTCAATTTACGAGCAGGAACTTTCAACAGCAATGTACAGACACCAAACAAATTTTGGTATTCAATTTGTCAAGGCCTTCAAGTCATTTCCAAAAATAATTAATTTTTGTCAAATGTCAGCATTTTCTGCTCTTGTCAATTCCGCACCAATTAATCCTTCACAAGAGGAAGGACCTTTAATCTATTTGATTAACATTCTTCCCAAAACAATTATTATTTCATTTGAAAATTCAGTGAAATTTGCAAATACCTCCAAAGTCAAAAACAAGAGAATATCTAAACAGTTTTTTTTTAAGCGCAATTAAAAAGAAAGTACACAAATAATCCAAAATCAAAAATCAATTTCATCGTAATTTTAGAAGTATCGAGCAAATTAATTTATTAATTTATTCCGATTTACTGTCCCTCAGATTTCATTCTCGAAAACTTTCGCAATTTATAAATCAACCACCCAACCACCGCGCATTCTATCTCGCTCTGTCAAATTTCGTGTTCATAGAGAAAACTTTAAATATTATCGAGTATCGAGAGCAAACACGTACATAATTGGATTCTATAGTGCGTGGATATCATTTCAGCGTCATCATTAAAACAAATAATCCAAAATAACCTAACCCAAATACTTTGGTGTATCGTTTGTGGGGCGGGCGTTTTTTCTTTTCCATTTCGATATAGCGGTACGATGATTCGATGAAACGCAAATTAATTTTGACACAAATTGACGAGCTCTACAAATTCCACAAATATTATCTGCCTATGACACCAAATAAGGCTATTCATCAAAAAAGTTAACTATCATCGCGTAGTCGTTTGGGCAGGGGCTAGGGGGTACACAATTTAGGCTTTGGGGAGTGGAAATCAGTCGATAATCGCCCGTTTATCGATTTGCCTAAAAGGGTCGTGGATTGAATTCAAGAATGGATGACTTGAAAATGAAAATCAAACGGTTGTTATTGGAAAGACACATTACGGAAGACCTTCGAGTTTTGGTGCGATTGTGGCGACAAAGCATGCTGATAGTAATGAGTAGTGGTTATGGTTCCGCCCTAGGGTTATCGCCGTCGCGTAGCCACGACATCATCAAAAAAAAAAAAAAAAGTGATGAAGAGGGGCTTCTTTTGGCCCATCGTTTGATAGTCGACGATGCGTCGGTGGCGGCGGCGGCGGCGGCGATGCGATGGATGGAATGGTGTCACGTAGTGTAACATATTTTTATAGTAGCCTCATAGAATGAATACTAATTAAAATACAAAGAAGAAGAGCTTCGATAACAGTTCAAAAAAAGAGTACAATTTCTGTTTCCCCACTCGAAAAAAAAAAAAATGTTACCATCGAAGAAGACGTCTTTGGTGACATTCCTTCGTCGTTTGGTGCACCTTACCTTAACTTTGGCAGGTTGATTTCGAATAATTATTTTGCTCACCATTGTTGAAAGCCTCTCCGATCGATTGTAAATTTTCGTCTAAATAAATAGCTTGACCGATAGCCAATCAATCACAAAACAAATTGTCCACTCGTTCCGGTGAAGACGTGTTCAGAGCTCTCAGTGTTATCAGTTCACTTAATTATTTAATTAAATTTTTAAAAAATGTATTCCAAGTTCTTAATTGTGCTTCTCGCTGTTGTGTGTGCCACCGCTGTTGCTGCTCTACCACATCAGGATAATAGTGATAAGGATATAATCGATGCCTTGAATAAAATCGATAACGAACCATCGCTGCCACTGTTCGGAGGATTACGTATCGAACGAGTGGAGAATGGTCGTGCGTTTGGCGAATCGAATTCTGGCGAAACATTCGAGGATCGTGCCGAACGTTATTTGGAATCGCACGAATTGAATTTGGCCTTCCCCGGCGAGGATGACGATAGCGAGGATGAATTTGCTGGACGTTCAGCTGATGGTAAGGGTGAGAAAATAATATTGTTTTGATATTATTTTTTCGTTTGTTGAATTTTTTGTGGGTGATAAGAGTGAAAGTGAGAAGTGGAAAGACGTTTAAAGGCTCAAACACAATTTTTGTCAAAAATATTCGATAACATTTCACGCGTTGATAGTTTTTCTCTGTGATCAATTTCCGTGAACTTGAAACGACTGAACGGATTTTGATAAATATTTTAAACAATCCTTGAATGAGAAAATCACACCATTGCAGACCAGAGCTGCAAAAAATTTGCGGGATACGGCATAATTGATTTGAATATCAATTCGTATTTGAAGGAAAAGTTTTTTTTTTCAAAACGTTTTGGTGATTTGAATTAAGACTTTGAATTATTGTAGTCGTACATACATCACTGGCACTCCTTTTCTATTCATCTTAAAAAAAACTTCAGCCCTTTTTTCATTAATATTTAATCAGTTCGTTACTTTTTGCTATTTACTCAGAACATTCCATATTATTTGCAATTTGAAGGCAACTGAGTGTTGTGAGAACTATTTTAACTAGAGTGGGTAAGGGATCTATCTGTTTATCCCCTCGTTATCGTTATCACGCTGGACAAAACAATCATAACACATCTTAGTAACTGACACGTAAAGCTTACAATTTACCATAAACTTCTTGCTCCGATTTTTAAGACTAAATGCAATTTTACCAGATTAAAAAATCAAAAAGCCTGGATGGAATTTTCACGTCACATTCTATGTTCTCTGAAGTTCACACCAACGACAGATGATAGTTAAATAAAATTTGTTCTAAGCCTAGCTTTTAACGCCTTCAAAACCATAGCAAAAGCTCAGATAGTAAATTTATACTAATCAGGTGTTTCATCCTCATAACGACAAACAAAAACGGTCTTTGTCTGTTAAGGCTCGTCTGATAAGGAAAAAAAGAAATCTGTATGAGTTGATTTATTTATTTATTTAATATCTTAAATGCTAACCAATAGTAACATATAAATCATAAGATAATCAAAAGTACATAAAACTTTCATATTGAAAAATGAGATCTAGGCACTTTTTTATGCTTGACGATCCAACTAATGAGATTTGGTTGAAGACCCAGTACTTGCTCTTTAAAAACAAAATTGTGATTCGATTGGCTTGTGAGAAGTATGTCAGAAAGCAGGGAACGAAATAGTAGATGAACTAGCCAGGAAAGGGTCAGAAGCAGACACAAGTAGTAGTGACCATTCAGATAGGGGACCACTCGTCCCGATTGGGGTACTCAAGAGGAAGATAGACCTTAAATCAAAAGAGATAATCAATAACTCCTGGAAATCCAGGGACTATTGCGTAATCTCTAGAAGTTTATGGCCTAACATTAATGAAGAGGAAACTCGGTATATTTTATCGCTGAGTAAAAGGAACATTAAAATCCTGATAGGTGTACTAACGGGTCATTGCGCCATTGGCACAATGGCCAACAAGATAGGGGCTTTTGCACCCGATTTCTGTAGGAGCTGTGAGGAAGAGGAGGAAATAGAAACCAATTAACACCTGCTCTGTGACTGTCCGAACCTCCAAACTAACCGACTCCGTCATTTTGGGAACAGGTTTGTTGGGGAACTGGATGATCTAGCACAGGTCTCAATGGCGAACATGAAGAAATTTATAGATAGCACAGGCTGGTTCGTTAACGAGCCGGTCTACGTTAATCGACAACTTTGAATAGCATCGATGCTAACTTTTATTTTTATAGGGGATCACAATGGACCAGTAGGCCCCCGTGTATGCAACAGTTTACGCTGTGCACACCCCTCATAACCTAACCTAACCTAACCATGTCAGAAAGCAAAATCAAACTACGAAATTCTATATTTTTTTCGAAAGGCATAATAAGCGCGAAGCAAATTCAGATATCCCATCATAGGTGTCTACGGAATCCAAGGACATAACGAACAATTAGGTAGAGAGCTACATTAAGTTCTCATCTGCTCGTGAAGCTGCAATTACAAAATATTTCAATACCATTACCATATCCCATAGACCCAATCATCCCAAGTCAAAACATTATTAAGTCACATCAAAATTCTTCGGATTTTTTGGGTTCAAAATAAGTCCGATTGACAAAGACCAAATTGGCACTCTCTTCAGGTCTTTGTTGAAGCTTTCCCCATGTTGGGTAAAACCAAGTGGAAAGTTTAATCAATTGACACTAGCAGAAAACAAAAGAGGACCCAATGTGCAATCTTGTGGAACACCAATAACATTCGGTACTTACTTGCACTTCTTGCATCTTTCATTCTTGAATATGAAAAGAATAATTTTTCTGCAATTGTAAATTTTAGATTAGATTTCAAGATATATTGACATAGTTAACAGAATCAAAGGACTTTGAAAAATTCAACAAAACTAGATACTTAACCTTGATTTCATCCAATGCTTGTCTAATGTCATCAATAACATTTAAAAGTACGGTAACATATCTGTGTTTCTTCCAAAATCCAAATTGATACGGGCTGAGCAGAGAGTTAGTAGTTAGAAAAACATTTATTTGCTTTTGAAGGATGCTGTAAACGTCTTTTAATAGAAATGGCAATACAGAAATAGGTCTTAATTCAATTTTTTAAGCGTTTTTGTTAAGTCTAGAAATCGTGAAAAGATGGTAACTTACGTACAGATGTTAAGTCAAAGTTAGCAGAACTCTGGGTACCATGGTAACACACTACACATTCCCGCTGAAGCTATAGAAAATAATATAATATTCGCAAAGGAGAAGCATGAGACGTATGAAGGTTAAACAGGGCCAATGAAAGTAATGTAATAATCATTTCACTTCCAAAACGAGACAGTAAGAAATGAATTTTTATGAATCGAATGGCGTAATAATAGTATGAAACTAAGACTCTCATAATATATATAGAATGTGCATGGTAGAGTTTGGTTTTAAAAGAGAACATAACATTAATATGGTGTGGTGGGATTATCAATTAAGTCTGATATCAGCAAGCATTTACTATCTTAATTGATTTTAGTAATATTTTTATTATTATTATTGTTCGATTTATTTGCTTCAAATTTGTATGGTCTATTTAGGAAAAATTAAAGAAAAAATAAAAAGGTCGTTTAGAACGCTGCACGTAAAATAAACATAGTATAATGGGGGGGGTACGTCGTGGTCTGTCAGCTGCCTTGTGGTGTGTCCTGTATCTAGGGAGTTTAGTGGGTTCCGTAAATTTGGGTGTCATTCAGACGTAAAGCCGTTATACAGCGCGGGAGGTCAGAGTGTTGGCTTTGCGAAACTATGAAGGGGATTAGAGGTTTTGGTCGGGGAAAAGTGGTGTCGTTAGCTGTAATTTCTGTGGAGGTTGGGAAGGTAGTTAAAGCCTGCAGAAGTCGTTGGGAGGTCGGTGTGGGGTGGTTGGGATGGGGGGGTTGCGAAAGAGGTTGTTCTGGAATTGTTAGTCAAGTAAAGGGTAGCCACTTGGTTGATAGGAAAATATTTGGTATAGCCAACTGAAGGGGTCAAAAGACTAAAAACTGACGTTACATCCCAAGAACCGCCGATGAGACGTAATTACTGGTGTTGGTTGGTGTAGATCCGCATGCGTGCGTCCGGATACTTTGCACAAACAATATAGAATCCTGCTAGGGCTGTTTATCTGCTTCGCACCCCAAGATCCACGCAAGAGATTACAGAACTCCACCCTAATAAAACCCAACCTCCACATCAACCTGATGCATGAAGACCTACCCCATATCCTTAACTAAACCTACTTTAGATGTTCCAATAATATTATAAATACTCTAGTGTACTCCCTGCGCCTATTCCAATACTTAATGAACTATTCAGAGTCTAGTTGATTTATGTTCGGCACCCGTGAATGCACAATAATAATATATATAATACATTACTTATTCTTGCACCTCTTACAGCCATAACCGAATAACATGCACCTCCCCACCACCAAACGAAGCCTCTCAACAAGCAGAAAAAAATTAATAAATGAAAATAAGTCCCACCAAGCATCATCACTATAAAACATAACAACGTCAATTATAGAGTCATAATCTATATAGGAATCGACCCACTCATCGCCAATATAACCACTAATCCTCCCTAATCCATCTCCTCACCCATACCAACAGACGAAACAAATTTCTAACTCAAAAATTATCTAAGAATCAATTCCATTATTCAAACAACAAAAACGCCTCTGATTACAACAAAAATTGATTTTGTCTTAATTCAAAAAATCAGCAATTTCTGAAGAAATTTTATGGGATCACTTTTTTCAGATGAAATGCGTTTTTTAGGTACATATATTTCAATTTAAATTTTTTATTTTGAATTTTAATTGCATGCTTTTTTAAATTTTTTTTGTGAGTTATATTTTGCAATACAGAAGCAAGTTCGTACGACCAATTAGTGTCCTTTTTTCTTAATCAAAGATTTGATCAAAATTCGTATGCTGGCCAACAGGAAGCTTTAATAATCGCTGTCTAGAACACAGAGGAGGTATACCTAGAGTCGCTACTCAAGGCATTTTGCTCTCTTTCGACCTAAAAAATTTAATTTGATAAAATATCCACATCAATGCGAATGTGTAGATTTCTCAATGGATTTCAAATGGGGTGAACCAATACATTAGCATTGATATGGAGTTACACAGATTCACGGACACAAGAAAAGAGAGTAAATTACAAAATTTTTTGGATGGTGATTTTTAAAAAAAGAGAACGAGTTGCGACTCTAGGTAATATCTCCTCTATGGTCTAGAAGCTGGTCACCATACTTATCATTCAAATGTTCCCAAAACCTAAATAATTCTATCGGGTCTACTTTGGAATATGGGATACATATTTCGTTATATTATAAAATATCTTGCAACATTGTAATGTCTGATTTCAAGATAACAGTAATTCTGTTAAGGCAATGCTACCTACTATAAAATGCCTTCTTAAGAGTTATATTACTCTGAGATTGGTAAAACTTAATTTAATCCATGGAAATCATCATCAAAATCACTTAAATATGGTTAACAATTTTTCTATTTGAAAAGCCTTAATAAGAAAAACTATCTCTACAGGTCCCAAATAAGTATCTACATTTTCTATTAATTTTCTTGCACATACTCATGTGCAAAGCTTTCAAAATTCATATTTTTTTTAATAATGTCTACAAACAATTTTCTCCCAAATTTTTGGGATCACTGAAGACTTTCAAGTATTGTCAACTGTGTAAAATGTTATATAAAAGTATATTGATGAATTCGAAATCCTTAAGTGATACTGGCAACATGTTTTTTTTTTTTCAAGTAGGTATGAAAAGCAAACAGTTTTAAAAAGGCTGAAACTTATCACCTCTGTTGTGAGACAAAAAATGTATATCCAACTGCCATTTTATTCTGGCAAAGGATCTTAAAAAAATTATCAATAATTCAAAAAAGCAAACAGAATATGTAAGTTGAAAAGTTAAAGCAAAATAGTATGAAGATGGTTAATTTTTGTTATAAAAGGTATAACAAAAATTAACCATCTTCATACTATTTTCATGAGATTACAAACCACTATCGCAAAATGCTCAAAGAAGAATCCTAGAGGTAAACTTCAAAGGACTATTTTAAAATTTTCTTACAAACTGAAAACCAACAACCTCAATCTTGCAAATGCACAGGTTGCACGTCTTCGAGCATCTGCCAGTTATCACGTTCTCGTGATGATGCTTTAAATAAGAAAACTCATAATTCCATTAAAAATAACAACTTTCTTTTTATTTTTTGTCTTTCCGTTTCCACCATCATTTTGTGAATGACATTAAACAAAAAAGAGAAAAAAGCAAAGATCTTAAGTAAAAAGACCATCTGTCATACCAGATAGAAACTAAACCTGAATGTGAAAGAAAAAATTTAAAATTAGAAAGCTCCACTCAAGTGCGATAGAAGTAAAAAACGATGCTATGGTTTGAAGTTGAACTACAAGGAGGATATTGAGTTAATGTAAAAGAAAATAATAATCAGCCCAAGAGAGTAAAAAAAAGCAATAACAATAAACAAATAACTGCGTTTTTGCCCCTTTTACAAAGAATTTTCTAGTAGTTCTTTCCGCATCGCCATATACATTGGCATTTGCAGTTGTGGAATACATTAACTTCGCGCCATGCTGTTTGTATGCCAAGCCGGAAATTCATTTTAACCAAGTTCTTCTTTGGTTCTATGTATTCGATGAGCCTCAATTCAATTATTCAAGGAAGCAAAACGAAAATAAACGGTTTTTCTACTTCCGTATGATTGTAAAACGATTCTTGGACTTGCATGCCACTCTTGCCACATTTTTCCAATTTTTTCTTCTTCTCAATAAAAAAAAAAAAAAAAAAATATGAAAATTGTGACAAGAAAGTGTAAGACTATCCCACCCTTGTGCGACAGTATAGGCTTGCTAAATTGGGGCAGTGGAAGAAACGAAACCAGCGACAATATTCTTGTTTCGTGACTTTGTGTGCATAGTGTGCTCAGCTCCAACAAAAAATTGCTTATTGCACTTACAAGAAACATAAAAAAAGTAGTCAAACTTATCTCCAAGAAAGATTGTCTTATATTTTTAATGAGAGTGCTGGTTGCATGTTACATTCACACAGAGCCAGTCTACAAGATACAAGCACAGGTTCGAAGACCTTAAAAACCAGTCAATGGAAAAAAGCAACAACAAAAAATAACAAAACAAGACTAAAAGAGAGAAAGCAATTTTGTTTGGCGGTCACGTTCAAAATGTGCACAAAGAGAGCATGTACGTAGCTTTCCATTGAAATCCCTCCAAGCAGTTACGATTTATGATTTTTTTTTTTTTCAATAACATTGCCTTTTGCTCAGTACTTCCATTATTGTAAAGTAGAAACTCATTTAAGCTGAATCTGGCTGCATAGTTGGCTTTAATTTCAAAACAACTTTCGAATTCAATTTTTTGCAAAGTGAAATTTTGTCTGACCATCTCTTGGCAGTGGAGTGGGTCCCACCCATTTTGAGAGAAATTCTTCAATGAACGAACAAATATTATGAGAAAGGTGGTGATTGTGAGATACTTTCTAATGTTCAAAGTCGCTGATTGTATGAATTGCTTTTGAATGGGTTTATTGGTACGTGATCCAGACAGATGAATTTGTATAAAAATGGTTGCTTCGGTTTCAAATAAGAACAGACTTGTTTGAGTCAGGTATGACGAAGGTGGTCATAAAATGATATTTATTTTAAAAAGAAATTGAATTGAGTTTCTCGAAATTCCTTTACAATATTCAAAACCTGTCAGGTGTTGGGCTTTTATTGAGAAGAATCACATGGTGGATTGGGTTTCATCTGCAATCTTTTGTTGCCAGAGGAAGTTTCCTTTAAAAAACGCAGTGAACAAAATTTAATTCTTGCTATTAAAAATACATTATTTATAGTTACACATCAAAATTTCTGTAACTCCCTTTTTCCAAGAACTCGTTGATGGTTTCGGACTGCAGCTTGGATTGATTATTCACTAGCACTTGCAAATTTTCTCAATCCTTTTCAAATGCACTCATTCAAAGGACTGTTACTGTTAGGTCTGACCAATCCATCAGTATTTTCGTTTCTTACTGTCAACATCTAATACCTCCTGATTCGTCCTACGCTACAATTCTTGATTTGATTTGCGGACAGCGAGTCTTTAGGATTTAACGTAGATAGCGATTTATGAAAGCCTACAACTTTCTCGAGATGTTAACTGAGACTTCTCGGGTTTCGCAAGAAAACAGTATAGTAACAAGGCAGGGAATACTTTTACTATTAATAGACTATTAGATCGAACCTGTTCGTGGCTAGGTGTTGACTGACTCACCATCCTTCTCCTTCCTTTCACTCGATCGCTGACCTTTTCTCCCACTCGCTGGCAAAGTTCTTTATCCCCTTCGTTTTACTTGATTATTCCGTATTGGCAGAGAGAAAGGATCATTTTCTTCACTTCTACATTTTAGCTTCAAACTTTTCGCTGAACAATATCACGGATAGGAGATATGATTCCAATAGCAGAGTGGGACTTATTAGTTCTGCTTTTGACTTCC
Organism: Sphaerophoria rueppellii; assembly: GCA_920937365.1. NCBI lineage: Eukaryota > Metazoa > Arthropoda > Insecta > Diptera > Syrphidae > Sphaerophoria > Sphaerophoria rueppellii. The sequence goes on along the minus strand of CAKKXW010000003.1, from coordinate 38,450,319 downwards.
AGATCTGTGCCGCTATCAGCTGGTTACTAAACTGTTTGACCTCTTCGATTGTTCGACGTCATCTCATGCAGAATAATACGTTGAAATGTGGAATGACTACTTTCATCTTTTTGCTGTTTATTTTACAATCGATGGAGTCTCTCTTCACTTGTAGTGATTGACACATCCCGTTGAGCCCACTGATGTTGCTTGCTAGGATACATGGCCATTGTGCAAAACAAAACACAGTGTGCTGTTGTATGATTTCCTTTATAATAGCAAGACTATTTTTGGGGGAATTCCTTAACCATATCATTTTCGGTTAACCCGGTCGAATTCCTTCTCACGGTCTACTAACCTGAGGTAAAGTGGTAATTGAAATACGGCTGATTGTTCCAGAACGATACGATTGGTATCGATTTGGTCAACACACAGCCTAAAACTGCGAAGACCCACTTGATGTCTTTTGAGTGTAGACCCTAACCTTTAATATAGACAAAACGATAATGCTAGTGATATTGCAGCTCTTTAAGTCACCTTCTTTGAGAACCTAGCCATAACTCCGTCCTTCAAGTAACTGGATATGTTTTGTTTACCCAAACTGATGAAAATAACGAAAGTTGCGATCAATTTTCTTAGTACTCAAGTGATCATAAAACAGCTTGAAAGCTGTCGAAAAAGTTAAGAGCTGAACTACGGAGTTGTATGGAGCACAATCCTGCATGAACCATAAGTCATCCATATGCATGCCTTAAATTTCAATAATAAAAGAAGTAGGCTCAAACAGTCTATGTGTCCTAGTCTCATGAACTGTAAGCGGGATAGATGCTTCTTTATTTTGGACTAATCAGCACAGCTTAAAGTCATGTTTCACTGTCCAACAAAGCCTTCTGCTTTCTCCCAGTAATATGCTGCCATAACATAGCGTTGATTTGTACATTTGCTGCTGATGGCACAGTCATCTGAGTGGAAAATGGCTTGGAAATGTGTCGGTGTTCAATCCTTTCATAATATGAGACGGATCCGAGAATAACCCATCATGAAGTGAACTAAATATAATGTCAACTGTCCACCAATCTGAAATTGCATCATAAACGTGTCCTATTTTAATTACATGCATGACCCTGCTTTGCAAAACAAAAACACAAATTAGCTGTCCCTAAAGAAATGTTAGTCAATTCCATCAATGTATTGAATCGATGACACAAATTTTAAATATTTCAGGTTAAACTTGAATAATTTTTTTTGAATAGATGTAATCATCCGTTCGCTTGAATAGCATTTTCTCGCAACGATGTAATCGAATTCCCTATCCCAATGCGAGATTAATTACGGTATTACGATGCAAGCAAACCATTGGGGTTTGGTTGCATATGTAGGGGGGAATATTATTTCCATTTTCTGTTATATTTTGTGATGAGTTTTTTTAGGCGAACTTATTTCCATTGCATACTCTGGGGAATATTAAAGCTGTTGAATGAATGATTTATAGGTAGCTGAGTCTGTTGTTATCTCTTTTACAATAATTGAAAAAATGCTGATCATTTTTTTTTCCTTTTTTTTTTATTCCATGCAGAATCACGAACCAGGAGGGTCAGGAAAGTTTTGTTGCCACTCCTCTTGGCTTTGAAGCTGAAAAAAGCCGTTGTCTTCAAGGTTCTTTTCATGATTGTTAAATTCATTTCCCTCAAGGCTTTGGCTATCAGTTTCTTGGCTCTCATCTTCGCCGGTAAGTTTATTTGAATGCGTCCGCATTATGAGTAGTCAAGTTATTAATTGAAATGTTTTACTGTTCTTTTTTTTCTTTTTAAAGGTGCCACCTTCTTCAAAGATCTTTTGGCCAAGAAGAAGGATCATGTAACCACCGCATACATCACCGGAAGCCCATTGAATGCTGAAATCGTTCACTCCGACTGGAGCCGCAATGGACAAGCTACCGCCCAAGACTTGGCCTACAACCACTACGGACTAGCTCAACCCTTCTAAATTAACTTACTAAAACCAAAATACCAAAAAACCCTTTCCAGTGTAAATTAATTTATTAGACTCTAGGATTTATCTTGTTAGACAAAATTACAATAAGAAATGAACGGCCAACGGAACAAGGACAATGAAGCGAAAAAATCGATGTTGATGTACAAAAAGTAAGGAGACAGAGAGAGAGAGAGCTCTATAAGACGGATGTAAATAATTCCGAAAACAAAATCAATTTAATTTATTTTATGTCATAGTTAAAGTTTAAACAACAGAGAAATTTATTTATTGAAAGTGAAATATGCAAAATACGTAAGAGTCATTCCACACAATCGCATTTTAAAATTAATAATTTATTTCGACATCATAAAACGAAAGTAATTCATGTATCATTCATAAGACTCAGGATTGTTGTGTTTGTGTGGGAGCTTTTGAGGAGAAATATGCAATTGAATAAAAAGTATTCAAAGATAAAAAAACAAATGTTTAAATTTTTCGATCGCTCATTACTTTCAATGGATTAAGGATGAAGGTGCAACTATAGACAGACAGATAGACGGTCAAAATTGTCGGACCTATGCATTTTCTCTGTCTCGAAACAATCGAAACAACATGAAAAAATTTCAAGGATTAATTTTGTATAATCGCGAAACTATTTTCCGATTCTTTTCTAGAAAATAAAACACTTAAACTTTTTATTGTTGGGAAAACACCGCTTAGTAAAACACCAAGCATTTCATCGGAGGAAATTCAAATATCGACTTGCTTGATAGCATTTCGTAAGCGAAAAGTAATTGAAGAGAAACAAATATTTCATATTTAATTCATAGAAAGTGTAAGCACACCAATTTCAAACCTTCTCCATAAAGCCTTTTAGCATACAGAAGAAATTTGCTTAAGGTTTTTTCTTCGTTATTCACTGAAGACAAAAATCTACAACATTGACGTTCAAACTAAAAACATCTTCCTGTGAGCTTTGAGGTGCGAGGCCTCCTTCGCTTCAATGGATAAGACCCAATGGAAAGAAAAGGTGAAGTTTTAATTCAAACGAAAAAATGTGCACGACTGGGGCGTACGAACTTGCTCCTGAATCAATCACATGTGCCATGGTTGAGAAATGAGAAACAAAACAAAGATGACATTTCATACAAATTTAATTTTTCAATATTTTTTGTTTTTCTGTCTGCATAGATATAAAGACTATCCGTCGTATCTAAATCTAAGCCACACAATTCTAAAGATTGAGCTTGAGCTTTATTGATTGTGATTGCAAATGCTTTAAATTAAAGACCCAAACTGCTATCCGTTTCCCGCAACCCCGGTACCTCGTTATTCGCTGTCCTACCATACACGCTGTAATAACCTGAAATTATTATATTGAAAAGATTGAACTTCTCAGTTGACGAAATTATAATAATGTTTATTAAATATTTTTCAACAACACAATATATTATGACTACTCAATTATTGTTCTAAGTAGTTGTTAAGTAAATATGATACAGTGTATCTGTTACGGACAAGGTCGCCACATCCCTCCTATATTTTTAAGTTTAAGCTTCAACGGTAAAGGATCAACAGTTTCACCTTTATTAGTGTTTTCAATTTCCTCTTGAGCCAGGACTGGTATTTTCTTAAGGTGGCTCAAATTTCTCCTAAACGTTTTCCCGTCATCTCCTTGTACCACAGCTTCATTTCTTGTGTTTTCAATAACCGTGAATTCAGTTGGATCGAAAGCTGTTGACAGTTTGTTTTGAGGAATTAGGTTACGAAGCAAGACCTTATCACCAATGGAAATATCTCCCTCCCAACGATGACGTTTGTCGTAACCGTTCCCAGTCTTCTTCTCCTATCAAATTGAACCGTGAACCTGAGTCAATCAGCATTGTAATCTTACAATTTCCTATATAACAGAATAAATTCACACTTGAAGGTTCTTCAAAGTCTTCAGTAACTTGAAAACAGTATTGTTCTTCACTGTTGTCATTTGATTTTTTTATTTCTATATACCTTATATTTGAAGATGTAAATCTGTTTTTCTTGTGGACCAGTTCATCTCGAAATTTGTTTTTCCGTTTTTAGGACTTGGTTTTACATTTCTTGGCGAAGTGACCCAAAATTCCACATTTATCGCATTTGCTATTTTTAGCTGGACAGTAAAAACTATTTGCTGAATGACCTATTCGTCCGCATCTCTGACATTCCTTGTCTTCATTGGGACCGTTTCTTTTATGAGCAGAATGAATTCTATTGATTCCACTTGACGAAGGAATTGTTACCATCTATTCTGTCTGGTTTGCAATCTGTTCGTGTACTTGGCACATCTCTAGAACCTCTTGCAAAGAGTGTTCTTTTTCAAGCAAACGTTTCTTAAAATCTTTTGAGGCCCATCCATCTATAATTTTATCTTTAGTATTAATTTCCAGAACTTCTGTTTTTGTTTCACCAAAATAGCATTTAGTTGCCTGATTCCGAAGCAGTAAAAGGAATTTATTAAAACTCTCTCCTTCATCAGGCTTCAATGTTCTGAACAAATGCCTTTCAATCGTCGAGTTTCTTTTTGGAGAAAAATATTCATTTAATTTTCTTACCAACACCTCGAATACGTTGTCAACAGATTTTCCATGAACTAATGCTCCAGGAATATTAAAAATGACTTCTTGCAATTGGGGTCCTCCTAAATGTAATAATTTATTTTTCTTCTTTATTGGACTAGTAATTTCTTCGGAATCCAAATACAAGGAAAAAGATCGAAGCCACTTTTCGCATTCTGTTCTTATCAAAGACTTATCAATCAAGTCACAAAGAAAAGGTTTTATTCCAGAATCGCTCATCGTCTTCCCTTTTTTCGAATTCAATGAAATTCTACTTCTGCAATTTAATGCAATCATTAAAAACAAAAATTTGAATCCAATTGAATGGACATACCTTCCGCTTTATATATATTTATATATATATATATTTTTTAGTTTTTTTTTAATGAATTCCTTCGGTTAGCAATGTTGACAAACCAAAATCCTGCAATTTAATGCATTTATTAACGTACTCTGATTTTTTTCAAATCGTAATTTAATATTTTATTTGGTCAACAATTTAATGTAACCTTCTTCTTTTTCTGAAATAAAACAAATATGTACATATACAGGGTGATTCACGAGCGTTGTGCCAAAAAGCTAGAGCGTGTAGGTTGAGTTGAGACAAGAAAAAAATCGTCTGGGAGAGGGGGGTCTATTCCCCCCCGTTTAGCCGGGAGGGGCAATTTTCTGAAAAATTGACTTATTTTATAAAAAAAAAATATTAAAAATCAACGGCTTCGTTTACAACACCGTGTTGTACCTTTTTGATGTATAAACAAAATAAAGTCTTTTTCTTCTTCCAATGTAATTTAACAACTGGTTTATTTTATAATTTAATGCTAAACTTTTTTTAGTCTCAT
>CAKKXW010000003.1:38433646-38444741 GCA_920937365.1 Sphaerophoria rueppellii | reverse complement strand
GGTTTTTTTTTGAAAATTTTGAGTTTGAGAATTAATATTTTTTAAACTATTCATTAAAACAATTTAATTTAAAAACCAAATGAAAGAAGATATTTCTGGCTTTTCAAAAAGGTACAACACGGTGTTGTAAACGAAGCCGTTGATTTTGAATATTTTTTTTATAAAATAAGTCAATTTTTCAGAAAATTGCCCCTCCCGGCTAAACGGGGGGGAACAGACCCCCCCTTCCATACGATTTTTTTCTTGTCTCAACTCAACCTACACGCTCTGGCTTTTTGGCACAACGCTCGTGAATCACCCTGTATATTAAATTCACCTCGTCGCCAATTGTAATAACCTGAAATTATTATATTGAAAAGATTGAACTTCACTTCTCAGTTGACGAAATTATAATAATGTTTATTAAATATTTTTCAACAACACAATATATTATGACTACTCAATTGTTCTAAGTAGTTGTTAAGTAAATATGATACAGTGTATCTCTTACGGACAAGGTCGCCACACACGCTAACTGCTACCCCTATGCCCTTTACCTACTCCTGTTTCCTGTCACTCCGCTACCCCGCTACTCCACTACCCTGCTCTTATGTCACTAACGACTTGGCCGATTTTTCACGAAATACTTAAAAACCCATTCACGCCAGTACCAGAACATTCTGTCAAAATTCGATGCAGAACACTCCTCTGGTACAAAATAAGTGAGTCGTGGTATTGAGTACCACAGAAACAATCAAAAATACATGTGCATCAAATAATTCGGTTAAAAATTTGAAATAAACTCTACAGTACGAACAATTGAATAAATTCGCGCGAATTTTTTTATTTTCACACCCCAAATTGATTCTCTTTTGGGCAAAATTTTTTCGGCTCTTTACGCTCCCAGTCGAACCGAATCGATTTTAAATGTTCCAGATCGTCATCATCCTCAGCCGAAAGCTTAAAATGAATCATTGCAATGCAGCAGATGCTTTGCAGACTCAAGCGTGCATTACAAAGGTGAGTGCTGGTGTTCCTTTTCCAAATTAAAGGAAACGGCAGCAGCTTTGAAAAATGAATTGCTCTGATGTCAATTTTGTCGACAAATAGTATAAATAAAAATGGTCCTTTTTATCTAACTATAAGTTTTTTTTTATATGTATATTTTTTAGTTATGTGTGCCGTACCGTACACGTTTGTTTGTTTTATTTTTAAGATGAAAAATGTTTGTTTCCATATAATATTGATGAATACAAATAAATAAATTGATTCTCACAAAACGCATTTTTGTTTCATTCGGGACTTTTGTCCGATAGAAAATAAAATAAATTAAGGACTACTGACCTATAATAGTGACCCACATAAAGAGGACTTCTGACTTCGCGACTTAATACTACATTACTTCAAAGCGAAATACTGCCAAATTGGTATTATTTCGTTTTCTTAATCGAAATAAAGCCAAATTTTCCGAATTCGGCCTTATTTCGTTTGGCGATATATCACGTCACCTATTCTAATATATGGCCATTTGTCACTTTGAAAAGCGTCATTTGGCCATTTGGCTAAATGACACAAAAAAATATGGTCAAATGACACATTGCAAAATCGACAAATGGCCATTTGGCCATGTGACACAATTGAAAAGTGTCAAATGGCCATATTTTGAAATATGGCCATATGGCACATGGCCAAATGTCATGGCACCGTTGTTACACCTACCCAACTTTTTTTTTTTTATTAAAAGCACACACTCAAGGGGTTTTTATACCCTTATTATGCCATAGACACAGTGAATGCTTTAGGAAAGGGGGAAGAGAGGAGTTGCTGGCGTACAATGATCAGGAAAGACAGTGTGGAAGAGAAATCCACATTCGCGTAGTACGGCTAAGGAACGATTCACTATACTTGAGCGTATGACCAAAGTTGGGCTCAAGGGTAAACTGATGGACATTCCTTGAAGCGCGGGTATAAATGTTGTATTGTTTAAGGGGTGGAATGCAACTGGCTATTTCACTAGAGCAATAACCGTATGAAGTAACGATAAAACAAGGAGAAACACGCAATGTTACGACCGACGCACGGTGTTCCAGTGAAGTGAATAAGTTAGTGAATCATTCTAACTACTCTTTTTTGTATACCATCCAAGATGCTTAAGTATGTAGCTGGAGCACCAGCCCAAAGATGGGCATTGTACTCAAGCTTTGGACGCATATAAATCTTGAAGATAATAGCCAGATCAGACGGGGAGAAAAATTTCTTGCACCGTATTAAGAAACCCAAACATCTTGTGGCATTTTTGGCAACATCGCGTATGTGCTCGGTGCAAAAGAGGTGGTCAGTGATGCACATACTGAGAATCTCGAGATGTTCGGTCTCATTGATGCAAATGTTTTAGTCAGAGTTTAATGAGCTTATCATATTTTGCCGTTGCAGTTCCTTATCCGGAGGGGAGGGATGTGAACTTGGAAACGAATATGAGAAGCTAAGGGTACTATCGTCAGCGAAACAATTTATTGTATTAGAAGTAATAGACAAGAGATCATTAACAAACATGAGAAAGAGGGTTGGTGACAAAACGGAGCCTTCGTGCACATCAGCATTTATATTGTGGGTTTCAGATTTGAATCCGTTTATAAGAAAAACTTGTATTGAACGGTTCGAAAGAAAGTTTCTAATCCAATGAAGAATGGATTCATCGATGGGATAGGGCGATGGGGGGGATAGAGTGAGGGTAGTTTGCTTCACGTACTTCGTGTAAAGTTACGTTTGTTTTTTCTCTTAACAGAAAAGTATACCCCTTCTACATTTTCTTTAGACCAGGTTCGATTGTAGACAATTTTGTTCTATTAATCTGAAAAAAATATCACGAAGTGCTAGAAATGCATTTTGATTTAAACACCAATTTTCATAAGATTTTTCATTGGTTAACCTGTCAAGAAACAATAAAACCTCGAATGTACAATTTACATTGCAACAAGTTTTTTTGATCCATTCGAAAGGACTTTCAATAACTTAATGAATGTGGTTATAGGTCAAGTAAGCTAACAATCGGTTAGCCGAAGGAGGTGAAACAATGTAATAATCCTGCTATCCAACCTCCTTGGTCAGCATATAGCCTGGGTGGGTCTTACGCTTAGCAAGAAAATAAGAGATACCGGCATCGGTATATTCCAGGACGAAGCCTAAAGGTTGAAACATGTTTGGCTCAGAGGAAAGATGTTGTGGTTATCGCGTTTTTAAATGGGCCAGTTATTATAGTCCATATTTGTTTACTTGTTTTGAATGACTTGAAGTCTCCTTTTTTCCACTCAATTTTCATAATTGAGAAATGAAATCTTTGACTCTGAAAAGACACAAACAGTTAAAATCAAATAAATTCATTAAACGCTAAGAACGGCCATTAAAAAGCAGTGAAATAAAAAGTAGCCAAAACTGTATTATACGCATTAGTGCTACAAAATCAAGAAGGAAACAACAATTTACTTTTATACAAAACCATCACTTTGTCCCAATCAAAACCAAATCACTTTTATTTGAGTATATTTAAACAGTCATTACCAAAAACGCTTTCATACCCACCTTTTCCTCTCGGAGATACTTTAATCAAACAAATTAAAATTCATAATGACAATATTCGTAGAAAAAAGGAGAAGTTAATTAATGTTGCTTTGACATCAAAAAGAACTTTGTTCTTCATTACTCTTAGTTCTGTCACTTTGACCAAAATAACTCAACCAAAGCCATCAGTGAAAAAATGTCAAGAGACAATAACAAACAAGAAGCTAAAAAAAACCGGCTGTTTTCAGTCTAATTGCAGTTGACCACCAAGCCACCAAATTGGTGTCCATTGTTATACCTTGAGTTTCTTAGGTCAACATCAACTTAATCCAAGAAAAAAAAAAATATTACTGTTTCAAAGGAAAGTGCTGCTGCTCTTTAGCAACTATTGGAGAAAAGTCCACGAAGGTGAAAATTCTTATATTAAGTAAGTGCTAAAAGATTCATGTTCCGTGGAGGGTCCATCCACGGATGAATGATGATGAACAATCATTTTTGCTTTCATTGTAATTATCCAACCACCACACACCGCTGCCGCTGCTGCCGCCACACACACCGCTTCGGTGGCATTCTCTGACTTTTTGTAGTTTCGTGGTAGGTAATTGTAGCATCTCGTTTAAGGTTTTGGTCATAATGTTGTTTTATTAAATTTCAATTGAGATTTATTTTTTTTTGTCTTTTGGTGTTTGAGAGAAGTCAAGAAGCCTATCACTTTTTCGTTTTGTTTTAAAGTTAAATTGACTTGGAGTACTTTGTGTATAAATCGAAGCTACTTGAATGGTTGGACATTAGTTCTAGTTTGACTATTTCGAGTGGTAGTTGTGTTCTAAGTTATTTGAAGAAGTGTGCCTAAGAAATACTAAGGGAGACAATGAGATTCTTGAAGGGATTTTCAGTGTGTTCTGTGGTTTTGATGGTCTTGTCAAACGGACTTGGTGCAAGTGTTGAGAGTAAATTAGAAATGAAAAAGTCTATTGATAATTGTGAAAAAGAATTGAGTCTAACGTGTTTGAAGTTGGAATTTCTAAAACTTCTCGAACGGTTAATGGAACGCAGCGAAATCGATATTCTTCCGGGGATTACTTTGGTTCAGGATGCTAGTGTGGAATTGGAGAAAAATACGGAACTTATTGCTGGTAAGGATTACTTAGATAAAATAAGTTCTACACTTGTGTGCGCGAAATTGCAAGTCAATATAAAAAAAATTTAGTTCAAAGGATTTCCCATCATTATTTTAAACACCTGTCGATGGATGTGTAACACGTTGATATAAGTGAAGTTTTATTTCAATTCAATTGAAAATGGTGGTGCCTTCTCTACAACAAATTTTAGTAAAAAAATGATGTCGATTTCAAATAAAATAAAATTCGATTTCATGAACAAGTTTTGGGGCCTACCACGATATCTAGAAAACAATTTTCTAGAAAGCAAAAATGTCGAAAGTGAAAATCTCGACAACTAAATTCTAGAATCTTAACCAATGTCTCAAAAATAAAACATAAGTTCTAGCTGACAAAACCCCTGCATTCAGGAAGAGAGGAAGCTACTAGTAACAAGATCTTGTAATGAATTAATTTTTTGTTCTTAGAAACAAAACCGTTTTTTCCATGATCTAGATGAAATAATAATTGATATCGCTATCTCGCACAAAGCGGAATTTTGATTATAAAGTTTGGTAGCGCTGGTATCAGCCAAGTTCATTTCCACAAAACATTATGGAAAACGCATTAAAGGATTTATCACCTGGGCAACTAAGAACGGTGTAGGGGTCAACCCCACCAAGACAGAGCTCGTTTTGTTCACAAAAAAACGGAAATTCGAGGGCTTCAACCCTTCAAAACTAAATGATATTCCTCTAAAACTTTCTAAGAAAGCTAAATTTCTAGAAGTAATCCTTGACTCCAAGCTTACATGGAAGCGTAACACTGAGGAAAGAATGAAAAAAGCACTATGTGCATTCTACACATGCAAAAGGACCTTCGTTGAACGGTATGGGATATGCGGCCTCAAATCATCCAATGGATGTACACAGCGATTATCAGACCCATTCTCTATTGAATGTTGAAAAGCGGTAGAAAAATTAAGCTATCTCAAGAACCTGAATAAGGTACAGAGACTAGCCTGTATAAGATTAACAGTGGTTCAGAGATCCACACCACAAGCTGGGTTGGAAATGATCCTGGATCTCCCGGACCTGGATGAGTTCATAAGGTGCAAGGCAGCCAAAACTGCAATTCGTTTAAGAGAAATGATTTTTTGGAAGCACAGCACTTATGGACACGGGTCAATCTTACACTATTCCAGGCCTGATGATGGAGATTATCGATTACATTAAGGGCTTCACGATACGATACGATACCGATATTTTTAGATTGTATCGGTATCGTATCGAATAACAAATTATTTTATCGAATATCGATACGATATCGGCGATAATTTTAAGACAAATTTATCGTATCGTTATCGAATTCGATACGATACCGATACGATACTCAATAAAATGTCGAAATAAGAAAAAAATGTTCATTACTTTTAAAGCGAGCTAAAAAGTGAAACGCAGGCTATTCAAAATTCATTTTATTTGATTATAGACTATCCGATCCCCCAATTTTAAATTGAAATTTGTTAAAAGCTCACAATCCCATCACCGTTCTAAGAGAAAAATATAAAACGGTGTACCTTTTCGCGTAATATGTTTTTCTGGTTTAGGCTTGATATTCCAACCGCTAACAGACTTTATTTTTATAGGTGCATTTATTTATCGATGTTCATCGGTCAATGAAAGCACGAGCGAACGCGTAAAAAAAACAATCAAATATGTTTATTACTGCAAGTAAACTAAACGCGGTTATCCTCTCAAAAATATTTTTCTTTAATACAAAACAACTTAAATATTATTTCTTAATGTTATATTCCACATAATTTATTGAGATATGAGGAGAAAAATTCTTTTAGCATGGTTCTTTCGAACGTCAACATAATCCTTTTGTAGTTTTTCGGAGCAAATACTTTCATTATCAGCCCTGGTAAAGAACGAACACAATAATGTGAAAAGCTTTTTAATCGCTTGTATATCAAAGAAAACTCTTGAAAGGTGTGATTTTATGAATAGAAAAATCTTTTATATTGACAAATAAAGTGTTGACATTGATCTTTTTTTTTCATTTTTTGCTTCGTTTAGTATGTTGAATACACACTTTTCTGAAAAAAAAGTATTTGCTTTATAATGTCGTTAAATCAAAGGTTTTCAAATTTCGATTTTTTAAAAACGAGGCAGTCTATCACCACGAATTTCAAAATGCACATGTATCTTTACTAAATCTACAAGCTGACAAACCAAATTTATTTTTAAACATTTTCTTACAAAAGTTCAAAACCGAATAGCATTTACATTTTGTACAAGAAAATTATTTCTCAGTTTGAAAAAATTTGTTCTTATTATTTTTTTTATTTTAATAACCTGCTGTTGAAGACATGGCATTGGGCAGATTTGTCGTCATTTTATTCATTGCAAAGTTGGCTTTAACTCATAGTACGGAAAAATATTTAAATAACTGCAGTAAATAATCATTTGGATTTGAATCCAAAACACAAACAAATTATTTATTTTGTGCTGCATTTCAATTTATTTGTCTCCTCAAACTTTTGTGGAATATATGATATAAATAATAAACACAATGGCAACACTTATCATTTTCAATACAATTTTCAATAATTTAATGTGTATAGTATGGCAACACTGATGGAGCTTTTGAAAGAATATAGCATTAATTAAATCTGTAATAGTGAAAAAGAGATGCAAACATCCCTATCTGTCCTGTACTGACAATTAAAGTTGAACAGAGTATACTATTAGTAAATGCTATTGAAAGAAAATTCGAATTTTGCACACGCAGTGTCGGAAATAGAATTCTTTCAGTCGATACGATATATTCGATATTTCTCGGCCAGTGCTTATCGGCGATACGATTATATCGACAATTTTATAAACACATTTATAGTATCGATATCGGTATCGCAGGTACTGGATAGTGGATGGTGTGGATTATCGTATCGACTTTCGATACGATAAGATACGATACCGATATTTTTATCGAATATCGTGAAGCCCTAATTACATTCCCCCTCTACTAGATTCTGATAGGAAATTTTTAATTTGCATACCAGAAAGGCAGGGTTGGGATCCTTATTCATTTATAAGTAACAGTGTATCCCTTTCTAAACTGACGATTCAAAAATGGAATCAACAACAAGTACTGGAGTGTTTTGCAATTCTCTCAACACCAGAGGGGCGTATAAACTCCCAGCTGACTGTAGTGTCTTTCAGGCCGAGTTCTATGCCACTGAAATTGGAACATCATGAAAAGCTAAGCTCCTCGGAGATTACTTTGTAAGTTTGAATGACATTTAGTATGCATAAATGCACAGAATGAAAACATCATGATTGATAATTTGGGTATACGGAGTACTTGATTAAATATTAAATAAATCAGGTGGGTGGACTCGACCTGAGTCCCCACAGTACTCCCCCGCTGGTAGAGATTCCATATACTAGTGATATTTTGATGGAATAATGACTTTTCGGCCTGATCGAGTTGTTGTTTGAACCGGTGTAGCAGGTGTCTGATTAGGTTTCGATGTCTTGGGTAGTGGATTCCTCGTATTCGTTTGTTCGTTATTATTTTTTGGCTCATCCGTTTCATCAGCATTGATAAAAGCTGCTTTTAACCTGTAGATAGAAATGTTTTTTATTTTTTTTTTACATTAATAGAAAAATATTTAGGAAAATTTTTAAGAATAACATAAGGTCCTTCGTATGGTGGTTAAAGTGAAGATCTAACACTGTCAGTTCTTATGAAGACATGACTACATTTTTCTAAGGACTTCTGTACGATAAATTTGGGTTTTGCATGATGGTTGGTTTTTGTTGGCCCTAAGGTGGACATGATTTTTCGCAATTCTTTTACAAAGTCTTCTAAAGTTGAGAAGTTAATAGTCGGTTCAGAAACATATTCGATTGGTAACCGAATTGTTTCACCATAGAGAAGTTCTGCTGGGGTGGCATCCATGTCTTTTTTGTTAGCAAAACTTGGAACCAGTCGGCAGTTCCATGGCACATTATGGCAGCCTTAAGGGAGCGGTGCCAGCCAGCCTTCGATGATTCCATTGGATTGCGGATGATAAGATGTTGTTCTGCAGTGTTTTATTCCAAAAGTTTTATTCAGCTCGCAAAACAGTGTTGACTCGGATTGTCGTCATAAATCAGTGGTTATTTGTAATGGAATTTCAGTTTGCGATATCCAACCATGGAGTAGGTTCTGGGCTACTGTCTCTGCCCTGATATCTTCCATAGGGTACGCTTTTGGCCATCGGGTGTATCGATCTATGATATGATGATTATAGATACCTATAACCGTGTGATGCAGGCAAAGGGCCAACTATGTCCATGTTGATATGGGTAAAACGCTGGGATGTCAAACTGAATGGGGCGATTGGTGCTTTGTTGTGTTTGTGCAATCTGCTCTCATTTTTGGCCAAACGAATTGCTCTTGAACGAGTTTTAGAGTAGCTCTAACTCCAGGGTGAGAAAGACTGCTGCTTTCGGGGACAAACGGTCGGATCTTTGGAGTCGATGTGTCACAAAAAAGTTTATATTTTGTTGTTCCTGGAAATGAAAGAAGCTTAAAACGTAATGAAGTTGAGTTACCTTTTTTGAGTAAGGACTTCAGTTCGGTATCGTTAATCTGTTGTTTCGCAATCACTTCTAAATCGATTGGAAATCGATAAGAAATCCACTACTTCCACTGGCTGATGAAGTCGAGTTTCCGAATACGTCTTGGTGAGTCAAGGATACAAATTAACATAAAATCAACATAAAGGAAGTGAAAGGATAAGAGTGTTCACTCCTCCTCAGAGATGATTGCCGTAGTATTAGAAACGATTTTTATGAAATGTTGACATTTTTTAAACTGTATTGGTGCTTAAACCAAACTATCTTAAACTTTAAATTATTTAAATAGTGAAAAATAAAATAAAGAATAGACACAATCGCTAGCAGTTTTTTTTTATGAGTATCCGCCGCCGCCGGCCAACACGCCGTAGTACAATGTAGACAATGTTGTTTTGCATGGAAACACTGGGAGTCACTCGTTTATTAAGATGGCCATTTAATTATAAATAACTGATTTTGAAATTTTGTAAGTACATTCTTACAAGTAATTGCAATTGAATAAAAATAAAATGTGATAGTAGAACTATCACATTACACAGACGAAAAAAACAAAGCTATCACTTTTGATAGTCTCAAATATGATAGTCACATATCACCTTACAGGATTCGGCCCTGATCAATTTCAATTATTGAATTTTTTGTTGTAAAATCGAAAAATGTTTTAACTGAAAATATATTATTTGATGGACGAAGCCGACATAGAACTGGAAGAAAATCAGTTGCTGAATTTCATTGAAAACATTATCGGCAAATGAAGTTTACACCTTCATCCACACTACAACCGGGATCTTGTCTGGGCCTCCTTCAGCAAGTTCTTCCATGTATTCCGAGGTCAACCAACTCCGCACCCGCAGCCTTTGAGCAACCTGGTCTACGCCATCCTTCCAGCGCAAATTTGGTGTGCCGTACTGTCTCCTACCGTAAATTTTACAGCAAAGGACTTCCCGGGCCTCTTCGCTCATACGAGCTAAGTGTGGTTATATCGTTTCCGAAATTGTCATTCCTCACAAACAACGGGACCAACTATTCTCCGTAAGACTTTGCTCTCAAACGTGGCTAAGAGTTCAGAGTGTCTTTGTGTGTAAGTGAATATTGGTTAGACTATCGTCTTTTACAGAAACAATTTCGAAGTATTGGTAAGATTTTTATGGATTTGAAGAGCCTTGAAAGACTAAAGTACTTTCTGTTGGCTTTGAGCACGCGCCCGCGTATTTCTTCTTATATATTGTTATCGACTCAATGTAATTGACGGATCGCATCACTTTGTATACCACCTTAATAGTTGTTCTTCTACTATTGTTAACATTCGTTTTCAGCAGACGGGTTCATAATGTACAAATGAATTTGCCAATGAAATCAAGGTACTCAGGAGGCTGGGAAAAGATTGTTGATCAAACAAGACTCTCTATGTCGAAATGGTTTAAAGAACAGTTTTCTACTAAACTGTTTCAAGCAATTTAACACCTGCTATTTCAGTCCCTATATCAGACACAATATTTGTGAGGACTGGTTACCGGGTTATAATCACAATACCATTTTCTTTGGTTTTTGTCCTTCGATACCTGGCTTCAAGGAACGGCTGAATGGCTCAAAGTTAGTGGAGAGATAGTTAGAACCAGGATTCGGTTATGACAGACTGTTTTGGGCCATTGGTCAGGAGTGTTTATAACACAGACTATATCCCTGACTTTATCGTCCACAATTTAACGAACTTTGTCAAATCATCTTTTGACAAGAAATTTGGTAAAGCTGTATCTCTCAGAACAAACTAGTTGTTAGAAAAGGGTCGGAGGACTCATGGAACTAAAGTAACCGTTTAAGTAAACA
>CAKKXW010000003.1:38416628-38429234 GCA_920937365.1 Sphaerophoria rueppellii | reverse complement strand
GGCTGCTGAGGATTATACCACGGTCAACTGCTGCAGACGAATTGAGTTGCTTAAAACCTTATATTTTATGGCGGTATTTCAGGAAAATTACATTGGCCAGAAATGTTCGTGTGCAGTTACTTAACGATGTATCTGCAGCAGAATTTCCTAAACAATTATTGGACATTGGAAGTGGAATAATTTCACTTGATTCTAAAGGCCAAATTTTACTTCCAAAAAATTTTCATTGTAATGCAAATCCAAGGAATGAGTTGATTCAAGAGGTCTTTCCAAGCGTAAACAAAATTACAAAAATCTCGTTTGGTTGAGTTGAAGTGCAATATTAGCTGGTGCAAATAAAAGTACTTCTAAAATCGATGAAACAATTTATTTTTAATGAGATCAATAATTGCACAATTTTTGGACACAAACAGTTTGACGGATATACAAAAATGAAAACGATGTAGAAAATTTTACAACGAGACGGAGTTTTTGAATTTTTTGGATTCATATTCCAGGACTACCACCAAATTTCTTATCTCTGAAAGTATGAGCGTCAATTTTTATTTTTCGGACAACAATCAACTTAAACTTTACAGTAGTACAAGACTAGCCGTATAGAAGTCAATGGCAAATGGGCTACTAGACATGTCATTTGATTCTAAATGTCGTCAGTTTCCCGTTCGACTTGCATTCCCTGTCCACAAAAAAAAAAAAATTAAGACGCAAGGTCAATTGTTAAAAATATGTGGTCTGTTTGCTTTATCAACCACTATTGAATGCTGCAACGAAAATATAAAAATATAATTAACTTGTTATTTATAAATGGCTAGCCAATTCCCTGCCCGCTTCGCAGGGCTTCGGCAAACAACGGTCGTGAAATTAGGGATTGGATGGATGAAGAATACGGTATTCGATGGATTTGCAGAAATGGAACATTATTCCTAGAAATGTCGTGTCTGTACATGCCAATCTGATGAATTCTATTGGTTTTTCAATTCTTTTATATCAATTTTTTAGTTCATGTACCCATTAAACATACCCCAAATTTAACTATCTGAGAAGAGTTTAATTAGTTAGGGTTTTGACAGCAAGCCAGGTAAGCATAAGTATATACTTTTAACCCTCTTTAGGATTGCGCAGTCTTATAAATTTTCTTTAAGCTAACAATTATTGGGAAATTTTGATGTGCTACCATAAAAATACTGAAAAAAAACCTAAATTCGGTTTTCTTTCCTGTTTTAGGTTTTTTCAAGTATAATAAAATGTACGGGTTTACAATACCTTAGCTTATCAATGAGATTTTACTTTATAATTTTTTTGTTCATTACACATTATTTGAAAACAATTTGATTTAAGTCAAAATTTTGTTCGGGCAAGAAAAATTGAATACCATTTAAAAATTGACCTTAACATGAGTCAGGGAAGGGTACACCAAAGTTAGCCTCTTTTTAATTCGTCAAAAAGTAATGAAAAAGTAAGAAATGAGACCTTATTTAAAAACGATAATTATAGAATATGACCAAGAATCACATTCCAAAGGATGGCAGACAAATTACATGATACCATGAAAAAAAATTCAATTTCTAAATCAACACCCCATATTTTTAACAATTGGCCTTGCGTCTTAATTTTTTTTTTGGACAGAGAATGCAAGTCGAACGGGAAACTGACGACAATTAGAATCAAATGACATGTCTAGTAGCCCATTTGCCATTGACTTCTATAAAATTGATGTTCCAAAAAATAGAAATTGACGCTCATACATTCAGAGATAAGAAATTTGGTGGTAGTCCTGGAATATGAATCCAAAAAATTCAAAAACTCCGTCTCGTTGTAAAATTTTCTACATCGTTTTCATTTTTGTATATCCGTCAAACTGTTTGTGTCCAAAAAATTGTGCAATTATTGATCTCATTCAAAATAAATTGTTTCATCGATTTTAGAAGTACTTTTATTTGCACCAGCTAATATTGCACTTCAACTCAACCAAACGAGATTTTTGTAATTTTGTTTACGCTTGGAAAGACCTCTTGAATCAACTCATTCCTTGGATTTGCATTACAATGAAAATTTTTTGGAAGTAAAATTTGGCCTTTAGAATCAAGTGAAATTATTCCACTTCCAATGTCCAATAATTGTTTAGGAAATTCTGCTGCAGATACATCGTTAAGTAACTGCACACGAACATTTCTGGCCAATGTAATTTTCCTGAAATACCGCCATAAAATATAAGGTTTTAAGCAACTCAATTCGTCTGCAGCAGTTGACCGTGGTATAATCCTCAGCAGCCAAAAGATAAAGGGCTCCAAATTCTTCAAGTTATGGGATTAAAGGCTTTAAAGTACATTTTTGTGCGCCATCCAACACAACAATTTGGCCATTGCCGACTTTTTTTAAATATTGTCATGTCGGTTTAAGATTAATAACGGGATCGCAATTCCAGAAGAAGCAGGAGCCAATGCTTTTTTTTAGTTTCAAATCGTATTGATGCTAAAACTAATGATAGCGAAAATGATTTCCCCATTCCACCGGGTTCATCTCAAAAATATATACCAACACTTTGATTGATCACACCTTGCATAATGGTGTAATACACATAAATGTACTTTTTTTGATCATGTAACTTGGTCTCAATAGTTTGCACAAATATTCTTAATCCAATGCAATTTGATTAGTGTCTTTAACGAAGTATTGCTTGATCAAGAACATCTTACGCTGCACGAATCAATTCAACTGTGGCAATGCTTTATTCGCAAAACTTGTGTGTACACAGATGTGCCAGTTCAATTTGAAAGCATTCAGTTCTCCATCAGATTGGCATTTGCAATGACAATGACTATGGACTCGAGGCCAAAAAATTTCTGTTTGTGGATTAGAATTGAGCACACCATGTTATCAAACTATATTAATGACATATTCCATCAACGTCCACAACATTATAAATAAGCTTCTACCTCTCACATACTCATACATACACAAACGCACTCAATAAAAACAATAAGATATACACATGTATTTTCATACTCTAGAAATTTTATACATCAAAACAACGTTTGCCGGGTCAGCTAGTTCAAATATAATTTCATATCTTCACTGACATTTTTTTTCGATCGAATAAAAATATTTGTCACAATACTCGGACGAAATTGAGTATTCGTATATTGATCTTTTTTTTGGAGTGCGAAATATAAATTTTTTTAGCATTTTTAACATTTGAACCATTTGTGATTTGAAAAGTCTACATTTTATTTTTGCTACACCTTCTACCCTAATACATCTTGCATTTAGAGAAAAAATTAGGAAAATCGGTCAACCAGTGTGCCCGGTTAGTGAACGAACACAAAAATTAGGCTGTTCTTTTATATATATAGATATTTATATTTCATACAACATATCTTTCCTAAGATGGTTTCATTTTGAAGTTTGAAATGCTAAGATCTGAAGATGCTTTGCAACCAAATATGTAGTTACATTCGACCCAATAATTCTTTTTTTCTCAAGAAACATGATTTCAGCTGTATAACAACTTTAGATATGCTTCTACCGAGTTCCTTTTTCTGTCAAAGCCGATCATCAGACTCCTTCCATTAGTGGTGCAGTCTATTTTAATTTTTATTTGAAAAACATTTTAAGTTTATATCTTTGGATTTCTTTGCCTAATTGTAGACTTTATGTTTTCAACTGCAATTAGTAGACATGCGCTTTAAGAAGCTCTCCATAGTATATTATCAATTTTTATTTTTACATTTTTATTATCTACGTTTCTATACGCACCACAACGTGAAAGTTAATGTGAATCTTACCCTGATGACTTGCAAAACGAACGAGAAAAAGTAGTTTGTCGAAAAAATCCTAGTGAATATCAAACATCACGATGAATCATATATTCCAGTTCATTGAAATAATTTTATATTTTTTTACGAAACTGTACAAATTTTCCTTTTCTCTTTTATTTTAGAAATCGCTCGCAGTATTCCAAAAGATCCCGATCAGCGATTAAATGTCTTCATATTGAAAAAAATTAAAAACTTTCTTCAATCACATTCATTGCGATTTAAATTACTCACATCAGACGCCACAACATCTTTGGAGGAAGCAGTAGTTACTGGGCGAAAGGGCAAATTCGGCAAAAAAGGAGGTATGGAGGCCATCCTCGCTGCTGGTATAATGATGAAAGGTTTGTTTATTTTTTTTTAAATAAATTTGAGCAATTTGTTAACCAGAAAACTTATTTCTCTTTTTATTTACAGGAACATTAATGGCCTTAGGCATGGGAGCCCTCGCACTAATAGCCGGCAAAGCTTTGATGACCGGTTTAATGGCGCTTACGATTTCCGGTATTATTGGACTTAAGTCCCTCGCATCGTCTGGAGGCGGCAAATCGACGACGTATGAAATCGTAGCGAAACCGGTTTATACTTCATCGCATTCGCATTCTGTTAGTCATGAAGAAGGTCATCATGGTGGAGGACACGGTAGCAGTGGGTGGGGAAGATCATTGAATTTCGATTTGCCAAGTCATATGAAGTCACCTGAACTAAAATAAGAGTTAAAATAAGACTTAGTAATTTATCTATTTATTTATTTATTCTTATTTTAAGTTTTGATAAGTGTGAAATATGCACATGTACAATTTTTTAAAGAATACAAAATTTACTTAAAGTGATACTTCCCGGTTGTTTTGAAGAAATCAAATTCGCCCTAGAATATGCAACACTGACTTTCAATTTTCATCAACTGTGCATAATTCCAGGCTGAAAGCAAAGCTTTTGCTTCAGAATCAAGTAAGAAAAGTAAACGAAAGAGCTGAGCTTCGAACTTTAAGAAAATGTTCAGTATGAAATGTTCTAACAAGCCATCCTCAAAATCAATTACGAGTATTATAGCCGAACATAATCCCCATAAAACTACTTTGTCGCTAAAAAAAAGACTCCTGCAACTAATTCTTAAATGAACGGCCCCGAAAATCCTTTGCGGTACAAATTATGAAGGAGGCACAGGATCCAGATTTGTGGCGCAGATAAAGGAAGAAACATCATTGGCCAGACCAAAGAAGATCATGATGGTGAATAAAATTATGATCATATGTTCAAGTGTCAGTTGTTGTTAAATTAAAAATAAAACTTTTAACTCTAACGGCAAACATACATCGAGATTTTGCGATTTCAAATAGATTACAGACAAAGGGGATATTGTTTGAAAAAGCCATGGGTACTGATTTAAATATAATTAATTATTATTAATGTCATTCATTATTGTTATTATTATTATTAATGTCATTCATTAATAATAATTAATTATATTTAAATCGGTACCCCAGGTTTTTTTTAAAACAATATCCCCTGTGTCGAAAATTCATTTGAATTCATTTAACCTGATTTTTAAAAGCAAGCTGTTTTCATTTCGATACCAGGAACTAGTTGTATTTGCACGGAAAAATTTTACCTTGTTAACAATTCATTTCCAGAACAATAACATGCTTAAATAATTCCTTAAATACTTCAACTGAATTAATTTCAATCACAGTAAAATTCAATTGAATTATCCTGCTTATATTCCACATGGCATAATTTTTTGTGTTAAAAGATTATCATCATTAAAAAATTATGGGACTTCGATTCCCAGGACT
Source organism: Sphaerophoria rueppellii (assembly GCA_920937365.1). Taxonomy (NCBI): domain Eukaryota; kingdom Metazoa; phylum Arthropoda; class Insecta; order Diptera; family Syrphidae; genus Sphaerophoria; species Sphaerophoria rueppellii. The sequence goes on along the minus strand of CAKKXW010000003.1, from coordinate 38,423,623 downwards.
CCAGATTATTTATATGAATATGTAAGAAATTTTACGGAGAAAATTAATGCCGTTAAAAGATTTTATTAGTTCTTTCAAAGAGGCAATGTGATGGTCCATAACTCTTATCTTCTATGTTATTGACTTACGGAAATAACAATAACACAAAGGACCCACACCCTATAGCATTAGAGTCAATAGAACAGAAAAAGTAAGAAGTAAAAGAGGAAACATAGAATTATCATGATAATGACTGAATTGAAAATGTTTCTTTTGGCACTGATTCTAATTTGAAACTGATTCCCTACAAGGTCCAGTTGCATACCCGGTCTTAATTTCCTCTCTGCATCTGATGATTGCAAACACTGTAGTCTCTTAATTTAACATGAAAATAAATAAAATAATAAATATAGCGGTCGGACAGCCCTTGAAGAGCCAAGGTCTAAGTGGCTTACACTCATCAAAAATTCTCTGAGTGCGTGTGAAGAATTAAGGGGACTACGCCACCACTGCGAAAAAATTAATGAAGTTTTGAATGATATGAGCAGCAAAAATTGCATATAGTTGTTGACTTCCTTAGACCCTTAAGAAACCTCCCTTAAGAAACCTTAATATCTCCACAAAAGTTGGTCAGTTATGCACATACCGAGAATCTCAAGGTGTTTGGTTTCTTGATGCATGTGCCACTCATGGACAATGGTAAGGGAGGTATATCTCGTCATTTTTTTTTCATTCCCCATTGTACAATGCTGTTTAAGTCAGAGTTTAATGAGCTTATCTATCGTTTTTTGCCGTTGCAGTTCTATATCCGAAGAGAAAGGATGTGAGTCTGCAAACGAATAAGAAAAGATAAGGGTATTATATAGTCTGCGAATCTATGTATTGGATTTGAAGTAACAGACAAAAGATCATTTAAAAAAATTATAAGGAGGGTCGGAGACAAAACGGAGCCCTGGGGCACACCAGCATTTATGATGTGTGTTTCAGGCCTTAAATTCACTCAGTACAACTCGTATTGAACGGTTTGAAAGTTTTTAATAAAACAACGAAGGAAAGACTCATCGATACCGAAAGCACTCATTTTCGATAAGAGTGCCTACCTTCTGGTTCCAAGCTCTATCAAATATCTTTGAAATATCAAGTGCAACAATCTTACTAACTTCAAAACGATAAAAAGATTTGTTCGACTGTTCGGTGAGATAAACCATCAGATCACCAGTGAACCTGTTGCTGCGAAAGCCATACTGCTGGTCATAAAGAATTTTTCGGTCTGCAAGATATTTCTTGGGCTGATAGTTTATCAATGTTTCCATGACCTTAGAAAAGGAGGGTCGTAAGTGCAATCGGATGGTCTTTTATTGGAATAGGCTGGACAATAATGCTGTTTTCCAACTGCTCGGAACGAACCCTGAAGAATAGGATAGATGGAAAAGCTAATGCAAGGGTTTTGCCAGCGTAGAAGAACACTTCTCCACCGGGCAACCATCCGGATACCATCCGGATGATGTTGGAGGCAAACTGCCTAGCAAAAAGGGTTAGTTTTTATGAGTGATCGAGATAGCTATTAATTAGAGTGTCATCCTCAACGAGCGCTGGGAGCGAGGAAGAAGAAGACTTCATAGTTCTTACAAACTACCAAAAAGTCTTACTGCCTTTGGGACATTGCAGTATTTTTTGGCTTAATTTTTGGTCATGCCAAAGTTGGTCTTTCGAATATGGGCATTATTGCAGGCCGACTTGTTTAACTTATTCCGATTTTTCTCGGTTGGATTGGCTCTAAAACACCGGAAACTTTCTTCTTTTTCCCTGATAACTTCTATACAGCTAGAATCAAACCTTGATTTTTCTTTGGGTTTGATACTTTAAGCCCTATTCGGGATAAAAGTTCTCATTCCCAAAATAATCATATTAGTAATCATCTCTACGCTGGACTCTACGTCACTATCGAGGAAGCAAAGTGGCCGGTAAAAGATCCGGAAGAGGGCATTGACTTCCCAGTTGGTCCCAGTTGGCTTTCTCGTATTGTCATACGGTTCTCTTCGGAGCTCTTTCTTTAACTGTTTTAGTTTGACACGAGAAATTTGCAGATATAACACTATGGTCAGATCTTACTAGAGGCATCAATATATTGAAAGTGTATTTGGCAGGGTCAGACGTAAGAAACAAATCCGCTCTGCCTCCTATATTCGATTAGATTCAGCAACCGTCACATCTAATAACCAATTCAGGCTTCGATAAGAGAACAAGAATGAATGATGTGCTTGTTTACGGTGAACATGAAATTGAAAAAAAAGGTTGGAGCAGCTTCCATATTGTGGAAAAAATTGGTAAGCGACATCATTCCTAATGAAAATGGTGAGACCATGGAGGAGGAACAATAACGGCACTAAGCTATACCCATGAATGAGAAATTCAGTAGGATCGGAATTCTCGCCTACCTAGAACCCCCAGCTATGACAAGAGAGGCAGTGTCCTGTTATGACTCCAGTTATGGAGCTTATGCTCAATCTGCTCAAGGAAATCAAGCATTTCTACCGCTTGGGGTCTAAGCTTTCTCATATTTGTTTTTTTACGCAGCAGATAGTATCCCGTGGCTATTTAGTGTTCCTATATCAGGGTTAATACTAAACAGTAGGCACAAGTGTTCCAGTTTTGGCGAGCTCGTCACCTTTACAATTTCTCGATATCCATATAAGGTGAATGTTAAAGAGGGAATTCTACGTCCAAACCACACTGCTCGTACATTTGCCCGATACAGATATAGATATTGCAATGTCATCAACATGCTGTTAAGTGGTTATGTTGTGATTGGACTCCAGATTGAGTGGTACCATGATTCACTGATCTGTTGGTAGTAAATGGTTCTCTAGAACCTATCCGCACTGCAATGACTATTAATATTTGTTTTTCGAGAGCTGTAAGACTTTGATAATTATGCAAGACAAACATAAGATTTCTTGTTATGAACTTTTAACTACTATAATCTGGCAGATAATTAAATGCATTCATATTTTTAATTCGATTTCCATTCGCCGCCGGCGTACAATTCAAATACTTAATTTCAATGCTTTGGGCATTAAATCTACAGCCCTCTGGCGCTGGCGTCAATAGTGTCTTGAATCGGTTTGCAATGCTTTGAATGTTTCTGGTTTGTCAGCATAGGTAAACCAATAACTTCAAATAGTCTCATAAAAAATGGAGTGACGTTAGCCGCTCGAAGGAGCTTATAGGAATTCTAAAAATAAAAATGTCTCGAGATTGATTTTGCAATAAACTGGTTATAAAGGCAGTTTATGACGTCTTATTCGAATCGGGAATTTCAATAGATGGTGAATGGTTGAATAGCGAATCAATCGACAACCATCAACCCTTGATTTTGTTGTTTGTTAATAATACAATAAAATTGACAATTTATGCTAGCAAAGTCAATCAGCCTGATTGAAATGATTTCTTCCTGCATATATCCTACTTTAATTAAAACAAAGTTCACTGTTAAATTTCTTCTTTAATCGACCACTTCTCTAGCAGGCCAAAGTTTTGTTTATTTTTCTATGCCAGCTTTAAGAAACTGATTTTTATTTTATTAATAAAAATTACATAAATTAAACTATTTTAATACTACCTTTGGTCTCGAACTTGTTTTGCTGAAAGTTACAAATCAAAATGAAAATGAAGATAGAATATAAACGAACTTTGATTGATTTGAAATTCGAAGGTAATAAATAAATAATAATGAAGAGGTGAAACAAGTGAGTTCGAACAGCGAACAAGTCGAGGTCAAAGGTAAAAGAACATTCTCTTTCTTATGTTGTTTATGAGATGATAACATTCACTTCTTCCAAAAACAAATCAAAATCTAAGTACGGTCTTGTTCTTGTTTTCTAGTTGAACAAAAAATTAACTATCCAAAACGATTATTTTTTTTTTTTCTATTAGAAAAATTGCAAGTCACCAATTCAAATGAAAGCAATAGCTGAAGCCATTTCTCATTTTGCTAACAAGACTCAACTTTCCGAGTCGTTGCTGTCAAATTCAATCCAAAATTCGCCTTCCCTCTAGTCAGTTTCATGCATCCTTGGCCAAGTCAAAAGTGCATTTATGAAGTTACCAATAAATTACTCTATTACTGTTGCACTCTGCAAGGTAAGACAGCTTATGGCAACACATCAACACCATTTCTTCTCAACCAGGTCGACCATGTAACACCTTTGTCTAAGGGTTTAGTTTTTCATCCAATGATTATGATGATGATGATGATGATGACGACTCTGGAAATGGAATCAACTGACTTACTGACCGAATCAGTTCGCACCATTTAAAAACAAAGTCCCAAAGACTAGTAATGCGAAAAAAGAAAATCAACCCGCTAGTTGGTCATTAGGCAGTTGATAAAGAACAGTTTCTATGAATTATCGTTCCGTTGCCGTTGACGGGTTGATGGGCGATTTTCAATGGTTCAGCAAAATTGTATTGGGGACTCTTAATTACCATGCGAAAAAGTCTTGGCGGGTTCATCGTCATACAATGACTTGTAAAGCTTTACGAAAAATGGAAGCGTGAAGTGAATATGCAAAAAAAAAGTTTTCTGATGGCTTATGGACAATGATGGTTGCGCACAGTGACTTTTAGAATTTAATAAATTGGCTGAAAAGTTTCTAGGAAAAAATTTAATTAATTATTGAAATGGAATGCAGTTGAGGATTTGCGAAGGAGACAACGAAAAAAGAGATTCTTGATGAATAGGTTTGGCAAATGATTAATTCAATAGTAATTGGCCGTGATGAAAGTGTGCGAGTGGTAAATTTGCTTCTCTTTTTGTTATTTTTTTTCTTGTGACAAAAAATTACTGAAGTTAATGAAAGTCACTTTCAGATTAATTGAAGTAAAAAAAAGTGAATAATTTTATTATCATGAAAAAACGCAGAAAATTTAATCATTTTAAATAATTTATCATCGTTTTTTAGCTCCAACATGCAGTCTTTTGAATTTCCATAATTGATTTGGATTTGAAAGTCCACTGAATTTAGCGAGGTGATCTATTTACGAAACTTTGGAAAAGTGAAACAAGGAGTTATGCAGTCATTTATTGACAAATTTACCAGAACCTTCCATCTTCTGATTTAGTCTTGTTTCTTAATCCAAATATGAAAAATAAAATGATGACTTTAGCTCAGTCGGCCTTAGCTCACATCTAATTAATAAGGAACCCGTCAGAACAACGGATGGATGATGGAGTAACAAGCAAGCAATGATTGAAGTATTAAACCTTCACTACGTATTCGCATTTCCATACAGTTTGCCCATTTATTAAGGAGTTTAATCTTTAAGTGTCGAAGGAGGATTAAAAAAAAAATTGGTTATTCAGTGATACACGTTATAAGCCCATTAACAGTTATTTTAAAATTATTAAAAAAAGTTTTAAAATTTCTTGCAGTGTCCGTAGCTTAGTGGTTAAGTGCGTTGGCTGCTAAGCAGAACGTCGCTCGTGGGTTCGAATCCTACTCGGGCCCAAAGTTTTTATTTCATCTTTCACGGACACTGCCTCTTGCGAAGAACTGACAAGACTTCCAAGAGTATCATCTTTAATGAAAAGTGCTTCTCAACGTTGCCGTTCGGAATCGGCATAAAATGGTAGGTCCCCTCAATTCTTCACACGCACGAGAATTGTTGATGAGAGTAAGCAACTTAGGCCTTGGCTCTTCAAGAGCTGTCGCGCCACTCTATTTATTTATTTATTTTTTTATGAAATTCCTTAAAAAAATTCAGATATCAATTTTATGGTGACTTCCGGTGCCTGGCACTCTTAAATTTAAATGACTTTGCACAGCACATACACAACAATTAATTATTATGATTTGAAGGATTCTTAGAGACATTACATACTTGCATTTCAAGTAAGGCATTGAGCCCTGGAGTTTTTAGGGGTTAGTCGGCCGGCTGCAAAAGGGAAATAGATATGGAGGAGTCCAAGGCAACTGTAACCAAGAAACACCTGTTTAAAAATACTTGTTTACACAATTTCGCCTGAATACACTTTGACTTTAAGGCCCTCCGCAAACGAGGCAAATGCTTTGCAACTAGAGTCGCAAATCAGTTGCTCAAGCAACTGTTTTAGTTTGCGATCGATTTTCGACTTCTCTTCGCACACGAATAGGAGTACGACCGAATTGTAACCAGTTGATAGTTGTTAGAGTAGGATGTGAGTTTCAATTTTGTTTTTTTCATACATTTTTATAAGAAACTATTCAACATGTCAAACAGTAGTACTGATGAAAACTATTTAATTAACTATTATCAGTAATAATGACAAAGAAAACTTGTACAAAGAGAACACTGGACCCATCCATATAATCTATACTAATATATAAAGTGAGACTTTTGTTTGTTTGTCGGTTGTATGTTTGTAGTCGATAAACTAACAAACAAACAAAAATCTCACTTTATAAATGATGGACAATTGCTATTCCATGCACTGATTGTGCAGTAGGAGGTTCTGAAAATAAAAGAAATAATTAATAAGAGCAAAAAACATTGATTTCAATTTTGTTTTTAAATTCAGGCAACTGACAGCCGACATCAGTTTTTTGAAATGTCTCTCCATTTTCATTTCTTTTCTATTCATTTTTTTTTTGTTTTATATTTAAGGCTGAACTCCTACTTAAGCTTTAACACCAAGACAATGTTTACATGCGAATTCTTGGGTAAGATTTTCTGTACAAAAGAAAATTTTAACATCGATATTAAAAAAAAGCATAGATTTTAGTTTCCAATCTCTGTGCATGTACATTTCGCATTTTGAATATTAGGTACATCACAATTTCGAATTCATCCTCAAGTCGGAATTTATATTTTGTTTTTTTTTTACTTATCTTTTCTTTACTTTTACCTCTCTGTAAAGTTTTTTGACTACAGCCGACAGTCAACGGACTTAAATTTTTGTTTTAACTTTAGTTACAAAAAACGAGAATAATTAATAAAGAAAATAAAAGTCTTGGAGGATGACGTGTTAGTCACGT
>CAKKXW010000003.1:38380501-38394996 GCA_920937365.1 Sphaerophoria rueppellii | reverse complement strand
TTGGATGTTTTCATGCAGTTCATGTCTCTAAACTATAAATTAGCACCGGGATGCAAGCGCGGATCTAAGGGGGGGGGGGTCACGGGGGTCATGACCCCCCCCCCCCCAAACAGGCCGCATTTGGAAAAATAGAGCTAAATCGATATTTTGCAAGCCGAATAGAAAAAAAACAAACGACCAAAACCAAGTTTTTGCTCACTTAAGAACCGGGAACTAATCAAATGACCACAATTAACATACTTTTCTGCCCTCTGAAAAAAATACTAGAACCAGAATTTTTACCTGTAGAACCAATCCGCACGACCAATGGAAAATGTTGAAAAAACAAGTAAAAGTGATAATCTTTTTGAGACATTCAAAAATAAAACTAATTTAGCCACATATTCGTCTTAATTTTCCTTTAAAAACAACTGTGTAAATAGTTCAGTCCCCATTAATGTACTTTTTATGAGAAGATACAAAGATTTTTTTAGAAAGGGAAAAGTTTTAAAGCACAATTCTTTGGACCTTCATAGAATAAGCTGTATTTAAAATGGCTGGGCTGGAAATGCCAACAAATGCCACCCAATTCACTCGTTTTTTTTCAGTTAATTGTTTTTTACATGTTGCAGATCTGCAAATCAAAAAATTGATGATGTTTTACGATGACTGCGCCGAAAAAATACAGGAATACAAACAAATTGCTATCAAAATTCATCTTTAGCAAAACAAAACCTAAAATCTATTTTGAATACACGTCGGAGAAATTTAATTTGTTTTGAATTTCAAGTTTCGAAGAAGTAAACTGATTCCGAAAGTCAGAATAATTGATTTGTATTTGGCAATGCCTCTTTTTATTTCGTCCGGGACTTATGATTATAATTTTTTCGTATTATTTGCTACGAGGAACTCTGTGATAGGGGTGTCTATAAAAAACATCACCTTAATTAAAATTTATTTGATTTGCTCCGATCGAATTGAAGTATCCGTCAAATGAATCCTTGTTTTATCTTCTTACTTTCGCTGTTTATTTTCTGGTTTTAATTTTGCTAATTTCTTTTTCTTTATTGCAAAATTCAATAAAAACTATTTTGATTCCAACGACACTGAAATCAACAATGGACTGTTGTTGTTTCAATGTTTTGATTGCAAACTGTGAAGTTAGCCACGCTACCATAAAAGGCGCCAAGTCATTTAAAAACACACGAGGAAACGTTTCAGAAGAAAATTCACAGTAAAAACATTTATTGGCTAAAATGTTTCTTACAGCCCGATTCTGCAGTTGTGACGAGTCACAAGTCACAAGCGCTTTTGACTGATTTCTTGTGAGGATAGTTGTGACTCGATTACAAATAGGAATTCTGAAATAACAATATTCAACTCAGCATGGTGAGTAAAATTATTGTTGTTTCAACCACAGATGAGTCAAAAGGGAGATTGGAAATCAAGCTGTCAAAATGACATTGTCTACAAGTTTACTGCAAGAGGTTGCGTGTTTTTACCAATACTATCTCAGTAAAATTTGATTTTTGTTGCTTTTTTTCTCATTTATTTATATACACGAGGTAATGGTTAAATAAAATTTGTGGTATCCGGAGGGTAAAACGTAAGTCAGTATCCGATTTTCTTTTGTCTCTGGTTTCACCTGTCTAGTTGAAATCAAAATAATTCATTATTTGTTTTCCAGTTTCTGCTTTCTGAAAATGTGAAAAAACTCTTTGAAATTAAAAAATGCAAGGTAAAAGATATTTTTCTTTGCAGTAAATGACCAGTCATATTGTAAAAAATTTCTCAAACATGGAACCTCAAATCGAAATTTCTAAATAACAGCAATATGTTTCTTGTTACCTGGTCTGAGGCAGGTCACAAATTTGAAAATTTTTGTGACTGTCCCAAGTTGTAACTCTGCACCAGAATACGAAAAAAGTCACAAAAATCATTTCACCTCAACTTGTGACTTGTGAGGTGTCAGTGAGGATCCTCAGAATCGGGCTGTTAGTTTTGAGAGTACCTACCTACATTTTTCATATCCCTAAACAGTTTATAATTGTATATACGCAATAAATTTATATATTAATGTAATACATTTTTTTTTATTAATTGAAGAAATTTGGTTTGCTTTGTTTATTTGGCTATTCTTGGTATTTTTCTTATTTTTAATTTTTTTCTATCCTGTGACCCCCTCCTTCTGGATCCGCGCCTTCCGGGATGATGGGGGTTTCGTAGAGTGTCACTTAAGTTGCTCAAGAGAGGACTTTACTACTCAATTGCCTTCTAAGTCCAAAGAAACAGGGATTTGCAAGAGTGCTTCTTCGTTTGATTTCAGTGAGTTTATAGTGGATCCTAGGTAGAAGAAGTCCTTAACTACCTCGAGGTTAAATCTGTCTATACTAACGTTTGCTCCAAGACGTGGGTGTTGGTTGTCCTTTCTTGATAGCATGATGGCCTCTACAGGCTTCGGTTCGGGGTGTATAAGCCCTGGTGGTTTGTTTTAACTTTTTGTAAAACTTTCGAACCTTATTCCTGTTTTGAAATCCCTCTATATCCCTCTATCTCTTCGATCACGCGCTTCTCATACTTCCTTTTTTCCTTTCTGAGAAGTTTGTGCTCCTTTCTCCTTTTCTGCTCATAGAGCTCACGAACTGCTCCTATTCTTCTTTGCAGCGCCGCTTTGTATTCCTCTTATTAAGCTGCATGTGCTCGCCGGCACTCATCGTCAAACCAGGGGTTTCGTTGTGGTGGCCGTGTAAGCCCTAGCACTTGAGAGGCGGCATCTCTGATGGCTGCTTGGCAGTGTTGCCACTGATTCTCTACATTTTATGCTGGCAGCAATTATAGCCGTTTGACGATGAATTATCTCCTAACATTAACACGTGTTGGCCTTAATCGGGATATCCGCATTCAAACCTCGGTTACAACAAGGTAGTGGTCCGAGTCGATGTTGGCACCTCAAAATATGCGGACATGTTGCATCCTAGAGAAGTGTCGTGTGTCGATCGCATTGTGATCAATCTGGTTGACGGTTGATTGATCAGGAGTTGTGTTCCTATATAAGAAAAAAAAATTGTAAGACCATACGTAACAGTCGAAAAACTGGAAAACTCAAAGATAGATCGAAAAGAATTTGTCCAACTGTAGACTCTGCCATTACTGCCCTATATTTTAGACCTGTGAAGTTTCATCCATTTATTGACCCGCTTTTTTCTTTGAATTGTTTTTTTTTTAGTAGCTAGGGTAAGTATGATTGAGATACAGGCTTTTTCTGTATCATCCATTCTTATTTCTTTGTATCCACTTTTTATTAGTTATTTTTTTAAATCTTATTCACTACACTTCAGTACTCGAAGAAAGTCTAGAATGTTGTAGAATGAATGATTCAAAATTAAGAATGACTGAAAAAATGGTTTAACTGAAAAAGTGTCTAGCATGAAATTTTCAAAAAATGACGGACAAAAAACGAAAGAAAAGGTAGTGTGTACCCTACGTTAAGAGAATATTAACAGTCAAAAACATCAATAACAGTCTTCCGCATAAAAAACTCTGTAATGTAACCAAACAAGTTTTTAATACTCAATCTTTTCCCAGAATAAGGCGACACTGCTATAATCATCTCTTTAAGGCAAACAAAAAACTGTTTTAATTTCCACCAAGTCTATACAAAACAGGATTACACTGCCGGCCGCTCCAATGTCCATTGCACGAAACTCCTCACTTAAACAGATTACAGTTTGCACTTGCTACCTGTCTGTCATTGTGTCAATCGAATTCACAGACATTTTTTCTCCCAAACCAAACATCTTCATCGATCTTTTTGTATCAGCATTGAAATTGAAACACAAGCTGATGGATGTGTTTTCTAAAAATATTTGCCGACAACGTCGACCGACGACGTACCTGCCCAAGTACCAGATTTTCTATTTGTGCAAACAGAAAGAGAAATTGGTCCACTGACCACTTTTTATTTCTCTTTTTAATAAGAATTTAATATTTTTCCACCATTCGCAAGGTGATGAAGGTAATATAAGATGAGGAGATGCATCTAGCTTGCATGTTAGCGGTACGTTTCACTTGTTTTAATCGCTTCTCATTTACGACCATAATATGATGGCCTTCCTTACAACATTTTTTTCATCTACTAACTTCCCTTGTCTTGTTTTTTTGTTGCAGGAACTGATTAGTCGATGAGCTCGTTGGCCGATTACGACGCGACCAACAGCTGACAGATACCCGCTGAAACTGTGATAACGTGCTTGTGCAGACTTAACGAAGTATCTGCAGCGTTCAAGACGAAAGACAATAGAAGAAGAAGACGAAAACAACTTTCCACTTCGACCATTCATTGAAATCCCAATCGCTAAATCTTCCGCCTTGACCATGGTCCCGCTTAGTTGCAAACAGTCTGCACGCGAAGACGGTCAGTAAGAACGGTTTTGTTGCGGGAGTTGAGAATTCAGTTAAAAGCAAAAAGCACTCGAACCGGAAGTGCGCCAACAACTACCGTCTCTAATTTCGATTTCACGTTCTTGTTTTCGAATAGCAATAATAAAATGGAAAATATTTATGTCATCGATACAAAATAATAATTTAGCATAAAATTTCATCGGAATTCAAACCCAAGTCAGGATTCAAAGTCGTCGCGGCAAAGCAAAAGTGTGTCACAATGCAAGCAGTAGTGCAGAGACATAGTGGCAAAAAGTGGAACTACTCTAGTTCAATGTGTTTGAAGAATTCCAAGTGCAACAGCTCGTTAGCGAAATGCTACGGTAGTGGTGCCGATGGTGGCACAAAAGCGTCAACGTCAACGGCGACGACGACGACGATGACGACGTCAAAAACAGTGACTAGAAAATTAAATTTCTGTTATAGTCGTGCCAGTGAAGCGACAATAGGTTCAAGATCCGTGGCGATGATGTTTATTGTGTTTGCTTCGGTTTTACTTTTAATTAGCGTGACTGATGTGCGTGCGTCGTCGGTGTCAGTGTCGACATTAGCGTCAAGTATACGGAGCCACGAATACGGCGAAACTATACCACCGACAACACCGATGACACCTGACAATGTCACATCTCACGACGACAATAACTCCCCCGATAGGGAGGCGAACAATAACAAAACTAACGGTAAATGGTTTTCGAAACTGTCAACGGGCAATGAATTATGGGATGGCATCATACAGGATTGTTATCACCGACCGATGATTTCGTGTTTCCAAAAGAATGTCTACAGTTTTCTAGATGGCGCTCTTGAATCGAGTGACGTTAATGTGACAGGTCGGCTCAAATTGTTCAAAAACAAGGTCGATTACACGAAATACACGGCCGAGGCAAATGAGCAATATCAAAAGACAACTCCTACTGTTGTTCACGATGATGATGAGCACTTGGATGCCAATGAAATTCCCAATGAAGCGAGAGCAGGTGAGTGTTGAATTTGTTTATTAACTTCATTCCAATTCTAGTATTCGGATCAGCGGGCGCGCGAGGCGTGTATCGTGTGTGTGTTTGTATATTTTATGGCGTTTTGGTTTCAGTGAATTTTTATTACTTATTTTGCATCTTTTTGATCTGTTGAGAGTGGCGGGCTTTCACTTTAAATTTTTGTTTTTGTTTTTGTAGACTTTGGGGATTTCTTTTTAAAGAAAGACCTGTGTTTTTGGGCTTACGAAATTTTGTAAGGAGGGGAGGCAGAACTGTTTATTACGTGGACAGCATAGACAACGAGTCTCTCTCATCGAGCTGTGACTAGCCGGTGATAGGTTATCAAGTCCGATGACCATTTTCATTACAATTCTAAAATATGTAGTATGGATAAAAGGTTATGTGACATGTTTTTTTAGATAGGTATTTTTTGGAGGTAGAGGTACCATCATAATATTGTTCGTTTTTTGGTTTCTTCTTGTCGCATTTTTATGTTGCGGAATTTACTTTCGAATTCGAGTCGAAACGAGAACATCAAAAGCATTTAATTTATTGAATTATTGGATGGTATCAGGAAACTGGAATTGTGTTTAGGGGAAGGGCGAATTTGTAAGCATTGACTTGAGTTTATTGTCGATTAAAAGTAAAAGTTGTTATTTCTTTCGTTTCTCTTTCATTTGGAAGACATCTATAAGATGTCAATTTGGCCTTTCAACAGATATTTTGAGCACGTTAAATACATTTTTTTTTTTAAAGCGGTACAACGATGTAAGTCGATTTATGTTTGTTTCAATTTTGTTGAACAAACTTACAAATTAAAAGAGAATAAAGAATTCTAACTCGATGTTAGAAGAAGGAATACTAAATGTGACAAGATTGTCTCTCAGGAAATTTAATTGAATTAAAAAGTAAATAAACCTTCAGAACCTTTTAATTTTTAGTAAAAATTCACTTTGTGTCGAAGCTTACGTTGGTCTTCCCTTTTCGAGAAGTACTTAAATATTACTCGTGTCGGTAAACTTTAATTTTTACTGTCTCTTGAAAATAACTGACAGAACTTCCAATCCAACCAATCTGCCAATTGGCGCATCCGACTTTTATGGTGGTTCTGTAGGTGTTTTAAAGCGAGTTCTCCAATGCCCTTTTTATAACCCGTTTGCTTTTCATCAACTGCTTCCGATTTGTATTTTTTAATTATGACGGAGGAGCGTAAATTTTCCATAATCATTTTATAAAATTGAACGAGTTTCTCTGCGACAACAATACTTGACTTTATTCTGTAGGTACAAGTTATTACTTCAGAGGTTGTGGAACATGTGCTAACGTTCTGTAACTCTATGGGTACTCCAACATTTCGACCACTATCTTTAGAATAAATGCTTCAATGTTGGCTTCCAACGCGTCAATCAAAACAGGCTTGTCGCTTAAGACCTTTAACAAAGCTCCACATTTTTTTTTTTAATAAGCAAAGCACGCATTTGAAGGGCTTATATTCTCTTTTTATGTCAAAGCAAAGTGCGAGTGTTGGAGGAAATGGGATGGACGAAGAGGGATGAGGTGCTTGTTAACATTGGTCTTGAATTCTGGAACAATGCAATGATTGAAGATAGAGTGTGAAAGAGAGTTCCACATTCGCATAGTATGGCTAAAGACGATTCTCTGAACATGCCCAAACATCCTGCGGCTTTTTTTTTTTTGACATCTCTGATGTCATTCTACAAGAGAGGGTCGGTGAGGCAAATACCTAGAATTTCAAGATGTTAGGTTTCATTGATGCATGTCCCTCTCGCATGGACAATGGCAAGGGGGTATATCTAGCTTCAACGGTACAAGACGGCGTTAAGTTTTCGAGACATTAAACTCTATTTTGTGCAGTTCCTCATCCGAATAGGGGCGATGCAAGTCTGGAAAGGAATAAGAAAAGCTAAGGGTACAACCAGCGAAACAATGTATTAGATTAGAGGTTACAGACAAGAGATCATTTATAAAAATGAAAAAGAGGTTCGGAGACAAAACGGAGCCTTGGGGCACACCACCTTCAGACTTAAACCCGTCCAGTACAACTTGTATTGAACGGTTCGAAAGAAAGTTTCTAGTCCAACGAAGGAGGAATTCGTCGATACCAAAATCACTCATTTTCGATAAAAGGGCAAGACGAGTTTGATGAGTTTCTTTTTCGCGTTATGGAACGAGATAGAACGGATTTCATGGAATTCTTGAACGAGGTTGAATTTCGGGCGCGTTTTCGACTAAAGAAAGAAGCGGTGTGATGTGTACTAGTGTTGATAATACTAGGTGTCCGCATCCATAAACAAATCCTAAGACATACAATTATCATGAATGTGAATGTGAAACGTAAACTCACTAACAGAAAGATGAATTTTATGAGTTTTTTTTCGCGTTGTGGAGCCACCACGAAACCGCGTATTCTGAGTTAGAACGTATTTCATGGAATTCTTGGACATCATAGAATTTCCAAATTAGTGCATGGTTCGATGGAATAAATTCTGCAATACCAAATATGATCCCATTTATAATCACCCTGTATACTGATTGATAAATAGGTATGGCCAACAATCACGACAAGTTAAACATTGAACGCTATTAGGTCGTTAACCTATTCTCATTTGCGAGCGCCTACAAAAGTAGTAGTGGTTTTGAGCTTTCGTAAGTTGAGAGCAAAACCTATAGAAAATTATCCGTAGTAATTTCCGAAACAACAACAAAAATCTTTTTGATATTTGTTTATTTTGTTTCTTGCTTTGTTGTTGTGATAGTAATTTCATACAAATTTATTTTGTTCACTTATATTTCTCATGTTCGATTTAGCAAAACCAAGAACCTACAATTTTTTTTCAATTTGTCAAAATCTTTCCAAGTGGAAAATTGGAATAACTGGCAATTATAGTTATCCAAAACATGAATTTGTCAGGAGGATGAATGTGAAACGTAAAGCTCACTTACAGGAAGATTTAACTGGCAGCTAATTTAAGTGCTGGTTATCCAATCAGAACTTTACTTGTATATTGTGAAACAGACGCTTAGTTGACTGGAGTTTATCCTGGTGATGACATTCTGCCTTCTCGGCTCGGAACTTCATGTACTTCTAGGGTTTGCGATGAGATAATGATGAGCACAACGTATGCGTGCGTCCTTTAGGGTTTTCCTTAGTGTATCTGGCTTTATCGGCTTGGCAACCGATCATCAACAAGGTTTTCCTTGGCTATGAACGAAGTTTCTTCCGACTATTAATGATCTTCCTATCGGTTATAAACAAGGTCTCCCTTGGCTTATCAATGGAGTTTCCGCTGGCTATCAACGATCTTTCAGTCGGCTATCAACAAGTATTTCCTTGCCTCATGAACGGCTTTTAACCGGTTTATCAACCTGATTTTGCCGTCGACGACTCGCTCTTTTATGCACATTTCTTACAAAGCTGGGTGTGAATTATACTCGAGTTGTAAAATTTCATTACAAAAGATTTCTGGTACGTGATATGTTTAAACTTCTTATGGGAGGGTAAACGACTCCGTTACGTAAACGTTACGACGTATAACAGCGCTATAGGCATGCTCACAGATCTGATGTACGTCCCAGCTTCAACCACTTACACATTTCACTACTTTTTCACACCTAAATCTGACGGAATGGCATCCATTAAGTCTTGAATACGGCCTACACTGCTTCTACAGTTGCTGATTTATTGTTTGGTCGGGACTGAAAATATTATGTCTAAGAGCCGATTTTCAATCGTCAGATAAACAGGCAAATAGTGTTTATTCGACAAATAAACAAATATTGGATTTTTCAATCATCAGATAAACTTTCAGCCCTATTATGACTAGCAACTATCGACTTGATAGTTGATATGTATCAACAAATTTAATGAATTCGTATTATGACTAAGAACTGTCAAGATTTTTTATCGACTTTGAATTTTATTAGATTTTATCATTATTGTGAATGATTTTTTTGATAGATACGGTATTACGGATATCAACAAATTTGATACACATTAACTTTTCTATCAACTAAAAATTCCTGATTGAAACAATTGAAGGAACAAACATTTTTGGGTTTTTTAAAGGGAAAAAGGTCAAAAAGAATAAAGATTTAGAGTTCCACTCATAACTGCATTTATTGTACTTCAAGTCTGTAATAAGATTTTTGAAGTAGCTCACATGGTTTCCATTTTATTAAAGGGAAAAGGTTGTGAAGTCCTAACTGAAAAAATTTTTATTTCAAATTTCAAACGACAAACAATAAAACAAACAAACTCGTCTCTAAGGAAATTTTGATAAATATTCACAATATCAAGTTGATACTTATAATACGAAACTATCAACAATTTGATAGAAGCTATCGACTATCAAATTGATACTCATAATAGGGCTGTTTATCTGACAAAAAACGCTCTTATTTATTCGACCGATGAATACTCAAATAATTTTATTTGGCAGTTTGTTATTTTTATTTTTATTCGATGATTGAAAAATCGGCTCCAAGAGAGTTAATTGCTTACTCAGGATTTCTTATCACTTCATTTAGAATCAGATCAAATTTTCATGATATACTAGCTGACACGACAATTTTCGTACTGCCTCAATCGATATAAAAAAGACCTAGACCTTTGTAGCCCGCTACGATACCACCCGCTACCCTCTCTCTGTTTCTCCACTACCGACTACCCACTACCCCGATATACCAAGTTACTCGCTACCCGCTACGCAGCTACCTAATACTTAAACACGCTACCCGCTTAATCGGTAATTGCTACCAACTACCTACTACTCGCTACCCCACTACCCTCTTTACGCTATCACGTTAAGCCCAGGTACCCTGTTACCCGCTACCCCACTCAGTGGTGTAGCAAGCCCGAATATAGGCGTGGGCAAAGTTTCATCCGCGAGGCCCTTTCATGGATATCAATAATAGTTTCCTTGAGCTTTATTGATATAATATTAATGTTCTCCAAATTCTTTTCAATGAATATTTTGTTTTGTATTAGCGTATAATACCTACTGAAAAAAGTGAAAAGTGGGGTCTATGGGGGAAAGAAAAATGTATTTTTATTGGTACATTGGTACCGTGCCGGCTAAAAAAGTTAAAAAATTATGGTGGTCAAAAGGTCATGAAATTCAGTTTTTCGTGAATATTTCCGCGACCTACTGCCCGTAGTCCAATAATGGTAAATGACAAATTGTTTGTCTTAAAAATATCTTTTTCTTAGATTTACCGTTATCGGGTTAGAGGGACTAGAAGGCGATCACATTTGCTCTATTGTTTTTCCTTCTTCTATATGAAACTCGTTTTGCAATGGAAATTGGAGGGTTGATTTTAAAGCGGAATAAAACATAAGATATCAATTAGGTTTTATCTTTATATGCTTGCATTCAAAAGGTCCAGTTTTCGATAATATTGGTGCATTCATCAGACTAAGTTTGACCGATGGCATCGATAATGTTTTTGTTGAAAGCCGCAGTGGTTTGCGGCTTATTCGAGTAGACCTGCGAATTAAGAAAGTCGCACGGAAAAAGTCCAAAGAGGCCAAATCACCCGATGATGTATAACAAACTTTGTTGAAATTGTACAAAATGTTGTGGCAGCAAAGGTGGATGCAAATATAATTGGATTGAGATGTTCAACTATGATCCCATCTATATTTTTAAATAATTGCCCAATTGAATTTTCCTTTTCCTGCCTATTGTACTTAACGGATGTGAACTTTTCGCAGATCGTGATTCTCAGTCACTTCATAAGTTGAAAGTAGGCTTTAAGGCAATTGACAGATTTGTTTTCAAGGTTCGCCAGATACGATCACATTTCGTCTTTTACTCGTCAACTTTTTGGATGTAGCCTAGAAGCTTATTACTAGTATCGATATGTTGTTATTTTGTCTCCAGATTAATTGTTAACAAGACCCCAAGCTACCTATTTAATAAAATTAGTTTCTGTTCAACAAATCGTTTTATTCTATTCAGCTTCTCTATGTTTACTTCGCTGACATCTCGCAGGCAATTTTTCGTAAATGTGTCAGACTGTGGAGTAATCTTCCCAGTCATATGAGGTCTAGAGTCGAACACAGAAGGTTTCATGAAATTTGATTTGAAAATATCGCTAATTTGAACTGATACTATTTACTCTTCACTTTTGGTTTTCCATTGAATTTGGGATTGCTTTTAAGTTTTTAACTATTAAATTTTAATTTTTAAGATAGTTGTTTATTATGTATAGATTTTGATTTAACAATTAATATTATATTATTGTATTGTATTATATCCTGTTCTTTAAAAAGTTTTACTTAATGTACAGCTGTTTCCGTTTCTCAATAAATAATGAATAATAATAATTTATGAACAGTGACGTAGCCAATCATACTTAACCACAAAGTCAACCAATGACGAAGATTTCCATGCGTCAGACACTGTTAATAAAATCGAAACTGAAGATGTTTATATGAAAGAACAAAGAAGAATAAACAATAGAGCTAATATGAAAGCGTTCTATAGTCCCTCTAATCCTAAAAGGGTTAATTTAAGTGGAAAAAGCTTAAGGCATTTTATCTTAGATAATTTCAAGACGAAAAATTTTTCCTTGCCCATTTGTGACATTCGGGTAATAACTGAATTTCGTGACCTTTGCCCACCATAACTTTTTTAAATGGCACGATATCAATGTTGATTTTTCACATCTTCATAACAGCACCGTAATAAAGGTGCACACAAACATTAAGCCCACTAGGAATTTTTCCCCAGGTTGTTCTTAGTTAATAAAATGATTGGACTATAATTGTCACTTCAACTTCATAAAATCACATGTGATTTCAATCAATTTTGCAAAATATGAACTTTCGTTTTCAAAAAAGCGAGGAATATCGTGATTTACAAACGAAAAGTATTAAAAAAAAAAGTAGATTCGATTATGAAGTTATAACCGAGCTTTTTAATAAGCTAGAGCGTGTAAGTTGGGTAAAATTTAAAACAAAATATTACAAAGGAGAAGGGGGGGGGGGTATATTTTGCCGGGAGGGAACATTTTCAAAAAGATAGTTTTTGGAGGGATTTCTGAAGTAGTAGCGTATCTTGCATTGGAAGTGTTTCAATGCGTTAGTTAATATTTGATGACTACTCATTTTATTCCAATAGGGCGGTGGCTTCGCGCGAGGCCCCTCCAGGTGCGAGGCCGTGGGCAGTTGCCCGACTCGCCCACGCCTAGCTACGCTACTGACCCCACTTTCCGTTACCAAATACATCTAAACGCTACCCGCTTTACCAGTAATTACTACTCACTTCCCACTACCGACTACCCCACTTCTAAGTCATGACAAAATAGAAAGTTTTTAGGTGTTAAGTTCGTTTAGATTGTTTAGTATTCCGATTTTCCTCTATCCGATATCCTTTCAAGGAATTACGAAAATCGGTCGAGCCAATTACGCACCCCTTGACACGAGAATTTTATATCTATATCCATATCTATACTCTATACTAATCTATCTAATATATAAAATTCTTCTGTCACAGTTTTAGTGGGCATACTTCTCTGAAACGGCTTGACCGATTTTGATGAAATTTTAAATGTGTGTTCAGTAGATATGAGAATAGGTTTATATCTATTTTTATACCGGTAATTGTTAAGGGTGTTTTTGTTTTGGCAGTTTTTAGTGCGGGATTAAGAAATACATTCAATCCTTAATTTTCAACTTCCTACCACTTACTCTTACTTCTACTTCTAAATGATCGCAGTAGTGATAGTGATATAGAAGGTTATTATTGTGAATGGTAGTGGGTTAACGGGTAGAGGGTAGCGATTAGAGTAGTAGCGAGAAACCAAAGTCTAGAACTGTTATTTATCGATTGAGGTAGTACGAAGTCTGCAGGGTCAGCTAGTACTAAAGAGTTTGTTCGTTTAAACATCTCTGGAACTACTTGTTCGAATGGTATAATTTTTTGTGTTGGATAGTCCATTAATTGAAGAAGGCCTTAGGCTACTTAACATTAAGCTGTGACCAATAGAAGCGAAGAGTCAGTGGAAAATGTAGAAAAACGGCAAAAAATGTAAATTTGTCTGCGTTTTAACGCGCTTATCTCAGAAACTTCTTAATCAAATTCAAGAATTCTTTTAATTTTGAATGGTCCATTTATCGAAGAAGCTATATAATACTACGCTGCGACCATTCTTTAGTGAAAAATGTGGAAAAAATGGCAAACACTATTTATTTTTGCAGGATTCTGTTATTTGCTTGAACGTGCTGATCTCAGGAACTATTAAATCAAATTATTCATTTTTTTGATTGTTTGAACAATTCTGTTTGTATTGAATAGCCCATTTATCGAGGAAGGGTTTAAGCTATACAACGGGGAAAATGAATACTTTGAGTTAAGAACGAATTCGGTTTGGAGACAGCCCACTTTTTTAAAATAACTTCGCAACAAAATTCGACGAAGTGAGGGCAACTGCTAGTATAAGAAATTACTCAAAAATACTCAGAAAATAAACTCGACGGCATCGATAATTGCCGTTGGAGGAAGCAATATCAGACTTATAGCAAGAGGTACCTACAGTACCTACCTGGTACTGCTGCTGCCACTGCTGATGCATAAGACTCGAATAAAAATAAATTTTCGATGGCCGTTTGCAGTGCTTCCACTTCAATTAAAAAAATGTGCACGACTGGGTCGTACGAACTTGCTCCTTCCTGCATGCTTAAACTTAATATTTACGATTACTTTAATTGCAAAAGGTAGTGTTAAAATAAGAGATATACTTTAAGCAATTCTTATTACACTCTTACTTACATCTTACACTTAACTAAAAAAAAAAAAAAATAATTAGAATTTATTAAAAAAATTAAAATTTGGAAATGTACCTCGTATATACAATTCATTCCAAAAATTTAAATGCCGAACAAATTCAAACCTTATCTTTGATTTATTGTATTTTTTTTTATTGAAAATCGTCGGAGCCTTTTTTTTTTTTTAATTAATTTTTTATGCATTATTCTTAACGAATTTCATATAGAGAATAAAATTGTGATGGAAAACGTTAATTTCATTAGCATTTATAATTCAAATTCGTACGTCCTTCCTCGTTCAAGCATGC
>CAKKXW010000003.1:38341823-38352707 GCA_920937365.1 Sphaerophoria rueppellii | reverse complement strand
TCGGCTTGGCACCCGTGAAATAGCTATAACTCCAGCCAAATAAAGGAATTGACGGAAAAGGCCGTTGGTGGAAGCACCTCTAAGTTGCTATCGTTGTTCAAAACACAAGAAAAATCTTATAGTTAGTGTCGAAGAAAACAATGTTCAGGAGTATCATATACTATTTATGATTACTAGCTGATCCACCAAACGCTGTTTTGCCTTAGAAATGTTAATCTTCGCATATACTATTCCGATTAGAAAAATTCTTTCCCAAAAAGAAAACTACAATATTTAGGATTAAGAAAGGCTGTATTTGACTGAGCAAAATAGTTGTGCATGAGTCCACGAAATGGTAGGACCGACTTTTGGCAGATGGGGCCAGTGTTATTCAATGAACTTAATGTATGTCGTCAAATCATCAGTTTTATGGAATTTGACTCTGAAAACCAACGTGCGTGTGCATTGTCAGCTATACAACAAAACGACGAATGTTTTTACTTATTTTTCTACTCTGGGATGTTAGTGGGTCGCACTCATATTTTTTTTTTTTATGTTTTTTAACGCAACTATGCATTTTATCGCACGTTTTAATGATTTAGGAAAACAAGTTATGTTAAGTTATATTCTGGAGTTCATCTGAAGGCGGGCGAGACAAGGTTCGCGGGGTCGGCTAGTAAAATAATATTTTTTGTTTAAATTCAAATGTCTGTCGAATGAGTAGATCATCGTTTTGGTACTACTTTTTGTATATAAATTTAACAGGTATAATCGAAATTAATAAGAATTTATTCAACGTAACATAAAGCCAATTCATAGCTTAGCCTTAATACTGTATTGGAGTTTATCAGGAGAATCTTTATTAGATTAGCTAAGGCTTAAAGCTCAAAAAATACAAATTTTTACGAGGCAGAGCTTTAAACATTCATTAAAAATTGTATGTTTATTATAAGCAGATAAGCAACTTAGAATAAGTCAGAAACACTCAAGCCGCTAAAAAAATTAGTTCCAGATGATACTTAATTTTTTTACCAAAATGGGTCAAAAATGACAGAATCCAAGTTGAAGAAGATTTCACATCCGTACGTCAGGATTGGAACAACGAGGGTTCTCGCTAGCATTTTTCTGGTTTTAATTGGTGTAAATGTTTTTGAGATCGTTAGGATCCTTAGAGCGCCATATGTCCTTCCAACCACAGCGTTTATATGGTCATTCAAAGTTCTATTGAACAGGTGTGGACGTATTCCACTGGAACATTATTTAAGGGCATTGTAGCAGAATAAGAAAGGTGAATCATATCTACTCCTTGAGATTACTAGACATTTGGTTTTAAGGAGATTAAGAACTAGACCACAAATGTTGGACCATTTGTGAATAGACGACAGGTTGTAATTGATGTTGCTTAGACTCGATGAGACCCAGACCAGGGTTCTGTAGGTATTGGACATCATCAGCAAACATTTTCACATTCCCATTGTTAATTATTCTGGGAATGTCGTTAACGTATGCTGAGAACAAAAGCGGTTCAAGGTAAGAACCTTGCCTACTTCCCAGAAACTGACTCTTGCCTCTGAATCAGTTTAGTTGCTTCCGAAACAAATCCGAAATCTATGGATAATTTCCTGCATAATGTGTTATGTTTGAACCAAGAATTTGATTTTATCATCGTCCAAGTCCTCCCTTATGCAGTGGATCAAGGATGATTTTGGAAATTTTCCATTTCGCTTTTAGTCAACACTTGTTGTTGATGCCAAATGTTATGTATCATGCAGGATAGATAAGAGACATCAGTTCCCAACTATTCTCGTTTTCAAAATCGGTTCCATGAACATAGCAAATCATTGTCCGGCATAAATAATGCAAACGCCACCATACGTTACAACAATAATATTATTTGTTAAGACAAATAATAACAATTTGCGTTGGTTGTTTTAATACCAACTTTAAACATGATACAAATCATTAAATGCCAATTGACAATTAATTGATCCAGACACACCGGGGAAAAAAAAAACAATCATTGCATGCCCCCCGCAGTTGCGTCGACCGGCATAGAATATCAGTTATAATTAAATGATATCAAATGACTGTGATCAACAGTCCGCACCTTACCCCCTCAACAACGACCGAAGACTATGGCGAACTGCTTTTGCAGGTTTTCCGACAAATAAATTAGAGGTAACATTGTAATTATATAAACGTATGTAAATCTGCTTTGGAATTTCTTTGTTGACTCAACTTTACTACTTGCGATAAATCGCTAACTTCTGGAAGCCGTTTTCCTTAACTGAAGACAGTGACAACACCTTCTCAATTGTCTCCACTCTATAGCCAGACATTGACATAAGTGACGAAATCGTCTCGTCGAAGGTGTTTAGAATTATGGCGATTTTAAAAACGATTGGAGAAAAAGAATAAGATAAGAAACAATAATTCCGTAGGAGACGTCCCTCTGTCTGATCAGAAGCTCTTAAAAGGCGATTGTTGGATCAATTAAACTGGCATGCAAAGCGCAGACTTGTCGGATCGTATAATTGTCATCGTTGCTATTGTAATCGCCGCCGTCGCCGTATATTAGCGATGTGTCGTCAGTTGTCATCGTGAGCAGACAGGTAGATATCGATACTCCATACTGATTGCACCTAGTAGCTTTGTCCGATCTAGATTAAGCTACCGCGTTTTTGGTTTAATCGCTTTACAATCGTGGCACTTGGAAAGACAGGCCACAGGTGACACCTTGGATTAGCAGCGGAATTTCTCGTTATCAACCTGCAACGGCCGACCCGTGCGTCCGTCGGAAACTAACAACTAATATTAACCGTGAAATCTCAATAAAGGTGGCTTAAAGCCGATGCATGGTATTGTCCAAGCGATTAATAATAATTAATTAGGCAGCTACAAATAGACGAACGTGACACTTAATCCGCAGAAGTACCCTTATCTCTGTGGGATTACAATTGAGTGGCATTATGGGTGCTAGAAGTTCGACTTAGTATGATTAATTACTTACCGATTGTGCTTGTGATTTTCACAACTTGTTGACGACGTGAACTCCTTCGACTGGAGCTAATGCTTTACACCACACCAAACACTACTAACTCGCGCGGACTGATCGGATAAATGAACCTGTGTGTGGGTGGACCCGGTTCAAACGCAGTGTCACACTAGAGCTTAACTAAACTGACACGTGAATAATATTTGTCGATCGATGTGGAGGCAGTGCGTCGTCGCCGACATTGTGCCAATGAATTTACTAAATGCCAGTAATTTGCATTGATAGATCTCACACTTCGAGTAATATAGATAGTCAAAGATCGATTAATCTTGTTGGTGTAATTGTTTTCAAAGTGTAGAAATAGAGTGATTTGTGGAAATTTATAAATCAATGAGTTGGTCAATTGCTAGGCGGTTTTCTATACTGGAGGAATTTCCGGTGATAGAGCTTAGTATTTGTATTGAGGCAGATGCATTTATATCAACACAAAAAAGTGTTCAGGTTTTTTTTCAGATAAGAATCAGGTAAATAAAGAATAAAATACTTTTTCTAATAGTTTTTTTTTTTGTATACGTACATTTCAAAAAAAGCACAAGTACTTGTCAACGTTGTTTAAGACAACGCCAACGGTGCTATTTTTTATCATGGTCGACCAAAAGAGGTTTTCAACAAGCCGATGCGCATCAACCATGCAACGCCTTTACATCAAGAAATTGTCGGAAGACACGATATTTTAATCCTTACAATCTGGAATTTGTCCATGAAGGAATTTACAGAAGCATTTTGGATTAGGGCCTGGCCCCAGGAGTATACAAGTTCATCCAGTTAAACTTATTACTGCCACAACTTTATGAATGAAACAACCCGAAAATTGTATCAAGTATGCGCTACGCATTTTCTACTTTTTGTTTTGTTTTCAGGTTTCCACGAAATATTGTAAGCTCGCAATAAATGTGTTGAAGAATTTAAGGGCACCAATTCACATGCCAAACTGAAAATCATGATTGCACTGTAGCGAAAAAAATGTTGCACGCATACGCGTGTGGCAACATTTTGTAACTTTTTTTTTTCTTGCGGAAAAATTCTTTGATTCCTCGCCGAGCACGCGATCGATGCGCTTTTAGTATGTCTTTGATATTAATTTTATATTCTTCGATTCAACAGAACACATTTTTTTCTAAATTCTGTTTTTGCGAATTGCGAATGCAAAAAACAAAAACAAAAAATACGAGAACAACGTTAGAAAAAACTAAGCCTGTCAATCCATTGTCCAGAAAGGAATATTGTCAACATTGGAATGAGTTTTTGTATCATCTTTGATTTGAAAATATTTATACTTTGGTGCTCTACCTTAAGTTAAAGTTAGGGTGACCAACCTAAATATATTTCATTGTAAAAATTGACATTACTAAATAATGTCAGCTTGAAAAAATAACGCAGCATAAGCAAAGTACTAAATTTGTATTTCTGTTCTTTTATTTTCAAATTCTTAAAAAAATTAGAGCTGATCACCGTGTCTATTGTTGGACTACATAAAGTACCTACTAACCGATGTCTTCGCTTTTGAGTTTTTGCTGATATGGCAGATCAAATCACAGTGACTGAAGGACATCAAGTCACTCTCGCCTTTGCAGCCAAACTATAAGGCACTGGGCACACGATAAATGCCGCCCTCGTTTCCTTCTTCTGCTTTCGACAAAAAAAAAATCCAAATCAAAGATCAACTTTTTGGTACATTTTTTGTCTGCTATGTCGGATTATTGATGTGTCGCGCTTTATGGTGCATTGTTGGTTTCGTATTGGATGATGAGAACAATGATTTTGATGGAATGCGAATTTGGTAAAACAAAAGACACAAATATTTTGATCTTAAGAAGTGGCGGCATGGTGGGTAATGTTCATACGTTCGCAGTATGAGACCATGATGATTTCAGAGTGTTTCATCTAAAAGGACACTCTGCGCTAAATCCCTTTTTTATTTTTGATCTTTTGATTGGCTTTTAGCTATAGATTTAGGAATCACATTCGATATGCAATTTTGGTATGAAATGCAGACATTCTTTAGAAGTTGTTTTTAGTCTGAGACTTGGCTGAGCTGAATAAAAATACTCACCATAAATCATGTCGTCTGCAACCATGGAACCAAAGATTGAAGTATTGCCCTGCTGACGTCTGTTAATAGACAATTATACTCAAGCAGTAGAAGTAGTAGTACCTAGTAGAATTTGCTCTTTGTTATTCAATTATTTTTCGTAAGTGTCAATATCTTGAACACATTAAAGACTTTGTGTATGTTTATCTACCTTGTCTTCTAATCCAACCTTTTCTTCATTTCCGGATGACCAACGCACACTGGCATCACCCTGTTTGCTGTTAGGATTGGCCTATTATCATCAAATTAATCTGTGAGGATTGACAAACATGGTTCAAAAAGATCTCGATAACATCATGGAAGATTTCCATTATATACGATTCTAAAATTATGTTACCATCCTTTACTTCTATAATCTAGATTTTTCAACCGTTCAGAAGCTCCCTCTGCTGCAGTGACTCCTGGAATTTTACGTTAATCCTGCTTTCTTGACTTTGTCAAGGTCGAACAGGTGGAGTTTTTTGTTCCTTCAATTCGTTCGTAGAGCTTGATTGCATCTCTGATCATTAATAACACAAGCCCACTTGATTATACCAGGAGTTCTGTTGTGGCATTTGAAAAAATGCACTTCGGATGAGGCATCTCTAATGGCTGCTGGCATAGTCCTCTGTACTTGCTGCTTGCTACAAAGGGCTTTTCAGGAGAATAATTATTTTCCTCATCATCTACGAAGGAGACTCTTCAAGTACCATTGATGTCCTATCGAATGTCAAATAACTTCACGAGAAGTCCGCTATGAATATGGCCAGCAACGGGTATTTAAAGGTATTTAAGGCAGAATTAACAGGAAACCATGCTGATGTGCTGGTCACCACTGCCACCAAAACGTAGGTCCTGGTTCGATGAAGAATGAAGGACGGTAGGTACATGCAGCCAAGCAAGAAGCATATAGAGCAGAGCTGAACAGGGGGATGAAAGCAGCTTGGGAGCTCAACGATTAGAAAAGAACAGAAAAACACAAGCCTTTCAAAAAGAAAAAAAGAGTATGAAAAGCGATCGATCGAGGATTTTGAGAGACTAAAAAGTGAGAATGAAGTTGGAATGGCAAATGACTCAAGGTTATCAAGCACGAACTGAAACCTGCAAGGACCATCAAGAAAATATCTTAGTAGAATCACGCCTAATGCAATTCGGATATTGATATATCACTTCTTTAGACTAAACAACGGTGGTAATTACGAATCGAAGTGCGCTGTCAGGTAGTATGAACCATTCAATGAAGACGACGTAAGCCAACAAGGTTCTGTTGATGGATCTTGAAGAAGTAAAGATAGCAATATCTTTGCTTAAAACCAACAAAGTCGCGGGAGTTGACGGCATCACTCCCGAACTCTTCAAAGCTCGCAAGAGAAAATGCCTGATGAATGGAACCTCAGATTTGTTTTCCGTATCCTGAAGCAAAGACACCCTTTAAACTGCACCAACTACAGAGGCATTAGCCTCCTAAACATTGCCTATAAGATCTTCTCTGCAGTAGGTATCTACTATGTGCACGTTTGAAGCCGTTTGTCAACAAACTGATAGGCCCATGCCAGTCTAGCTTAACACCAGACTACTTCGAGGTTGTTGAGTCTATCTTGGCTCCCCTAGACAGTGACATCAGTGCCGAGATCAGAAGGAGCATAATTTTTACTAATCTTATTTGGAAAGTAAGAAAGTAATTTAGTAGTGAAGCAAACACCCCCCTCCCTCCCGTCTTCACGTCCAACGATGCAGAAAGCATATATCCCTTAAAATAAGGATAAGAGCACCTTAAGCTGGTTTCAAAAGCAAAGTTCTACGGAAGATCTATAGTCCTGTCTACACCGGAGGTGAATGGAGGAGAAGATTTAACAACGAACAGATGGTTTGGTCGCCTAGAGAGGATGGATAACAGCTCCAGTCCTTAAGGTCTTCGAATCCAAAACAGAAGGAGAGAGACGACACTGTAGAAAGACCAAGGTTCAGATGGCGCACGCAAGTTGAAGATGAACTCAACCAACTCGGCGTGCGAAACTGGGGCAGCTATCCAGGGACCGAACATGCAAGAGAGGTTTGTTGGATGAGGCCCAAGTCCACCCCGGAATGTAGAGCCAACTTAAGTAATTAAAGCTAATGTTGTCATGCCACATCTCTGAAACTGCCTCAAAATGCCTTAACTTTGAAAATTCAAATCTTCATTCCAAGTTTCAAGTCAAAATTCAAATCCAGTAGTGAGCAATTAGATTCACTTTTTAAGCAATTTAATCATGGGAATTTTCTGTGCGACATTATTGACCGTTGTGACCTTAAAGGCTTCCAAAATTTTGTTGTAGCTTCAATTTGCCTCTAAACGATGAGCATTATAGGTACACAGAAATGTAAGGTTTCCCAATTCGGATCCAATATACTGTTTTCTCCTGTGTTGTGCCTCAACTTATTCATTCATCACGGATTATAATGAATATTTCTGATCTGCTTAGATTTTCATGTGAAACATGACTCCACCCTTTTGGCAATAAATTTAAAAAAAACATCGCCAAACTAACCTACACCACTCTCAACACTTAAACATGAGGATTTATTTATTATTTATTCGAGAATTGAACGCAGTCAAGGTTAGATGCAATTTTTTCCATCGAAATGCCACTCTTTCTGTCGATCTTGAAAGTGATTTCTTTCGCATAATAATCTCCATTTATCAGCCACATGGTATCAACTAACTTGGCGTTCGCATTCGCGTACAGCTTGATACATGCCTTTTAAAGTATCTAAGTCCAAGTGCAAGTGCAAGTGAGCAGCTTCTAATCCTCGTCTATACAGAAAATTAAATTAATTTAATTTATAAGCAGGAATTCCACCCCTTCGTCTCCAGAAGCTGACATAACTTGATCAATTAATTGTCAACATTGAAAGTGAAACTGAAATTGAAGTCGAATATACATACAACGTCTTGACAACAAAATTTAAAAGTAAAAATGTCGTTTTACAGAAATGCGAATTGTTATTTTGCAACCCCTTCCCAACAACCCCAAACCCCCTTCGCCCTTATCGTCATGGACATCACGCTTCAGAGAGCTAACAAAGTCACGCTCAGTCTTACAAAAGTTGGTATCAAAATTATAATAAAATTGCAATAAATTCCGTAATGAACGCACAATTGTATTTTTATGACAATTTCCATTGAATAAGAACAAATTGTTGACATTAATTCACACGATCGATTGAGGTGGGAGAACCGCTGGGTATGACCGGCTGGCAGCTGCAGAGCAGAGTCTCTTCGAATCTCCACCCTTCCGGGTTGGCTTTAGAGAGTAGTCAAGGGGGTGGTCGGGGTGCTTGGAGGATTGAAAGAATTTACAAGAATTAGACATTCAAAGATTTTCAAATTCCTCATGGTGTGGCTTTTAATAGTTCGACATTATTCTCGAGCCGGTGCTGATTGTCCCCGCCCTCCGAATCTGGACTCAGAGCAACTTCCCGTCCGTCCGCCCGTTAACTCGATCAGACTGCGAATGGGTGTTCTATGATTTAATTACATAGGTATATTTATTAATTGAAGACCTTGAATTGTTGAATCTGGCTGGATGTTGCAAAACAAGGCGGATATCATGCCAATCGCCCGACTGACGCGACCAGACGACAAATGACGCGTCGCGTTGTGTTGGTAATTCTTTAAAAATGCATTATAATGTTACGCTGGAGTAGCGCCAACGCCAGCGGTGGCGCTGCTGGCGCGGTATACCTACGATTTCGCGCACTTTGTTTTGCGGTCTCGTCTCTTTGGTTATGTCCAGTCTATTAAAATTGTTGATTTATTTCTTGGACTCTTGGATTGTAATCACTTTGTGTCGTTTGTTTTGTTGTAAGTTTTATGTAGATATTTTTTTTTCTATAAATTGACTTTAAATTGAAGAATGACAGAAAATGATTCATATTAGTCATTCATGAAACAGCAATTTGCTATTTTGATGCGATTTAAAGGTCAGTTAAGTGATATAACATTTAGACAGCCGCAGCAGAGAGATATACCTACTTCTCTAATGGAAAAAGCGTAAACGTTTTTTGATTAAGTGAAAAAAAAAATAAAATATGTGAAAATTTAGAAATAAATTAAGTGAGTGACATTTTAAGAAGAAAAACTTCCGTGTTTTTCTTGAATTGCTGTGGCTCACACATTGAGTTTGAGCACCAACAGCAAGCAACAGAGGAATCTCCTTGATTTAATAAACGAAATGTTCAAAACATAAATGATAATGTCTACAGTTCCGTTGAACATGACCTATACTTAGTCAACAATTTGTAAAGCTAACTTTGCAAATTCAAAGCTCGAGATAAATGAAGCAGCTTCCTACTTTTGAAATGAGACTTAAAATCTGGTCCTCTTGGTTCGGAATATCGTTTCAAGTTCACTTCTCGACCACATGAAGGAAGAGTATGTTCCAAACCATATCAGCACCTCTGCGATATTATACTGATGATGACATGCCCAGACGGATGAGGACACGTGGAATGTGGATTAGAGTAACATCCCTGGAATAAACAGAAGCTCTGAAATGCTGCGAAGAAGATATAATGGAATGTCGGTCAGGGTCTCCAGGCTTATAATTCTTTGTTCAACCGAGTGAAGTGACGGGTAATTAAAATGGCTGTTTGCTGCCGTGTTGTTGCATGTGCTCCAATTCGGTCTAAGCTGCTCTTTAACGATAAGTGTCCAGACATCTTTCTCGAGCGGCTAAAAGTTTGTCTTTCGTAATGATATGATTAACTTTACACAATATAAATGGTGGTGTACCTCAGGGCTCCGTTCTTTCTCTTGTCTGTAACTTCTAATCAAATAAATTGAGTTAGCGTTTCATATTCGTTCTTCACATCCCTTCTCTTCGCATGCAGAACTGCAAACGGCAAAATATAATAAGCTCATTAAATTCTGACTTAAACAGCAATATACAATGGGGAATAAGAGAACCTCGTTTAGATTAATGCTGCCTTGTATCGTTAGGGGAAGATATACCAATTTTTCCATTGTCCATTAGTGGGACTTGCATCAACGTTTCGAGATTCTGGGTATGTGCATAACTCACCACTTCTTAAGGAGCGATCACATATGCGATGTCAAAGACGGTGCTGTAACGAAGCGTTACATGCTCTCATACAACAACATCAATTTTTCCATCAAAACCTAAATACGGTCATTTTTGCATTTTTGTATGCAAACAATTCACGCTCCCTTCAAATATCCCACATGCAGGCAAAACCAATTTGTGCATATATTGTATGTATTGCATTTGCCCTTGAATTTATACCAAACAAAGCATAGCGTATGAATCATTAACACATGGCGTGTTTACATTAATTATCATTTTACACCGAAACACATGAAGGTTTAACTTTCATTTTCATACAATTCACACTTGGTTTTAGTAACAAAGTTCATATGAGGATGAGTACTTTCGTACTAAAATCACCACTACCACTACTTTTCATCACTACCTTAAGTTGGTATTCAACTTTGAGTTTTGGACTGAGTGTTTTGGTCATTTCCGCCGCCGCCGACCGCAATTTCGTTGTTAAAGCTTCCCCCCACCAGTGGTAAGGGGTTTTAATAGCGAAGGAAATTGTCCTCCATACCGACCGTGCAGCAACCGCAATTTCAGTTTTAAAGCTTCCCCCCACCAGTGGTAAGGGGTTTTAAATACTGAAGGAGATTTGTCCTGCGTGCCACCAGGGGCCGTTCATGTACCTGCCGATCGACCAGAGCTATTGCCTGCCGTGCCAACGTGCCACCAGGGCCGGGGAC
>CAKKXW010000003.1:38320666-38331568 GCA_920937365.1 Sphaerophoria rueppellii | reverse complement strand
TTTTTTTTTTTTATATATTTTTATTAATCTTAAATAATTTTTTTAATTTTAAACCTTTACATGGAGCATAAATGTAAAGTAAGGTTTTTAAATTTACGGTTTGTTTAAGTTTGGAATAAGAACTAAATAACTTAAAAAAAAAAAAACTTTTAGCAGCCTCGGTTCGGCATTTAAATTTTTGGAATGAAATGTAAATACGAGGTACATTTCCAAATTTTAATTTTTTTAATAAATTCTAATTATTTTTATATATTTTTTTTTTTTTGTTAAGTGTAAGCTGTAAGTAAGAGTGTAATCAGAATTGCTTAAAGTGTATCTCTTATTTTAACACTACCTTTTGCAATTTAAGTAATCATAAATATTTAGTTTTAGCATACAGGAGCAAGTTCGTACGACCCAGTCATGCACATTTTTTTATTCTTAAACGATACGTGACCTATCGAATGCCATAATCCCAATGAGGTTACTCGTTCGTTCGATAACTGATGAGTCTCACTCAGTCGATAACGGATGCCGTAATTCGGCCCCAGAAGCACATTTTTCTAAGAAAACATTTGTTTTTATTTTTACCTATCTCGACTTTTCAAAAAATAGAGTGGCGCGACTTGAAGAGCCAAGGTCTAAGTGGCTTACTCTCATCAACAATTCTCTAGGTGCGTGTGTAGAATTGAGGGGACCTACAATTAAAAGCCGATTCTGAACGGCAAAGTTGAGAAGCACTTTTTCATGACATATGAAGTTTTGTCAGTTCTTCGCAAGAGGCAGTGTCCGCGAAAGATGAAATAAAATCTTTGGGCCCGAGTAGGATTCGAACCCACGAAGTTCTGCATAGCAGCCAACGCACCTAACCACTAAGCTACGGACACTACATCTCGACTTTTAGTTTTATTAATTTATGAAACATTAACCTTTATTTTAATATTTGTTCTGTAATTGAAATTTTTTGAGGCCCCAATAAAGTAGAAAAGTATTGGATTTTCCCTGGATTTATCATTTTGTTCATTGATAACGACTGAAAACTGACCTGTCTGAAATTTTTCTTTTTATGCCTTGGGGCCGCGGCCACCTGCCGGTGGAGGGTTCTACCTGCTAGGAGCTAAGACGATTAAACCACAATTTTTCTTAAACGAAAAAACATCACATAATTAAAACATTAACCTTTTCTTTTATTATCGAGTAATTATAACAAATTTTCAATATGATCCCCATTTCTTAAGGCATAGATTATATCTCCTTCTAATGCCTGCACATAAATTGATATTTGATAAATTTTCCCGCAATTTTTCTGGAGTAAAATTCACTACGATTTCCACTTCATACACATAATTCTTCATGAATCCCCATGCATAGAAATCTAAGGGCGTTAAATCTGGTGATCTAGGAGGCCATTCTGTTGGGCTTCTTCTCCCAATCCATCGGTCTCTAAAATGTTCATCCAGCCAGTTTTTCACTTGTAAGCTATAGTGTGCTGGAGCACCATCTCGTTTTCTTAGAAAAAAGTGGTTCTGTTTTTTTTTTTTTATTTCTCAAAAACGGAAAGACATTTTTGCATCCGGTTTTCTGTTTTCGACTAACAATTAACAATGGCATTGTTATCGAGTGAGTGAGTCTCATTAGTTATCGAACGAATTTTTAAAACAAAATTAAACTTAGTTCAAAAATGATTTTTGTTTTTTTTTTTGAAAATTTTGAGTTTGAAAATTTTGAGTTTGAAAATTATTATTTTTTAAACAACTCATTAAAACAATTTAATTTAAAAACAAGATGAAAGAAGATGTTTCTGACTTTCCAAAAAGGTACAACACGGTGTTTTAAACGAAGCCGTTGATTTTAAATATTTTTTTTTATAAAATTAGTCAATTTTTCAGAAAAAATAGCTTACAGAGTGCCGATTATTTGCTGCTTGAAACATGACCCTCATATACGGCCGATGAACGCTTGTGGTTCAGTGTAGTTCAAATGTAGAAGATTGGAGTGTTCGATAGGCAGTTTCATCGACGCCGCCGTCTCATTTTGACAATTTCAGACTTTTTCAGGTCCACATTCCGAACTATATGACTTCGAACGACGAATATTTTGCTAGTGCATGCTTAAGCGGCTTCATTCCACGGGATAATGGCGGTTCCTCTAATCTACTACGTAATTTTTTCAGGATAGGTTAATTGCTTTGAGAGAAAGTAGTTTTTTTTTTTTTTGTCATATTCTGATGTCTGAAGGTATCGAAGTTTTCAGACCTTTCATTCCGAAAACGACACCTCTGACATCAGGCGAAGAGGCGTTGATGGGTTGCTTCTTTAAAGTTGATCAGACAAAACGGGACAGAGGTCCTTCGCTGCTATATCGGATCGAATTGATGGGTTGAAGCAGGAGAACCAGTACTAGTAAGTGGCATCAGTCAGCACTTGACAATAAGAGGGCTGATTGGGGCTTGAGGGCCTTGACCGATTTAAGTAACTGTTTAAGAGTTCAGCTTTAAGTAAGTAGACTCGGGGAGCTTAACAAATTGCCACATTTTTCAGCAACAATTGAAGGACTTCGTCTTCCTTGTTTCCATTCTGCTGTTAAAACAGACGACAACACATTTACATTTATTTTAAATTAAAAGGAATTAGAATTTAAATAAATAGAGTGGCGGGACAGCTCTTGAAGAGCCAACACCTAAGTGGCTTACTCTCATCAACAATTCAAGAATTGAAGGGACCTTCAATATAACGCCGACGTAAGCACTTTTTCATGACAGATTGATATCTACTGTTGGAAGTTGTGTCAGTTCTTCGCAGGAGACAGTGCCCGTGAAAGAGGAAATAAAAACTATATGGGCACGAATAGGACTCGAACCCACAACGTTCTGCTTAGCAGTCAACGCACCTAACTTATAAGCTACGGACACTTGATTATAAGTAGCAGTAAGTTATTCAAAATTGGATCATAATAATTTGAATTATTGACAAGGGCGGATTCAGAGGGGTGATTTGACACGCAGAATATAGTTTTAAAATAATTTTAACATTAAAAATAAAATTATAAAACATGAGTGCGAACCCTGTGGTAGGCACGACTTACTTCCCAGAGCGAAAAAAATAAAAAAAAATATTCAATTGTTTATAAGAAATCAAACTGTATAGTCAATCTCTTTTCCTAGGAACCACAAAAATATATCCGTTTAAACTCGTTTTCAATTGTTTGTATCAAATTATTTTAAAATAACATATTTTCTATAACATACATGAATAACATTTTTCGAATTGTTGCATTTTATGTTGAAATCATCATAATGTTCATGAATAAATGATGAATACTTTGAGATTTTTTTTTTTGATTTTTTCAGTTTTTTTTTTCAATCCTTACAATTAAGTACATTTGGGCCAAACGAGACCAATTTGATATCAGCACCATGAGCGGTTCGCGAGATAATCATAATTTTCATGCATAAATGATTAATTTTTACTACTTCCAAATTTTTAATGCCAGTTAAAAAATTGTCTAACTATCGCTGAAAACTTAATCAAAACTTGATAACGCAATTCCGCGTTATTAATTCAACGAGTCCAATTTCATGTCAATACTGTAAGTAGTTCTGGAGATAGTTGTAGAAAAAAACGTAACGCCAATACGCATCTACACACGCTGACATGATGATAAAATGTTTTGATGCAAAAATTGTAAATTCACAAAATTGGACCCTTGACAATAACTTCCTCTGGGAAATTTAAAATATCAAAATTTTGCTAACATAATATCTACCCTTAATAAAATCAACTTCAATTCATAAGGCCAGTTCCACCTAACACCAAATCACAGAGATCTCAGAGGTCTCAGAGATTTTATACCTAAGTGGAACAAAAAATCTCAGTTCTCAGTTGAGAACTGAGATTTTTTCTCGGATCTCTGAGATGAAATTATTTTAGATTTAGATTTCTTACACAGCTAATTTGACGTGACTGACATATGCATAGCAACAATTTGTAAGGTAACCACTTTATCTCAATGAGAACTGAGAATTATTTTCCACACAATGATTTTGGCTCAATCAAAGTGACATCGAGATCGCAGTGAGATATTTTTAGGTGGAACTGCCCTACTGAATTACCGTAGGAAGTTGTTTAACAGCTTGAGTTCCTATCTTCAAAAATGTCCTAGAGTTATTAATAAAAATAGAGGTGGCGTGACAGTTCTTGAAGAGCCAAGGCCTAAATGGCGTATATCTTCATTCTTTTTCAAAACCCTGTACGATTAATTGTTCTTTTAAAGACCTCTTTCTTTGCCTATTAAATCAACATTTTCAGGGTCGCCCCTCTAACAAGATTCTCTGGATCCGCCCCTGATTATTGAAGTGCAAGAATATGTTTGAAATGAATGCGTATGATTTTCGATAGCAAGACTGATTAATTACTTTAGTTTTCCGAAATGCTTCTAAGCGCTGTTTCCTCTTCTGCTTCATAACGAATAATAATAATATCCGACCGAAGGCAGTCCAAAACTTTATCAAGTTATGTTACCTATTTGAACATAAAGCTAATGAAAATTCTATTTTAAGTTGGCGCTCTGGTGCTGTTTCCTGTGGGTGATAGCCACAACATTCTATTTGAAATGCGGTAGGAAAATAAATTATGTACATTATATCAAAACTAATATTAACAATTTTGCTTTTGCAAATGAAATTTTGTTTGTTTGTTGTGTGCAGTGTGTAGGGTGTCACTAAGATTCAGAAATGTCAGTAGAATCAATGCGGGGTCACAGTAATGTTCACATGTGAACAACATTGCACGTGTCCCGATAACATAACAGACAGAAGTTGTTGAATTAAAAATAACTGCTGCTATTTCAGTTTATTACATGGTGGATGGCGCCACAGACAATCGATTGCCATAAATATAGCAAAGATAACAACAAATCAGTTGTCAAGCATCAACAATAAAAAAGTGTCATTACATCGGGGTCATATTATTTTTGTTAATGAGAAATTTTAACCCAATAATTAACCTTTATTCAATAGGCTAGTTAACCTTTGGAATAGTATTGTTTAAAACATTTTTGTATGTCACTTTTATTCCGGGATCATGTTATCATATTACAAAACGACAACCACTATTTTTGTCGAAGCCTTTATACGCGGCCTAAGACACCGCAGGGGCATATTTTCAAAACATAGCATTTTTTGTGCAGGTGTGCAGTGACATTATATTTTTTACCGGCAGTGTTGAAAACAATACATTGAAATTAAAACAATAATACGATTATTTAAACAAGTGACAAAAAACAGCTGTTTTGTGCGGGGTGTGTTTGCGAAGAAAAGTCAGAAATGTTAGCAAGAAGCATTGCACAAATCGAAAAGTTGATATATCATATTTTTTGGAATGTGAACCTCCTTCGTCTAGTTTATAGAAATGAGAAAGAGTGTCGGAATCCGTTTAAAACAACTTCTATACAACGCATGGTTCGAAAGAAAGTTTCTTATCCATCCAAGAAGGGATTCATCGACACCTTAAGCGCTAGTTTTCGATACCTCAATATGCCTTTGTATTCACAATAATCTTACATTCTCTAAGACTATACATATAAGGATTTTTTCATCTGTTCATCAAAGCATCAGTGGAATTATTGCTGAGAAAACAGCTGTTGTATCGGTCATTAAGAAGCTTTCGTTGTTCAACATAGCCCAAGAGATGTAAACGCAATCGGTCGATAAATTGGAGGGACAAGAAGATTCGCCTTTTCTGGTAATGAAATGTGTCCAATGCTGCTCTTCAACTCCTCGGAGCGAGCCCACAGGAATAGGAAAAATGGAAATTCTTACGCAAGTGTCTTGCCAACATGGAACACCTCTTCAGAGAGAATATCCTACGGACCAACAAATTTATGTATGTTGCGCTCTTTAAGGACTCGCCACAGCACGAGTAGGAAAGAAGACTACTTAATTAGAATTATTAATGCACTCAATAACTGGGGGAGTTATAACCATAGAAATGATGACAAACTATATAACTTGTTGCTACATAGCTTTACATAGTTCATAAGCTTTTTCGAGCGTATAGGAACCGAGAGGTGCGTTAAATATGGATGTTCAGATCTTCTGCGATTAAGGCAATCGATGAAGCTTAGTTACCAGTTAAATAGTGTGATGAAGTTATTGCCACAGTCCCAGTTGGCTTTCTTGTATTGCCGACTGGTTCTCTGAGAAGCTCTTTCCTTAACTGAAATTTTTAGACACGAAAAGGTAGCAGATAATCTGACAAAATGGACAGATTTGCCTAGAGATAATATACTACACCGATAGTGTATTTTTCCGTTTTTCCGTTTGGCCACTAAAGTCCGATATTCGACTAAGCTCGTTAACTTGCTGTGAAGAATGATTAAACTCAGCAAAAAACTTCTAAGGTCAGTTTAATTGTTTTTTTTTTCTATTTAATGGCTTAAGCATTCTGACCAATTTGTCTGTTTTCATATCTTTTCTACTTACAACATTAAAACAAACAAAAATGTCACGAACATAACACAAGTGAAAATATCGATTAAACACACGAACCAACTGTCCCATGAATGTTAATATCTCGGAACTTTAAGGCTCCAACAATTTTTTGGCAGCTCCAAGTTCAGTCGCCAAATCTCACCAACAATCACTCTCCACTTTCACTGAACCTTCGAAATTCGCCAGTGAAAAGTTTATTTTCTGTTTTTTTTTCTAATTTCTCTCAACAAACACTTGATGGGGTTAAAAACTCGATAAGTAATTACAACTCATTTGCCAAACAACGTGCCTAGCATTACAAAATTGTTCGAACGAGAAATGTAAATAGAAATTCAGATTCCCCCTCATCCTCTGCCTCTGCCTTTTAAGCCCCTTTTAGAAGAAGAAACAAAAAAGTCTCATCAATTGTACTAATTCAATATTTTGTTCAATTTTATTTTTTTTTTTCGTTTTTCTCTTTCGATTTCTTTTTTTTCAATAAATTAATTTAAATTACGTTTAATCTATGCGATTTGTTTGCCTAAGAAAATTACAATTTGGCTTTGTTGTTGTTGCATCTTTGGGAGGAGGAGACAAAAGTTCCATTTTTCGTTGTATTGTGCGATCTTTAGACATACGCCCTGTAAGCCAGATTCTGGGCAGATTCGATTTGGGCATTTGGAACAAACGACCGACTGTCCCATGGACCATGGGCGCTAATGTGGGCGGGATGGTGTTCAGTAGCAAGCTAAAAGTGTCAAAAGAATCATTACTGGTGTCAACTTCTTGAAAAAAGAGGATATGGGCTTACTTTCTTGCAGAGCTGGAAGATGGCCAAACCAACAGACACAATGAACGAGAAGAAACCAAGGGCCAGAGCATTGAAGGCCTTCAACTTCAAGATACCAATAGCCATGGGGATGACAGTCATGGCCTTCAAGAGGATCAGGACCATGATTGGCACAGCGATTTTCTTCAAGCGGTTTTTGCGACCTGAAATGGAAGTCATGAGCCACTACGCAAATTTGGAAATATCAAGATCCTACCCTTTCCTTCGACTTCGGATCCTGGGAATTTGACATTCAAATTGATTTCATCATTGTTGAGGTTTCTTGAGGAGACGGTCACTTTGGCATCGGCAACTGGCAAATGAACAGTCACATCATGTCCGGAGATGTAGCTTTCGATAGAATCCAAGAAGTCACCCTGGGAACGGGCCGATCTGCTGTTGGCTCCATTTGCTTTCACTTCGACATCGCTGACCTTCAAAGAAAGAAAAGTTTGAGTTTTGAATTGACACAGTTTTCGGTCGAATTCATACTTTGAAATCGTCCTTGCTTATGACAGTGTCTAAAAACCTCATCGCCCTGACTTTCACGCAAGCCAGTGAATCAGCCCCTGTGTCGCATTTCTCCTTCATCTCGTCAATCATGTGTTCCATGTTGGTCGGTCGTACTCCAGGATTAGCCGCCACCAGGCCGATCAAGGCTACAAGGACAATTAATTTTCTTGCCATTCTGAATTGTTGTTTGTGTGGGAGGAGAGGATTGAGCTTGAATTGAAAAAAAAAACCTGACCACTCGATCGAATGAAACGATTGCGAATAATATTAGATTCCCTACCATCATCGATTTTTATACTCGGGGACAAATTAAATTTCAAAATGGAGACTCCATCGCAGTAGTGTCGTCTGCATTTCGGTGCTCTTGGAATTGTCAATTGGCTCCGCTGCGATGGGGGGTTCTCCAACATTCAATTGGCAGGTGGCGACAGATGTGCATGTATAAGTGCGCTCACTATACTCGCACACTGAATTTGGGCTGTCTTCGTTTTTGGTTTGCTATTATCTTTGTTGGTCTTTTACACGTGTTGATGTTCACTTAAGACAAAAAGGTTTGTACACTTTGATTAACGAAAATAGTTTAAAGAAGAAGAAACTAAGTAGAAATTTTCATTCTGATAAACGGCGGCGACCGCTGTGCTTGGTATTAAGGGCACGTCCAGAGCGAAGCGTATGCAATCGCAATGAGATTTATGTAGACGGAGATGGCTTTGGTCAGTTTTATGTGGACTCTATTGAGTAATCCATGAAAAACACTCAGATTAGAGCCCAAATTGTTTTGTTAGAAAATCAAAAGACATTAGGTACTTTACTTGAATACAATTTCGATTTTATGACTTTTTGAAGACACTTTCATTCTTTTCATTCAGAAGAAAGTTTCAATAATCTTCTTAATACTACGTTACGTAACAATTTAAGGTGTTTCTTGCATAACAAAGTAAACATATTGAGGAGTTGTTTCCACAATTGTCTGTCTCTGATATGTAGAAGTGAAGTTCTTCTTGTATTTGTTAATATGGAATTGATTAAGTCCTACAAAATAACGTCTCTCAAGGTAGTTACTGACAAGAGTTATTTCATATATATCTCCGATTTTTCCACCTGGGGATCTGGGGATCTGAGACGGATGAATGCATATCAGAAAGCCTTCACCAAAGTACTGGGTTAATGAGAACGCCCTTCGATCAGTTAAGTTAACATAACATATGGTATATGGAAAACTAACAAAAGAACTTATGCTCAGAGAGAGTGTGAATAAACTTTAACAGAACATTGACCACGATATTCTGCACAAAATCATTGAAAGATTGAATCTTCTTGCATATCCGTGTGGATAGTGAAACTGTGCTCAATAAACGATGATAAGATATCCGACAGGATCCTGACTTCACAACAAGCCACCCATAAGATCCAATAAGTTCACAAACTCTGTTACTAATTCTTAGCTTCGGTAATATTTCAAACTGAATATCAATAGATTTGTATAACACCAAGCCCCTATAAAAAACTGTTATATCAACACAATACAAGGATGACGACAAAATGAACTCATTTCATCGATTCCATTGTAGAAAGTTTGACGGGATTAAGCTCAAATATCTCTACATTTTTCACATGCTTAGCCTTATCTCACTTACTCGTCTGTTGGTAAACTATCTTCGATCCTTATTTTTGCGCCGAAAACCAAAAAAAAATTTGTTGTGTTCTATTCCATACCTACAAATAAATCTCTCATAAAAATTCACACTTTTTTTTTATTGTTTAAGCTATGGCTAGATGAAGTTTGCTGGGTTTGCTTGTACAATAAAACCTTGAAAAAAAACAGCGATCTCACTTTTGGCCTAAGAGCTGGCGACATGATCAATCAAGTCATATCACTAGAATGGTCTTGGAGAGTAAGTCACGATTAATTTTTTTCTGGGAGCATTTTCGTGTGACGAACATGGGGTAAATTCGTCTCAAAGGTGTGAAAAACCGAAGGTAGCCAATTCATCTAAGGAATGTTGTAAGGTATTTCAAAAGAAGACCCTTAGGCAGTTATATAAGAATACTTTTGTCTGGTAGCATTTTCGTGTGACGAAAATGGGTTAACTTCGCCTCAAAGTGTCAAATAATGAAAAAAGTTAACTCGTTCTAGTAATTTTGAAAGCTTACCAATTCCTTACCGAACATAGCTAGTTTGCATAATTTTTTTTGATGCCAGTTTTAACATACAATTTCGCAAAACGTCAGCGCAAAAAATAAGATAAAATTTCCCTGAACATTCGAAATCTTCGACAAAATTCTTTGTCTCTTTCTTTTTTTTTAAGCCAGTCATCCAAAGAATATTGTTATGCATATCAAAAGAAAGGTCTTGACTCTTGATGAACTTCATAATGATAACGTTGCCTGGGAGCTCTAAGGCTGAATCACAAAGACGCTTCAGCTTCAGCTTCGCTTGACGTTTACGAGTTCAGCTATAGGAATCTGGGTTGCAAAAGTCGATACAATTGTACTTTTTCGATACATTCGCCTCTCCTTAAGTACACAAATACACTTCTACTAAATTCAATACAATTATGAAATTATGTAAAAGGTATTCTGCTATATCATAAATACTTTTACCCGAATCTATATCACCAAGTATCCTTTTTCTTAACGCACTTATTTGTTACGGTTATATTTTTGCAATACATTAAAATCTGTTTTTAATTTTTCAACACCAGGAGAGGAAATAACGGTACTTTATTTTCTTCTCAATTTGCTTGATCAGTGGTGCAACTCAATAAAAACATGTGCACGACTGGGTCGTACGAACTTGCTCCTGCATGCTAAAACTAAATATTTATGATTACTTAAATTGCAAAAGGTAGTTTTAAAATAAGAGATATACTTTAAGCAATTCTGCTTACACTCTTACTTACAGCTTACACTTTACTCAAAAAAAAAAATATATACATATAAAAAATTAAAATTTGGAAATGTACCTCGTATATACATTTCATTCCAAAAATTTAAATGCCGAACAAATTCAAACCTTATTCTTGATTTATTGATTTTTTTTTTTGAAAATCTTCGGGGCCGTTTTTTTTTTTAATTAATTTTTTATATATAAAATTTTTCAAAAATATCT
>CAKKXW010000003.1:38271701-38283325 GCA_920937365.1 Sphaerophoria rueppellii | reverse complement strand
GTTGTGTGTGTTTTATAAAGCCTTACTTTCGAAAAGAGAGAGAGACAAGAGTACAAGAGAAAAGAATAAAGCTTAACAATTATTTAAAATTTCAAAATTTGATGGTTTCTTATTCAAAATAGGACCAGCGAAAAAAATCATTGGGTTTGTCTAGAGCTTTATTTTTTTTTTATTTTAAGAGAAGGGGCGTTTCAGAGGGCGTAGTTATTTATAAAATATTTTCCTACCTTTGGAAAACAAACAAATAAAATTTCATCAGAATTTCGAAAATATGTCTTTTATTATTGGTACTTAAGAAGAAGAGGGTGTGGCCCTGAGTTAACTCTACAAAGAAAAACAAACTGAAGTTGCTTAAAATGTGTTGAGTAAGATTCTTAGTTTTCTCTTTTTAATTCAATGTTTCATTCTTTCCGTTAATAAAAGAAACAACACCCATAATGCTCGTAAAAAATATTTGTTTCTTTAATTCTATCTCATTAAATTTTATTTTTGGTTTTTCTTTTTGTTTTACTAAAATTAAAACTAAACCTTAAAATATTTTGTTTCATAAATAAATAAACTAATTTCGTTAATATTCAGAATTCCAGTCCAGAGAGAGAGAGAGAGAGAGAGAGGGAAAGAGAAGATGAAGGATGAAGGAGAAATGTGTTATCAGGATTCCGGGTTCATCATATCTCTCATTTTGTCAATTTACCAATCTAAGACGAACTACTGTAGCTCGACGAACCTGGGTTACCGCTCGACGAGGACGACGAACCCGACGAACTTCCCGACGAATAGGACGAACTTCCCGGGTAGTAAGAACTGTAAGCAATATTGTGAGCCGATCCAGCATGAGTCGAATCCCATCGAGCATAGGGTCCTCCACTCATTGGCTCCCAACTAGAAGGATCATACGACGAAGTGGTGCTGGAAATTGGAGCACCGTAAGCAGTGATGGGATCTGCTGGTGGCATTGGCATCATTGGCATCATGTTCATTTTCATACCGCCCAGTTTCTTGATCAAATTATAGATAAGGAATCCAAGGACCAGCTTAATGGCAATCTTTGACAAGATCAAGGCTTTGGTGGCCTTGATACCGATCAGAATGACAATTAACGGCATCAAGAGCTTCATTTTAAGCTTGAGCAGTAAAAGAACTGGCAGCAGAAGCTTCTTTTTTAACAAAAGTCCTCGAGCTAGAAAAAGTATTTCAATAAAATCTTAAAAACATAAAAGATGATCAAGCTAACCTTCGCCCTTGGTTGGCAATTCCAAGTCGAATCCACGATCAGCACGGTAGGTCATTACTGAGCCTTGGAAGAAAGTCTGTGGCAACTGCAGACGGAACTCGTTGGTGGTCAAGACCCTGCCAACACGATCAACTATTACTTCGTCGATGTTATCCTTCGAGAACGATCGTCCCTGCTCCTCCTGCACTCCAGTCAAACTATCCAAAAATATCAACACTCGTTCCTTCATGCAATTCATTGCATCAGCATGGAAACATTCAGCAACAATATTCGAGATCAGTTCTTCGCTGGACCGAATTCTCGGCTGGACACTGTACCCGGTGTTGGCAACGGCTGCCGCATTGACCAACGTCACCACA
This sequence comes from Sphaerophoria rueppellii, assembly GCA_920937365.1. Classification (NCBI taxonomy): domain Eukaryota; kingdom Metazoa; phylum Arthropoda; class Insecta; order Diptera; family Syrphidae; genus Sphaerophoria; species Sphaerophoria rueppellii. The sequence goes on along the minus strand of CAKKXW010000003.1, from coordinate 38,281,732 downwards.
CAACCCACAAAAATCAAATAGGACACTCGGAAAGCCATGATTTTGACAAAAACCGAATTGTTGGAAAAAATCGAAAGGAACGAGAAAAAACAACACGAATCGATCGCGGTGGCACTTTTAATGTCAATAAGCAGCTGAACGTGGACAATCTGTGAATGATATCAAATTGTCGGGGAGCCCTTGATTTTATACTGCCGCTCCCAAAACACTCCGCTCTCGCCCGCTCTATGCTTGCGTACAGTACAAATTTTTGCTCAAGCTAACTGTGGTGATGGTCTCTTTGCTACTTTGGTTGGTGGTAGCTGCTCACCTCGTTGGCCAAAAAGTTTTTAACCGAATCAATCAATCGACAATCGTCATCGTCCGAAGAAGTAGCAGCAGCAGGTGCATCGAAAGAGCGATTACGAGCCATCGCGTTTCGTTTCGTCTTCGTTTTCCATTTCCACTGATAGCCACTGACGACTCACGTCTTTGGCTATCAAGTCCAAAGCCCCTTCCCCTAGGCTAATTGATATGCAAGACAGACCCTTGCGTACAACTTTGCATTGGAGCTCACCCAGTTGCAAGCTTCCACGAACGATAATTAGCTGCTTGGACATACAATCATCGGTTTCCCTTGTGCTGATGGGCCAAACAGCCAAAAATCACGCACTTTTTGTACTCTGTTGCCTAATGCGGACTAAGCGACAGTGGCGACGATTTTTGTCCAAAATTTTGTGTAACTACATCCGTAATGATTTCTTTTGCCCTCCCCAAATGCCATCGAATGCGTCGTCGATCATATTCAATTAAGTTATTGATTTCATTTTTATTCGCGCATTATGGAATTCGTTTCCAGACCATCTTTTCAGCAGCGGTTATTTGGACTAATTTGATTTATCGATTTGGGCTCAATTTGAGCAAAGGCGGTCAATGGGTTGGTGTAATTGGAATGTTGGAGCTTTTGATCACCATTATTGAAAAGAAAAGTGCAAGTGAATTTCTCTCCATGTTTTGTTTTAGTACTTTGTTTTTGTGACTGGGCTTGGGGCTCGCGTAAATGTGCCAAGAATTTGGGGCTTTCATTTAATTATTAATATTAGTTGCTGGTTTCGGTTGGGTAAAGTAAGTTGTCGTGTCGGTGTTATGCAATGCAATGTCCTTCTTTTACTCTTGTCTCTGATTTTTTTCGATGTAGGCTAAAATTGAAAAACTACCCTTGCATTTACTGTTTACTTACTAAATTAAACGGCTACTAATTCATATAGTATATGAGACATTCTCCAGTCAATTAAACCAAGCGAACTAGCATCCGCAGTTAACCTGGTCGTCTCGAGCCTGGGGGTTGTTATCCATTCGTTCACCCTTTCTTAGCTACGTGGACTACATCATCCACATCTTGGTTAAAACATTGGAAAAATTCGCATTCCTATAATTCACACTCAGAGTTATAGTACAGTGCCTTGCAAAAGTATAACCGCACCCGAAAAATTGCATTTAAAAGAAAACCTACAATAGGAGTTGCTCCTTACTATTTTTTTATTGAGTTACATCACTGATCAAGCAAATTGAGAAGAAAATAAAGTACCGTTATTTCCTCTCCTGGTGTTTAAAAATTAAAAACAGATTTTAATATATTGCAAAAATATAACCGCATTTATTGTTTTTTGTTTTTTCTTTGTTTTAAGTTCATTTTTAACAAAAAATTAATATGCAACTTTGTTGCCTCTATTTTCCACCAATCTTAGAATTCTTTTTGGCATACTATTAACTAGATTTTTCAATATGGAGTCGTCTAAAGTGTTCTTCTGTCACAACTGCCTCTCGCAGCTCAGCAACACTAGCAAATTGCTTATTATGGGCATAAATTTTGCTAGTTAAAATTATTATTAAAATTATTAAAAAATTCCCCAAAGAATTTCGATGCGGTTGCAATCTAGAGAATGTGACGGCCACCCCACCAAATTATTGTTTTTCGATTCGAACCAATCCAAACTTTGACGACTTACATGAATTGGGGCATTAACTTGCTGGAAGACATGCTAAACTCGGCGAAATCGTCTTAAATAAGGTACCAAATTCTCCTCAAAAACCGAAGTGTAGTCAGAACTGTGCAACCTTACCACGCTCGCCCCGCAAACCATACAGCTGCCACCACCAAAGTTCCTCTTGGAAAAAAACTTTTTGTCTTTCCTCCAATCGTGCCAATATCCGCTAAAACCATCTGGTCCATCGAGATTAAACTTTTTTTCATCACTAAAAATAACCTAATAAAAAACATTCATTCCGGTATGCCATTTGGAATAACGAGATTTTAGTGTAGATTAATAGAAAGTCACTTACGGTTTTCCAATCCCGATTTATGTTTTGGTGGGCAAATTCCAATCTTTCTTGTTTGTGGGCTGCTGTTAAATTTGGAGCAGGCACCATTTTTCCCCGAACAATTACTCCACTGCTTTTTAAAGCACGGGAAACGGTTGAAACCGAAACTCCTAAACCCAATTCGTTACGAACTTCCGGCAAAGGATGCACCGAATTGGATTGAGCATTGATTAAACGCTGCTTGTCACGACATGTCAGCTTCTGCGGACGCCCGGGTCTTATTTTTGTCCCATAGGGATATTTTAAAAAATTTCGAACGACACGATCCGATCGTGAATCTCATCTTCCAATAGCCCTAAGACTTAGGCCGCTTGACCGAAAAGCCAAGATTTTGCCTTTTTCAATTTCGCTTAAATGCGTACCACGTGGCATTTTGGTTTTTTTATTTGAAAGCACTTGACTGAATGCAGCTTCAAAGAGATTTGCATTGTGCGGTTATATTTTTGCAAAACATCGAAATCTGTTTTTAATTTTTAAACACTAGGAGAGGAAATAACGGTACTTTATTTTGTTCTCAATTTGCTTGATCAGTGCTGCAACTCAAAAAATAGTAAGGAGTCACTCCTATTGTAGGTTTTCTTTTAAATGCATTTTTTCGGGTGCGGTTATAGGTACTTATGCAAGGCGCTGCATGCATAGATGCAACTACCAATACCGTTCTCTACTACTTTAAGTTTTCATTTCAACTTTTAATATGGAATTTGTTTTTTTTTTTTTTGGTAATTTCCGCCGCCAAACGTGCACCCCACCACACCAGTTGTGGTAGTAATATTAAAAGAAGCTGTGTTGCGTGCCAACATCGACATTAAATAAACCTCCTGATCGAACTGCCATGTTGTTGTTGAGTGCCACCAGGGGTCTTAATAAACTTCCTGATCCACCGGAGCTATTGTCTGCCGCGTAGTGCCACCAGGGACCTTAAATAAGGCTTTTTCCTGTCGTCAAGTTCCACCAGGAGCCTTAAATTTACATTCTGACCCCCCGGAAATACACATGACGAGTAAATTGCACACAACAATCTCCGATAGAGACTGGAGAGCATTAATTTGTTCCTCGTAAAGTGCGCACTTGGAAAACTAGCAAATGATCAATTTTGTTAGCGGTTCTACCATCGAGAGATATTCATATGATCTATATTCAACAGAACGCAACGTAACGTTAAAGATAGTATAAGTAGTCACTGAAAAGACCCAAAAAAACCTGTACTTTTCACAGATCCACTCGATCTATGCATTGGCGATCTGAGAACTGCGGTTTCATGCGGTTCGATGACGACTTCTGGCAAACGCTTGAATCACCGAGCAAACGTGTTCTCTTTTAGAAACGAAAGTAGAGCTCCAGCTCATCTTTGATTCAATATAGAACAAGAAAGCAGCTAGGTTTCGATGGCTTATCCAACATTGTACTAAAACACTCGCTGCGGGTTGAAGCAATAGACGTTTTCACCACTCCGTTTAACAAAAGAAAAAAAAAAAAAACTCCAGTCTCTCAAATGTTCGGTCGAAGAGTCTTCTACTGAGCATCATTAATCATTTATATTCTGTTCTCGTGATCGGATGGGGAAGACATGATAATTCCGGATAAGCAGTTCGATGATCTAATTGGGCGTAGAACTACCCGAAAGGACAAATTACATAATTAGAATTCTCTTACAACGTGACTTTGAGAACATTCAGGGATATTGCGAAGACATAGACAATTTTGAGACAATTCTGTTCCGGAACAAGTTGGCTGGGTCATGAGGTTTATTAACAGCAAGCGATACTTTTAAATGAAATACCTGGCCTACAAACCGAGTGATCCGAGATAACACCATAAAAATTGCAAACAGCTCTCCCGAAGCTGTTCCCTTCAAACGGAGCTTTCCCTCGCTGCACCCAGGGTTTGTGAGATTAATTGCTTTGGGAAAAAATATTTGAGTTTTTTTTTTTTTTTGTCATATTCTGATGTCTGAAGGTATCGAAGTTTTCAGACCTTTCATATCGGAAACGACACCTCTGACATCAGGCGAAGAGGCGTTGATGGGTTGCTCCTTTAAAGTCGAAATCAAAATTATCAGATAAAACGGGACAGGGGTCCTTCGCTGCTATATCGGATCGAATTGATGGGTTAAAGCTGGGGAACCAGTATACTATTGGCATCAGTCAGCACTTGACAATAAGAAGTTTGATTGGGGCTAGAGGGCCTTGACCGATTTACATAACTGTTTAAGAGTTCAGCTTTAATCAAGAAGACTAGGTGAGCTTAAAATATTATTGCCACATTTTTCAGCAACAATTGAAGGACTTCGTCTCCGTTGATTCTATTCTGCTGTTAAACAGATGACAACATCACTATTCAGATTTATTTTAAATTAGAAGGAATTAGAATGTATTCAACGTAACCCATACATCTTGATTATCAGTAAATAAATAGAGTGGCTCTTGAAGAGCTAAGGCCTAAGTGCCTTACTCTCATCAACAATTCTCTAAGTGTGTGTGAAGAATTTAACGCCGATTCCGAACGGAAAAGTTGAGAAGCACAGATTGATACTCTTTAAAGTCTTGTCAGTTCTTCGCAGGAGGCAGTGCCCGTGAAAGATGAAATAAAAACTATGGGCACGAGTAGGACTCGAACCCACGACGTTCTGCTTAGCAGCCAACGAAACTAACCACTAAGCTACGGACACTTGATTATCAGTAGCCGTAAGTAATTCAAAATTGGATCATATTAATTTGAATTATTGAAGTACAAGAATATGTTTGAAATGAACGCGTAACATTTTCGTTTGCAAGGCTGATTAATTACATTAGTTTTCCCAAATGCTTCTAAGCGTTGTTTCCTCTTCTCCTTCATAATGAATAATTGTATATCCGACCGGAGGCAGTCCACAAATTTATCAAGTTATGTTACCTATTTGAACATGAAACTAATTAAAATTCTATTTTAAGTTGGCCCTCTGATGCTGTTTCCTGTGGGTGATATCCACAACATTCTATTTAAAATGCGGTAGAAAAATAAATTAGCTATGTACATTATATCAAAACTAATAATAACTATTTTGCTTTTGCAAATACATTTTTTTTAGTTTGTTGTGTGCAGTGTGTAGAATGTCATGTAAGAATCAGAAATGTCAGTAGAATCAATGTGGGGTGGGTGTCACAGTGGTGTTCACATTGCACGCGTCCCGATAACATAACAGACAGAAGTTGTTGAATTAAAAATAACTGCTGCTATTTCAGTTTATTACATGGTGAATGGCGCAAACAATCGATTGCCATAAATATAGCCAAGAAAACAACAAATCAGTTGTCAAGCATCAACAACAACAAAATTTTCATACCATCGGGGTCTTATTATTTTTGTTAATGAGAAATTTTAATTAAGTTTTATTTATTTAACCTTTGGAAAAGTATTGTTTAATACGTTTTAGTGCTTCACTTTTATTTCGGGAACATGTTATCATGTAACAAAATGGCAACCTCTTTTTTGTCGTACCCTTCAAACGGCCTAAAACACCGACGGGGCATGAATTACATGTCAAACCAAAGCATTTTTTATGCAGGTGTACAGCGACTTAATATTTTTTACAGACAGTGTTGAAAACAATACATTGAAATTAAAACAATAGTAAGATTATTTAAACAAGTGGCAAATCACAGCTGTTGCGTGCAGGGTGTGTTCGCGAAGAAATGTTAGAAATGTTCCCTTCCCATAACACAAATCGAAAAGTTGATGTAGTTGAACCTCCTTCAATGAAGAATCAACGAATTCGAATTTCGGAAATAGGGTCGACTAGTTTATAAAAATGAGAAAGAGTGTCGGAGACAAAACAGAGCCCTGTGGGACACCAGTTTTCATGTTGTCTGTTACAGATATGAATCTGGGTTGCAAAAGTCGATACAATTGTACTTTTTTCGATACACTCGCCTCTCTATAAGTACACAAATACTCTTTTACTAAATTCAGTACAATAATGAACTTCCAGTCTATCACTTGATGTAATAGGTATTCTGCTAAATCATAAATATTTTTACCAAAATACATATCACCATCAAGTATCCTTTTTATTAACGCACTCATTGTTGCAAGTCAATAAAATTGCTAGTTTGGCAACACCTTTAAATGTCACTGAATGAGACGTTAACGAAGTGACGACGCGACGTAACATGTAAGCCCGAGACATCATCTGTCTAATTCGTTGGCATTCTCGTTTGTTTTCATTTCGTTATCAATTTACCGTTTTCAATTCTTCATTCCGAGAGTTAGGTGCATCCTCTACTCAATGTGAAAGTCTGAAGGTTGTCGTAACATCACTTAAAAATTCTTAAAGCGATGAACATGAAACCGTGTACATATATTCTTGGAGGTATTAGAAGTAACAAAAGATACGTTCTATTCTGATAAAATAAACGGTTCCTGTGGGGCAGATTTAACCTTATTTTTCAAAGAGCAAAAGGATTGACATATTGCATAGGTTGTGATAGTATAGGGGTCAGAAATTCACAAAGGCTACTTTTTATCCCGGCAGGTAACACCGCGGGCACAGCAATGTGTCATAAATGAGAATCACCAGCACTACTATCGTCACCAAGTCCATCCAATTATTGGCATCCGAAGAGGACATTGAATTAGAAGGAACCTACATCCTCGTTTATCCAGAGCGAGCAAACGCAAGTAAGTAAACGCAAAAAAAATGGAGCTGCATGTAAATTAAGGAAAAACTAAGAACATGGTTCCGCCGACTACTGGAAACGTTGGTAAAAGTAGAAAAACAACTATTAAGAAGTGCGATCCTTCAATTATGTACTTTGAGTCAGTATCTATTAGCAGCCGATAACAATATGGAAATAAAAAAATATGTGGGCAGCTGCTCAAAGCCAACAGAATCTACTTAAGTCTTTCAAGGCTCGTTTAATACAAAAATCGATTTATCCAATACCTACCATTACTTCAAACTGTTACTGTATAAGACGATAGTCTTACCATTACTCACTTATGGATCCGAGATCTGAGTGCTTAGCCAAATGTACCTACTCTGAACTTTTAGCCGCGTTCGAGAGAAAAGTCTTACTGAGAATAGTATTGGCCCCGTCTGTGAGGAAGGACGATTCCGGAGACGGTATAACCCCGAGCTGTATCAAATCTACCACGGAGTAGACTTGATGACAAAAATTAAGCTTGGTAGACTCCGACGGGTTGGGCACCTAGCTCGTGTGAGCGAAGAAAAACCGGCCCGAAAAGTCATTTGTAGTACCTATATATTAGGATACAGCGAGGCAGACTAAGTTTGCGCTGGAAAGGTGGCGTAGACCAGGGCACCCAAAGCTTGGGGGTGTGGTCTGATTTTGGCGCAGAGGAAGGGAGAAACTTCATTGACCAGGCCGACGATCATGATGATGAAGATGATAAATAACAAGCAATATCAGGTTTTAAGGGCCATATATAAAAGTGAAAATCTGTACGGGGTCAGAATCAAAACATCACGCCTTAATCACACCACAAACTAACGTGAAAATGTATAGAGTTCTTTATTTTGGCCTCAGAACGGTTGTAGGCATGTTTTTTTTTTACAACAAATGTCGACTTTAAATTGCGGGCGAGACGAGGTTCAGAGGTTCGGCTAGTTATCCATGTTTTAACTATGAAAAAAAATGTATTCCTCAATAAAACTTCACAAATCAAAAAGTACAATTCGATACATTTTTTATTTTGATTTAAATACAATGCTGAAAGACGATTTTCCATCCCTGATGAATTCGTTTCAAACAACTTCTATACAAAGCACGGTTCGAAAGAATGTTTCTTATCCATCCACGAAGGGATTCATTTATACTTTAAGCGCTAGTTTTCGATAAGAAATCAATATGCTAGACTTAATAAAATGCCTTTGTATTCACAATAATCTTAAATTCTCTAAGAACATACATATATAAGGATTTGTTCATCTGTTCATCAAAGCATCAGAGGAATTATTGCTGAGAAAACAGTTGTTGTATCGGTCATTAAGAAGCTTTCGTTCTTCAACGTAATCCAAGAGACGTAAGCGCAATCGGTCGATAAATTGGAGGGAAAAGAAGATTCGCCTTTTCTGGAAATGAAATTTGTCCAATGCTGCTCTTCAACTACTCGGAGCGAGCCCACAAGTATAGGAAAGATGGAAATGCTTACGCAAGTGTCTTACCAATATGGAACACCTCTTCAGAAAGAAAACGAGAATATCATACGGACCAATAAATGTATGTATGTTGCGTTCTTTAAGGACTCGCCACAGCACGAGTAGGAAAGAAGATTCCTTAGTTAGAGTTATTAATGCGCTGAATAACTGGGGGAGTTATGACTTATGACACTCTTTGGGACACTCAAAATGACGACAAATTATATAACTTGTTGCCACATAGCTATATATACTTCATAAGCTTTTTCGAGAGAGCTAACAAATGGAGTGCCATTTGAAAAAAGGGTATAGGAACCGAGAGGTGCGTTAAATATGAGTGTTTCAGGCCTTCTGCGCTTAAGCCTATATCGCAATCGAGGAAGCTTAGTTACCAGTTAAATATTCTAATGAAGTTATTGCCACCATCCAAGTTGGCTTTTTTGTATTGATGACCGGTTCTCTGAGAAGCTCTTTCTTTAACTGGAATATTTTGACACGAAAAATTAGCAGATAATATAGCAAAATGGACATATTTGCCTAGAGACAATATTACACCGATAGTGTATTCATCAATGTCAGTGTTGAGAAACAAGTCAAGGGTGGTTTCCGCTTGGCCACTATAGTGCGATGTTCGACTGTGCTCGTTGAGCTGCTGCGTAAAATGATTAAACTCAGCAAAAAGTTCTAAGGTCAGTTTAGCAAGTTTTTTTTTTTTTTGATATAACGGCTTAAGCATTATGACCAATTTGTCTGTTTTCAATCTTTTCTACTTACAACATTAAAACAAACAAAAATGTCACGAACATAAAACAAGTGAAAATATCGATTAAACACACGAACCAACTGTCCCATGAATGTTAATATTTCGGAACTTTAAGGCTCCAACAATTTTTTGGCAGCTCCAAGTTCCGTTTGCCAAATCTCACCAACAATCACTCTACACTTTCACTGAACCTTCGAAATTCGCCAGTGAAAAGTTTATTTTCTGTTTTTTTTTTTTTCTAATTTCTCTCAACAAACACTTGATGGGGTTAAAAACTCGATAAGTAATTACAACTCATTTGCCAAACAACGTGCCTAGCATTACAAAATTGTTCGAACGAGAAATTTAAATAGAAATTCAGATTCCCCCTCATCCTCTGCCTCTGCCTTTTAAGCCCCTTTTCGAAGAAGAAACAAAAAAGTCTCATCAATTGTACTAATTCAATATTTTGTTCAATTTTATTTTTTTTCGTTTTTCTCTTTCGATTTCTTTTTTTTTTCAATAAATTAATTTAAATTACGTTTAATCTATGCGATTTGTTTGCCTAAGAAAATTACAATTTGGCTTTGTTGTTGTTGCATCTTTGGGAGGAGGAGACAAAAGTTCCATTTTTCGTTATCATGTTAACTACTCTGAAAAAACAAAGAAGAAGCTTTTCCCCGAATTTTCCGTCTCCGTCTCCTACTCCCCCTTAGACTTAAAGATAAATTTAAAGAGCAAGCTTGTTAAAACATTACGATCCGTGCAACAAACCGTTTACTCAACATTAAT
>CAKKXW010000003.1:38234733-38245244 GCA_920937365.1 Sphaerophoria rueppellii | reverse complement strand
AAGCTAAAGCTTCTTCATTCAAGGTTAGTGTGGAGGCCTGGTTTCTCGAGTAGTTTGACACTGAAATAAAACCTACATTACAGGAGAGAAGTTAATGAACTCCTAAGAGTCCGAGGGTTTATGTTTTTTAAACAAATAATTGTATTGGGGTATTACTCGTTTTCCGCCACATTATGGCGTATTTTGAATTTAGATCTACATATTTATCTATATAAAGCTGGCTCACAAAACAACTGAAGTCAACTGACCATTCATAACGTCGTACTACATACGCCGAATGGGTGCTTCAACAACAGGCGCTGGACGGCAATTTTACGAACAAAATTTTCTTCAGCGACGAAGCACATTTCTCATTATGGGGTTATGTTAATAAACAAATTTTTTGTATTTGGGAGCCTGAGAATCCTCAAGTAATTGAAGAGAGGACATTACATCCAAAATAAAGTCACAGTTTGATGAGCTCTTTGGTCCGGAGGTGTGATTGGAACTTACTTCTTCGAAATCGAAAACGGAACGGCTGTCACAATCAATTCGGAGCGTTATGGTCATAAAGATAACCGTCTTTTTTTTGCCTGCTATTGAAGAATACGACTTCCAGAATATGTGGTTTTTACAAGACAATCACCAAAATCATGCGATTTGACATCGCTGGGTTTTTTTTTGTGGGCTTGCGAAAGACCGTGTTTATGTAGATAAGCCTTTAAGTCAGGGCTGAGATACAGCTCAATATGTATGAAAAAGTGGTCAAAAATTGTCTCAAAAGAATCGATATTTGCACCAATTCGAGTTGTGGTCATTTAAATTATGTAGAGTTTCACATAAAATGAAAAAGTTCAAACTTTAAAATAAAGAAAGAAATATCATGAAAAAAATATATTAATATATGTTTTATTAACGTTTACTTTTGATGTTTATCATTGTCTATACCATCTACTCCATACTTATACGATTTCTACCTTTTACTTTTTCTTTCCTCTTCTGATGCTCAGATTGCAAGGTGTCTATTTGCTTACAAGAAAATAACACAAACATTGTGTTTCATTAATATTAATAAAAAAGTTGTTTGAAGTCTTAATGCTATAGGGGAGAGTGGGTATATTTGGCACACTTTTCGAATACATTAAATCTGACAAGATCTTATAGATCGTAGCTGAGCTAAATTGATTCCTATAGATAAAATAACATTATGGTAACCTATTTTCAGTTAAATAGAAGGCGAAAGTCCGACAGAAGAAAAGAAAAATATCATTTCATGAAGAGACTCACTTTGTCTCATTCCTCCTGCAAGCAGGAGGATTGGGTTTGTCCCATTCCACCTGCGAGCAATAGGATTGGGACAACTATGGGGTGGAATAGTGATGTCCCAATCATCCTGCATGGCACTTTGAATAAATTAATTATAATATCACTTTACGTGTGGCACTAATCAAACAAAACAACTATTAATTCACTTTAAATGGTGTTGCTATCTAATTATTTCACTCTTTTCCACAGTTGGTTCACACAATAAAAGAAAAAGTTTACGCAGATATTTTACTTTTTATGCACTAATTACCTTTTTTAATCTCCACTCCGTGTTTTTTTTTTCAGACACAACTTGTTTTGTTGCGGGATGTGGACAGACTGAAGACAGAATCTGTCATACAATGAAAGAGAAAAAAAATTGTAGGAATTGAGAAAATGCCTGTGTCCCATTCTTCCTGTGTCCCAAAAAAACCCACTCTCCCCTATATAGCTATCTAGATATATTTTTTTTTTTATTTCTTGGAAATTTTCTCATTTGTACTCATTAGTAGAGATGCCGCGAATAGTGATTTGGCCGAATACCGAATACCGAATATTCGGCCACACTCGTCAGCCGAGTACCGAATATTCGGTCGCCGAATATTCCGCAATTCGAACATATTTAGTTTACTTAAGGAGACAAATGAAACGCACAACAATTGCTGGGCATGTTTCCAGGAAGTTGCTTCAGACAGTGCACAATTTGAGAATGGTGTTGAAAAAAGTGCCATCGAAAATGAAATGGAAATGTATCTAAGAACTGTTCGCGAATCGGTGGTCATCAAACGCAAAACAGCATCCAGAATACCAGATCCACATTTGGCAACACTTGCTAAGATCTATCTTTCATCTCCAAGAACTAGTGTGTATAGTGGGAGACTGTTTTCAGAAGGGGGTATGGTATACATGAAAATAGAAGAAATCGTTTACTACCCCCCAATCCTAAAAAAGTTATTGTTGTTCACCATAATTTATCACTTGTAGACTTTAAATACTGAAAAAAATGTTTTTTTTTTTTTTTAATAAAAGGAAAGAATGTTATAAACTGATAAAACATTTGTCCTTCATCATTTTTACTTGCGACTTATAGAATATATGGCAAGTATTGAATTCGTAAAAAAAAAAAATTGAGATGAGGATGAGATATGATATTACGATGATAGAGAAGTCGAAAAAAGTGGGTCCGGCGATTCCGTCTGTCTGTCTGTCGGAAATTTTACAGGCATCTACAGGCTTAACTACTGGTCCGATTGACTTCAAATTTGAAAATTAGAGGTTTGAGCAAAAAGTCATATCCCAATTTTTTTATTTTTGTTTTAAGATCAAAATTTAGGGTAGCCACCATACGATTTTTTTGGCCAAAAACCAAAACTTTTTTTTCACAAAAACGGCCCGAACGATTTTTTTTAAAACTTCATCGAGTTTAATTTTTTTAAACATTCATGTATTTTATGTAAGAAAAAAAATTGTTTATTGCTCCAAAACGGTACCTCCCATAGAACCGTTTTTTTGTTATTAGATTTTCTCGAAAACTGAAAGTCCGATCAGCGTAAGTTTTTTTCGAAAGTACGTATATATTAATCAAATAATATTTTGTTTTCAAAAAAAATTCAAAATTTTTGTAGGACTCTTAAAAAATATTCTTAAGTTTTTTTTTTCAAAATTCTGTATCTCAAAAACGGATCAGATTAAAAATCCAAATTGGAGTATAATATGTATGTTTACATGGTCTTAAAAACTGCATACCCAAATTAATTTTAAGACATTTTTGAAAAATTTTATGTATAAAAAATAAATTAAAAAAAAAACGGCTCCGACGATAATAAGGTTTGAATTTGTTTGGAATTTAAATTTTTGGAATGAAATTTTTTTACGAGGTACATTTTCAAATTTTAATTTTCTTAATGAATTCTAATTATTTTTATATATTGAGTTTTTTTTATGAGTTAAGTGTAAGCTGTAAGTAAGAGTGTAATCAGAATTGCTTAAAGTATATCTCTTATCTAAACACTACTTTTTGCAATTTTAGTAATCATAAATATTTAGTTTTAGCATGCAGGAGCAAGTTCGTACGTCGTGCACATTTTTAATCTCCACTCCGTGTTTTTTTTTTTCCAGACACAACTTGTTTTGAACTTGACTGAAGACAGAATCTGTCATACAATGAAAGAGAAAAAAAATTGTAGGAATTGAGAAAATGCCTGTATCCCATTCCTCCTGTGTCCCAAAAAACAAACTCTCCCCTATATAGCTATCCAGATATTTATTTTTTTTTCTTGGAAATTTTCTCATTTGTACTCATTAGTTTAAAATTTTTGAGAGTAAGAAGATTGTTGTTCCCAGTAACATGTGTCTTATTTCTTTGAGAAATTAGTTAAACATAAAATTTTCCTTAAAAAATAATACTAATTGTTAGAAATTTTTCTTTGATGGATATGGATACAAATTTCTTGAGCAAACCTGCCAACATAAGTTGTGAGTTATTACTACCCACATTCTTACAGTGTCAATGATGAGATGAGACCTACTTCAAGAACACTGTTACTGTTTTTGCATAAATTGCTTTTTCTTGTATTTCTTGATTAAAAAGTTTTGAAGATATCTTTTCTTCTGTTTCTGCGGCAAAATAAATAAAAATGTTTTAAAACCCAATTTATGTTTGTATGAGAGTAGCATATTTAATTTTTCATCAAAATGTCCTTGACATATATTTTAATCCAGCCGAAAAGAAAACTGAAAACAAAAATGTTTACAAGCAAAATAGACAAAATTATAATAAATCATTTTCCTCAAAAATGCCGTCCTTTCAGCTTTGGCTTCGAGTGAAATTTTGAACGCTAAATTAGAACATAAAACAAAAAAAAAAAAGGAGTTAAAATTTTTTTGATTGCATGAGTAAACAGGAATCCAAAAATCAACCAAAGGAAAAGATTTTCGCCGCCGCTCTAACACGCAAGAACAAACACAAAGAATTTCATCCACTGCGTGCTGTAAAAAAGGCCGTCGTCGGGAAGCTCGTGTATTTTCTTCAAACAGATATATGACAACGTTCATCACTACAAACCCTGACTCCTGACCAGAAAAGTATGCATACATACACACTTTTTAGATTTAAGAAAATATTAACGTGATTGATGAATGATGATGAATTAAGTTTTGGTGAACATCTGTTTTAGATCTGGGGGAACTGGGGCGCTAAGACTTCTACTTAAACAGCAATGTCGAAATAATGACTTATTTTTATCGGATTTAAAGAGACTTAAGACTTTAAATTAAAAAGTAGGTTCTGTTACCTTGGTTCAGCCACCCGCGTACTTTGTCTTCCATATCGTTATTGCCTGTTACTATTGATCCAAAATACACAATTGAAGGAACGATCGCACTACCAGACTACCTCTACCTCCCAACAATTTTTTGTCTTTCGAATAAAAAGACTTCATATTTTCGAAAGCAAACTAACACCGTATGCAAGTTGATTATATTCATAGTTTGTAAATTGTGTTTATGAACAAATTTGAACAGTTTCGTTACCAATCGAAGAGAAATTTCACAAAACAAGAGATATTTCAGCCTTATTACCGTACCCGATCGGACAAAAATTCTCTCCGATTCGTACAATTTCTACGATTTTTCTACCACCGTATATCTACCGTCGGACAGTTCAATCGTAGACATCTACGAAAAAATTTGGAATCTGCGTTGAAATTTCAAATTGAGAACGACGTTTCGCGATTTCATGCGATGCATCGCAATGGTTACTTACTGTTTGCGTCCGATTGTCTCCGACACAAAAAAGTGTCGGAAATTTGAAATTTGTGCAATTTGCAGCGTATTTTAAGTTTAAAAAAAAATAAAATGGATTCGAATGCTGCAAAAGAATTGTAAGTTACCATCTATCTATTGAATTATTTATTACCATTAGTTTTGTTTTAAATTTATAGAAAAAAAGCAAAAACAAGCAGAAACCAGTACAACCGGCTGGTGGACCTCATTAAGGAGAAAGCAGACGTAGCAAGGGACTTCACCAGCCGGCCGCCTGAAGAAGTCAACATGTTCTGGGAAAGCATAACTGATGAGCTGAACTCACTTGGACCCCCATTTAGGGATACAATAGGGTGGAAAAAAGTGAGTGTGTAATTTTTCTTTCAAAACAAAGAATCAACTTTACTTTTTTCAGGTCTGGAGTGACTACAAGGGGCACATAAAAAAAAACTAGTAAGCAATGAAAAGGAATGCACTGGAACTGGAGGAGGACCTTTTAAACAAAATCTGTTTAATGAAACCGAACCGAAGAGATCGTCATCGGACTCATTAGTCATCAATATTAAAAGCACAGTGTAGGGTGTGAGGGGCAAGTCTTTTGGAATACAAGAGACAGACGACTCTGTTCCAGTTCCAGTTGCAGAGCTTGAGACGCAAACTCCAGAGCAGGAGGACTTTAATGCAATTTGCTACCAATATCTCATTAACCACTTGAAACTAATTTCACAGACTTTGTCTTCATCGCAAAAGTTATCAGATAAAAGCTTTTGCATCAAATTATGAAATTAAGTTTCAAACTCATTTTGATTGTTCGGTTAATTATCCTTTCAGTTTCAACATTATTAAATTTTCTGTTGCTCGTTATTGAATTTTAAAATAAAACAATAATCAACTCGTGAGCTAATATTTACCTATTGTCCTGACGAAACGCATAAGGCAAATTGGCTGTTTCCAAGAACTTCACAATGAAAGCCTCTTAAAATTTGTACGTTATTTTGTTGGATATAAATAAACTCACTAACTTTAAACTAGCAAATTGTTTATTGTTTTCCTTCGTCAAACTTTTCATTGGCTATTGATTGTATCTGGTGAACTACAAACGCTTGCAGTTTGACTGTTATGATACTGGAGTCTTAATTCAGGAATAATTTACCGGATTGAAGTCAAAACAGTTTAGTTTTTCTTCTAAAATACACATATTATTTTGTAATTTTGGGTGTTGGTTGTTGGACCTTTTTGCAGTCAGTTTTAAACAATTTAGACATTTTTGATATTGCTCATACGGTTAAAATCAAATCGATTTACTGACCGAACGACGATTAAAGTTAAAGACCATGACTTGAAATAGCTATCTTGTTCCGAAGTGACAGGGGAACAGGTCACTCATGATGCCACCTGACAAAATTATAGTGAGAAGTTCTCAGGTCGCATGATTTCATAAAGATGATACGATTTGACATCATTCCTTACGTAACGACGAATTTTCTCTTTCCAAATTGAAAATTCGTAACAATTTTACGTGTCCTCCAGCTATAAAAGGAAAGCGTTTTTATAAAAAGTGCCATTAAATTATGTTTTAATATCTTTCACTTACCAATACAAAAAGTATAAATTTTGTTCTCTAACGCCCGGGAATGATGTTCAATTAAAATTAAATAGGTGGAAATGGTTTCACACTTGACCCAATTTAACAAAAATTAACTCTGGGCAACAAGGCCTTCACCGGCATTACATTGTACATGTTTGGAATTCTATAACAGCGACAGTATTAGACTTTTAGTAATAAATCTTTTTTAATGTTCTAATTAAAGTCGTTTAACATGAACCTAACACCTGTGTTATAAAAAACACTAGCGGTTATGCTTTTGAGTTGAAAAAGAAAAAAAACCTTGCCAAACGGCAAGAACATTTTCATGTGACAAGCGTGGGTTGAAAAAGACTTTATGGCAGGGAGAATGATTGCCACTTAATTTTGTATCCTTTTCTTTTAGAAACTAGGGAAATCGGAAATTTGTCAAATAAATAATTCTTAATCATAATTCAATCCCCCCATGGGATAAGCCTTGACGTTTCGGAGTGGCTTACAGTGACTACTACTATGAAGCCTAGAGCTATGCTCTAATGGTCGACAGGTCGATGTGGAGTATAGGCTGTTGATATTAATTACCCCCCAATGAAGGATTGTTTCCAGCAAGGCATACCCAACGAGCGACGGCAGCGAATAAATATACCTTTTTTTGGTGTCTTCAGTTCCTGTTGAATACATTTATTGGCTACGGCGACTTATTTGGCCAGTAAAAGGAGCGTTTTTTTCCGGCACTTGTACTTGGATTGACATCAAGTGCCTGGTACTCCAGGTGGAGGGTAACTTCCCAACTACGTAGAAAAGCACTAAGTTGCGAAGCTGATGACGATCCAAGCAAATGTTTTACCGAATGTAAGGTCCTCTAGACAACCTGCTGCCGAACAATTAGCGGTGACCGTCAACTGCTACAAAGCCGACATTACCGCCATCCAGGAAATGAGATGAGATGGACAGCGGCTCTTTGGATGCGGATTCGTCGTGGGTAGCAGACTCAGGCATAAAGTCTTGAGCTTCAAATGTGTAAGCGAACGCATCGGGACGGTCCGAATCAAGGCCTCAGCAACATTAGTCAAATTCAAATATACTCGCTCCTATAGAGAAAAAGGACGACATCAAGGAGTTCTACGAGCTCCTCGACAAAACTGTTGTAAATATGTAATTCACTACTTGAATTTTGTACTCTATACTTAGTTTTTTGTATGAACATACTTTCATGTTTTTTATGTTTATAAAATATTTTTTTCATTCCTCAATAAAATTTATTATATTCAAGATTTAAACTGCCTGAAATTATTATTTCAAAAAAAACATATGAGGAATGTCCAAGCTATGACAGTAAAATTATCCTCGGCGATTTAAACGCAAAAGCTGGGAAAAGATTACATCTTTGGTGGAACAGTCAGAAAGCTCAGCTTCACGACAACAGTTCCGACAACGGATTCAAGTTGATCGATTTTACTGCGGAAATGGTGTGGAACAAGTTCATGGTACATACATCCCAACATCCATAAAGGAAAATGGAAATTTCTTGATCAATCAACCGTCAACCAGATAAATTACATTGCGATCGGCGGACGCGGAAGCCACTTGCAATCCAAGAGAGTTGCTCGTAGAGCTCACAAGCAGTTCTTGTCCTTCTATGCAGCGCCCACTGCTTTGTATGCCTCCTCCTTGGCTCTTTGGACCTGCCTGCATTCTTTGTCAAACCAGTTGTTTCGATTAAGTAGCTATGTGAAACCTTTTTCTCAGGAGAAAAAAGAAGACAGCATAAGAAGCGTCAGATCGTGGATGTTGAGAGAGCCAAAAGCAGGAATAAAGGAAATTAAAACAGCTGGCTCAAAATCATAGAGCTGTTACGAAGCGTCACACTTCAGAGCTCTCCGACCGACCAACCAACCATAAGAAAAACTCTATACACCCAGACGATTATAAAACAATCAACCGTACCGCCCGGACTATACAGCTACAAGCAACCCTAACGCCCAGACTATAAATTGTAATTTTGTAGTAAAACAATTCACATCTAGTTTTTACATAATATTTATCAAGTAGAAGGTAAGAGTAGTATGTTATTCGATAAGCATTTTATTTTGTTCTCCCACCGCTACTTGTTGGTGCATAGGACAACTCGTATTGTTCCTATATTTTGGTACTAAATATTCGTTGAGATTATATTGAGCTTAGTTTCCCTCCTTCCGAGAATCCCCCTCACTTCAAGGCTGAAGCGATAGATTATAGTTTCCATCCTTCCGAGAATCCCCCCCACTTCGAGGCCGTGGCGATATATTGTAGTTTCCCTCCTTCCGAGAATCCCCCTCATTCTGAGGCTGTTGCAAAACTACCTCCTTCCGAGAATTCCCCCTCAGTTCGAGGCTGTGGCGACAGGTTATATTTTTTTCTCCTTCCGAGAGTCCCCCTCCCTTTGAGGCCGTGGCACTAGCGTATTTATAAGGCTAATTTAAAGAGTTTACGTAAGGATAAACCCCTATGTACATTTAAATTTAAGTTGAATTATTTCAATAAGGAAAAGTTAAAGGCTAATTGGAGAGAGTTTGGTGTTTTCTTTGCTGCATTTTCGTGCTTTCCTCAGACGGACTTTGGACTCCGGCGAGTATACCCCAGCCCGAGTAAATTAAGCATCACAGAGCAAGAACCGATGCCAGCAGACATAAACAAGGGAAGGGGAACATCGTAGTAAAATCGCATTCAATGCTGGGGATTTGAAAAGACTACTTCTGAAGTCTATATAAAGGCGAAGACGAACAAAAATCCGCCGCCTTCAGGCAGAAGCCTTTCATCGGACACAACGAAAGCTAACAATTCCGTGAACCCGACCTAGAAAAAGTGAAAACGGCAGTATTATTATTATTATTATTATCTTTATTTTTCATTTCAAAAGTTAACAAACTTAAAACTAAAGATTACAACATGGCTCATGGGCCGTCTGCCGGAAACGGCAATATTACGGCTGAAATCCAACAAAGCCGCGGGAATCTTCATGATATGGTCGAAAGAATGCATACCCTGAAAAAGGGAGATCATCTAAACTGCGCCAACTTAGAGGAATCAGCCTACCAGATCCTCTCTGCCGTAATATGTGAACGTCACAATAGACGCATACAACTTCGAGACAATAGAGGATTTTGTCTATCTAGGCTCCGTTATTCACACGGCCAATAACACCAGCACCGTTATCAGACGAAGAATAACTATTGCTAATCGCTGTTTCTTTGGGCTAAGAAAGCATTCGAGTGGAAAAGCCATCTCTCGAGCAATTAACTTTCCCAGTCCTGCTGTATATGATGAATGTGTCATCTTTTTTCCCATGTGCATAGATGGAGAATGGCGAAGAAGATACAGCAGCTAACTTTAAGGGTTGTACGACATGAACCTAGCAAGAAGGGCAAGGTTCAGAGACTCAGATGGCTTGATCATTTAGAGCGGATGGACACCAATGCTCCGGCCAGGATAGCCTTCAACACTTTTCCCGAGGGACGTAGCAGTAGAGGAATACCGGGGCGTACACAAGTGGTAGATGACTTCAATCAACTTTGTGATGCTTTTTTATTTATTGCTGAGGTAAGCTCAGGGCGTCCAGGGTCGATCCCAAAGAAAGCAAATAAAACTTGGGTCGAGAGGTCTCAAACTTCCAATAATGACCAACCTTTTCGATAACTTCAGTAGATGGTGAACACATGCGGGGCCATAAGGAGATGACGATGCAGGGAGCCCTTTTCACAACTTCCGATAGGACCGGCCTCGTAACCACAGGTAGGCGAGATTTACTAGTTCGGTAGACTCAGAGACTTGGAACGGGAAGAACGATCCAAGTACAGCATGTTGGGAATTTCAATCGACGACATAGAAGAAGCGGTAAGAG
>CAKKXW010000003.1:38203836-38218132 GCA_920937365.1 Sphaerophoria rueppellii | reverse complement strand
TACGAGAAGATTATTTGCCTAGAAATTTTATAAAACACCTTTCAGAAAATAAAAGAGTGAATGAATGAATGAATGAATTCCACCGCGATGTTAGGCAACACCTGAACCCGGAGTTAGTTGTCCGAGACGGTCGATCGAGCTAGGAATCGATCAGCAGAGGTCAAAACGTGAGGCTAACTAACTCCAGGAGAAGGTGAACACACGCGGTGGATTCAGCGCCACCAGAGACTCAGATGGCTCGGTCATTTAGAGCGAATGGACACCAATGCTCCGGCCCGGAAAGCCTTCGACACTATTCCCGAGGGACGTAGGAGGAGAGGAAGACCGCGACTTAGGTGGCGCACACAAGTGGAAGAGGACCTCAATCAATCGGAGTGCAAAACTGGAGACGACTAGCTAAGGATCGAGCTAGCTGGCAGAGCCTGTTGATTGAGGCCCAAGTCCACAACGGATTGTAGCGCCACCTTAAGTAAGTAAGTAAGTAAGTGAGAAAATAAAAGACTTTCCACAAAATATTTTAAAGATCCGTTTATTAGAAGAGCATTAAAGCAACGAAATAAGCAAATTGTATGTAAGCAAATAAGTATGTACCTAGATAATTTCGTAGACATTTGATTAATTTAATTTAATCATCATTAATTGTTCAGTTTTAAGACCCTCCTTCGATAATTTCCCACTTGATGTTTGTCTCACTTCTAGCTTTTCAAGACTAACTTGAATTTAAATCTCAACTCAACATCACAAACTCGACCAAACTAAACGTAAACAACATTGAACATCCATTTCCGGCAACACAACAACAACAACAACAAAAAACTGCAACCGCGTTCAACTACTGGTCTCGATTAGATTCTTGAACAAACCTCCAAACGCTGACAAATTGTGTGTTTCCTCAATGAGCTTTTCCAATTTTACAACTTTTCTGCCTACTCGAGTCAATTTCAAACCCAATCGTGAAAAAATCAACTTTTTTTTATGGTGGTTGTAAAATTATACACATTTTTCGCTACTGCAACTAGATCGGTTTGATATTGTGTCCGGCCGGTTTTTCATTTTACGCCAAAGTCTAGAATCGTGATTATCGAGTGCATTATGCTCTGCGTGCAGCTTATTGATAGAATATAGCATTGGACTTGACCGCAGTTGCGGAACTATTGCAATTGCACTGAGTCAGGGCACAGGCACTTAGCTCCGTATAGGTTGGCCGTTGAAACAAGTTCAAAACCAAGGTTGACATTTTCGTATTCAATAAAAAAAATAGTTGTAATAATAAAAATGATAGCTAGTTAGGAACGAAAGGGGGCGTAGACAGTTAAAAAAAATAGCGGGGTCAACTGAGCTTTATTCACAAATCGCATGATTGTGTCATATTGTCAGCATGTTGCTGTCACCATGGCGCATTTGATTATAGGGGAAGCCAGTTATATCGCAGTCGTTTAGTGATATTTGAATTTGATTTACCTGACGAGTAGGAGTGGTTTGACAATGACAATGCACTTTTTGCGGGGGTCGTTCTACTATGTCAGATTGTAATTTTTACTGTGCAGACCGAAACTATGTGAGAACTTAATTAGTTGTGTTCGAGTGACATTATTTGCTCCAAATGCTAATCGGAGACAAATGGGAATAATTAATTCGCAGATCGCAGTGCAGAAGGAACAAGTTTGCAAATTTGACATCATTCTCGTTTGTTTAACAAGCTTCTGATTTTGACAAATGTCGGCAATACGTCCAAATGTTATGGTTTCAGCAATAATTCTAAGCATTCCTATACGGATCCTCATCATTAAGAAATTGATGTTCCGAGTTGAGTTCAACTTGAGCATGTTCCTATTTCAAGATTTGATAAGTGCTACAAGACGAGACAACCTTGGTTTTTTTTTTTATTTGGTCTTCTAAAACAAGAACTGTTTTGACTTAAGACATCACCATAAAACTGCTAAGCCGGTTACGACTGGTTTCAAAAGGGTGGAAAAGTGATGCAAACAACAATTTATATTGCAGCATAGATTATAAAAAGTATAAGGTAAGACTTATTAAAGTGTTTGACAGTTATCATCTAAGAAGTGTCTCCTCTCGCACGTTTAGTACCCAATCCTTGCTAGTTCCTCTTGCGAGTTTCTCTAACTCATGTGTGTTCCACAAGAATCTTAGCCTTCATTTTTCTTTTGTCCTGCGCCTACCATATTGGGAAGGTCTTTTGACCGTTTATGTTCCTAAGTTGGACAAACACGTCTTGTGGCTAGACAAGAGAGAATTTCATCTTGAATTTAAATATTGCATCTAGCCATAGATTTAACTTTGGTAGGTGAAGCCTAATTGTCTTAGCCATAGCAAGATTTCCCCGTGACTCAGCACTGAACGAAGTTCATAATTAGACTGAGATGTCCCTTCCCTTTAGGAGAAATTCAATGGTTAGGGGCATTTTTTCATTTCATTTCATTTCATTTCATTTCATTTCATTTCATTTCATTTTTTCTCCAACCAAGAACAAACTTTGCCAATCGCTGAAGTCTGGCAGAGTCAGGCACGCCTATCATGTTAAAAACTTAAGGAGAGCCTATTGTCTGTTCATAACATTTAAGTTGAACTTTTAAATTGCACCCTGGAACCACTTCTAGCAACTTTTCTGAATGTTGCGATAGAAAATGATATCACTGTTGTTTAAGTTGCTTGAAAGCATACCAACATTAAAAGAGCACACACTCTTACATTGGCTGCCGCAGGATCGGCTACAAAATAAGAAGATTTTTGTATTTTGCGGATCTTCAAAAATGAATATACGACTAGTAGTTTTGCAATACATTTATAACACTGTACGCATAACAAAGCAAATAAGAATTTAAAATCCTCACCAAGGACCTACTTATGTCCAAGCATTGAGGGGCAATGCCCTACTCAAAATTTTAAATGATCTACCTTCTAAAATGCCATTCCTATAACAATGCCAAAATGTTTCCAGCATTGAAAATGCCCTGCCTTTGAAATTCACTACTTTCAAATTTGCACTACAAATGAAAATATCTGACCTTTACGAATGCACTACCTTCAAAATAGTTTTTTTGTTTTGAGGAATGAAGTTTTTCGTAGTCAACATGAATTTAAGTCGTCGTTTTTTGCTGTTTACTGAAAACTCTTATTTAAATTGATATGAACTGCAATGCGTGGGCAGCAATATTATAGCTTCATGCAATACAAATACAACCTTTCTATGGTAACTAACTCAAATACCTAAAGTTACTAAAACGAGGTTGGACTAAGGAAACGAATTGAGATTTTGTTGTTTGGTTAAACTGGGAACGGAAACTGAAGGGTTATGCAAGCAAAGAAAATATTGAGATGATTTTTTTTAAATTGAGGTTCCTCATTCCTCTCTGTTGGAGTTGAGACAATTTTATTTGTCCTTCGCAACGTTAGGGTATCCAAATTTTCAAAAATAAGACAGATATCTGTTAACAATTAGAAAGAAAAAAAAAAGCACGGGACCAAGATGACTTCCTTGTGGGACTCCAGAAGCATGTATTGGATTGGAGACTGAGATACAGAAAAGAACTCCTTAAATTATATTTTCAATGTATAAGCTTATCAAATTTAAATAACATTTAAGTCCTTCGAGTTTTTGATAAAACGAGCAATCGAAATATTCAATTATTTAAAGGAATATAAACAATGTTTTATAACTACTCGTGTAAAATATTTTTGTACTGAGTGGCAAATTTTCTCGTGTATTCTAAAACGTAACTCACAAAAAAACATTAAAAAACTACAACCATGTAATTAATATTCATAAATAAAAGGTTAAATTGGAATATTTACCTCAAACATTTTTTTCTGAACAAAATTGGTGTCATTAGATTCCTTAAGAAATTGTTGATTTATATATTTTTATAAAAAAATCCTTGGATTTTTTCCAAAATTAATCTGGGTTGGCAGTATTCGAGAATATGAATATACAGTGTAATTTACGAGCGTTGTGCCAAAAAGCTAGAGCGTGTAGATTGAGTTGAGACAAGAAAAAAAAACTCCTTTTAGCCGGGAGGGCCCATTTTCTGAAAAATTGACTTATTTTATAAAAAAAATATATATATTAAAAATCAACGGCTTCGTTAACAACACCGTGTTGTACCTTTTTGGAAAGCCAGAAACATCTTCTTTCATTTTGTTTTTAAATGACAATGAAGAACTCACGCTGCTCACAAAGTACGTGTAGCAGGGTTAAATGTATGGAGATAAATATTTTCTTGCTGACTTGACAGCTGACACACGTATTTGTTCTCATGAAAAAAATATGTTTGACAATTTATAAATGGAATGAGTATTTTTAAATTGATCAGTTTTGTTTTAATTTTGTTGTAGTGGGAAAAGCATTACTTTTTAACATTTGCACTGTTTGTGATTAGTAGCTCTGGAAGAAATAAATAAAAACAATCCGATTTTATATCATGTTAAAGTTTCAGCTCAATCGGTGCAGAACTTTTTGAGTGTTTGTAGCGTACACAAACCAACATAACATTCCATATATATAAAAGATGTGCCAAATAATCTATATGTCTCAAGTAAAAATTACCAACGCCCTACCTGATATGACTGTTACCCTACCTTGAATTCAACTCTGGCTACGGGCTCGGATCGGCCTGTACAAAAGACCCTTAACGTGGGTCAGCAGGAAGCAAATCCCCTGATGTCAATGAAGAAGAAACCCATTTCCTCAGGTGGGGGATGTTTGGATGATGAAATGGTTGGACAATTTCAGGTTGACTTTGACCAATATTACTAAATTGATACTATTCCAAATTTATCATTCGGTATTAGTAGCAGAAGCGGTTTTAGTGCGATAGTAGTTACCTACTAGTCTGCTTATAATATTTTCCGAAAGGAGTGGGTGTGAATTTCATTATTAAAATTCAATTCCGTATGGGAAAATATTATTTATTGCAAGGCATGTGACTTCTTTACAATGTTTTAGAGCTGATGGCAGCACTCGAAAATTTTTGTTTTGCTGTAGATAAAAGATGGTCTCTCTACCAACTTCATAAGACCTTGGATTTCATAGAACTTTTACTTGCTTAGGTTGAAGGTATTATTAAGGCCCAACTATCATTGCTTAAACAAGCAAAAAATGTAGACTTGGCCTTCTCTTCTTCAAATTGTCAAATTCTCTTAAGTAATGAGAGAAAGAAATTGCACTAGTAAAATTTGAACGAAAAGTTAACGAACGATGTTGTTTAAGTACATTATAGTTTGCTCATAGGGTTCGTATGTATTCGGTGGTAAGCTTAAGCATCCTTGAGAGAGCAAAATTGTATTTTAGTTCAGCCTTAAGTCTCAATGGTCTTATTCGAATGACATCAGGTATAAAGCGGAGTTTGATTGGTCGTCCTATATATTGGATAAAAGTTCTCTCTATACCCTTACCATAAGACATTACCATAGAACATTGACCATAGGTGTACTATACGATTTTGGGTATTTATTTCACTTCACCGCGTCTCTTACGAATTTGAAAGTTCAAATAATAAATGAGTGTTCCTTGTTTTAGTCCCATCGTTAATTTGTAAACTTCCTGTTTACCTGCATCTTACAGTTCGCATTCCCCGTTTCGTTGTGTTGACCCCATAAAACCTAGAAGTAAAAGAAGTTTAGTATTATGATGTCTGTTTGGTTATGTTGCCGCTGACTATCTCAATATGTCGAAATTTTTAATGGCCTTATTTAGGAGTGAACTGAGTTAGTGTTTGGTCATCGAACGTTGCACGGATATTGTTGTTCGATCAGTATCCTGCTTGGTGGTGTATCAATGTGACCAGGCAGACACAGCTAACCTTTATCTCGAAAGATTCATTAAATGTCTTGTATCCGAATTGGTGTAAATGGCCTCACAAACTGTTGAATAAGTTATTCATCTTGACTGGAATGGTAGATGCATGTGTTGACTCAACGGTGGAAAGTAGGTGGACATTTTGTTTCTCATGTAGGTCACCTATAGACAAGGTCATCCACATTGCCATGTGAATCTTTCTCGTAACGGTTCAGCTTTTAAAATGTCTTTAATCCATCTATCTAAAAATTTCTTCTTTATAACGCCATGGACAAGTAACAATTACAGTTAAAAATCCTTTGTTTTACTACCTCTTATGCCGTTTTTAATTGGCAATCTGGAATCTGAAGAAAAGCATTCTGGTTTTAAAATCAGAAGGGAATTCCCTTCTTTTCATAATCAGAACTGTCACTTTTGCCCAATTGAACGCATTCAGAATGCTTTTTTTTACTTCCAAACTGCCAATTAAAAACGCCATTAATCTTATTTTCTGTTGCATGTCCATATGCATGTGCAAGCGCTAAAAAAACACCTAATTCACATCACAAAAGACAAAAAAATCGCTACAATGTTGCAGTAACTAAGCTATAAAAGAGACATTTACCATCAACACCAATAAGTGTCACTTTGACAGCTTAAACAAATAAAATACAACATTCTATTCACAAGTTGACATAAGTTCTGGTCTGTTATCGCTTTTTGCGGTCGTGGCTAATTTATCCCAAACAACATTGATTTCAACAAAGTTGACAACAGGCCAACAAGACAAGGCTCACGCATTCTTCAACTTGAGTGAAATCAAACCGGCAGCATTGTTGACCGGCAATTTTTCTATTAGACACTTGAGCGATAGAAAATTGATCCCTTTAAGATATACGACAAAATGCAACTGAGAATACCCGTTGGTATTTGATCGGTTGCGAAGGTTATCCGGTCACTAAATTGACAGTTGTAGCGCTGCCGGCACAGCATGATAGCTTCCTTTCGCAACGGAATTCCCAGCGTTGTCGGTCGTGCTGGCTAGCCGGGTCTCGTGGCATTCGTATATGAAATATGTATGTCTGGGGTTAATTTGATATGGAGCTCAACTGGTTGCAGCGATGGGTGCGATTGGGATAAGTTAAGCCAGCACGACAAGTGATTGAACGGTGGAGGAACGGACGTCTGCGATGGAAGTTGTTCGACCGGGTAGGCTATAATTATAGTAAAGTTTTGTCTATCGATACGTTCAGTGCGGGTGTTTAGACGCAAATTGGCATTTAACCCCAGTTTAACTACTCAAGCTCATTTTAACCAGAACGTTGGTGGCCGAACATGAACAAGGAGCATACAGGGGAAGGCATACAGCTCTGATTTATGACCCCCGATGTTGGCGCTTTAATTTGTTAATTGTTGGAAAATGCACATTAAAAGCAAAAATACATTGTATAAATACAGATTAGAAAACAATTTGCATTAATCGCATAATTTTATTAACGGACCGTAGCGATGTTATGATTCGGTGAAGCAACGGTCTTGGTCATGGTTGTCAGTCAGCAGAGCTACTTGGCCGGTAGGAAATTGAAACTGACTGTGGTCGCGAATTGCGACCACTGCTGTTATGTGCTGACCTTTCCCAGGGTGCTTTTTGTTGGCCTTGAATGGATCTTCTATGATTTGTTGTACATTTGTTCCAATAACGTTGTTTTCATGCTACATAATTGCAGTAGGTGACTTGATTTTTGTTTAAGTTCTTCTTTTTTAAATTCGTATTTATTTGTGACATTTGATATTTAGATACATTAACGTGCGCAATACTTGTCATTGGTAAGTACCTAATGAATCAAGAGAGACACGTGATGATGGGGGCTTGCAGCCCACAATAAATACTTTAACAAAAGACGTAATGTGTAAGAGTTAGTGTTACGGTTACAGACTTGACAAGCTGAATTTTCACAAGAAGGGCAAAAACTCGAAGGTTCAGGAAATAAGTGCATTTCTAACCAAATCCCATTATTGAAAGTTTGGGTCAAAAATGAGACAAATTTTAATCAGAATGTGAAACACACATATGCGTTTATTTGAAGTTCAGCTCTTTTACTCTCTTTTTGAAATGAAATACGATAACGATTAACTGTTTAGTTCGTGGGGAGCCCAAAAGGTGCATAGGATTAGGATCTACTATTACTACGCTTACAAACACCCCATCGCATCGTGCTGTATTGTATACCTTTTCGATGCATATGTCCACTCCCTTACCACTTACGTCTTCGTATAAAAGAGTCAATAGGTTCCTGATCGGTTCTACTATCGAGGCCCTAGAAATGTTGCGAAAACATATGTTGACGAAGGTTTAAGGCTTCCTTATGATAGCTGAAGTAACTTTTCTTTCAGATGCTTAATCCATAAAACATCACCGATTCAACATTTGTACGAAATTTAGTAGCTTTGTTTTTAAGCTGAGAGAGTTATTAGTCGATACTTTGAATATCATACCACACTCCGTTTTTTGCTTTGCCGATGCGGCAGATGATGTCTTGTTCGGTTCCGCATTCGATGAAGACGATACTTCTAAGAACTCCACTTCTCCACCGGATGATAGAAACTATTGAGTTGAGACAATGGTCGGGTTCAAAGGCTGATCATTTTTGTTTTCGCCCACAATTTGGACTTCCCTCCTTGTTGTTTGATGGAGATTCATGATCCTATGAGAGAGCAGATATTTAAAATAGTACGTCAATGACCGTGGTGTCCGTAGTGTTCGGCGCTTAGTGGTTAGGTGTGTTGGCCGCTAAGCAGAACGTCGTGGGTTCGAGTCCTACTCATGCCCATAGTTAAATAATAATAGTTAAATTGTAGGCAACTCAATTCTTCACACGCACTCAGAGATTTGTTGATGACGATGAGATTAAGCCACTTAGGCCTTGGCTCTTCAAGAGCTGTCGTGCCATTTTATTTTTTTGTAATGTCAAAGTCCATTGATTTGCTCCACTTCGTGGCAAACTGGCGCGTCGTACATCGCTTATCACCAATAAAGAAAAAAAAATATTGGCTACAGAATACAGCTTTGGCAGACTTCGCTTTGTTTTCCAAAATTGTACGACAATCCACCGTCATGTTGAACGTAACACTTGGATCCATCTATCAACTATGTTACTTTCATAACAGCACTTAGTTTTTTAAACATACGTTATGTGCTCTCTGTTGACGCTATCAAAGGCATTTTTGAAGTCGATGAATAGCAGGTGTGCTTGTAATCGATATTCAACTTAATAATGATCATGAAGGTGTTGATGGATCAGAACAATCAGAGTCTTGAAAAACCGAGTTTCTGAATGACTAAATTTTTCATTATTTTTTTGTTCGCACACAAAAATTATTTCCCATGTGAAGTTATGCCCCGAGGAGCTATTCACACGAACCTGTAGAAAATCTAATAACCGTAAGATTCATGGGCTTGCTGACAAATCAAAATAATGAAGAAATTCTTTTAAAGCAGAATCTTGAAATTCGGCACACTGGAAATCTTGTATGCGAACTTCTTTGATTAATGAAAATCTGCTTCATTGAATCTTAAATCCATAACCCAAACTCACAAAACAAAAAGATTTGCTAATGTTACACATCAAGTATGTAGCTACCTAAGAAAACTGCAGCATATACTGTAAACTAATTGAAAACTAATTTTGATGAGGGTTCGATTTTTCAAGTTGTTTGCTAGATGATGACGTTAGGTGTCATAAATTCATACGCACAACACTTTCTCATGAAAATCAGGTAACATAATCCTTTTTCAGAAGGCTAAACATCAATGCGAATGCCAACCCTTTTTTGACTCAATGACGCGCCCTCGCCAAAACTATTATTCTTCTCCATTTCGATTGATTCGATATCGACGCGTTATCGAAATATTGCGCAAGGATATCAATGCGTCTATTCTTCTGCTAACAATACATCTGCTCTAGCGTTCTATAGCACGCGTCACGGGGTTTTCACTCTCTATTTCTTTTTTTTTTTCTTTTGGGGGAGACAGTGATTGGCATCTGTGATATTACTATTTTCATTCTTTATTCATTCTAGACATTTCCGGCAGTTTGGTTTCCGTCAAATTTGAGTAGCCTTGAACTCCTTCTCAAAAAGGTTGCTCCCGCGCTTGAATTTACTAATAAGTAATTGCTTGCAATCGAAAAGGTTCGACAAACAAAAACGAAAATTCCATCACCATCTGCAAAGCTTCACTATCCGACACAGACGGACTTCGGAAACCATTTCACAGGCTCCAAATTTCATACCCCATCATTATAAATGGAATGACCAATTCACATTGCTATTAAACGATATATTTTGCAAGTTAAATCCCCTCAGCTTTAAGTATAGACCCGGTGAATGGCGATAGTCGCTTTGCGCGGTCGAAATTAAATCGAAATCGATTCGCTTTTGAAGACGAAGACGAATTGGCATGCAACTATGTCGAAGACGACTACTCGGGGCTTGGTTGGCGTTTTGTTTTATTCTATTTGTTTATTTGGATGAAATTATAGAAATGGATCAAAAAAAATTGACGATATAGAACTCACGAATAAATTTAGATAAATGTTTGCGTTTTAAGTTCTGTTGCGGTTCTGCGGAAAGAAATTATATTTATGCGGCTATTTATTATATTAAATGCGTTTTCGATCAAAGATGTCTAGAAAAAACGCAGCGTT
Source organism: Sphaerophoria rueppellii (assembly GCA_920937365.1). Taxonomy (NCBI): domain Eukaryota; kingdom Metazoa; phylum Arthropoda; class Insecta; order Diptera; family Syrphidae; genus Sphaerophoria; species Sphaerophoria rueppellii. The sequence goes on along the minus strand of CAKKXW010000003.1, from coordinate 38,207,629 downwards.
TAGGATTAAAGATATCTTTGAAAATTACAGCCTTAGTTTTGAAAATAATGTGGGCGTTGGTCAATATTTTCCGCTTGTTTTTTGTTTTTTTTTTTTTTTTTATTTTTTAAATTAGTCCTCAAACCGAAGATGTTTTGTTCAGTTCTTAAAATATGCAGGAATGTTGGAAAAATGTAATTTATTTGATGGTTGGAGCGTAAACATTTTATTTCAACGTTCCCATTGGAAAAAATTGTTTGAATGTTCATTTTGCTGAATTATTTAACAACTGTTGCACCCTCCAGGTATTCTTCATCCAACCGTTTTGAATAAAGCACTGAAAAAATTATTAACAACCATAACATTATATGCGAATTATGAATATAAGAAATGTAACATGAATCTCAATTCTTTATTTAAGTTTCCTTAGTCTGCTCAAGCCTTTTCAATTTAGTGTACCTACATGGGGGAAGGGCTCAGTTGTAAAGGGTTTTCCAATAAGAGGTGTTATTTTGATATTCAAAGTCTGGCTACTTCTTCCTTTGGGGCCACGTGAAAGATAAGGTCTACGCCCAGCGTCTATTCAAGACCTCAAAGATGGAATATGTGAGGCTATCGAGGACATAGCGCAGCCACTTTTCGATTTGGTTATGGAAAATTTCATGAAAAGGATATGGTCCTGTAAGCGTGGTCGTGGCGGCCATTTGGCTGATGTTGTGTTTCATTATTAACGGCATACCTTCCTCTTTATAATGAAATAAAAATCCGATCATTTATCTCAAAAAATACAATTTTTCTTTGAATATCAAAATAACACCTCTTATTGGAAAACCCTTTAGATTGGCAACAATTCAGGCTTAAATTATTTCAGGGATTAAGGTATTCACTTTTATCACGGTTACAGGCCCCGTCGAAATTCTTTCGTACAACGAATCCCGAAGAAATATTTTATAGGCCCAGTCGACTTACATATGTATATCAAGGGGTACGGTAGTGCCCAGCCACTTTCTACCGCTACTCCCTTTTTACAGGGTCGAACTCAAGAACATTCTTAACCTACCATAATTCAGATTTGAATTACGTGTTGATATCATAGAAACACAGGCCCTGTAATAAAAACAATTTTGTGGAACCAGGGCCAGAATCATGTAACGCGATAGTTGATTATCAAAATTTGTTTATCGTTTTTGATTATCAACTTTCCTTTGGTCTATGTAAGCTGATCAAAAAAAAAACCTTTGTTTTTTGGCATCACTGACTTTGACGAAACTAATTTGTTCTGTACTGACATTTGAAATTTGACTTAGCCCCGATACAGACTGGGATTGAAATCTTTTCTTAGGTCTGGGTTACACTTTTCACTTATAAGAGTGCACAAACGTAGACTGCTATTACACGATGACTCATGAGTCATGAACCTTTTTCGGATTCTCTTTTAAATTTCATATAAAAGTCTCAATAAAGTATTCAATTCAATTCAATTCCTTTGAGTCGAACACTATTACACCATGACTCTTAAGTCACGATTCAAATTTGCGTGCTCTATAATTTAATTTTCCTTTAAATGAAATGAAAAACATTCTTTCTCACTTTGTCAACTAGAAAAGTATACTCGTGAACTCCAAGCAAGACGAATTTAAATAAAACAAAATTCAAAAATTTTGAAAAAGAATTGAAGAACGTCAAAAATGATTTACATAAAAATTTGAAGAGATAGGGGAAATATTTTTCTCCTTCAAAAGTGACAGTACTAACAAAAAAATACTTGGGTAAAAAAAACAGAAAAGTGTGAGAATTTAAGCGTTTTCGGGAGTTTTCATGAGTTTTAGGGAGTAAATGAACAGATTAAATATGCATTTAATTTTCTTATTTGATTTGATTTTTGCTTCAAACTTGTCAGATAGTGTTTAAATATATGTTATAAGCATATGCAATGTTAATATTCATTTGAATTTTTATTAAAACTACATAAATATTTGAAAACGACACCTAAATAGGTATCAAATGAAATTATCGCAAAGAACTGACTATCAATTTGATAATCAAAAATCTTGATTTTGTTTATAAAGTATCGCTTATCGCGTTACGTGATTCCAGCCCAGTACTTCCTGACATATTGAACAGATTGAACAGTACAAATTTCAAAAACCGTAATTGACTGACTGACTGATCATCAAAATTATGAAGCACTTCCAACAATATCAGAATCTTGAAATTTGGTACAATGGGAGGTTTTCGGGTGTATACAAAGGGATATATTAAGGGGCGTGGTTTCCCTCCATTATCTTAAAACGTACTTAGGATGTTGAAATTTGGAATTCTTGTAAGGTTTTGGTTGAATGACATGAAAAAAAAATTATAAAAAAAATTCTATTTTTATTTAGGGATGTGGTATTCACCCATTTTATCTATCAAAATGGTCGAAAACGTTTAAGAGAAAATATAGGTGGTTGCCACACACTTTCTTAAAATGGTCGTAGGATGTTGAATTCTGGTTTGTTTTAGTTCTTAACACTCCCATGAGTAACTTTCTTTAGTGGTTTCACAATGAACCCGTGGGGTCTAAATGAGTTAACTACATCCAACCTGAAAATCCTCATTCAAACTCTCCAAGTGGGTGCCGGGCGGGCAATGATCACCATAGTAGTCCTGTGCGTTTTGGCGCAGGATGGAGATAAGCTAAGATTAAGCTGGGTCTTCGAATTTTTCGTAACACCTCAATAGTACAACGATCGGAAACCCAATTTAATCATAGTTTAGAGGTTCCTTATTTCAGTGTTGGTGTAAGTGTACTTTGTACGAAAACCGTTTCGAAGAACGAAAGGCTAGGGGTCAAACCAGCCATTAACGAGCTCTTTCAGACACCGTGGTAAGGTCCGGCATATTTTTGGCTTGTCCTGGCAAGCGACTCTGCCGGGGTTGTCAGCTTGCACATGTTAAGCTTATTGAGTGTATTTCGAGGTTCATGCTTCCATTCCATAAAAAAAACTTTTGCAAAAATTTGTGACATCAGAACAAAAACATGAAATGTAAAAAAGAGCCAAGTTCTCTTATGAGCGAAAAACCCTGTATAAAAAGTCAGCCACCAAAAGTTATGAGATCTACAAGAAAAAGTGTTTTGCTGGATATTTTAAGTCATAGAAGCTAATACAAAAATATTAAACGAAAACAGAAATTGAGCACAAAGTAAGTTTGAATGAAAATTTCAACACAGTGTCTTAAGTAGTTGAAATGGTGGCCACGAGAAGTCTTGCTCGGTGACCCAATTAGCGCTGAGTTGCGCCGTTTTAATATCATAAAAAATTCATCATCATTATCCGGGGTGCTAAAGCAACCGATGTTGAACTTCTTTCTTTGGTCCGCACGTGTTTTATGTCATTTGATACTCGAGCTCTAAACTTTGCCACTACAAGAAAGTGTTCGACATTTGCTTCTAACGAAGTGCGTACGTGAATCACCCTGTATATAGTATCCTTCTTGGTCCTGTTTGGGAACAAAGTTTGCATTTTGTGGAGTCCAAAACACTGTCGTTATGATGTCCATTTATTCTGTAAATTGAACATTTTTTTCAATGCTTTTGGATTATTAATAAAAACTTTCATCCTTTAAATCCACAGAGTATTACTTAAACCCGCTCGTAAATCCTATGATATATGTCCCACTAAGTGCATGCGTGAAGCAATCTTCGTTTACAGCTTGTGAAAGAACATCACCGTTTCAAATCTCGAGCTCATAGTTTACTGTATTTTGTGCACGCCTGGTTTCTTTCTTCAAGTTGTAGCCAACGAAATCGTGGGGCCTATTACTACTACTT
>CAKKXW010000003.1:38140228-38158538 GCA_920937365.1 Sphaerophoria rueppellii | reverse complement strand
TCTGAAAATAAAAGAAATAATTATTAAGAGCAAAAAACATTGATTTCAATTTACTTACTCGGAAATTTTGTTTTTAAATTCAGGCAACTGACAGCCGACATAGTTTTTTGAAATGTCTCTCCATTCTCATTTTATTTCATTTCATTTCCTATTCATTCTTTTGTTTTATATTTAAGGCTGAACTCCTACTTAAGCTTTTACACCAAGACAATGTTTACACGCGAATTCTTGGGTAAGATTTTCTGTGCAAAAGAAAATTTTAAAATCGATATTAAAAAAAGGCATAGATTTTAGTTTCCAATCTCTGTGCATGTACATTTCGCACTTTGAATATTAGGTACATACATTTCGGTCTCGGTCAAAATTAGGCCTGTGTCGTTCGGGATTGATTCGTTCATTTTCGGTCTCGGTCAAAACCAAAAGTAGAGTTAAGGACTGTTCACGGACAACTGGAAAATTTCAAAATGGGTTTTCGTATGGAAAATAGAAAGTTCTTCATGAAAAACTAGGAAACCTCATTGGGTTTTAACGGAAAAATTGCATGTAATTGCAGGTGCATTGATTTTCAAATGGAAAACTGGAAAATTTCAAAATCGGTTTTCGAATTGAAAATAAAAAGATCCTTATGAAAAACTCGGAAACCTCATTGGTTTTTAACGGGAAAATTGCATGTAATTGCAGGTGCATTGGTTTTCAAATGGAAAACTGGAAAATTTCGAAATCGGTTTTCGAATTGAAAATAAAAAGATCCTTATGAAAAACTCGGAAACCTCATTGGTTTTTAACGGGAAAATTGCATGTAATTGCAGGTGCATTGGTTTTCAAATGGAAAACTGGAAAATTTCAAAATCGGTTTTCGAATTGAAAATAGAAAGTTCTTGATGAAAATCTCGGAAACCGCATTGATTTTCATAGAAAAAAAATTATTAATTTTGTATTGCGAATTCGCAAAATTCAGCGAGAGCACGAAGATAATAATTATAATTCTAAGGTTGCTCTGAGAGGTGCGAGACAAGGGTCGCAGGGTCGGCTAGTTTATAATAATTCTGATTTGAGATACGAGTAAGTCTTGTGTTAGGGTTATTTTGTGTTTATTAATAAGGGTGTACAAATATTTTATCCAACCTGAAAGCATTTTTTCAGTTTATAAACAGTAAAAGAAAGTCCGATTACCCTTCTGTTTTTAAATTACATGATTTGATTATTCATCTTACGATCCTGTTACAGTCTCAAACAATTTCGATGAATTTTTTAATTAATCTTTTTCTTCCCACAATTTTGAAATCGATGAAAATTATTTTAATTACATGAACACATGCAATCAAACATCTTCATGCTCAATTAATATCGATAACTCTAGCGTGATGCAAAGAATTAATTTACTCAAAGACGATTACTCTTCTGGTCCTGATGCTATTCGTATAAAGAAATGTGCTGATAGTTTAGCAGTATCTATATTAGTCTAATAATATCAACTGTCAATTTCAACAGGTTTATTTCCTAAGGTTTGGGAAGAAGCTTTTATTATTCCTGCTCACAAAAAGGGGTCTAAGAATGAAATAACTAATAATCGACCCAAAGCAAAACTTTCTTGCATTCCCAAACTTTTTGAAAGCATAATCTATGAAAATATGTTTATATTTTACCCAATCAACATGGATTTCGTAACGAAAAATCAACCACCACAAGTCTTTTTGAATTTGTTTCTTTAAGCTTTAGCACACTAGAAAGTGGAAATGAGGTCGATTCAGTAGCCACAGATTTTAGTAAGGCTTTTGACAAAACCTTCCACAAGCTTATTCTGTTTAATAAACTTGGCTTTTCAACTCTTATTGTCTCATGAATACAATCTTACTTATATCTATAATGGCCAGTACAGAGTTTTGTTTAGGAATTACATTTCAACGGAAATAAATGCAACATCTGGTGTTCCCCAAGGTAGCCACCTCGGACCTCTTCTTTTTATATTAACCACCAATGACGTTGAAAAAATTATTTCCAATGCTGAACTCCTTATATATGCAGACGATATGAAAATTTAAAAAGAAATATGTTGTTTCGTGGACCTTCGTGACCTTGGTTCTGGCTGGGAAGATCCCTTTAATTTACCACCCTATGAATCGCGCCTTCTTCTGTTCAACATGTAGCCCTTATTTACTCGCCGCAACAATGCTGACATCGTTGTGATACATCAGCTGTCAACCGGAAACATTGACTGCCCATCTTTGCTTCGAAAGATTCCAATAAATACCAACCCACGTCGCTTGAGGTCAGTTAATCTTTTTCATCTCCCTTTTCACTGGACTATATATAGCCAAAATGGAGCCTGTGACCAGAATGCTACGTAAAACAAAAAATTTACACATTTCTGATCCCTACCTTTCCAAATCCTCATTTAAAAATTCTTTTCTTAGTTTACCAACCTAACCTATTCATAATTTTATGACTATGTACCTCCTATACAATATAATACCTAATGTTAATCATGTAAAATTTGTTACCTCAGATTTAAGATATGCTTCTATTAAGTATTCAATAAATTAAATTAAATTAAATTTCCGTTTTTAAAATACAGAATTTTGAAAAAAAATTTAAAACGTTTTTTTAAAATCCAAATTTTTTAACAAAATATTCCTTGGGCAATATACATATAATTACGTAGATGGAACAACTAGTTTTCAAGAAAACAAGCACAAGTAGCACAAAATTACTTAAAGAAGGCTTTAAGAAGTATTATAAGCTCTTATCCCTCTTCTTTAAGTACCTATTAAGTGGGCAGTCCGATAGAAGGAATTAAGAAGATAATTTGGTTGTTATTGAGGTTTTAAAACGAAATATTTTCCTTCTTAAACACTACTAAGCGTCTTCTTAAATACTTCTTTTCTTTCCTTCTTACAAAATGCTCAGAAAAAAAAAAATTGATCAGTGAATTCAGCATCTATTTTTTGTTTCTCTGGTGCTCATGAACGCTAGCGTTCTGGAGCAATACAAAAGTATTTTCTTACAGTGTTCCCAAATAAAAATTCACATGGATGTTATAAAAGAAATCGTAGGAGCTGTTTTTGAGAAAATTGAAACTTTTGATTTTTGGCTGAAAAATTTCTATGGTGGCTACCCTTGTTTTGATCTTGAAAGAAAAAAATAAAAAATGACCCACGTGAATTCGCTCAAACCTCTTATGTTTAAGTTTGAAATCAATCGGATCACTGCAAGTGAGTTTACAGACAGGCAGATAGGTAGAGAGGCGGACGGGATCGTCGAACCGAGCGGACAAAAATTTAGCCCAATTTGATTCGCTCGAATTTTTTATTTTCACACCCCAAATTGATTCTCTTTTAAGCTAAATCCTTTTCCGCTTGCTTCGCTCGCTAGCAAACGGAAATGATCTTGAATGTTTCGAATCGGCATCATAACCAGCCGAGAGTGAAAAAGATGATCAAAATGAATCATTGAAGTGTAGCTTCTGCTTCCGAAACCCATTAATGAATTACAAGATGTGTAGTGGTTGCTTTTTCAAATTAAAGGAAACGACAACAGTTTTGAAAAATAAAATGCTGTTCACCTACGTTTTGTCGAATGTGTATACAGTAATAAAAGGAATTTCTTTTCTTTTTTATGTACCATGAAAATTTATTATTTGTACATAATATTGACAAGTACAAATAAATTAAGTGATTCTCATTTAAGGTAAAACACCTTTTTTACATTCGGGACTTTTTTCGTTAAGCACAGCTAAATTACTCTTTGCAAAAGTTCTTTGTTTTCTATCATTCGGCCTTATTTCTCAATTGGCATTCGGCGTTATTTCACTTTGCCAAAGGGAAATAAGGCCGAATATAATATATATATATAGTGTCCGATGCTTAGTGGTAAGGTGCGTTGGCTATTAACTAGAACTTCATGGGTTAAGTCCTACTTGTGCCCACAGTTTTTATTTCATCTTTCACGGGCACTGCCTCTTGCAAAGAACTGTCAAAAATTCCAAGAGTATCAATTTTTCATGAAAAAGTGCTTGTCAGCTTTGCCGTTTAGAATCGGCGTTAAATTGTAGGTCCCTCAATTCTTCACAAACACCCAGAGAATTGTTGATGATAGTAAGCCACTTAGGCCTTGGCTCTTCAAGAGCTCTCGCCCCACTCTTACTTGCCATTTAATTCTATATTTTATTATTATTCTATTATAATGATACCAATTTAATAACTTCAAGCTTAAGCTTGCGCGAATTTGAAATTACAAATGTGTAAAAAATAACATAAAAAGGAATAAACGAAAAATTAATTTGCTTCGTTCTCCATGATTCTCATCGTATCAAGTCTCTAAAAATTGCTGTTTTGCTTTTAAAACAATAACCTAAATCGATATAATGTTATTGATTTACAAGTTTTTGTTTTCATTTGTTTTATTAAAGTAAATACATAAAAGCTTCCCTACTAGCATGCATCGCAAAAGCAATATTATTGACATGCTTTGCAATGCAGAAGTGGACCACATGAATACTAAAATGAAAATGAAAATTATTCTTACTTCCGGTTTTTTCTTGTAATACCTTTTGTATTATATATCTTTTTTTACATCTCATTATAGCGTTAAAGTTCATGAAAATAATAAAACCCAAAAAAAAAAAAACAACAAAAGAGTCATAATCTCCATAAAACTCAAAGGTCTTTGCCCATCTTCTAAAAGAATCAAACCATCCAAGAACACCCAAAAATCGATGACTAAAATAATTTCGTGATAATTTTTAATAAACAAACATTTTGACTAAACACACCAATAGGTCTTTGAACTATCCCATTTCTATCTATTCAAGTTTTCTACGATATTTCGCACGTGTTTGCATTCCTCTTCCTCAACATTGATAATGGATTCTTTTGGATTTGGACTAATTTGTGGGCTATAGGTCTTTAAACTATGCAACAATCTGATGCTAACGAACTTTCGAATTGAACGACTCCATGCACGTACCAAAACGTCAATTAATTCAACTTGTTGAATCCTAGACTGAAACCACGTACGAGATTGTACAGTTTTAGAGAATACCCCGAAAAAATAGTTTGACCACAACCACGTACGAAATTCAGGACCACGTACTCAAATTTTGCATCTTCAAGTCGTTAAATTCAAATCAAAAAATAGTTTATGCTTACTTCTCTATGCAAATTTTAGAATTAGTGCAATTTCATATCGTACCAGATTCAAAAAGTAAACTTTATCATCTTCAAGTCATCATCCTCTTCGCCAAAGCACAACGAACTTTGGCCAAACAAAAATTTTAATCAAAATCAATTCCAAGACTATTCATCACGTCATTAGCGCATCCATTAGCATAGGCGAGATAGAGCATAGAACAAAACCTCAAACCAAAAAAAAAAATCAAAAGTTTACCAAAATTTTGTGGGCAGTCAAGCCAGTATACGAAATCGAGGAAGAAGCAATAAAGGTTTATTCTATTTCGACGTCGTCGTCGCTTCGTCCGTCGTCATTGGTTCAGTGGTTTAACACCGATTTGTGAAGCTCTGTTTATACCTAGCTTATTCCCGATCGTCTTACCCCACTGCCGTGTCGGCTGGCGGCGGCGGCGGCGATGGTAGTCCCCACCCGGTATCCACGTGATAGCTGCTGCATAAAGCAGATAGTAGACGCACGTAAAAGTTCAAAATTATATCATTCGTGAGAACTGCGATATGATACTCTCATCGGTCGCTTTGTCTGTCTGTCTGTCTGTCTCGATGTCTTACATCGCATAGACCCCAAATTTCGTTTTTTTTTTTTTTTCATTTATGGTTTTCATTTTCATTTTTTACTTTTGGGAGGGGATCATGTTAAATATAACTTTGGACATTATGTGGCTGTCTGTGTGTCTGCCACAGACTGACAAAATTTTAAACTAAAAAAAGCTCGGTTCGTTGAACTTGGGACTTATAGATCTGATAGGATCCAACTGTCATCATATTACACTTACTCGCACCATACCACCATCATCGTTATCCATCGGTCGGGTCGGTCGGTGTGTTAGCAAGCTCTTTCTCTTCAGCTGCTGCCGCTGCTGAGCTAATGGTAATCGTTTTGTTGTTGTAGCAGAGGCAAGATGACTTTCGGATGTCAATTGGAGTCGGAATTCTGATATGCTTGAGAACATTGCAGAGCGCTTCACGTGTGGCACCAGGTTGGATGAGCGCATTGTTAAGTCTTCGAGCATTTAAAGAGTAAAGCCCATTTTGTTACTTCGTCACATAGACAGACATTCTATATCGCTCAGTTTGTCATGTGGTGTGGATGAGATCTTCAGTATGTGCTGCAAGAGAATATACCCCGTCAGCGATTTGTATTGCTTGATAGACGGAGACAAACAGCTGTTCAGTTTTTGGGAGTTCTGCATTCTTTTTTTTTGGTTTTGAACATTTTTGTTTTTTGTGTAAGTAGTAGCGGTCGTTGGTCTATTTTCAGCAAGTTTTTTTTGGAGAAACTTTATGGCTGTCTATAGTTTTTTGGTATATACTGGCTTGTGTATGCGCTCCACAGTTTGTTGCCACTTGAGGAAAGATGTGTTGCATGTGGAATACTAAAAATAAAACAAAAGAAAAATAAATTAGATTCGTGTTGGTTTGAATTTTGAATTTAATTTTATTTTACGAGAATAACTATAAAAAAGAATGAGGAAATAAATTTTAGTATATATGAAATGCATTGACTTTCAAATATAGAAGCTTTTGAACTTTTGGCAATTAGATGGACTGGGAACAGACGTTCTAAGAATTATTGACTTTCAACATTTTATAATTTTTTGATGGTTCAGGAAATGGTCTAGTTTAATATTTACTGATAATGGAGTTTGGGAACTCCTTCGGAATATGTATATATAATTAAAACCTTTATTTAAGCTTTTAAGTTCAAGCAAACACACGGAAAAATGTAGGTACCTTACGATTTCAGTTGAAACAAACTTCACTACAAAACATTGTTTCCCAAATAGTTATGTGAACTAATTCTTAATTCTGGTGTTGAAAAATCTGATTTTTGAAGTGAAAACTTCTTAAGAGTCTTTGTGAACTTACTTTGGGATCCGTAAGAAAAATTAATTTTTGGATTGGGAAATATGTAAGTTCGCGATAGCATAAGATGCTGACCGTAAGATTTCAGGTTATTGGCTGATCGAAATTAGAACATCAGGTTAAGCCTAAAGGGCAGTTATAGCTATCATTGAAATCCATCAGGAAAAATGTTTGAATGGATATTTAACTAAGTTTTGATCAGTATGCAATTTATGTACCAATCGACGGGAATATACTTAAAGAATTTTTTTTAGAAAAAAAATATGGGTTCGCAAGCTCATTTTTCGTTGAAAATGTGTTTTTCTGAACCGCTGATGGATTTTTGTCAAAAAATGAAACGAATCATTAGGTCCGTTCGCGTACTTTCTGCACTAAAATTTGTAAGACAAGACATTTTAAGGAGTGGAGTTAAGATTCTCTCACAGAAAAACAAAACTACAAAAAAGTAAGCGAACGGGACAACAACAAATTTTGCCCACATTTTAATTGTAAAGTTTTTTTGTATGAAAAATTGAGACTTTGAATTTGAATTTATTTATTTATTTGCTATTTTTAATCAAATTTGACACTTTTCACAAATCAGCCCAAAGAAATTTCTTGGGCTAAAATTCGTAGGTTGGAGAAATATTTAACTCTCTCGTGATAGCTCTCTTTTACGAAAAACTACGAAATTTTTGAGTACGCGAACAAGATTTGGTTAAATTTCGTAATTTTTCGTAAAATTGGACTATTTTAGAAGGGTACGCGAACAGACCTATTATAATGATTTGAGTCGGTTGAATGTTTGTAGTCGATAAACTGATAAAGAAACAAAAGTATTGCTTTGTAAATGATGGATAATTGTTCTTCTAAGCACTGATTGTGCAATAGGATGTTCTGTAAATAAAACAAACAATTAATAATAGTAAACAAAGGTTGATTTTTATTTTGAGCCCAGTTATAGCGATCATTATGGATATCATGGAGAATGTGGTGTGTTGTACTTTGATTTTGTATACCAATCACATACCAATCGATGGCAAATCCATTGAAATAATTTTTTCTGGCGAAAAATAATCCAAAAAAAGAATATTTTTGATGAAAAATGCATTCCTTTATTTTAATGATAAAAATTCGTTTTAATGACAAGCTAATGATGGAAAATGCTTAATGATGGAAAATGCTTCATTAAATTTTTTAATGAAAGACGGAACATTAAAAAAAGGGAACACAATCACTGGAACAAAGTTTTTCATTTTTTGAAATTTGATTATTATAATAATTTGCTTTTGTGTTATTTAACACTGCAGTTAGGCTGCGTCCGTCAATTCCATTTATATTATAAATTATTATAATAGCTTGTCATTAAAACAAATTTTCATCATTTAAATAAATGAATGCTTTTTTCACCAAAATTATTCTTTTGTTGGATTATTTTTCGCCAGAAAAAAAATATTTCCAATGATTTGCCATCGATTGATATGATCGTGATATATAAAATCAAAATATAACACACCACATTATGCATTATCCAAGTGAAAATGTTTAATGATCGCTATAACTGGCCGCTATGAGACAAAAAACTCTTCTTTTTTTTAGTTAAGGGACCCATAGAATCCGTCAGTGCGTGAGCGTTGACGATTTCAACTGACAGCACGATAGAATATACATTTTCTAATGAAACTCGTCCCATAAGCAACGCATGTGACGGATACGACGGATAGAGTTGCTCAACTTTCTACTTTTTGCGTCCGTTGATCCGTTGACAACTCAATTTGACGAGCAGTCAATTCAATGTGTTCTCACAGCAACAAGGAAAAGCAATGAATTATCAAAATTATGTGCAAAAAAATAAATTTGACAAGATTTTGATATTTTAATTTAAATTTTTTTGTTCAGATTTGCGGTTTTGGGAATAATTTTTTACACTAAACAAATGAGACTGTCAAAGTTTAAAACGTTTAATATGGAACGGTTCCATCAGGCAAATACGTTGGCAGCAACGTATGCATTGGCACTGACGGATTAACGGATTCTATGGGTAACCCACTTCCCTTTACAGAAGAAACAGAGCGCAAATAATGAATCATAATGATGGTAAATTATGTGAAGGGAGCTGTCAAATTCTATATTACAGCGGTTACTTTAAAGAAAAAAGTGGTGCCAGATATATTTTATATTGAATGGCTTGATGGATTTTCTAATGCATAGAAATAGGAGTTTATGCAAAAATGAATTAATTTTTCGTCTCAGTCAAATTTGCATTTAATTTTATTTTAAGTGATTTGATATATTTCAAATTCTTGTGGACTAATTTATGGAAATGAATTTACTTATTATGGACTCTGACTGTCGAATTTTTTGCGAGCACTTTTTTTTCATAAATGTTGAGTTTAGTAGAATTTGTTGACGCCTAGCAGCATTATCAACGGCATCGGCAACTTCACCAGCCCAAGAATGCAACGGATACAAATAATCCCGAAGCACTCTCTTAATTTTACTTTGTTGTTTTAGTTTAATTTATACTTTTTTGTAGCAATGAATTTGTTTTCTGTTGCTAACCTTTTTGCTGCCAATATATCATTATTTGTTGTTTGTGCTTCATATTGCAAAAAATTGTTTGGAATTTTTTCTTGGAAAATAATAAATCGAAAAGAAAAAGAAAAAATGTGCTCGACTGGGTCGTACGAACTTGCTCCTGCATGCTAAAACTAAATATTTATGATTACTTAAATTGCAAAAAGTAGTGTTAAAATAAGAGATATACTTTAAGCAATTCTGATTACACTCTTACTTACAGCTTACCCTTAACTCCAAAACAAAAAAAAATATATATATAAAAATAATTAGAATTTATTAAAAAAAAATTGAAATTTGGAAATGTACCTCGTATATACATTTCATTCCAAAAATTTAAATGCCGAACAAATTCAAACTTTCTTCTTGATTTATAGAATTATTTTTTTTGAAAATCGTCGGAGCCGTTTTTTTTTTTAAATTAATTTTTTATATATAAAATTTTTCAAAAATGTCTTAAAATTAATTTGGGTATGCAGTTTTTAAGACTATGTAAATATACATATTACATTCCAATCTGGATTTTTAAAATTGATCCGTTTTTGAGATACAGAATTTTGAAAAAAAAAAAAGTTAAAAATATTTTCTAACAATCCAAAAAAAATTTGAAATTTTTTTGAAAACAAAATATCATTTGAACAATATATACTTTCGAAAAAAAATTACGCTGATCGGACTTTCAGTTTTCGAGAAAATCTAATAACAAAAAAACGGTTCTATGGGAAGCACCGTTTTGGAGCAATACAAAATTTTTGTTTTTACATAAAATACATGAATGTTTAAAAAAATTAAACTCGAGGATGTTTAAAAAAAAAATCATTCGAGCCGTTTTGGAGAAAAAAATGTTTTGGTTTTTGGCCAAAAAAATTGTATGGTGGCTACCCTAAATTTTGATCTTAAAACAAAAATAAAAAAAATGGGATATGACTTTTTGCTCAAACCTCTAATTTTCAAATTTAAAGTCAATCGGACCAGTAGTTAAGCCTATAGATGCCTGTAAACTTTCCGACAGACAGACAGACGGAATCGCCGGACCCACTTTTTTCGACTTCTCTATCATCGTTATGTCATATCTCATCCTTATATCAATTATTTTTTTACGAATTCAATACTTGCCATATATTCTATATGTCGCAAGTAAAAAGTGTGCACGACAAACTTACTTCTGTATTCTACGACTGAACTCTAAAAACAAAAATATTTAAAATAAAAACATGTAACTAAAATTCATAAATAAAAATTTAAATTCAAATATGTACCTCAAAAACACATTTTAAAAAAGATTTTTTTAAATTAAAAAAAAAAAAAAATTGTGGAGCGTGCGTAAGAATGGAAATATCAAAATACAGTTATCTCAAACAGATGTTGAGTGCATTGTGTGTTCGCGAAGAATCATTAAGAATTAACCTAACTGAGGGAGAGAGCATTGTAAAGAGTCCTTTAATTCTCGGTTTCCAAAGAAAAACTTACAAAGGAACACGCGGCGATACATTTTCAATGAATATTAAAAAGTTTGGACTTTGCCATTAATTGTGAAAAGTAATATCATTCAAATGGCTGTCTCGGGAGTTTTTACAGCATGCGATTCATTTGAGGTAGAGGAAGATGGGAAAACGTAATGAACCGAATGCTGTCAATTTAGGTAGATTTTACCACACATATTTAAACCAAAACTGTTATGTCGATTGTTTTTGCCTAGTATCTTGTTCTAAATGTTGCTATGAACTCGAAAATATCCACTTTTGAAAAGTAGAGGGTAATGTGGTACACTATGCCGTTTAATGTGGTATACCCGTTGGTTTTTTCTTACTGTTTTGCTTCGAATTGATCTAATGACACCTTTCGACCGTAGAGCACACTAATAAATCAATTCTTCTAACGCAATGACACTTCTTCGATCACTTCGATTCTGAGCCCTATATACGGTAATTTTGTTTGTTTGCATAGGTACTCAACCCACTGACAGATCGTTGAAAAATGTGCCTCATCTCTAAAGAAAATGATGTTCGAAAAATCGGTTGTTGTTCCAACACCCGTTGTTCTAATATATTATGGCATTTCAGATAACAGTTAAGTTTGACAGGTATCCAATGCCCTCGCTACTAACTTGACACCACGGACTGGATGACCGTACATGGATGAATGACGAATTCTTTTTCCTTGGGAACTAATTTTGCCAACACGAAAATAATAAATTAATTTTCGAACATAGTTTTGGATGATTTGTTAGTCTGTTTTTAGTGAACAAAAAATTGTTTGTTTTCGTCCTAGACCTAATCGTTAATTATTACGTTCTTTTATCGTCTGTCTTTCTCTACACCAAAAGTTAAAGCATCTGGGCATCCTTCCACCGATTCTTCTTAGGCACAAATTCGGATTATTGTTCCTTCCAACGCACTGAATTTGTACTCCTTGTTTAGGCCTACAACGGTTGCTTTTTGTTGTCTCTTGTTTTCAGACATTTCCATACCTTAAATTATTTTTTTTAAAGAGAAAAAAATCATGGTTATCAACTTATCACCTACTTTTTTCCATTCAGAAATAGATTTTGTTGGTGGGCCCAAACTGTAAAGTTCTTTTTCTAATTCCTTCCAAAATTTTGATACATCTTCCTTAGACCGATTTGTTGTGAAACCATTAGCAATATCTCGGTTTTTTTTCCATAAAACTAATGAAAACTTGAACTTGGTGAGTATTTGTTGAATTCGACCTTAAAAAGATCAATTTGTATTAATTATTTCTTTTATTTTGTTGAAAATTGCTTACATTGTTGGCTCTTCTTTAAATAAGACAACTAAACAACGGGGAAATATTCAGACAGAAAAAACACAAGATTTCCCATGAAAAAGAGTTGCCGATATTAATTTTTCCATAGGAATTTTTTTCCCAATTTCGAAAAGTTCCCGATACCAATTTTTCGAATATGGGAACAATTCCATGGGAAAAGAAGTTCCCGATAATCCTGATTATCGAAATATTTAACTGATAAAATCTTATAGCATAGTAAATTTTTACTGCTTTCTTTTTTGTAAAAATGCAGAGTCGCTTTGATTCATATCTTCAGAGATATAAGCAAAAATCGAAAAATGGGATCTGCAAACACTTTTCCAAGAACAAAGGGTAGTGAATTTCGATCACCTTGAAAGAATATCCCGAAATAAAGTTATATTTCCTCCATTTTCGTAGTGTCCGTAGCTTAGTGGTTAGGTGCCTTGGCTGCTAAGCAGAACGTCGTGGGTTCGAATCCTACTCGGGCCCAAAGTTTTTATTTCATCTTTCACGGACACTGCCTCTTGCGAAGAATTGATAAAACTTCCAAGAGTATCATCTGTCATGAAAAAGTGCTTCTCAACTTGGCCGTTCGGAATCGGCGTAAAATTGTAGGTCCCCTCAATTCTTCACACGCACCTAGAGAATTGTTGATGAGAGTAAGCCACTTAGGCCTTGGCTCTTCAAGAGCTGTCGCGCCACTATATTTTTTTTTTTATTCCTTCATTTTCCTTTCACTGGAATCATAATTGTTAAAGAAAAATACAGAATGATAGGTAGTGTAACAAGTCAACGTCATTCGAATTCTCTGAACTGCACATTTTTCATCTCCTATCCACTGCGATTGACGGTCATTGACACCAAACACAATGAATCACTCCAATCACCCAAATGAATCAACAACTCCAAGTTTCACAAAATTTCACTTTCTCATTGGACTCGTGCGGGTCTACATTAGAAATGCCAATTTCAATTGCCAATTTCTGCAAAAAAAAATAAAAAAATAACAACATCTTTCGTCAAAAGCAATACAAATAGTCACAGCATCACGATTAGGACCAGTTTTGGGTCAACTAGCTGCTAAATATGAATGAAAAAGATTTCACCCATTGAGCTTGCTATCAGCATCGTCATAAAATTTACTCGTAAAAACCGTTAGTCGGAACAACTTCCCCTGAATTAACCGTCAAGTTGGTTGGTCGGTCGGTTGGCCCGTCGCTCGTCGCTGTGATGGTGCCAATATTAACGCCGGCCACTGCCAATGTCTATAGAAAGTGAACGCGAAGTTAAAACTGTTAGTTTGTTGGTTTGTTTGCGAATTTCCGTGCTGTAACTAAATCCGTTCAACTGTCATTGTTGACAGCTACCATCCGGCTTTAAACATGTTTGTGTCAACTCAAAAACGACCATATCTCATGTAATTGAGACGTGTTCCTCACCAATTGACGGATGTTGATTGGACAGAAGCCAGTTTGAAAAGTCATTCGCTTGGGCGCATTTGAAAGTAAAAGCAATTGCAATTGAGCTGCAAAACAAAATTTCTCTTCCGAAGATTTGTTTCACTATTTTATTGTCCAAGCGAAGCCACAAGCATTTTTTTTTTTTTAGATAAATCCTCCGTTTGTTTTTCTGCATTTTCAATGTTCAAAAACAGAAGTTGTTTTATTTCTCATTTTTTCTTGCTTTTTTTCTTTTTTTGAGTTCAAAAGCAAAGAAAAGTCACAAGAGCGCATATTGTTGTGGTTCAAGTTGATCGTTTATTTGAGCAAATCCTCCACACGGTTGATTGTTCGTTTGGTGATGATGGTGCTGGTGCGAAGTCTGGTGTGGAGAAATTTCTAAGTGAAAGTAGAAGTTGAAACAGTGGTTTGGATTTGCAGCAGCAGCCAAAGAGCGCTGCGTGTTCGTTTGACAAAGTATAAAATATCTTGACCTAAATTTGTGACTTCAGAGACTCGAGACCAAGTGAAAAGTTGATGTTGCTGCCTGCGATTTGTTGTTGTAAGCCCACACCAAATCCAATGGTTAATTCGGTCGGGTAAACGACCTCTTCTGTTTTGTGAATTGTTGTGTGTGGGACACAGTACAAATAGAAAGGTTGAGGAGAAATTTTCGATTCTGTTTTTCGGATGGGATGACAGAAAGATACATTCTTGAGTGGTGATTCTCGGTAGAATATTATAGAAATTTAATAAATTCACACCGATGTACGGCGTATACGTAACATTTTTCTTGAGAATTCTAGCAAAAAAGGTGAAATTATTCTGAAAACATTTTATGTTTTGATTTTAATATGCTTTTGAAACATTTGCGATAAAAATATTTTTCAAAATTGTTTTGAAAACAAAATTAAAATGTTGTGAATCGATTGGACTTAGGTACTAAAATATAAGGTTAAGGAATCTGGGTTATTCAGAATGGGAAATTTTAATTAGTCTGAAGTCTAATTTTCGGGACATAATTTTAATTACTGAGCAAGGGAAGAGGAAATTATTTTATTGTGCTTTTTTCGTTATAAATAAATTGAGTATTATACCTCATAGGTCATTGCAGATGTTGCTTGGTACAATAACAAGTTGCTATTTACTTAATTGAAAATGTAAAGTTTATTTATTAAATTGACAATGATAGTTTGATTGTTTGTCAAATTGAACGAAAACGGTCAAGTCCATACTAAAAAAGTTTGCTGATTGACACAAAAAGAAACTGTTAAATTTATGACTTATCACAAGAGAACTAGCTGTACATTGTTCATAACAAGTGATTATTATGGAATATAGAGATAACTCTACATTTAAGTAAGAGCAAGTCACCGGTTAGTTTTGCTAATACTTTGAACCCAACACGGATTTCTAAGGGCATAGTTATTGAATAAAATGTCGACGCTATAATATTTTAGACAGCAAGTTCGGAAATTCGTAAGGTAGACACGGTGAATTCAAGAGGACACAAGCGTCCACAGAAATCTCTGCCAATCAACTCTCCACCGCTCTGCGGTGAACATCGGTTGCCTTTACCGACCATTGGGTTCCAACTTCAGTGGTAAGTTGTTGGAGGAAGCGAAGAGAGAGAAAGGGAGGTGGTATGCGTCCACCAAAGCATGCCTGCTGTTCAATAAGCGGTAACGAGAGAACTTACCACGCAAACGATTTAAGGACAACGAATTTCGGTGGTGTATTTGTTACGTCCCTTAACAGACCACGTGCAGCCGAACAATTGGCGGAAGCCTTTGACTGCTAAAATGCAGATATAACCGCCATCCAAAAAATACGATGGACCGACACCACCTACGATGGCGGATTTAGGCTAATCGTCTTCGCTGTGGGCGAGAGGTAATAGTATAAAGTACGTGATTCCCACATCTCGTTTTCCACTAGGGGACATGGAAATTTATTGATCAATTAACAGGAACGAGGTTCGAGGTTAAACAAACCACCATCAAGGCAACATCGGCTGATGTTGACCAAGACTGTGGAACCACAGTCAGTGGTTATACAGACCAGGCTGTATAATGATGATGATGAGCAAAATTCCGCCAGCTATACAGAACCATTCAATTTGGGTGAAGTAGACCATCAATTCCACCCAACAGACATTGAAAGTGATATCTAAACTTAAGTCGAACAAGACGCTGGAGCAGATTTCATCAACATAGTCCTAGAGTAGATAGTGTGCAAGGCAGGTATAAGCACGGAAAACGCAATCCTCATCAAATCCATCCAGCTCCTAGGCAAGGTAAGTGGACGACATAGACATCATTGGTTGCTCCCAAAATGCTATTTTTGAGGCCTTCACAGCAATTGAAGAACAAACGAAGTTTGTTGATCTTGAAATGAACGAGGATAATTCAAAGTTCATGCTATTAACAAACAAAAGAACATCAACAACATCATTGGTAACAGCAATTTCGAGGCAATTAAAAGATTCATCTACGTTGAAACAAACATCAATCCCACAACCGACAGCTTTGTGAAGATACGAAGAAAAATTACACTAGTGACCCGCTGCTGCTTTGGTTTTTCAAAACAAATGGTTTCAAAACTCCTCGAAAGACAAAACTTTGATTTTACCAGTCCTACTCTACGGCGCGCCGAGGAAAAATTCTTAGACGGATTTTCCGTCGCGTATGCGACTATGGCCAATGAACAAGAAGGTTCAACAGCGAACCTTACGAGCTGTACCAAAATGTGAGTGTAGTCCAGAAGGCCAAGAAAAGACGATTACATAGGCTATGACACATCGAGTAAATGGACGACAATGCTAGAACCAAGAAAGTCTTCTCGTCCCAGCAACCAGGTTCGAGAAGACAAGCAAGACCGAACCTACGGTAAAAGGACCAAGTGACTGTGAATGCCAGAGCGCTTGGTTTTGTCAACTTGGAGAATACATGCAAGAGACCATTCCCGACGGCGCGCGGGCGGAGGGCTCCAGTACCTCAAGCTGAGATCTTTCATGGATTTTGATTCAGTTAAGCAAGTAGTTATTCTACTTCCGATGAGACAGTCATCGAAAAAAAATTAAAAAACGGATTTCTAGTTGTGGTTAAGATCTAGCTAGAATAAAATACCATATGTTTTGATTTCAGTGGTTTGAGGGCTATGTTTCCATTTCCAAAATAGAACCAACGTCTTATTAACCCTAAGTTCCTAAGGTCTGAGGTTTGTCTGCCGTAAGAAAAACATTTCCAAATATTTATTGAATTCACCGAATAAGCACGTTTTGGTTTAATTAATATTTTAAGGCCATTGCAATAAAGACCTTGACGACCACTGAACAAACAAGCAGACCAGCTCAATTCACAATACTCAAAAAAAAAAAAACAATTGTACTGATTGTGCAAAAAAGAATTCTCTGTGAAGAATGCAAGAACGACATCGTAAGTATGAATAATTTTTCTTGAAAAAATTATCAACGAAACAATAGTCCATCAAGAAACTAGTTTCAACTACTATGAGTTTGAAAATAATTGACGAAAATCTTTCTCTCGTAGCAGCGGCATCGGCATGTCCTTTGGCAATTTCTCAAAACCAAAGCCCTTATCCAATCGGCTACTTCAATTCATTTGAGAACAAATTCACTTCCCTATCGCTTCGCAACAATGAATGCTTCATGTAAAAAGCCGCGTAATACCACAACAAAATGCGGAAGAATTTACGCCTAGCGTACTTTGCTAACTACAATAAATCAGTTGTTTACATGAGCCTTCAGACTTGCAGCTACATATGCGAACAGCCATATAGCTAGCGACATAGATTTAAGTTTCTTGGTCGTATACACAGAGCCCCAGTTTCTCGTAATTATCACATTTTTATTGCAAAAAAAAAATCCGCTGAAGAAGCAACTTTCTGGAAAACACTATAAAAAGAGAGATTCACCTGTTTACAAACACAAAATTGCTAATTTACAAGAAAACAGGAAAACAAAATCCAAATCTACTCTCTTTGGAAGAGAATTATTTGCAAGCAAAGAGAAGCCGATTGTGTTATCGATGATTATGATGATGGGGCTGTTGATCGAGCCGCCTCGTCTGCGCCTCCCTGCCTGTCGGACAAAATGCATATAAAAATAAATAATATTATGTCATATAAGCAAGCTGAGATAATGTGATTACATTAACGCTGACAACGAGCCGGGAGAGTGTAAGGGTATTTCTCATCGTGCTGTTGGTCGATGCATGGTGTTTATTCGGAAGCACCACATCGGGACAATCAACAATGCGTCAGGAATTTTTAATTTTTTGTTTTGTTTGTTAAATCGCACTCATGCCATTCAGGCGATTTAAAAATACAAATTCTCAATTTATTTTTGGCAATTTTTGTTCCTTATTTAGATTCAATTCAGAAACGGGCTTTTTGATTCGTGCAAATTCTCAGTTATATTGTCGCAGGATTTTTATGTCTTGTAACTTAAGAAGTTCAAAGTAACAGAATATT
>CAKKXW010000003.1:38116868-38135427 GCA_920937365.1 Sphaerophoria rueppellii | reverse complement strand
TCCCCAATTTTTCCTCCACAGCCACATGTAACCATAATTTAAGAACTTGTAACATTACTGACCCTTTCTGTCTCACACCTTCTCTCAAGTTTTAAGCGCATCATGCCGATTTTTTACTAAGAAGCGTGTCTCTCCTTGTTTTATCGCTACTTTTACGGAAATTGCTCTAGTGAAATAGCCAGTTGCATTCCTCCCCTCAAACAATTCGCCCGTAATACTCGCGCTTCTAGGAATGCCCATCAGTTGACCCTCGAGCCCAACTTCAGACGGACTCTTAAGTATAGAGAATCATTTTTTAGCCGTACTACGCGAATTTTGAACTCTCTTCCACACTCTGTCTTTCCCAGTCATTACAATGTTCAAGAATTTAATACCAATGTACACCGACACCTCCTTTTTAACCCCTTCTCGTCTTCCTAATGCACTCACTGTGTCTCTGGCATAAAAAGGGTATAAAAATCCCTTGAGTGGGTGCAAATTATATAAAAAAAAACGCTGTTTCTTTAGGTCAAGAAAGCAATTGAGTGGAAAAGCACTCTTTCGAGCAACTAAGGAAAAACCTTACAACACCCTCATCATCCCAGTTCAGCTGTATGGTGCAGAACAATGGACCTTGACAAAATTGGATGAATGTGCCTTAGGCTGTGTCGAGAGGAAATTTCTTCGAGCCATCTTTGGCCCCTTGTGCATTGAAGGTGAAGAAGATATAACTTTACGGGATGTACAATGACATGGACCTTGCCAGAAAAGTCAAGCTCCAGAGACTCATATGGCTCGGTCATTTACAGCGGATGGACACCAATTTTTCGACCCGGAAAGCCCGGAGGAGTACCTTAATCATTTAGAGTGCAAAACTGGAGAAAGCTAGCTAAGGACCAAGGTGGCTGGCTGAGACTGTTGATTAAGGCCCAAGTCCACACCAAACTGTGGCGCCACCAGTAAGTAAGTCCACTTATGTCCCACACAAGGGGAAAATTATCATTTTATGTTATTTACTCATGTACATAATTTGTCCACCAAAAACTGCATTCCTGTGTTGGCGTGATTTTTTTAATTATTTTTAGAGATTTAAAAACTGAATTTCCGAATGCCAAAGATTCTTAAATTTTTGGAACAAGCTTCATTTGGAAATTTAGTTTTCAGGAACTTTAAATTTATGAAAAATATGGTTCACTCGAAAAAAGTTAAATTACGAAGTTATGCACCCACACCGAATACTGGCTCCAAACCAAATTTCGCATTGAAATTCTCAACTCTGATTTTGACGTCATACCTTTCGCAGGCATTGAGGGTCCTTCCTACGATCTTTCTCGTCCTCTGCGGACTCCTCATAAGGTCTGTGAACTTTTATGAGGCTAATGTAACTTTCAAAAATAAAAATCATCTTTGTAATTCCAAAGTTCTATTCCTCTACAAAAAAAAAAAAAAAACATCAGCAAAATTGATTCGTTTCGTATTTTCATTTCGTACAGCATCTTTAATTCTTGTACAAACATTTCATTTCGGAATATAAGTTTGCTTCAAGGGATACTTGCGTCACGTTTCATTGACTGTTCAGATTTGTGTATAGCTCACATTGAATTCCTCAGTCTATTTAAGTTATCGTCAAGAGTTATTCTAACTCCATGAACCAATTTTATATCCAGCCTCAGTACGATGCCCTGTCAGTAAACAACAACAACAAACAAAAGCTTAAGGAATCGAAATAAATTAAAAAATGTCGGTGCAACCTACTTCTTGGCGACCGACACAATCACCACCTTCCACAAGGATTGGGTAAAATTATTCCGATTTATTTGGAGAGAACAATGTTTTTCTCAATCAATGAATAAAACTTCGTCTAAGCATCATCAAAAACCGTGCAAAACAACGTGCACGTCCGATTGATTTAATTTGAATTTTGAATGATCGGACACGTTTTCAAATTTTTACACTTTCTCAACGTGGGTTTTTATTTTGTAAAATTGAAATTTTTCTATCGGAAATCCGATCTAATTGGAGATATTTTTAAACGAAAGTACTAGAACTCGAGAGACTTATTGCTAATTCGTTAACAGTACCCAACAAGTTTTAACTGTTTGTGTGGTGCGATGATTGAGTAAGATCCTAAACAAACATGAACTCTGCAAGACCAGCCGGTGAATTTATTTGAATAGTTTCTCAATTTATTCTGAATGTAAATTTGGTGTTTTTCGAATTGGAAGCTTAAAAGACTTCAAATCACATGTTTTGAAGCATGCAAAGTGCAATGTTCGCTTAAGATGTGAGCTGTCGAAGCCCTGGAACGATCATGCCAGTAGAACATGCTAGAGTGTTGTGGCATCAATACAGTTTATTGTCCACTCAGAAGAATTGCTTATCAATTCGTTAATGTTTTATTCACTTGCTTTGAATTGCACGTTTTCTAGCAAGTAAGGTACGTAGGCTCTTGGCGGAGAGTTTTGTGATTGCGAAACGTTGAATTCATTTTTGTCCATTGGTTTGGGATTTTGTCTTGTAAAATTAAAATGTAAGATAAAAGAATTTGACCAGCAACAAAGGAAGGGTTCGAATCCGTCCAATATATTTTTATTTCACCTTCCTGATGTTTGGAGGGTAGAAGCAATGCATTCAAGAGGGCCCATACCTACTACTATCCACCTCAACGCGGTGAACATCAAGTGTCTAGTACCTCAACAAAACGTGGTTGCAAAGAGAGAGGAGGACTTTTTCAACAGGCGGCAGTGGGAGAACTCTCGTGATGGAATCAACGGTGGCGTCTACAGTTCCAGTCAGATGAACTACTTAGTTAACAGCTTATATGGTTATTACGACATATGCGAGCAGTTTTGCCGTCCTCCTGTCTTTGGAGTAAAACTAAACACGTGGCACTCCCAGTCTCCCCGCGACGCAGACCCAACGTGCGCCGGGGAGACTGCCTGGCCACACAAAAAAGAGATAATTCCCAACCACCAACGAGCCTCGAAAACGGACGGAATTAATAATGACGACCCACGCAAACGATTCAAGGACAAGGAATTTCGGTTTTGCACTTGGAACGTTAGGTCCCTTATCAGACCATGTACTGCCGAACAATTAGCAGGAGGGTTCGGGCCGAGGAAATATTAACATCTGTGATATCTACTATGGCCACTGCTACCGGGAACAACATCAACGCCTATTTCGATATCGATTTATAGTTGAGACTAGGGCTTCACGATATTCGATAAAAATATCGGTATCGTATCGTATCGTATCGAAGGTCGATACGATAATCGACACGATATACAGTACCTGCGATACCGATATCGATACGATGAAGAGCCAAGGCCTAAGTGGCTAACTCTCATCTACAATTCTCTAGGTGCGTGTAAAGAATTGAGGGGACCTACAATTTAACGCCGATTCCGAACGACAAAGTTGAGAAGCACTTTTTCATGACAGATGATACTCTTCGCAAGAGGCAGTGTCCGTAAAAGATGAAATAAAAAAACTACGATACGATAAAAGTGTTTATAAAATTGTCGATATTATCGTATTGCCGATAAGCACTGGCCGATAATTATCGAATATATCGTATCGACTGAAAGAAGAAGTGAAGAAAAGTTCTCAAAATTCAAATTTTGTTTCAATAGCACTTACTAATAGTAGCTAACATGCAGTAATACAAATATTTGATTGTTTTTCGTTCGCTCGTGCTTTCGTTGTCGATCGTCTTTTGTGAGAACCCGATGAACATGAAGTCTGTAAAGGGTTGGAGTATCAAGCCTTAACCAGAACAACAAATAACACGAAAATGTACACCGTTCTATATTTTTCTCTTAGAACGCTTATGGTATTGTGAGATTTCAACAAATGTCGATTTAAAATTTGGGGGTTCGGATAGTCTATCATCAATGTAGTAATGTAGTAATGCACGTTTTTTTTTAATTTCGATATTTTATCGAGTATCACATCGGTATCGTACCGAAGTCTATAACGATACGATAAATTTGTCTTAAAACGATACGATAAAAGAATTTGTTATTCGATACGATACCGATACAAACGAAACATTTCAGTATCGTTTCGTATCGTGAAGCCCTAGTTGAGCCTGAACTCAGAAAGATGGTCTTGCGTTTCATCTCAGTGAATGAGCGTATCACGACAATCCGTATCAAGGCTTATTTCACCAACGTAAGTCTCATCTGAGTTCACGCTTCCACTGAGGCAAAGGATGAAGACACCAAAGAGAGGTTCTATGAAGTCTTCGACAAGACCTATGAGCAATACCTTAGCTATGACATTCAAATTGTCCTTGGATATTTTAATTCCAAGCTGGGCAGAGGAGAAATCCTTAATGGAATAATTGGACGATATAGCCTACAGGTACAGAACACACCTCCGTTAACAGATTCAGGCTAATCAACTTCGCTGCGGGCTAAACGTAATGGTTGCAAGTACACGATTCCCATATCTTGATATCCCCAAGGGGACATGGAAATCTCCTGATCAATCAACCATCAACCAGATGGATCACATTGCAATCAACGTACAACTTTTAACTAGCACAACTTATGTCCAAATATTCCCAGGTGCTAACCCACGATCAAATCGATACCGACCACCTTTTAACCGATTTCAATTCCGCGTATGACAGCATCTATTGAGATCAAATAAATAGACCATTGTCTGTTTTTGACATCCCAAAAAAACTCGTCCATCTATGTAAGATGACACTGGAAAACTCACGCTGCCCCGTAATGGTCGGAAAAACCTAACGGAGGCATTTGACTTCAAAAATGATTTTAGATAGGCGATGTGCTGTTATGCGTTTTCTTCACATCATTCTTAAAAAGCTTGTGCAAAACTCCAACGTCAACACCTAAAGCACAATCTTTCAAAAGTTCGCCCAGCTACAAGGATACGCACACGACATCATTGACATCATTGAAGGAACACAGCGTTATGTCAATGGAACGTTCATGAGTCTTGCGACGGAGGCCAGGAAGCAGGAAGATGGGTCTAGTGGTTGACGAGGGCAAGACCAAGTTAATGCTGTCAACAAGAAAGGACAACCAACATCGCCGTTTTGGAGCAAACGTCAGCATAGACAGATTTAACGAGGTAGTTAAGGACTTCGTCTACCTAGAATCACTCCTAACAATAGCTGCTTGTGTGCTCTTTCGAGCAACTTAAGTTTCACTGTACAAAACCTCAATCATCCCGGATGTATGGTGCAAAGACATGGACCATGACAACATCCGATAAAAATTCTTTGGGCTGCTTCGAGACAAAAATTCTGTTAATGATTCTTGGTCCGGTTTACATAAATCTAGAATGGAGACGAAGATTCAACCAAGAACTGTACGAGCTGTTCAGCGATCGTACAGTTCTTGGTTGAATCTTTTCATTGAAGCGGAAAAAGCTTCAATGAGGATAATTTTCTTATCGCGGAAAAGTGTTTCTCAACTGAACTATTTGTAGTCTAAGAGCCGCTGAAGACCGACCTACACGCATCTGTTAACCGGATGAAACATATTTTCTATCAAATATAATGTATAAACAAATATGAATATGATAGCTTGCCTATCGAAAAGTGTGCCAGGCTATATTAATATTACTAACGTCTCCTTTACCCATCTGTTAACCGGATGGAATTCATCTCAAATGATAGATTTCAACACACAGAATATGAATATGCAGGCTTGCCTCCTTAAATCTGTGCCAGGCTACCAGGCAAGCCGATGTTAAAAAGGTAAGTATACGGGGTGATTCACGAACGTTGTGCCAAATAGCTAGAGCATGTTGGTAGGCTTGAAACAAGAAAAAAATTGTATGGGAGAGGGGGGCCTATCACCCCCGTTTAGCCAGGAAGGGCAGTTTTCTGAAAAAATTACTTATTTAAAAAAAAAAATTATTAAAATTCAACGGCTTTATCTACCGTGCTATACCTCTCTGCAAAGCCAGAAACTAAGTTTTTAATTTTGTTCTTAAATTAAATTGTTTTAAATAACAGTTTTGGAAAAATTAATTTTCAAACTCAAAATTGTGAGAACAAAAAAATTTTTTTTAATGTCAAACTAATTTTTTCCAAATTTTTATTCTTTTCCAAATTCAATGCTGTTATTAATTTTTAGTGGAACACAATAAACCGGATTGAAAAATACATTGCCGTTTTGGAGATATAAGGAAAAACCCAAAACCACTTTTTGTTTTAAAAAAAAAAAAGCACTTTTCTTCTGTTTACGTTGCTGGACGTTAAGGTCAACTAATTTGTCGTCTTTACACTCCGTTTTATTATTTTTTTTGAAATCTGAGTCTTTTGGGGAAATAATAAAGGAAGGATTGGATTGACGGTGGATTAATCCCTTTTTTCATTGATAACGTCTGAAAACTGACCTGTCAATTTTTTGTATTGTGTGTTGGGCCACCGATTATCGATAGATCCCTGTTAGGGCATCAAGACAGTAAAACCACAATTTTTCTTTGAGGCACAATAATTTGAAACCCATAGCCAAATAAAAAGCATCCCATTTATGAATATTAACTCATCAAACATTACAATGTCAAGATCATACTCTATGTAGAAAAAGTAAAAGTTACGGGAAATGAATATCTGCTAAGGCTAAGCTTAAAGTCAAGGTAGAGGCTATGAAGCCGAAAGACTTTAAGCTAAAAGCTATCCAAATAAGCCTTGCAACAGTCCCAAGGAAGAACCCAGGGGATGCGGCGCGGCGGTGGGGTCCACAAAAAAAAAATACAGGTCAATTTCAGATGTTATCAATGAAAAAAAGGATTAAACCAGCGTCAATCCAATCCTTGTTTCCTTTATTATTTCCCCAAAAGACTCAGATTTAAAAACAAATAATAAATAAAAATGTAAAGACGACAAATAAGTTGACCTTAACGTCCATTAACGTAAACATAAGAAAATTGTTTTTTTTTTTTAAACAAAAAGTGGTTTTGGGTTTTTCTTTATATCTCCAAAACGGCAATGTATTTTTCAATCCGGTTTATTGTGTTCCACTAAAAATTAATAACAGCATTGAATTTGGAAAAGAAAATTATTGCATAGTTAAATAAAATTTGGAAAAAATTAGTTTGACATTAAAAAAAATGTTTTGTTCTCACAATTTTGAGTTTGAAAATTAATTTTTCCAAAACTGTTATTTAAAACAATTTAATTTAAGAACAAAATTAAAGACTTAGTTTCTGGCTTTGCAGGGAGGTATAGCACGGTGTTGTAGATAAAGCCGTTGAATTTTAATAATTTTTTTTTTAAATAAGTAATTTTTTCAGAAAACTGCCCCTCCTGGCTAAACGGGGGCAATAAGCCCCCCTCCCTCATACAATTTTTTTCTTGTCTCAAGCCTACCAACATGCTCTAGCTATTTGGCACAACGTTCGTGAATCAACCCGTATCCTTACTTTTTTAACATCGGCTTGCCTGGTAGCCAGATTTAAGTAGGCAAGCCTGCATATTCATATTCTGTGTGTTGAAATCTATCATTTGAGATGAATTCCATCCGGTTAACAGATGGGTGAAGGAGACGTTAGTTATTGATTAAAATATAGTTAAATTTAATATAGCCTGGGACACTTTTCGATAGGCAAGCTATCATATTCATATTTGCTTATACATTATATTTGATAGAAAATATGTTTCATCCGGTTAACAGATGGGTGTAGGTCGGTTTTCAGCGGCTCCTCTACTATTGGTATCGGCATGAACCTGTAGGTCCTTTTATTTACGCAAGGAATTGTTGAAAAGTGTAAACCATTTAGGGTTGATACATTGCCCAATATTAAATAACTGTTTAATTTTAGGTTTCATTTGCGGAAAAATTCCTAGTTGGCCTTTATTACGGTGCTGTTATGAAGATGTGAAAAATCGACATGGATATCGTGTCGGCTAAAATAGTGATGGTGGTCAGAAGGTGACGGAATTCATTTTTTCGTGAATGTGTTGAGACAAGGATAATTCGTTCGTCTTGACATTCTTAAAAAAAAAAAAAAAAATGCCTCAGTCATATTTCTTGGAATAGAGGGACTAGAACACGTTCACACTTGCTAATTTTTTAATCAAGTTTTTAAAAATAGTAAAATTGGTAATTTTTCAGTTAAAACATAGTAAGTACTGATGTACCTTCTTATAAAGGAATTTAATACATAATTAATTGCTCTTTATAAATGAAGGTAGGATTTGTGCACTCGTCAGGAATTTATTTGTCCCTTCTTAGCATGTTTGAAGTTGAAACTTCAATGAAATTAAATAAATATTTTCTACCCTAACCTTAAAACTATTTCCTAACTTTGTATTAAAAAAAAAACAAATTTGATCGTCTTAATATAAAGGTAGATAAAATAAAAATAAAAAATCCCATTGTAAAAAGGATCCCATTCCCACTAGTAAATAGAACTGCCTTAATTCTCCACCGATAACCAACCAAACATCAGCCAAACATATCCCAGGTCCCTAGACCCATCACATTATAATACATAAAGATACCCTTGAACCAATAAGCGCGCGTCGTTGGTCTTCATCATCGTCGTCATAGTCCAGCCTTGTGCTACCTGAGGCACTTGAACGATACCTGCATATTAAAATGTTAACCTATTATCACGGATATAGGTTAACAAAAGAAACTACAAAGGTATTCCTTATACCCAACAGTGCCCACCCTCTTCTTCTTCTGCTGCTTTTTAGTCCCTGACTGCACAGACAGAGGGCCTATATTCTAAATTCTATCTATTTTTATTCTTAGCATACAAATATAGCTCCAAACAAAACACGACATGGTAGTCTCAGGCCAGCTGTTGTTGTATTAGAAAATAGGGATTTTCGCTCAAAAATACCTTTACATGCATTGGTTAATAAAAAAGAAGAAGAAACTTAACAACAAAGAATATTCCCTCACACACATTTTCATATTTTCCAGGTGAAAATTGAGATACAAACACAAACTACCAACACAAAGCACAATTCAATCAAAGAGAAGCAGACTCACTTAAAAGAGAAGATTCACACCTGCCACAGAAATGTGGGTGTATGCGAGAGTGCTCTTAAATTATGAAAACTCAACTGATCATATGTTCAACCAATACACACAAACTCTTGGTTTGTTATTGTTTTTTTCTTTTCTCTTCGAATTGGATCTTCACTACTACATCAGACCATCGCATTAGGATTTAAGCCCCTCGCTTAACGAAGATCAACTCATAAGATCGACAACGTTCGATAGATCCACATCTTGCGAGCTCGACCGCACACAGTTTAAAAATCTCTCGACAAAAACGTCTTGTTTTTTACTGCAAAATATTAAAGAAATTTTCATTCAAAAAATTGTTTCCAAGATTGCTTAAATTCAGTGATAATCCATCCAAGAAAATATAGTTTCAGAACAATTTCGAAATAAAAACAATCAGTGATCGTGAATCAAATTTTGTTAAAGTGAAGTTTAACCACGAGACAAAACAGAAAAAAAAAACTATAAAAACCAACAAAACAAACTCTCTAAAAAGTGTTGACAATTTGTTTTGCACAATTTTCACAAAAAGAAATTTTTAAAAACTCACAAAAATGGCTTTCAATCTTGATCCAACTGGCCAATACTAAAGGCAATATCTTCTACAATAATCGATCAGCTGTTCTCGAGCAAAACACAAGAAGACCTTGACAATACTTGGCTCAACCAAGGAAACCAGTAAGATTCCAGATCATCAGTTAATCTTAAGAAATCAAATTTTGTTTTATAAAAAATTAACAAATTTTTAAAATGGCTTTTACTTTGGACCCAACTGGTCAATACTAAATGTTTGTAATTTTTGTATTTTTTGAAAATATTTTAATCGTTATTTGATTTGTTATTGAAAAGACTTAAAATTTAAAAATGGCTAAAGTCTTGGACCCAACTGGAACCTATTAATTTAGGCTTGCCTAAAGTAACTAAACAATTTGTTCAATTTAGAACAGAAAAAAATTTCTCTTGTAAGACTTTCTTAAACTAAAAAAAATAGTTACACAAAATGAATATCCTCGACCCAACCGGCACATACCGTCGTCCTAATAACACCAGGATAACAACAAATAGCACAAAACGAACAAATACAAATTCACATCTTGATCCAACTGGACAATATTGAATTTAATTTTCGTTAATTCTAAAAAAAAATGTAAGATATTTGTTGAAAAATCTACAATTGATTACATTTTTGTTGTTTTTTTGTTTTTTGCTTGTCATCGAACAACTTAAAAAAAAAAAAAACAAAAACAATGAACTGGACTTTTCCGAGAACATACTGGCAGTGTGTTCGTGGCCGAGAGGAGACTTCAAGCTGTCGCCATCGAAGAAAGCTTAAGTGAAACAAATTATTCTTTTTGTCTTTAGATATTGTTTAACTGCCTATTAAACTATTTAAATATAATTAAATAAGAAATCGTTGATTTATTCATCCAAAAAAAAAAAACAAAAAAATCATCCATTAAAAAAATCATTTTTATTTATTTTCAAAAATATGTTTAAAAAAAATATTAATTTATACAAAATTTAATTGTTCGTTCACATTCATGTACAATGTTCTCATTTTCATTTAAATATTCATTGATTTTATTTTTTTAATTTCTTTAAATTGAAATTTTTGTACACAATTTGAAAAAACCATCAACAAAATGCTGCCTTATATATTAGAAAATAATAAATATAAGAAAAAAAATATATAAAATAAAGAAAAGTATTAATGTTAAGTGTCATATTCGAATGAAGTAATGTTCATTTTATATTTTCTTTATTATTTTATGGATTTATGTATAAATATAAATTAATACATATATATGCGCGCAACTATATGTATTATGTACTATTATTTTTTTTATGGTTTTATATCTGAAAGAAATTATTTTTTTATATATTATATTCAATTTATTTATAGAAAATCATACAAGAATTAAAGAATGAATTTTATTTAAAAAAAAAAAACTGTTTCTGGCATTTTGATTTGGAAAACTAATTAATTTTGGAATATCAAGCAACAAGACAAGACTTTACAAAAAATGGAGTAAAAAAGTGTCAATCGATGTTTAGAGATACAAATACCGAAATTCATCAGCCCTTGACAATAGGGTCGGTTCGCTATAGGCAGTTTCAATGGTGAATCATTAATACCTTTTTGTTGTTTATCTTTTTGATAAACAGAATGCATTTTATTTTAACTCGCATTATGCGATCTTAAGCTTAACATCGACTTCTTGGACTTTTCTTAGGAAGAGGGTAATAGACTTAGCATCCGTTTTAACAATAGTTAAATTATTTTGAAAAGTGTTTCTGCTAACGATTTGAAAGAGCTATCCCGCTCTGCTTAAAAATTGTTACCATTAAAGAGGAAACAGGAAACTGTAAGTACATACACAGGGTAAGTGAATAAATTTAAAAAGTGTGCACATCAGGAAAAATCACTTTCAAGAGGTAACCGCGGCATAGAAATATGTCCAAAGTCAGCAAATGGTTTAGGGCATGCTTTTGGGTTTTAAATTACTGTTTTGTATAATTGATTCATCAATTTAAAAGATTTTTCTTAAACCTTGCAATGAATTCGTTTGGTATATTTGCAAGTTTACTTTAACTTTAACAGGCGTTCAGTCAAGAGCTTTATATGCCAAGAGCACAGTGCAATAAATGGGAAAAACAGTGTGTGGAAAAGAGTTCCACATTCGCTTGGAGCGGATAAAAAATAATTCTCTAAACTTGAAAGTCCGTCCAAAGTTGAATTTGAGGGTAAACTGATGAGCATCGCTGGTAGCGCAAGTAGGTATAACGGGTGAATTGTTTAAGGGGATGAAACTGGCTTTTTAAATAGAGCACTAAATGTAGAAGTAACGCTTAAACAGAAGAACCTTAAATATGTAGCTGATACAACATCCCAGAGATGGGAGTTGTACTTAAGCTTTGAAAGAGTACAGGTTTTAGAGATAATAGCCAGATCAGAAGGGGAGACAAATTTCTGGCAACGTCTTAAAAAACCAAGACATCTTGCTGCATTTTTGGTGTCATCGCATATGTTCTCATTCCACAAGAGTTGGTCAGTGATGAACATTATAAGAATCTTGAGATGTTCGGTCCGATTGATGCAAGTGCCACTCAAAGATAGTGTCAAAGGGGGGCTTTATATCCTGCTTTAACGATACAAAACAGCATTGGCTTTTCGAAGCATTAAACTCTCCCTAATGTACATGGTTTTTAAGTGTTTAAGAGTTTAATGAGAAAATCATATTTTGCCGTTGCAGTTCCACATACATAGAGGAGGGATGTGAGTCTGGGAACGAATATGAAGAGCTAAAGGTATAGGCTACTATCGTCAGTGAAATAATTAATTGGATTAGAAGTTACAGACAGGAGATCATTTATGAAAATGAGAAAGAGAATCGGGGACAAAACGGAGCCCTCAGGCACACCAGCCAGCATGGGGTTTCAGGCTTGAATCCGTCCAATACAACGTTTATTGAACTGTTCTAAAGAGAGTTTCTAATCGAACGAATGAAAGATTCGTCAAAACCGTTTAACAAGTTGTCAATGTCGTCCAGATAAATAGATATTTTGAACTGTTTGTCTTGTTGTTGTTCTCGGATAGCTTTCTGTAAAATTAAGTTCAAGACGAGACAGGCCCATTTATTTCCTAATGGATTTTTGGATTGTCTGAATAGCAATTCGAAGACCTTAATTTGGCTTGAAATGTTGGTTATGGCCAACCTCATAGTCTTGTTGGAATCAGAACTATACCTAAGCATATAGGCTGCCTTAAACTGGAAGTCTAAAAGCAGAAAGTATAGCATGTGATGGATTGTCTATTTTCCTGGGAATATATTGGTTCATTATTACAGAACATAAAGCTCAAAAACAAGATTGAATTATTTATTTATGGGACCATTTTTCAAGACAAACATTTAGTTTCTTCTTTGTAAACGATTGCCTGTTGACAATAAACTTACTTACTTATATAAGGTGGCGCTATAGTCCGTTATGGACTTGGGCTAGCTGTCTCCAGTTTTGCACTCCAAGTTGATTGGATCCTCTTTCACTTTTGTGCTTCACTTGAGTAGCGGTTTTCCTCTTCTTCTTCGTCGCTCGGGAATAGTGTCGGAGGCTTTCCGGGGCCGGAGCATTAGCGAACCATCCGAGCCATCTGAGTATCTGAACCTTGACCCTTCTGGCTAGGTCCATGTCGTTGTACAAAACGTAAAGTTCGCTGTTGTATCTTCTTCGCCATTCCCCATCAACGCACACGGGGCCAATAAACCCATTTTTGCCGCTTCTGTCTCAATTCTCACATAGGCGCCATGCTGCGTTCTTTCCTTTTTTCAATATCATCGGCCTACACTAGAAGTTGAACAGACTTTTGTAGATAATTGATAGGGCTTCTGGTGTTGACGGTGGACTCTTGCACTATCTTCTCTTGAATGATGTTAAAGAAATAACACGACAGTGCATCGCCTTGTGTGAATCCTTTTTTGATGTCGAAAGATTCCAAAGGGCTTCAGATACTCACATACGGTAGAGAGGATCTTGTAATTGACGTTAAGTAGACTGATTCCTCTGAAGAGGATCTCCCTTCTTCAGGATCAATTGATAACAAACATCATGACTTAATTTTCACCAAAGATATTTTCAAAACGTTCTTCTGTCTGTGTTTTGTACATAGAACCTTTTGATTAATCAACCGTAAGCAAATTCATCATACGATGTACACTTCCAAGGCTTTCAAGACTTCCGCATATTCGAAAGAATTAAATTTGACTTTGGAGAAAAATCATCGTTGTAACGAAGCGATGCAGATAAATTATTTTGTTCGATAAAATTCGGGAACGGACCTTCGATAAAAACTGAAAAGCTCATAATAGGCAACTACGAACCGCCCCTTCGATAAATATCCTACGATGATCGACCCTCCGGAAGTTGAATTTTTGTAAAATAAACTTTTTTTTTAATAATGAGCACGCACTCAAGGTTTTTATATTATCTTTTATGCCAAAGCACAGTGCGAGCGTTAGGGACGGATAGGGTTTAGGATGAGGTGTCGATTAACATTGGTCTTGACTCTTGAATTTTTGAACCTTGCAATGACTGGGGAAGACAGAGTGTGGCTTAAAAACATGACCGTACGAACGAATTTGGGCTCAAAGGTGAAGTAATATGGAACTCTGTGAGATTATAGAAATAATTAAATAAAAAGCTGTAAAACGAATATTGAACGTTGGTTGCGTAATCTGGTTAGAGTCTTCAACTCGAAGTTAGGAACTTCATCGAGAACACCCTGGAAGAAAAAAGAAAAATTGGCAAGATTGGCAAGACAGGATTCGAGCTCTAACAGAAGAAAGGATATCTCAGATTCATATGGTCACAAGAAAACAAGCCTGGCAAATTCAATTTCGGTGTTGCATGCCCAATCCTCACCCGGGACTGCAATGGTAAAGGGCAACAGGCTCAGAACAAGATCTAATGGATGCCAATGTCGACAGTGCCCCGGCTACTCAGCGATCTTCCAGCAGTTTATTGAATGAACCCTATTTCTACTCTACATTGTAACGCTTATGTAAGCAAGTAGATTTAGTCAGATCAGAGTCTGCTGTTTAGCTTTTAAATATCTGCAATTATGTAAATATTTCTTTGAAATAAATATTATCCATACTTCCGAAACGTGTCAGCAGACATTTAATTTCCAGGAATCAAATGAAACTTATCCCAACTCGGCACTCACATGTACACTTAAGCTCAAGTATAGCAATTACAAGCATTCTACCGCACCTATTGTTAAAAATTTAATCTGAGCTCATTGCTCTCTCAGCAAGAAAATTCCTCATTCTTACACCAATTCTTCCCCTTTCTCTTCATCTGCACTTCCATACCAGAATTATGCGGATTTAAGTTCCTCAAGCCCCAAGGCATACGCGATTTACAATCCGAATTACGATTTGTGGACTTTCTCACCGATTGTGCAAATTAGTGACAAAAATGTGACATGCAATTGAAAAATTTGTTCCCGTCTCGCAGAACCGCTGCCACTGAATCTCTGGCGTCTGATGTTCTAGCAGCTAAAGGCAAGGCACTATAATACCTCCTTGTGGCACCTCGAGCAATGAGCATTAGCATGGGGCAAAAGCATAATAATTGCGTCCTTATTCTCGACAAAGACGTGTTGTCGTTGTTGTCGTTGCATTTGTTGTCGTCACCCTGGGCTCTTTCTCTCTCTTCGATCGATGCAGTGCCGACTCTCAATGGGGATGGCTACAGATACATTATTCAAATCTCTTGAATACATTTCATTCCTAATCGTTCTAGGTAAAGTCTACGTCGTCGTCGTTGTCGCATGCCCACAAGCAGCACGAGATGCTGTGCCTGAGCCTAAACAGACGGCCAGCCAGTTCTGCCTCAGACAAGACCTGACTCTGATCTACCAGCTGTGCAACAGCAGAATTCAGCTCCATACCAATACTCACTTGCGCTTCAGTGTGCTGCGCTGTCTACAGACATTGTAAAGTTGTTGATGTTGCCATTGCCATTTTGTGCTATTATTGACCTAATCACTTGTGGAGCAGAAACGAGCATTGAACTTTTACTTCCGCATGCATTGGATTTTACATTGTGGGAACTAAATGTTGTTGTTGTGTCGTCAATGTTGTTGTTGTTGAAGCTTCATCTATGATTATAACCAGTCCAGGGGAAAAATGACAGAAGAGACCTTCTTGAGAGGTTCATCTGTGAAGAGATACGACAGCGACGACGACGATGACAACGGACGACTCGAATTTCCAGTAAACGAGATTGAGCGATTGAAGAGAGGGCTGTGCAAGGGTCCCAAAGGGAGAGGGCAACTCGTTAAGACGATACGATTTAGCTGATTGGAGTGCAGAATTGCTGGAGAATCGCGTTCATGGCAATATGACGACAAATTTCCGTCAGCTCAGCCCAGTGCATGTATTGATGTCGTCGTCGTCATTCGTCGTTTGATCGTTTGTCGGTCGGTCGTCGTCTGGTGAGACTTTGGACTTGGGTTATGGAAGTTGGTGAAATCATTTCTGAGGTCTGAGCACTGATTCTGTTTTGTGATTTTGATTCAAAGATTGAAGCAGTGTTCCCTCCAATCCCGCAAAACAGCTCAAATGTTGGAAGGTTGGTATTTGTGTAGAGCTCGTTGTGGTGTGAGGTTGTCACTTAAGACATTTATCACCTGGTTGGTGACGCTGACGACAAACGACAACAACGACATCTATGACGAGGATGGGTGACAAGACAAGCAGCAGACGAAGACGATCACAAAAACGCGGATCGAAAACGAAGACGACAAAAATACAATGCGGTGGCAATGGGACTAGGCACTAAGAAGCGAGTATCAGTTTATCTTCTTCTGACGAAAATGCAAGACAAATATAGGAATCGATCGTATCGACTGTAGCACACAAAGTCCGAGGTGGGAAATCTAGCATTGGATTTCAGTGGCGCAGAATAGTTAGAACATTTTACTGTCGATCGACCAGCGCGGCGGGTCGGTGGTGTTCCTAATGGATCATAAAAATGATCGTTTATAGATTCATTGAATGTTTCATGTTGATGTCCAAGTGTGGTTTTGACATAAAAGCTTTTGCCTTTTTTGCTATTGTTAGATTGATCATGATCTATTGTCTCAATGACAAAATATTGCGGCTTTGGTAGTATCAGTGTGGGAGAATAAAGTTTCTGTCGTTTAGCAAAATAAATGTTGTAGAATAAATACTGTAATTAATCTGTTGTTTTAATGTTAATGGGGAAAACCGCAATGTTAGAAAATTATAATGGGAAGTGATTTTATTAGGAGTAAGGTTAAGCAGCCGAGCGGTTGTGGAAAATGTAAGGTTACATTCGAAAAAAATGAAATTAGATAGGAATGTTTGATTTTATTAGTCGCATGCGTACAAAATTCAGCGCTGAATCCTCCTGTAACTCCATCACATGACACAGAAGCAGAAATAGTGGAGCTGAAAATTAATTCCCGCAGAACAAAATGATAAACCTTGGAACCCGTCATCCTTTATCGTTATTTCAAGAAAGCAAAAAACCATCATAGGAGAACCGGCCAGGGACCTATTGACTCTTTTATACAACGCGTCACTAGACAAGAGTTGAGAGGAGGTAGTAAAACACATATATGGAAACTGAACACGACTGCATAGTGGTAGTAGTGGCCATATATCCTTTAAGGAGTCTCCAACGGACTTGAGAGGACTGAAGACTGAAGGAAGACAGTAAGTAAGAAACTTAGGTTTCGGCTTCTCGTAGCTTCAAAGATATCCCTATGAATAGAAACGTTAAGCTTAATATAAGCTTCTTTTTCAAAATGCAATACAATGAACAAAATTAAACACTTTGCGTGTATTGCAACGAATTTTCTTACTTCTCGGGGTAGCGATCAAAGCTCATTCAGTCACCAAATATCACGAAAATATATCTCCGTGCACTCAGGCTATGAAACAGCTATTAGCGGTACCGCCCAGACTATGACATCGCAAATTATATGCAGATAACATCAACAGATACAACCACATGTATTACTCGTATTCTTATAGTTTCAGTTTTTTTCTACATTGTATAATTCGCTGATAGTTTTTACGTAAAAGTTTGGAAGTATCATCATATTTGGTATGTGATACGAGCAAGTTATTTCTAAAGTAAAAATAGTAGCTCCTACTGCTAGTTGTTGAATAGAAACAAATGTTATTACTTAGGACAGCTTAGATTATAGCATAGCTATAAGGCTGATTATTTATTGCATTTCCAGGCTGTTGGCGAAACGACCGCTGACCGGTTCTTCACGGTTTGGAATCGGCAAGATGATTTCGAAGAATGCTGATAGCAGCACTCAACAATTACTAATATAAATAATACCACCTCTAAAGAAAGTGGATGCATTTGCCTTTGCGACAATAACAACTGATTTTCACGAGCCCCAGATGAACAAAAAATTCCTATTTTCACGCTGTTAAGTTCTTACGAAGAAGATGTAGCCATGCACCTTAAATCTCTGAGTTAATCGTAAGTTAGTAATCCATGAATTGTAAGATATTTTCTTTCAATTTTATTTATAGTCTAACAAAATAGCAGATTTCGTTAAAAATAAAGGTAAATTTAGGGTTTGCAATCATATAATTCACATTCACTAGCTCCAAAAAACATTGACTTTCGTACTAAAATTACGTCGACAACGCTGGCGCTGTTATGTTCTCGAGGCTGAGGGGATCATAACTCTCTCAAGTATGCAGGACGGCTTCAAAGCTGTCTGCCGTTCCTCCTGCGGCAGGCACAAAAGAGGTGGTTCTGGTTACTCATGATCCCTCTTCTGTTGCAAGTTGCAGCGAGAGTAGGCAGGTAGTAATACCTAATTCGAGCAGTGGCGAGGTTGTGAATAACGACCCCAGTGCTTCAGGGAGTAAACCTCCCGCTACGCGAGTAGACAAAAAAGTGAGACCGTCTAAGGCCATCTACAACAAAAGGCGTCAGGCTGCGAGAATCCTGAAAACATCTGGTGCATCATTGGATGCTGGAGGGACCTCGAAGCTTGAAGCCCGACTTAGATG
>CAKKXW010000003.1:38098854-38113227 GCA_920937365.1 Sphaerophoria rueppellii | reverse complement strand
TCTTACGAAAATCCAACATTTTGCAGCATTTTTAGACATCGCATATATGATCTTTCCACAAAAAGTTG
Source organism: Sphaerophoria rueppellii (assembly GCA_920937365.1). NCBI lineage: Eukaryota > Metazoa > Arthropoda > Insecta > Diptera > Syrphidae > Sphaerophoria > Sphaerophoria rueppellii. The sequence goes on along the minus strand of CAKKXW010000003.1, from coordinate 38,113,159 downwards.
GATTACTGATGCACATGGCACATAACGAGAAAAAACGGAGGGTATTTTTCAGGATGTCAGTCTAAAAAATCCAGATCAAGCGCTAAAAAAAAAATTGTATCTTCTTGGTGGATATTTCAGGATATTTAAGTTAGAATCTGGTAACAATCTGACATAATGTGATACTTGAAAAAATTCATCGGAGATTCCATCATACCCAAACACTTTCTTGTCATTATTTCATATCTGCCACATTAAAATTCAACGCTTTAGAAATCATGAGATTGAAGACATAAAAGACGACCTAGCTATAGCTAGTTCCTTGATCAAGTTTCTTAATCAACATCTATGCACCTAACAACTTCAACTAAAGTTTACACCCAAGTAACTAGATTAACCATATTAATGAAGTAGGTATTAAAAAATAATAATAAATTGTCCACAGTCTCCTCAGCATATTCGTGTAAGTTGGCTGTTAATTGTCGGAAATGTGTACATGTACATGCATACACTCCACTTGCATGTCTTAATCATGTTTAATTTTAGTACAATTTGTTGATAAATAAAAATTACAACAATAAAAATTGTTTGTAAAATGATTTGTAAAGGGAAGAACTGATTCGACATATTTTTTACTGCATGTTTACGTGCATGTTCAGTTTGATGGTTGCTGGCAAATTATGAGATCGTTAAAAGGTTTCCGGGTTGGATATGAATGTGAATTATGAAGGTGCAGGCAAGCTTGGCTGCCGTGTCGGTCGGTCGGTCGACGTCGTCGCCGTCTTCGTAAGTCATACTTATTTTTCAAGACAACTTTATTTATGTGTGCTAATAACAACAGGCAATTATTGTAACAAAAGCGACGAAGTCGCTCTTTGTTGATAAAAAGGGTGTCGGCGAACTGCGATGCTGGCCAAAATTGGATTCTTAGAAAAACTTAGAAATACTAAGTACCCTCCCTTCCTTTTCAGAGCATACTCCCGGACCTGACCGTTTAAACACCGGTTAAAAGTCGTTGAAAGCCGGAGGAAACTGCGTCGGTAAACCAGTTCAAAGTCGTTGATGAATTAAAGGAAACATTATTGAGAACCGTTCGATGGACCGTTGAAAGCCGGCGTGAAGGAAGGAATTTATCTCCAGGAAAAACTGCAGTCAACACTTGTCTGATACAGCATTTTTGGCAGAACTAGGCTAACACTCAAGGGGATTTTTATGCCCTTATTATGCCAGAGACACAGTGAGATATTTAAGATAGAGGAAAGGGGTTGGCGAGGAGGTGCCGGTGAACATTGGTCTTAAATTCCTGAACATTGCATGGAAAGACAGAGTGTGGAAGGGAGTTCCACATTCGCGTAGTACGGCTAAAGAAGGATTCTCTATACTTGAGGGTACGACCGAAGTTGGGCCCAATGGTGAACTGATGGGCATTCCTGGAGGCGCGGGTATTACGGTTGAATATCTTTAGGGCAGGAACTGGCTATTTCACTAGAGCAAATACCGTTGAAGTAACCGTAGAATAGGGTGAGGCATGAGACATTACGGCGATGTTCGAGAGATCAATCCAATCATCTTGAATGCTCTTTTTTGGATACTGTCCAAAAGACTTAAGTATATCACTGGAGCACCAGCCCAGATATGGGAGTTGTACTCAAGCTTTGGACGCATGTAGGTTTTGTAGATGATAGCCAGATCAGACGGGGAGAAAAATTTCTTGCACCGTCTTAAGAAACCTAAACATCTTGCGGCATTTTTGGCGATATCGCATATGTGCCCGCTCCACAAGAGGTGGTTTGTGATGCACATACCGAGAATCTCGAGGTGTTCGGTTGATGCAAGTGCCACTCATGGACAGTGGCAAGGGGGGTATGTCTCGCTTTGGCGATACTAGACAGCATTGTGTTTTTGAAGCATTAAACTCTACGCGGTTATTAATTCCCCATTGTACAATGCTGTTTAGGTCAGAGTTTAATGAGCTTATCATATTTTGCCGTTGCAGTTCCACATCCGAAGAGGAGGGGTGTGAGTCTGGAAACGAATAAGAAAAGATAAGGGTACTATCGTCAGCGAAACAAATATGTAATTGGATTAGAAGTTACAGACAAAGGATCATTGATGAAAATGACCTTAGTAGACCATGAATCCCCTGAGGATACCCCAGCCTTTGATAACAAGTCATTCGCTACAGAAAATAAGTGAAATTAGTTTCGCTCAGCTTTTCGCTCGATGTGCGCAGTCATTTTTAATTGAACTCATCGAGCGAGCCCCGTTCGGGATGAAAAATAATTAAAAACGTTGGGCTTTGAGCGCTTTGAACTAAAAATAAACACAGTTCAATTTTACAGCTCAGGAGCCCGCATGAAGTTAAAAAATGAAAACACCTGAGGTCGCTCATTTTTTTCCAGATTTCAGACGATTTTAACAACAGCTCATTGGGCAGTCAATCAATTGACAGGAGAATTCTTAAATTGTTTGAATCGATTTTGACCTCTAGCAGTCTGTTCGTCAGCTAAATATCAAAATCGGTTTCATCGTAGAGGGCGAATGACAATCCAACGACATTATAGTTGGCATTTTTTAGGAGATCGTCCTCCAACTCCGATTGTCGAGTCAGATTGATTTGTTGAGCTTTCAGGATGGTGTAACAAAGCATTACAGTTATTAATTTTGTTCGACAAAATTCAAAATAAAATATGCAACCGCCTCCTTGACAAATAACCTACGATGATCCGCTCATGATAATAACAAAATAAACAAAGAGAAGCAACAATCGAAAATACATGACACTCATTTGGCTGTGATACAATTCACACCCAGCATCGACCGAAAAATCTATGAAACGAAGTGTTTTCGCAAATGAAAATCAGTGCAGTCTCTATATCTACTCTGCTTCGTTAGAGGAGTAAACACCTGAGAGGTTTGCTTTCGCATACCACGTATTTTTGAGGGGACGTAGGTACTTGTCTTAGAACTGTCCATTTATTTTTGAATTCTGCATATATTTCTTCAAAAAATAGTTCCATCCAATCGACCGGGACTTCTCTCCGATCCGATATTTTTGCCGACCGATTATTTTGTGTATTTTTCCTTCTTGAAAATATACAGACCGTAGGAATTGCTCAACCGTTCATTTCACGGGTTTGACTGTAAACTGGATTAGATTTTCAATAGAGTTTATTTTTTGATCCACTCCATCTGAGACTGAGTGTGTTATTTGGTTTGGGTCTTAAACTCGAAGTTAGATGCTTAGTCGAGAATACCCTGGACAGACTGAGCGTACGTCAGCCTTAGAAAACAAGCATCATAATGTAATTAACTGTCTCTCGGTTGTCTGATTGTGTATTGAGTGTAATTGACGAAGTGCAGTCAACGAAATCAAAAGAGAATTCGAAGGCTGTCGAAGACAATTTACCAATTTGCAAATTGGAGTACTGCAATATCGGGTTGAAACCGCTTCCTTGTTCATTTTGGCCCAAAAAAGAGGGCCGCAGACTCCTTTAGTCTGAGAACCTTGTTAATCGGTTAAGTTTTTGACAAAGTAACTCAGACAAGTACCATCACAATTCCGAAAAGTTACTCACTTTATGGAACAATTCCCTTAGTTCGTGTGAAACATTCAAGTGACCTTCAATTTAATGCCGCTTCTGAACGGCTTATTGTTGTGAAACAATTTGTTCATGACAGATTGATATTCTTCCTTCAAAATATCGCATAAGCGCTCCCACACGTCTCATAAACAAAATCACGTGTACAATTTTTATTGGGAACATAACATGTGTCAAAACATCCTTATAACATGCCTCGTTACCGAAACAAAAGCAATTTTCAATCATCCTCACAAAGTACTATGGTGTTATCAACCATTCATGGTATTGGCAAGTATTTATTGCAATTTTTATTGCCATTCCAAGAAAAAAAAAAAAAAAACAAAACCGCAAGATGCCTCCCCATATCGGTGGGATATATCCATTAAAATGTCATTAAGACCGTGCGTTGTGTACGCGTGAGATCGCTTTCACCTTAACACAAAGCAGTGAGCTGCTGCTGCTGTTTTCGCATTTACGCTGTGTCTCTACAGCTAAAAATCAACTTTGTTGAATCAATTATTATCGCGATGGGGTGCGCGCATGTAAACTTGCTATTCAATTTTTCGACATGCAAGCTTCGACAAAGACATGGATGACTACAAAAACACAAGTAGCTTGAACAAAAATGTAAAGATAAAAAATAATAATGCACTTAATTGCACGCAACGAATACACTCTTTTTCTCCATTAAAGAGAAATTGAAACTAAGAGACTTTTATGTCAGTGGGTGTGGTGGGGGGCGGTGGTCTTGAGTGTTTTATCTATAATGAAATGACTAATGAATTATTTATCACGCAACGCTCTTGTCAGTAAAAATAACGAATGAATATGAAGATCATGAACAATTCGTGTGCTCTTTTTTTCTTTTTTCTCTCTTTTGATCTTGAAGGTGTTAGAGAGTAATGCGAATAAGTGCCAACTGTCGATGCCAACTGTCGATGCCGACTGCCGGGTGGGGCTGTATTTTACATGTACATGAAGAAAAAAGAGTTGCATCTTGCAGACAATTACTTCCGCATACACTTCTCAGGTTTGTTTGTTCGATTTAAGAGATGTGTTAAGAGAAAAAGAGCAACAGGAGAAAACAGCTGATTTAATTGATTTGGGGACTTGGGGATCTGCTCCACAAACACATTGAAGTGGAGTATTGTATTTTCTTTAAATGGGATTCGCTTGACATCAGCTGATATTTCAAAATGTCTCTTCCGAAAAATTGCATGCCTCGAAGAGTTCGAAATAACGCAGCAGAAGAAGAGAGTGTAAAAAAGCTGAAGTGAAAAAAACTCAAAACAAGGAAGTGAACTGCAGTGGACAATGATTCCCATGGATGCAATATTTTTGCAACAGATGCACATTTTGGGGTTCATTGTTTCGTTATTTCGAAGGCTTTTTGATTTTTTTTTTTTGTGTATCGTGCCTGGTTCCTTGACTTACAAGAAGTAAATTAAATGCATCACTTCCCCTCTCAGATGTCGTGAGAGAGATGCGTTTTTGGACACCGCAGAAAAGTGCGTAGTTTGGTGTTTTTTTTTGTTTTCGTTTTCCCCCATCAAGTTGTATCGTAAAATTTCGGACTTTGATTACCTTGCCAGAGCTCAGGCATCACAGGGATGTCCAAAAATTTCTTCCGGGGATTTGGAATTGAGCACCGAGTATGTTGGAACCTTTTCTTTGTTACTTTTGTGTAAATCAACTTGGTTACAATATTTCTTTTGGCTTCTTTTACAGTGTTGGGTTTTTGTTTGTTTATTTTGTTGTTGGACTCATTACATATTCACGAATTCACTGTGTTCTTTTATTTTCGGGTATTTTTGTGGGTTTCATTCTGTGCCCCTCCGGCCCTTGTCCATCTCTGTTCAAATGTATTCATCGCATGAACAAGAGTCAATATGATATGTCCAATGCCCATGGCCCTGGCCTACCACATATGAAGAGCAATGGTGGTACCTACTCTATTTTAATTGTAACTGTTGATTGTATGGTTTGTGTAGTTGGCATTTTGTTTTATTTCTTCCAGAGGGAAGACGAGGAATCGTCTTTTAAGTAAAACAATGGGAAAGGGATAGAGTTCGGGTTGGAGAATTGACAGCCCATGGCAACACATGTGAAATAAGAAAGTCTCTGGACAAACCCAAGTTGTTTTTTTTTTTGGTTAAGGTTGATGAACTTTCAATTTTGAGTTCTTTTTCGTATTTTTTGTCTTTTTCGTGTGTTACTTGTGGTAAATTTTGGGATTGGATCATCACGATGACGACTCTGAAGATGAGTTGAAAATTTTGCGTTGGAGCGGCTAATTTGAGGAAGGCAAAATGAATATGGGTGGTGGGACTTGGACTTCGGAACAAAGTGAAATCTTTTTGTTTTTTTTTTTTTTTCGTTTTCTTTTTTATGTGCTTACTTTTTGAGTATAGACATACCTTAATACATCTGTAATATGTATGCAGTTCAATCGAAGCTGTCATTGTGGTGGATTGATCGATTAATGAATGTTTAACAAAAGCTTTTTATAGATTTTTTATGATTGCAATGGTTATTGGATGTTGGTGAACGTGAACCTAAGAGTTGTACCAAATCGCATTCAAGCGGATCCTAAAATGGTTTTAAAGAAAATTCCCAAACAGAAATATTAATTTTTCATTTTTGAACAGTGCTCGAATTATTGAACGTCCTCCAATTTCGGACCCATAGACTTCGGATGTTTTGGTCTCATTTCGCTACATTTCGCTTCTTCGTCTTCTGCCATTAATTTTACCTCTAAGAACTTAATAATCCGTTTCCTTCTTCTACCAAACGAGGTATGTACATAGGTAATATTTCCAGTCCACCAAAGCCTCATCAAAAAAAGAGGCGCGAAAGCTCAGACCTAAGTGGCTTCTCTCATTTACAAGTCTCTAGATGCGTGTGAAGAATTGAGGGGACCTAAAAATTTAACGCCGATTCCGAACGGCGAAATTGAGAAGCTCTATTTCGTGACAGATGATGCTCTTGGAAGTTTAGTCAGTTCTTCGCAAGAGGCAGTGCTCATGAAAGATGAAATAAAAACTATGGGCACTAGTAGGACTCGAACCTCGAACTTAGCCGCCAACGCACCTAACCACTAAGCTACGGACACTACTCAAACCATTATAACACAACAAATTTCCACTATTCATTTTGCACCTATCTAATCTAACAGAGTTCTATATTAGTTACTATTACAAAAAAATTAACTAACAAAATTAATTAGCAACCACAGCAACGACAAACTGCAGCAGTTGACTGCGATTTAGTCCTGTGTCGTTCGTGATTGATTCGTTCACTTGAAAGAACGATTGATTGCAATCACCCGTTCCATAAAGATCCGTTCAATCAAAGATCGAATCCATTTTTTTTTTCCATCTCGTTCATTCAAAGATCGAATCAATCAATCGTTCAATACAAGGTTAAATCGGTCTTTTTCCATGTCGTTTCGTTCACTCAAAGTCGAATCTTTTTTCCATCTCGTTCAATACAAGATAGAATCGGTCTTTTTTCATGTCGTTTCGTTCGTTCAATCAAAAACGAACGAAACATAGGTATTAGAAAGAAATGTCTCGTTCATTCCATTCAGTGATCTGTCACATTTGACAGGGGCCAGTTATAGCAATCATTGAAATCCATCAGGAAAAATGTTTGAATGGATATTTAACTATGTTTTCTTTCGATTACTAATGCAATTTATAAACCAATCGATCGGAAAATTCTTAAAGAATTTTTTTTTGAGACTAAAATATAAGTTTGCAAACTTATTTTTCGTTAAAAATTTATTTTTCTATTTCCCGTACGGAAATTCGTTTTCCTGAACAGCTGATGGATTTTTGTCAAAAAATGAAACGAATCGTTCCAATGTTTTGTGTTTCGTTTTTATATAATTCCAATGACAGATTTCTGTCAGGAAAAATTTTCCAGCTGCATTCAAATCAGGAAATATTTTGGCGGTGGACAAGTGACATTTTTTCAATGACGTAAATTTCCTGATTGCTATAAACGCTCATCAGGAAAAAAATTCAGATCCCTCCTGTTCCAATTTTTCCTGATGAAAACCAATGATCGCTATAACTGGCCCCTTATTGAAATTGAAAGCGAAATTGAATATTGGAAAGAATTCCTTATGGTACGATCATACTATTTAGTTTTCTTTGAGAAAAATTAATTCTGAAAAATTGAAATGAAACTGCAATTTTTCTACCTCCATTAATGCTAATGGTTTTGTGGCAGTAAACATACTTAACTTTATTTTCTCCAACTTTGTTGAAGTGTATCCATATTCGACTTCTTTTGTGGGTCAGATCCATAATTATTAGTCAAATATTTTAACTGATTATGATTTTATTTCATTTGAAAACGTGAATGTAATGTAATGTAATGAATATGATACAAAAATCAAAATATTCTTGAATCTTCGAAGCAATAGGATATGAATATTTTTAATCCGATAGACTGGTAACCTTGTCCTGATTGAAAAGAAAACAAGAAAATCGCCAAACAAACCTAGCAAAAACATGGAACAATTGTAAAAAGGACCATAGAAAAGGAGAGCGAAGTGCAACATAACTATTGATTGAAAAAGGGAACGATCCGAAAAATGAGCAATTGAAAAAGAGAAATGATTGGAAAAAAGAAGGATTGGAAAGATTGAATCTTTGAAATGAACGAGATGTGAACAATTGAATCTTTGAAAATGAACGATTGACACAGGGTTTAACTGCTTCGCAGTTCTCAGCCCGGTCTCTGGATAATCGTTGCTCACCGCGTGTAAGAATCGTCAGATTTTATGTCTATCAGTATTGCCACTAAATAAATGGTTAATTTTTTTGATACTCTCAGTGGGAGTGGATCTAGAAATAAACTGAGTCTAGTGAAAATCAGGTAACTGCTCCAACCCGTGGATTGAACGGCTGAGCAATCGCTCCTGTTTGTATAAGTTATCCAGAAGGTAAAATACTCATATCCTGTTATTACAGGTCGGCAAAATATCGGATCGGATAGAAACCCCGGTTGGTTGGAAATATATACTATTGAAGAATAAAAATATCCCCAAGGCAAAAATAAATGGGCAGCTCGAAAAATAGTGCCTTGTGAATGCAAATCTCAGGTCTTCCTTTAACGCACTCTACCAAAGCGGAGCAGAAACTGATTTTTGATTGCGACAACACCGGCCGGTGGTGAGTGTGAATTATACTACTTGCAAGCCAACTGAGTATGTGTTGTTGCTTCCTATTGTTGATGTATGTTGTTGATTTCTCGGTAATTTCCAGGATCATCGTTGGTCATTTATCTAGGGGAGGGCGGTTGCATATCTTTTGGTTTTTCACGCTTCGTTATAGCCTAAAAAGTCTTAACATACGTGCACTATCACTTTATCGATCAAGTGATGGTTCTCCATGTTTGATCAACTGGGCTGGTATCATGTCTACTGCAAGCTCCCCGCTAAGCAATGCATCACAGTGTTTTAACCCTCTAGGTCGGTTACCAGATTTTTCACTCTGTCCTTTCATGGAAGTTCAAGGTTTATGTACAAAAATTATTCCAGGAAGGCCTTATCTCTAACTGCGCTGTATTTCGGTGCTGATCCCACTATGGATAACAATCTATGCTGACATTTCGATATCAGCGTTCCCGATTCGTCTTGATTAGACTTACCACGACCTACTTGGTGTGACTCGACTCGTAACTCGAGAAACAATTCATATGACAAGCCATGTTGACAATAACAATTTAACACCATTCCGGGTCCAAGAGAGAGTTTCTGCAGTTTCAAGCTTTTTGGACAGAAATGAAACAAAAAATGGAAAATATATTCGAGACAAAGAGTAGTGTTATGTTGAAATGCAAAAGTATCCAACTCAAATTATTTTTAATTACAAAAATATAGGTTAATTTAAGAACGAATGCATATGCATGTATAGACTATAGAGTATCTTATACACAGGAACTGAATGTTTTCCATGCATCCACATCCACAATCCACTTAATAAATAGCTGAAAAAGAGAATTTGAAAAAGAGAACCTAAAAAAGATGTTCTCTCATCTTCAACTCGCACCGAAGCAATGGAATTGGAAATCAATCTACCAATCATTCTGCCCGCTTCCCCTCCTCCCACTACACACACACACTGTAAAAAAAAAACACACAAAATAATATGATAACTTAAATTAAATACAATAAGAGAACATTTCCTCCATGTCACCAAAGAGTAAACACAAAAGTAAACAACAACAAATCAGTAAAGTATCTTCCGTCTTCACATAACTAAATGCAAGTATAGCTAGATTCAACTTGATGGTAAATATTACTGTATTTGTATCTTATTTCAGGTTGTGTGGTTTTATCTTTTATCGTGGTGCGGTCGGGCGGTAGGTGGATTGAATACAAAACTGACTAGTGAGCGCGCAGAGTGCAGAGAACTGACTACGATGACGACGAATTGAATTGAATTCAACTTGATTGTGCTTGTGGTGTGGTTTGGATTGGTATGGTTTGGTATAGTTGGTAGTTGGTAGTATAGTAACGATGGCTGCAAGAGCAAACGTTCTCACGAGAGGCCAACAGTTCAACGACCGAACAAATAGTGACCCACTAACATCCGCGAGTACGTTCACCTTGTGCTTGTGACGTACCAACTTCTTCTCTTCGTTTATTTTGTATCGTTAGTAACTCTATGGGTTTTTAATTCGACTTGTGTACTTTTCTTCTGTTGTTATACTATTTCACCAATATATGTGGATGTTGTGGATTGTGGACTTAAGAAATAGGAAAATTTGTTTCTCGGGGTCGGTTGTTGATTCAAAGTTTCAAGTGTCATAATATTAGTTGAATGTAGGTAAAAGGCATGCTATTTTCGCTTAATAATCGAACACTGGGACAACAAGCCACACAGGACGAGCAATTATGGCTTTCTCACTATTTGGCGACGTCAATTTGCCACCGAGTCCAAGATCATGCAATTTGAAAACGGTTGATTTTTGTCTGAGGTCCCGAACTACAAACGTATTTAAGCCCAACATTACTCAAGTTTTGGCTGAGATACCACCCAATATGTGCGAAAAAGTGGTTAAAAATTACCTGAAAATAATCGCATTCTGCGAAAACTCCCGATGTGTCCATTTGACTTATATTGTTTTTCACACTTTAGGCGGAATCAAAACTGTATAATGAAACTAGCTGACCCCTCGAACCTCATTTTGCCTCTCTTCAGATGATGATGACACACTGTGGCGTATGAGTACTTTCTTTTCACATATTTGTTTTTTTTCTTTTTCTTTATCATTGATATTGTGATTTTTTAAATTTCATATTATTCCTCTTTTGGCTTGGATTAAATTATGTTCTATTTATTCAATGATTTTCAGTTTCATATCATACACTCATCTTTGAATAAGCTGTCTTCAACTTCTAAGGGCTTTACTTTGATTGTAAAAATGGCTCGGTGTAGATCGATTTTGCCAATATCTCTTTGCAACGCAATAACTGTTGTACCTATTTCTAATTTTAAAGCGTCAACATCGATATTGTTTGCAGCTAAAATAGATCATAGAAATATATTTTATGAAAAAGTTAACCGGATCAGCTAGTAGGTTAAAAAGTATTACATAGCTGTCTCGTGGCTCTAAGCTACATTTACACCAGTTGAGCCAAATCAGTTTAGTCGTTTTAAGAAATCATTTATATGGCCAAACAACAAAAAGTATCATACATTCACAAAATAATTGAATTGAATGAATAAATACATACAACAAAATTAATTCAAGTCGATCCAGCCTTGAAGCAGCGGTATAGATACCGAATGTAGCGCTACTTATCAGGCTTGTTTATAATTCTTAACCATCCAGGGCGCCGCCTGAACGCATAAAAAAAGTCATTCAAATCGTACAGTAGAATCTTATACATAAGGACTAGCTGACCCGGTAGACTTCGTACTGCCTCAAATAAAAGACCTAGACTTTTGTACCCTGCTACTCAAGCACTACCCGCTACGCCATCACCCCACTTCCATCTACCATTCCATTCTTTACTCGTTACCCAGCAATCGGTGATTTTTACCCGCTACCCCATTAGTCACTATCCCGTTACCCGTTACCCGCAATCCCGTTACCCACAACACCGTTACCACTCTACCCGCTACCCACTGCCTGCCATCCACTACCCACAATCCACTACCCGCTACAGATTATACTGCTACCCGCTTTCCTGTTTCCTCGCTACAACGACCACTACCCTCTTCCATGGCAATATCTCATGAACAGCTTCGTCGATTTTATAAAAAATATTTAAAACCCTTCTGCACCACTACCCAAACATTCCTTTAAAATTTGGTTCATAGGGGTTGGTGGAGGGTGTAAGATTACTACTTAATGTATTTTTTAGTTTCACACCATAACAAAACAAAAATGCGTTTGAAAAAATTGCCATGAACCACCAAGTGTAAGAGTGTATTTTCATACCTGCTGAATATACATATGAAATTTAATGAAAATCGGTCAAACTGTTTCGAAGGAGTATAAACGAGTTTTAAAGGCAGAATAAAGTTATTCCGACCCTAAAACGCCTTTAATACTGAAAAGCTTATTTATAAAAATAATAAACTAGTTTTTGAGTCGGAATAAGATAAAACTGTTTCAAAGGAGGTTTAAAGCCAGAATAAGTCCGTTTTAGTATCTAAATGTCATTTTGAATAAAATAGGTTGATGTACGTGCTTTTTCTCGTTATAACTATTCCGGGTTTCAAACGAGTATTAGTGAAATCTAATAAATAAGGCTGTAACAGCCTTATTTATAAACGAGTATTAAAGGCAGAATAAAGTTATTCCGACCTTAAACCGCCTATAATACTGAAAAGCTTATTCATAAAAAAAAATAAACAAAAATTAGAGTCGGAATAAGCTAAAACTGTTTCATAGGAGGTTTAAAGCAGGTGTAAGTCCGTTTCAGTACCTAAATGTCATTTGAAAAAAAAAAAATGTGTCAAACAAATGTTTTGTCAAATTTTCAAATGTCTGGCAGGAGCATTTTCGTCCAAAAGGGCCATTGATGTCAAATCTTCAGCACGTACATGGTTCTTAAAATTATTGGGAAACATTCGTCTTCATACTTACTTTTGCTGGTAACAATATAAACCTTGTCCAATTAAAAAAAAATACATTTTGTCCTTCACTTAATTAATTTTTTGAAAAAATGAAAGGCAGTGTCAGGTCTGTAAATTTATTTGACAAAAAATATACAAAGGTATCAGATTTGCTTCATTTTCAATAACCAGAGTTTTAGATCGGTCAATTGTATAGGACAAAATTTGACATAAGCAGGGCATAACTAAATCGAGTAGGAAAATATTTTATAAATAAGGAATAGGAATAGGTTGATGTAAGTGCTTATACTCGTTTTAACTATTCCGGGTTTCAAACGAGTATTAGTAAAATCTAATAAATAAGGCTGTAAAACTGTGATATAAAAATTTTATATATTAGATAAGATATCATTGAAAATGTATAGTTGCGTGTGTTCCGTTTAGCTTTACTTTAAAAACCGAGCAAGATCGTAGATGAGATTTGGCATATCTCACTACTTTCGGGTGAACGGTCAGTGAACATTTTGGTGGTCCCGTAATTTCGTTCTGTGGGATACAAAAAAAAAATTAAAAAGGACAATGTAATCATTTTCACTTTCGATAATATTGTTTGCTTTCACATAATCTCAAATGATGCAATTGTTTTGTCCTTTTGATACCTTAGCGCCATGCTCATAAAGCTGTCAAAAATGTAATAAATTTATTGTTTCATGCGAAATTGTCCCAAACACATTAAAGAAATTATTTTTATTTTTTAAGTCAAAGACCACCGAAACTTCAAAAATATCCTTGAGAGAGACATATCAATAAGGAAGACAATACCACAGAACTGTGGCTAAAGAGGTATAACACCTTTCAACTTTCAAATTCTTGCACAGCATGAAATTATTAAAAGGTGTGAGGGCTCATATTTTTTACCTAAAAACAAACACAGATAACAACAAAGACAGACAACAAGAACATACCCAAAAAAATCGGCAATTTAACGGAAATTTATGACATCAAGATGACGCCTGTGGACCATCGGTTCGGTGATTGCCTGCGAAGAGAAAAAAGAAAGAAGAAAGTTTCATTGAGGCTTAGATTGTGAGCAGATATGGCAACATCACCGACACAAGGTCCCTGATTTGATAGATAATTTATTGACATTTATGAATGGCCGTGTGGGACCAACAATGTCATTATATTTTTTTTTGGAACGCTGTGTGCGTTGTCCTTGGACTTGGACACACTCCGACCAATACTTCCTAGTTTCTCATAGTCTGAATTAACACGTGTAAATTCCACATTCCCACCCAAGAGCTAGTCAGAGGATGCGGACGAATTTCGCAAGAATTTGATCCATCTGCGTACTGGAAGGACCTTCTCCAGTTACCCATGTGCGTCATACCACCTCTGTCGATGCAAGAACAGTACACACCTATGTGTATCTACCTTAATTGTAATTAGTATCGGGTATCATTGCGGAAGCGTGATCTGTTCCCACAGTAACAGTATGTCACAATCCAGTCAGAGTCACTGAGATGCTGGACACTGGGTACACACAGACAGTGTGAGCTTTTTGTGTCTTTGTTGTTTCGTTCGCACCAGACCGTTTGTCCATTATGAAATTGAATCTTTCGTTGTTGTCTATCGAGAGAGTGTCACACAGATCGGAAG